>CM074728.1:2961825-4161825 GCA_037306005.1 Rhinophrynus dorsalis
TACATGGGAGGGGGTGGTGGTATTAGGGGTTGGTGGTAGTGGTGGCCTATAGGTAACCGGTGGTGGTTGGTTGGTTTGTTGTCACAGCTTGGTGGGGTACTTGCTGGTAAAGCACAGGCTTAGTGGTGATGGTGCACGACTCTTGGGTATGGTCCTAGGAGTCAAGGGGTGTACGGCTGTTGGGCTAGAACTTGCCACATTCAAATAGCTAGGGTGGATGGTGGCATGGCTCGCAGTCAAGTAGTGGTAGAAAAACTGGACTGAATTTTTGGAACGAGATAGTCAAGCAACGTGAATGTACTAGCAACAACTAGGTTATTTTTTGGGAATGGTTATTTATTTGTATGGGAAATAGTTAATCTAATTGTTAATTAAATTAAAGGGTTAGTAATGTCCAAACATTTTTTTTTCATTTAAAAGAGCTTAAAAAGCTAAGCTAAATGCAAAAAACTGTATCTGTCAAATCACTATGGTTTGAGAGACACAGGCATTTAAAGTTCGATGTCTCCTACTGTCAGCTGTGAAGCTGTCAGTAGGAGATCCATGTCGGTCGACACAGAGGCTCTGCAGCAGAGCCGCAATCTCGTTATTTACAACGAATCCCTTCATTGGACTGGTCTAAAACGTATACCTGGTTTGCAAGCACACGTTTTAGACCATTCCAATGAAGGGATTCGTTGTAACTAACGAGATTGCGGCTCTGCTGCAAAGCCTTCTTGTCGACCGACACGGATCTCCTGCTGACAGCTTTACAGCTGTCAGTAGGAGACATTGAACTTTAAATGCCTGTATCTCTCAAACCATAGTGGTTTGAGAGATATGGTTTTCTGCATTTAGCTCAGCTTTTTAAGCTCTTCTGAAATGCAAAGAACTTTTTTTTGGACATTACTAACCCTTTAATGTTTGTTATATGTTTTATAATAAAATGCTGTGGCCAAAGTGTTTTTTCTGTGTTCTTGAGGGGTAAGGGAAAATAGGAATGGGTAATGGGGGCCGGGGGTTTGATGACTTGACGATGCGCTATAATGTGAATGGCAGGAATTTCTAAGTGTATGTCGCTTTGCCACCAGCCAGCTGAGATTAAAGGGAGTTATAGTGAAACAACAGCCAGACAGTCAAGGTACCCATCAAATTAAATCCCTGTGGAACATGATAAAACATTTTAACTTTCGGGATAATAGAGAGGTCTCAAAAGCACCTGCAAAGCACCCAAGGGTATTACACAGCGCCAACATCAGTGCATCTGAATGCTAATTGGTACGGTAAATTAAGATTAATTTATGACGATAAAATATATGAGGTGACAATGTGGAAAATGGTACAAAGAAAATAATATATATGCATATGAATAGATTATGTAGTGCCAGATCTGTTAGGTACTATTATTTTATACCTATATATCATTGTTTAGTAAAATACACAATGTATCTCATTAGCGTTAATTTAACAAGGAAAAAATGAATTAACATGACTAAATCAAGGCCATGCACCATTTTAGCTTTTCACAAACTTGATTGTCTCTGAAGTTCTAATCATTATGTACACCTGGTTTAGTTGGATTTGAATATGTAATATAGGGAGGACCTAATATCATGATTAATTACATAGACTGGGATAATATATATGATAATATTGTCAGAAAGCGAGAGTGAGTTTTCCCAGCTGTATCAGGAGAAGATGTCCCCTGTCTCTGTCCTCTCTTCAGGCCTAGGCCTCATTGCCACAGAAGGCATTTTTTCCTAGGCCATAGCTTATTACATTGCTTCAATGATTCAACTACTATATAATATTTAGATTATTACTAATTTTTTTTAAAAAAATTTAAATAAAAAATAATTTTAAAATAGATGCCTGAACAGCATATCTGTGCTGTGACTTTTTCCATAACGTATGCCTAGGCCTGAAAGACAGTATTATTGGATAATTATTTATTCAAAAGCAATAAATATTAGTGTGTATTATAATATTAATCAAACAGAAAAAATAATTGCACTGTGTGAAATTCTACAGTCTTCTAGTGGTAGTCACAGACTTTAAAGGGATAGTAATGTTTCATAATGAAAGCAGCTCTAATTAATCATCATAGTATTTGGACTTTGGAGAGTGTTATTTCAATTCTGTCAGAGTTGTTGTTCAAGAGTAATTCAATGACAAAGTATCCCCCTCCTGCCCCTTTTACTGATATAACACTGCTCAGCTAGATCAGAAGGGAGGTGCCCAGGTAGATTGCAGAGAGGGACAATCTTCAATTAAGATAAGGGAAAAACCTGAAACTTGTCAAGGGGGGCAGGACTTTCATTGTTCTCACAGTAAGAAGATTGTCCCCTGCTGTTATCTGTCTGGTCTATGGACTGGATTCCACATCTGAGAAGAGATGGCTTACACTAGGTAAAAGGGGCGGGAGGGGACACTTTGCTTGTGAATATCTCTCAAACCATAAAGGTTTGAGAAATAAGACTTATATCGTTCTTCATGTTTTTTTAATGCCTACAAAATAAAATAAAGATAAAATGAAGTATTACTATCCCTTTAAAGCAAGTGACCATGTGCCTGCCCTCTAGTCTCCCAGTTCAGAAGTGTAACTTTCACATACTATATCTTTACCCTCACACTATACACAGTGGGATTAGTGGGGAGGGATTTGCATCTTGCAGGAGAAGAGTGAGATCTTTCTCACTATTTCCCATCTCATTTAATTTTCTAAATTGATTGAGAGGCAGGAGTTAAGTTATCCGATTATCACGGATATGCCAGACCCGCAGCAAAAGCAATGTATTTTAGTGGAAGCAGAGCACACAGAGATCGTTTTGCGTGTAGTACCCCATATAACCCATTGGACCCAGAGCATATTTATATCTACCAAATGGTTAGTAGAAAGTCCATTCTGGATTTAGTGAGATATTTTGTTCTATAGGTTTGTGCAGTAAAACACACAAAAATATCTAAACGAATCCTTTCAGATTCCAGTTAAACCCCTGTAGAACCCCAACAACCTGAAATATCCTTACTGCTTAGTAAATTCCAGTAGTGGTGTTTGTGTATGTGTTTGCCAGTTTGGAAGATAGTTTAATGTGTGTGTCTGAGAGTGAGCGCTTATGGGTTTGTGTGTGGAAATGTGTATATGGGTGATAGTGTGTGTTTCTCTAAGTGAACGTGTTAGTGTGTGTAGGTGTCCGAGTGTTTGTGTGTGCAAGAACCTTTCAACAGCTTTTTTGACATTCAGACTGTGTAACAGTGCTAAGATTCAGAGCAAGATAAAAACAAAGTTTGCTGTATTTTTCCCAAGCTGGGATTGTGTATTCCAGTTGACATTACGTTAGAAGTGACATTTACACAAGGAAGACAGTATACCCGAGTTGAAAAGAGAGCAACCGTACACTTTTTCCTTTATAAACATCTCAAACTCATACCACCCACATAGCAGAGCCAGATCTCATGTGATTCCACGTATGATCAGCTGGTGATATATTCAGGCTGTATTGCCCTTGCTATCAGACATATAACATGCATTTAGATCAGCTTTTTAAGCTCTTCTAAATGCAAAAAACGTTTTTTTTTAGACATTACTAACACTTTAAGAAGCAAAAATAAATTCCTTCTACGTAAAGTAGGACACTCCCACTGCTGGGAGATAATTAATTCAAAAGTTATTTTGGCTCAAACATATTTTTATTGAATTAAGCTAATTTTCTATTCTGGTTCACAGGTTTTGATGTTCCTGTCATTCTCTATAGAAACCTGTAGCCAATGACTTCTGCTCTACCACAGATGGCTTTATACAACAAAATGCATTTTCAATACCAACTGGTCCTGTTACTAAAAGTTTGGTGAACCCATTCGGCACCTGAGGGGTGTGCAATGCACTGTTGTCAATTGTTGTGGCCCTCGAGGGGTAACAAAATACAAAAATAAGTTTGAGCTGTGATAACATTTGAATGACATATCTCCCAATAGTGGCAGTAGCCTTGTTTACCTACCAGGAAAAAATGTAATATATTTTTCCCATAAAACTTAGGTGATTAGCTGCTCCCTAGCAGAGTGCTAAATGTTAGTTAATCTGGTTAATCCTCCCAGTTTTGCTCTATTACTGTTTGAGACAAATGAGAATTTTCACTTCTATGTATCCTGATGACTGGATGTGTTTATTGGGCAGGTTCCAACCCCCTCTGTTCAATGTCTCCTTGTCCTCAATGTTATAACTGAGCTTGTTGCTTCCCGTGATGTCTCCTTGTTCTGTATTTCTCTTACTTTCTGCCCTTCATCATATCTGGACATACAGTGGATGTGATATTAAACTGAAACACACATTTAATCAGGGGACTTTTAGGAAGAGTTGTGTCCAGCGGTGCAGAAGCAGCGGGCAGGTGAGCTGTGTGTAGCATGTCGATTCTTCTATTCTCCTTAAGATGTCAGTAAATAGAGGAGAAGAGGGAATAACATGGCTGAAAGGTTGGTAAAGACCATCAAGCTACCAAGAGTAAAAGAACAATTACATCCCAGCTCGCTGCAGCCCCCGCAGACATGCCTCGGGTCTGGGATTCTGTAGAGAATTACTTGCTAAAGACGTGGTGCCTTTTGGCTCCTGTATAACAACTATAAATCCCTCTCTCCATCCATTTCCAGCTCCCAAAGCAATGGCCGGTAAGCTTCAAGCAACAGTGGCCACATTTCTCATCAAGTCGACTTGCATAGGCCAGCGGAGCGTGATATCAGAGGCATATAGACATGAATCGTGTTAGGATACCACAGGGAACAAGGATGAAATTAATTTGGCACACAGGAACCTTTCAGGCTTTTACAAATCACATTTCTATCAATTGTACTCGTTCATAAGACTTTGTATCGGGAGGGGGGAGAGAGATTTCAGCCTGGGCCAGTTCTCTTTATATCAGTGTACTGATTGTCCGTGCATATAACTGCAAGGCGTGACAAGGCCCTGCTTCCCTACAGTGCTAGTGTGGTCACCTCGTACCATTAATAGTAGCCTCTTATGAAAAGTCCATTCTGCAGGGCTTTATAGAAACCCGTGCAGGACTAGTAAAGAAAGGGGAATTAGGTTGGCTATCAAGCTCTTGGACTACAAATCCCATCATTCTCAGCTTCTGATGCATTGCAGAAGTAGGCAACTTGAACGCTTTCAGCTGTTTTTGGATTAAAAATCCCATCATCCTCAGCTGACCAAGATAATTGCCATAGTGGTCTAACAACAGCTGGAGAAGCAAGGGAAGCCCACTCCTGATTAAGAACTGTAATGGTTCCTATGCTGCATCCTTAATCCATGGAGGGTAGTAAAAGGGTAAGGTGGCAACACTACAAGCGCCTCTAGATAGTTGCGTCACAATTTCCCCTTGTACCATTAATGTTGCAAGACACAAGAGAATACCTCCCAACATTTCAAATTGCCAAAGAGGGACACTTGTGTTTTAGGAGGTGTTTTTTGGGGCGTGGCTGGTGGGTGGGGCATTACCAGGAATTTTTAAGCAATCTCATGACCTATTGTCACCTCCTTGTGTAACCTAATAAATGATTTATAACAAGACCATAGTATTTTATTTACACACACTAATTTATAAACACATATACTGACATTTAAACAAACAATAATGTGAGTTTTATTGCTGTAGAACAATATTATACACTTATATACACACACCACACAATCTGATCTCCTAAAAAGAGGGACTTCAGGGTGGGAAAGAGGGACAGAGGGATTTAGGTCTAAAAGAGGGACTGTCCCTCCTAAAGAGGGACACTTGGGAGGTATGCAAGAGCTTCCCAAACGATCATTACATAACACAGGAGATTTTTATGTTTTATATATTATGATGAGAGGCCAGTTAGTAACATGGTGCAGTCTTGTACTATACAACAGAAAGGGGGTCCTGCTTTAGCATCTGCTTCTTGACAAGAACAAAAGCACACGGCACTGTATGATGTCAGCAAACTAATGTAAGTCAACTATATTCAGACCTACCGTCATGAGGTAAACATAAAAACCTTGGCAAACATAAGCTAGCTTATCAATAGTGTTCAAGTATAGTATTCTTTGCTCACAGAAGACGTATGGTGGAATCACAGCTTTTTAATCACATTATACCAAATACATATTCTGATAAATTTGAGGCCTATAGGAACTTGCCTTATCTGAGTTACTATGGTAAGGCAGGCAAGCTTAATGTGGTTTTGGACACAAACATGTACCTAAACTAAAACATCACTAAATAATGTACTTAAAGGTCAGGATTTGACATACAGACTTTTTGTGTGCCTTCATGAAGGTCCAAATTTAGACCACAATACAATCTTGGTCACAGTTCTGTGAATATTTACTTTAGTCACTTTATTAAGCTCAGCAAGTATGATATTATCAGTCTTTGTAGAAAGAATAATGTAACTAGAGCCAGGCAATTATATTAACAAAAAGATACACGGATACAGATGCACTAACATACACACACTTCAACACACACACAGTGACGCACATACAATGACAGAGATACCGACTGTCACACACAAATACGCTAAGAGAGGCATTCATACAGACACACACAAACACACACACCAATCCTCAACCCCTTGCCATTTCTGTGTAAAATGTGTACACAATGCATTGCAGAACAGTTAAAAGGGTTAAATGTACTGCAAAAGAAAACCATAGCTGTCAGATTAAAAAGAAAACAACAAAAACAACAAAAAAAACAAAACGGATAAATGGATGTTTGGGGAATTACTCTATTTTTACAATTGTGGTTCATCTCATGGATGTGAGTAGATTTCCAGTTAGATGTAAAAATAGTCTCATGGTCACACATTTCACTGCTCATTTGAAATAAAACTACAATGCATTTTTTATATAATCTGATGTGTGTATGTATGAGTGCGGAGGTGCGTGTGTGTGATGTGCATGTATGTGCATGAGCGTAAGAGAGGTGTGTATGTTATGTGTGTGTGAGAAATAAGTGTGTATCTGTGTATGTGGTATGTATGTACGTGTGTGTATATGATGTGTGCATGCGTGTCTTCATATGCATGTGATGTGTGTGTGCACGTTATATATGTGTATATGATATGTGTGCATGTGTGTCTGTGACATATGTATGTGTGAATGTGTGTGTGATATGTATGTGTGAATGTTTGCAATATGTATGTGATAGGTATAAATATGTTATATGTTTGTGTTATGTGTGATGAGGCATCCTATGTGTGTGGTGAGTGATATAAGTGAGTGTGAGAGATATGTATGTGTGTAATATGTGTGTATATGAGTATTTGCTTGTATGATATCTGGAAGTTTGTGTATGCATGTTTGCGATTGTGGTGTGTGTATGGGGTATGATATGTATGCGAGAATTTACACGAGAATGTGATGTGTATGTCTTATGTGTGTATATATGTGTGACGTGTGTATGTACTGTTCGTGTGATGTGGATATGTATCTGTGTTCATGGTGTGATTGTGGGCAAAATAATGTGTTGCAGACATCCAGAAATCAAGGGGTTAAAGACCCACTGAAATGTTCATGGCATGTTTATACGTTCCCTACTGTGCACTTGGTATGGCCTAGAACAACTTATCTTTTCCCTTCTACACATCTCCCATTGTGCAGATATTTGACCCCAAATAGCTCCACGTTTGCCTTTATACTGCTCCCCCCGTGGGGTAGGAGACGGTCACTTCGCTGGGGAAGAAGAGGAAGGTGTAGGATGCAGGTAAGAAGCAGTAACCATGATACTACATCAGGAATCTGCCTCTGATGCTAATTTTGAATGTTTAATAAGTATGACATCCCAAATGTGCAAGTGGGGGATATAAGCAGCTCATTTCTCTTGTGTTTGTTAGTTCTGATGGGTGTAAGGGGAATTACAGAGATCCCTGCAGTGAAACGCGTCTGCCACCTCCCAGCAAAGGAAATATTCCGTCTCCATTATCAGTGAGGCCAAGTGAACAATCCCCTCCGACTCCCCTATCACATCAGGCACTGGGAATAATTACACTGTTATTTTCTTATCTCTTTTACATAACAGCGATTAGGCCCGCGTGGAATTATTTTTATCGTAATTGGAATATTTTAGGTTAATTCTGAGTTTGAAAGATTTATCCAAAGCTTTAACAAAATGTTCTCTTTAGCTGCTGATTTGTTTAAAGAACAAAAACTCAACTTGCAGCCGGAAATACAAAGGTGAACATTGTGGGGTCCACCCTGACGTGCTACCACTAATTACAGTCCCTTCTTTAAAGCTTCATTCTTCTTTCCATCGCGCTGTATGGCCCCATTGTAAAGTCTTTCTAGAGCAGTCATGTTAGCAGGCGCTGCCTATGACAATAATTACTTGATTATAATTAAATAAGCAGTGTGTCAGAATGACATTGTTCACACAACTAAATCGAGTCCGCTCAGCGCTCCTGTCTCCTCCATCCTAGTGTAGGCTATAATGGGAAAACACCAGACTTGCAACAAACCTACCCAATCAGTCCTTGTTCCTCCTGAGACTGCATACCTTACACGTGCGAGCACTGAAAGTACACTTCAGAGCAGAGGTAAAATGGCTGACCTAGTCATCCTTCTTTATTCTGTATTTCACTGTGCTGGGCAGTTAATTTATGTGACAAATCACAGTGCACATAACAGGTCAACTCTGCTGCAACTATGCAAAATGGTCTGTGGGGCTACTGTGCAGAAGAACATGTGGTGAAGTAGGGGCAATATGTACAAAGCCAAAAGTGAAGACATTCTGGGGCAACTGAACTGCACTGAGAACTGTAGCTATGTAATGAAGATATTGCCAAAGGTGTAGGTAGCAGATTAACTCACAGAAGACTAAATGTTAATACACACTTTATTATATATATATATATATATATATATATATATATATATATATATATATATATATATATAGCTATATATCATCATCATCTTCAGCCGTTGTCGATCCACTGAAGAATGATGTCTCCTCAGCAAGCCTCCAATAACTTCAGTCCTATGCCTTTTGTTGTCACTGTGTACCGACAAATTTGGCAATTTCATCTACCCATCTTGTCTTTGGGCTTCTTCTTGGGAGTATCGAGTGGAATCCATTCCAAAATTCATTTGGTCCATCTATCATCTTGCTATGTGGTCTGCCCATTTCAAACGCTTTACTCATTCAATTAAGATATGGAGACAATACACTACACACCACAATATAAAGACATGAAAAGCGGTACTTCACATTGTCACTTGTGGTATTCGGATGGAGAGGAACCACCAAAACTTGGTGCAAAACCGTACGGTGCACCACCGCCGGGCAAACAGAGGTAAGTATTCAATAAAGATTTGGCTGCACACGTAATTGGAAGTAATGGTGTTAAAATGAAATCTTCTTTATTGAAATCCAGTATAAAAAACACACACACATAAATCCATATAGAGTGGGAGCGGGATACAAAAAGAAAAGAAGCGCTATGCGTCTGACATGACTATGAGTAAGCGCTAAGGTGGCGCGAAACATGTCAGACGCATAGCGCTTCTTTCCTTTTTGTATCCCGCTCCCACTCTATATGGATTTATGTATGTGTGTTTTTTATACTGGATATCAATAAAGAAGATTTCATTTTAACACCATTACTTCCAATTTCGTGTGCAGCCAAATCTTAATTGAACACTTAACTCATTCAATTAAGTCACAGACATTTGTTTGGTTACGAATCCACACACACATTTTTCTGTCTCTTTTTATTATTTTTAGAATTCGTAGCTCCATTTTTTTTTTTTTTTAACGTTTTTGTATGGTTTTGGCATTCAGTGTACTGGGGGGACACATTGGTCGAAAATCTTTTGCTTCAGGCAGAGCAGTAAATTTGTCTTAAAGACTTTACTACCAAGTTTTCCTAATGCTTTCGATCCCAATTTTATTCGGCACACAATATCCATCATGGTGTTTCCATCTGTAGACAAACATGTTAATTTCTTCTTTTACATCTACTGTGATTTTCCTTGTTGTGGTATATGTGTTAAACATGACTTGTGTCTTGTTCATATTAATCTTCAGACCAAAATGTTTTGCTTTCCTGTTGTAACTCTTGCCCCCCATCAGCTCCACATCCACATTGCCCCATCAGCTCCACATTGCCCTCATATTGCCCCATCAGCTCCACATTGCCCCCCATCAGCTCCACATTGCTTGCCCCCATCATCCTCATATTGCCCTCACATTGCCCCTATCATCTCCACATTACGCCTCACATTTCCTACCTCCCTGGTGGTCCAGCAGAAGGAGAGATCTGTGCTTCTGCACAGACCTGTAGCTGTTGGAGCTCCCGCGTGGTCTTCTCTTTAGTAATGCAGAGCGCTGGGAGATGAGGTCATCTCCCAGCACTATGTATTAGTAAAGAGCCAGGGGAGCTCAGCAGCTACAGGTCTGTGCTGAAGATGGTACCTTACATGCAGCGGGTAGCGCGGTGCAGCGCAGCGCGGCACTTTAAAAAAAAAAAATTGATAAGTATGGCAGGCGGCCCTCTGTAGGGTGCGCCTGTAGGCAGATGCCTACTCGGCCTTACGGAAAATCCGGCCATGCTTGCAGACCACTGGCAATAAAGGGATAGTAATACTTCATTTTAACTTTATTTTATTTTGTAGGCATTACAAAAACATGAAGAATGATATAAGTCTTATCTCTGAAACCTTTATGGTTTAAGAGATATTCACAAACAAAGTATCCCCCCCCTGTTCAACCAGATCAGAAGGGAGATGCCCAGGTAGACTGCAGAGAGGGACAATCTTCAATTAAGATAATGGAAAAAGCTGAAAAACTTGTCAAGGGGGGAAGGGCTTTCATTGTTTTCATACAAAGAAAATTGTCCCCTTCTGTTATCTGTCCTGTCATACAACCAGACTCACATCTGAGAAGAGATGGCTTACACTAGGAAAAAGGGGCGGGGAGGGGAACTTTGCTTGTGAATATCTCATAAACCATAAAGGTTTGAGAGATAAGACTTATATCATTCTTCATGTTTTTTTAATGCCTACAAAATAAAATAAAGTTAAAACGAAGTATTACTATCCCTTTAAGCTTACTGGTCGGTAGTTTTTAGATCCGCCTTATCGCCTTTTTTGTGCAGTAAGATGGCTTCTGCATTTTTCCATGTTTTAGGCACTTTGCAGAGGAGTAGGCACTTTGAAAATAGTTTAGCTAGTGCTTTGACTAAGGGTTGACCTCCGGCTTTCATTATTTTAATAGTAACTTTATCAGGACCAGCTGCTTTGCCATTTCACGATTAAAGGAACTTGTAAAAGAACTAAATCATATCAATTGGGACATCATCGGTTTATGTGAGACTCATAAAAAAAAGATTACGATTTAGTAAAATTAGAAGATGGACACTGGCTATACTATAAAGGAACCAAAGATGGACAATGTGAAGGAATCAGATTCTTCATTAACAAAAGACAGACAGACTCAGTCACAAAAGTAGAAAGTATTTCTGAAAGAATCGCTTCCTGTGATATCAAACTAAACACTCGCTATATTGTTCAAATCACTCAAGTTTATGCCCCTAAAGGTAGCCGCAGTGATGAAGAAAGTTGAATCATTTTATTACTCCATATTATTACTCCTCTACAAAAAGGAAAATTAGCATTACAAATTTATAATGGGAGATTTCAATGAAATAATTGGCAAGATCTAAAACGGTAAAAAATCAATCGGACCGCATGGAACTGGAGAAAAAGATAAAACAGGCAACCAATTGATCGAATTTGCAGAAGAACAAAATCTGTACATCATGAATTCATTCTACGGGAAAAAAGCCCAGAGAAAATGGACATGGAAAAGTCTAATGACAATACAAGTGAAATCAGGTTTATACTTGCAAATAATAAAACGATATTCACTGACTGCTCAATCTTAAATCGTTTTAACAATGGAAATGACCATCGTCTAGTGAAATCAATATAGAAAGAAAGAAAGAAAAAGAAAGAAAGCGATCAAATCAACAAACGTGAAGATCAACTTTAGCCAGCTATTGAATAAATAAAAAGAATTATGAGACATCACTGTCTAATCACTTCAGTGCGCTGTTGCAAGATCTTCCAGACAGACATTTCAACCCTCAATGAAAAAGTTACTGAGACTATCGTAGATACTGCCCATGCACTTGCAGCTACTGTAAAACAAAAAAAAAAAAAAACAACTGGATATCAAAAGAAACAGTTGCCATGAAGAACAGCAGCGAGAAAACAAACAAAACAGTATTAGAAACTGGATAGAATATGTAGAAATATGCAAGAACATAAGAATTCGCATTAAAGAAGAAACACACAAGTTCAATGCTCAGCTCATCAGAAGAAAATCAAGGGATAAAGAAAGGAAACCAAAAGGTGGCCACACTAGAATCCAAATGACTGCATTAAAGCCTGAAGATGGTACAACAGCAAAACCTCAACAACAAATGCTAAAGCGAGTGGAAGAATTTTATCCAAATCTCTACAGGGATGAAAGATAAGACGTGAATGCAGTGACAGGGGCTGAAGCTGTGTCATAAGTTTTGGTAAAAGAAGTACAAGCTACAATAAAATCAATGAAAAATAGCAAAGCAGATGGTCCTGATGAAGCTACTATATATATATTATTTTGCGGATGTGCAACATGGGGGTTGTGTACAAACTATGAACCCACATGGATACTTGAAAAGGCATGAGGTGCATGCTGTTTGTCGGTATAGGCCTATTACGCACACAACATCTCCAGCACACACAGTGTCAGTGCACATTCCATTTACATCGGACTTCGGTGACGTACTCCACAAAGTAACACAATGGCCAGACACTAACACTGTAGTTCCTATGGGAGCACATTCAGCAAAACTGCCATTTTACTGCCGACAGAGCTCACTACATGGGCTGGAGCAGGACCAGCTTAGCACCTTAATGTGTCTCTACATTAGTAATTATAATCTACTCTACATTGGTCTATGCAAACATGTGTTTGCCTTATCACTCAATCTCTATTCAATCCCTGCATAAGTTTCAGGCCATATCTCCTCAGTACAATGTCTCCTTGAAGTCCTGGGTCAGATGATACACAAAGATATAACATTAATACAGGAACAAAAGAGTCGGACACAATGATCCAAATCCTGAAGGAGAACGTAACTCAATCCCACGCTTCACTGTCCCTGCGAGGACTGACACTCCATTTACATGAGCTATGGCCCCGGGATGACCAGAGGTGTCTGTAGAATAGACAGTGTACTACAAGGACAGAAAGCATCGGATTCTTGTTATATAATGAGGGGGGGGGGTCCGGCTCCTGGTGCTTCATTTACACAAACATTTTGTGTAGTCGTAAAAAAAATAAATCTGTTTTCCATCATTGCACAGTATTTGGTTTGATGCAGGAGCTGTGTCATCTATCCTTAGCATTAATGGATAAGTTAATGGTGTCTATAATAGTGTTAGCAATTCAGATGGAAAATAGTGATTTATCTGTGTAACACTTGTAGCAGCTATCGCTTAGCAGACTACACTCATTCACTGCCAGAGCCAGAGGAGGCAATTACAAATTATTGCCTGGGAGCGCACCTTCTGGTGCTGAAAGGGTGAAATCCCAGCGTATTGATTGCAAAGTGCTGCAATAAATGAGCATCTATAGAATTGGGCCATAATTATTTTGTCTGATCACCGAGAAGCTGCTTTGAGGAGAGAAATAAAGAGGATTTAATGAGGTTCCTGAACATTTATTTAAAAGGAACTGAACAAAGATCTCTCTCACTTCACTGCCGGAGAACAAAAGCGAAGGGCACAGAAGTAGTTTCCTTGTGTAAGGATGGATTCAGTTCTCAATGACGGTTTGAAGCAAGGTGCGATTTAGTCATTAGATCTGCAGAGAAAAACTTCTTATCAACTTGACCTGAGTATTGAGGGAGCTCAATATTCTCCTGCAAATGTTACTCTATTCCGCTAATCAGATAAGAGAAATGGAATCTGAAGACCATGCTGCACTGGTTTTGGTGTAGTGTGCCAGGAAATTTTGCCTTCTTGATGCTGTAATAGGGTCCATCACAAGGCCATGTTCTAGAGAAGAGTGGACAATGTGGCTCTACAATTGTTTTTTAGCACAAGTTCCGCCATCTGAAGATGTGATTTGTACCCAAACAACAATGAATAAGCTCCTGTTCTATGGGTATCCCCACCCACAGGTACAATGCTCATTCTTAGATCAGAACCATAGAAATAAACCAGACTGTAAAATGTAGGGCTGTTAAAATAATGTGTCATCTACACCTTAACTAAGAGGAGTGAAAGGGATTGACACAAGCTTCATGTGACCCCCAGAGGCCCCCATTTTGGCCTGAAATCAAGTCAGCATTTCTATTACATAATGATGTATTCAACCTCAAAGCTAACCCCAACTTTATGTGTGCGTTTCCTATCAAACACCCCACTTCTACGTCCTACTGTACCCTACTTCATAGAAAGATGGAAATTGTACCTGTGAGCTGATCATAGTGTTAAATAAAATGTGCAGCCCACTTGAGCTCTCAAGGGCCGTATGAGGCAGCACAGTCTTACAAGACAAGGCCTGCATTTCAACCTCTCACCAAACCAAAACAATTGATAGAAGAAATGCAGTCTTTAGTGTCATGTTATGAAACAAAGAAACATGGAATCCAAGGTCTCAAAAGTATTCCCCTTAATGCCCTGACTCCTAGCAAAATGTACCACCCATATTCTTAGAGCAGCCCAATGCTTAATTGCTGGCCTGTGGAAATCCCAGACATCTCCTTCCTGGGATACGCTGCTCTCCCAACTTCAACAGGAAGAGCTTATGAACCACCTTACTGCTCTGCTTCATGATTAGCTCCCTGCTTCATGATTCTCTCCCGAAGCATAGAGCAATAGAGCTGACTCCTATGATTCAGTATCTGACTGTCATGATCTACCAAGCCTTGTAACGTTCCCTAGTCTGTTGATCTGTATGTTTTAATATTTCCAAAATAAATAAATAAAAACTTTAATAATAATAATAATAATAATAATAATAATAAAAAAAAGTGAACCCTTGAAGAATTTCGCCAGGCCTGGATGACAAAGCAAGCCATGAGAGAGAAGGTCTAGGAGAAGAAGAGAAAGAGGACACAGCAAGTCCACCACCAAAGTGATCAGATCCATGAGTCAACTCTGCGAGGCCAATTGGGGGCAGTCACAATGACATATGCTTGGTCCATATGCATATCTCTCAACACCATGGGGATTATGGGAAGAGGAGGAAACACATACGGCAGGAAGAAGTGCCAAGACACAACCATCATGTCCACCGCCAAGGCAAGTGGATCCCTGAACCTGGAGCAAAAATGTGGAACCTTCCAATTCACTAGATATGTAATAAGGTCCACCACAAGACCCCACTTCTGCACTACAGAATGAAAAATAGACTGCTTTCTTCTTGGTCCTCTCTGAATTCCTTTGCTTCAAATCCTTTTTGGTATTCTCTGAATTCTGTTGGATCCCATTGGTCAAATCTCCTATTTTAGCACCTATCCTTTGGCACCCGATAATCAAATCCATTTCTGAGTTCCAGTTGTCTGTGTTGTTCCTGCTTTGGCCTTGGCCTGATCTCCAGTCCTGGCATCTGCATCCTACAGTCTCCAACCCCAATCACAGCTTGATCTCGAAAAGCCGCCTGTCTCCAGTCCTTACCTCAGCTTCTTCCCAATATCTGCTGACTTGCAATCATCTAATCGACTTGAGAGAGTACTAGCCTGCTGTGTAAGCTCACCAGGCCTTTGTCCATTCAGCGGCACGCTCACTGATCATCTGAGGTAATATGCGATAACCTGTATCTTTCTGCTGACTACATTCTCCCATTCTCCTGTGTGTGTCTGTGACACAGCATTTTGAAGATTGTTCACCAGCTACTCGTTCGCCAGTGTGCATCAGAGACATCACCAGTCAAAGATCGGCAGACTGAGTCAGAGATATCATCTGTCAGACTAAGGGACTGCTCTGCGATAGGAAATCGTAGATGGGGTTAGGGGTGGGGATCATGTGAGAGTGTGGCCATGGGAGGAACTATTGTGTCCCACCTGGAAGGTCCCGGGATGTAAATTCTACTTTATCTATTACATACCTCCCAACATTTCAAACGGCCAAAGAGGGACACTTATTTTTAGTGGGTGTTGCTGGGGGCGGGGCATTACAGTTAATTTTGAGGTTATTTCCTGACTTATTGACACCTATTTTTAACTGAATGCATTATTTAAAACACGACCAAACTGCTTTATTTACACATTTTATATACACAAATTCTGAAGTTTATACAAACATTAACATGAGTTTTATTGGTGTGCAGCAATGTGATAAACTGATATACACACCACACAGTCTGATCTCCTAACACAGGGACACCAGGGTGATACACTTATATACACACACCACACAGTCTGATCTCCTAAACACAGGGACACCAGGGTGATACACTTATATACACACCACACAGTCTGATCTCCTAAACACAGGGACACCAGGGTGATACACTTATATACACACCACACAGTCCGATCTCCTAAACACAGGGACACCAGGGTAATACACTTATATACACACCACACAGTCTGATCTCCTACACACAGGGACACCAGGGTGATACACTTCTATACACACCACACAGTCTGATCTCCTAAACACAGAGACACAAGGCTTATACACTTCTATACACACCACACAGTCTGATCTCCTAAACACAGGGACACCAGGGTGATACACTTATATACACACCACACAGTCTGATCTCCTACACACAGGGATACCAGGGTGATACACTTATATACACGGCACAGTGTGATCTCCTAAACGCAGGGACACCAGGGTGATACACTTATATACACACCACACAGTCTGATCTCCTAAACACAGGGACACCAAGGTGATACACTTCTATACACCACACAGTCTGATCTCCTAAACACAGGGACAGCAGGGTGATACACTTACATACACATCATACAGTCTGATCTCCTAAACACAGGGACACCAGGGTGATACACTTATATACACACCACACAGTCTGATCTCCTAAACACAGGGACACCAGGGTGATACACTTATATACACACCACACAGTCCGATCCCCTAAACACAGGGACACCAGGGTGATACACTTATATACACACCATGATACACTTATGTACACACCACACAGTCTGATCTCCTAAACACAGGGACACCGGGGTGGGAAAGGGGGACAGAAGGATATGGGTCTCAAAGATGGACTGTGCCTCCTTAAGAGATACACTTGGGAGATATGCTATTAGAAATGACCAGGATTTGGAAGCCATGGCAGCTCAATATTAGAGTGTAAGCTTTCATGTCTATGGATAACATCCTCACCACACGCACAGCATCATATATATTGTGGCTCTGAGGAAAGCATAGGAATAAACCAAATGAAGACCAATACATTCTGTGTAAAGCAGCAGTACACAGACCGAGGGCTGGCAGATGGGGGGGGGGCAATGATCCCAGAGAAATAGGAGAAGCTCACTTGTTAATTGACTAACTGAAGAAAAGACACTGCCTTTAGAGCTGTGAAAACTTGGTTCAGTTCCCAGTGTCAGCTCTTTGTGATCTAAGTCATTTATCTCCCTGTGACTCAGGTAAAAAAAAATAAAAATAAATAAATAACAATAATGACTGTAAGCTCTGTACGGAAGGGTCTCTCTGTGCCTGAAAAACTGTGTACAATGCTGATTACAAATCGGCAGAACTGCATGAGAAAAATATATTATTATCCTTACTAGCCAAGATATCTGAATACCAATCACCCCTACACACCCGGTGTATTTATACATATAGCCAGCAGCCCATGGAACAAGAATATCTAAGCTGCTGTAGAACCTCTTGGGTATGAAAGCTGTCAATCACTGTTACAACGCTTTAAGATTTAGAACAATGATTGGCAGTGCTGATTCCCAAGAGGTTCCGCAGCAGATATGCCGCCTTCAGTGACTGACAAGCAGAATTCCCATAGCCTATTGTGTAAGGCCTATATAATCAGATACAGACGTTAGATGGGTTATAATAAAAGAGGAGTTGATTGCAGCTTTGGGTATTAACTCCTGGGATGCTGGAAGTCTCCAGCATCAAAGAGGTTAATTATCAATCAAAGAAGGGGTTAAGGAAGTGCTGTTTCAGGAGGCAGAATCTCTTGGCTCTCCCTAGAAGAGGTCTCAATCACATGACAAATGAGGGATGCCTGCGCCAGTTTGTGCTGCAGAACGTTAGCAATTTAAAAATGTTCTGACATTACCACTGTGAGAGGAAAGTCATCTCCACTTTATCAGACGGCGCGTGCTGGCGCTACAAAGTGACCTCTTGTTTGGAACAGAAAGGAGCATCTACCATGAAATAATCCTTCAAAACAAGATGCGGGATGCACGGGTGACACCAGGGACCAATTAGGACAAAGAGTCTTCCGTCACAACATTATCCTAAGTAGACATAGCCCAGCGTGCAATATAGATCATCTTGGGAAAGAGAAAAGAGGAGAAGCATCCCATTATATATCCCGTTAGTGGGAGAAGAGGTTTGAAACGATCTGTCATTGGACTTGCAGTTGAATGGTGGTGATAGAGCTGGGAGAGAAAGGAGAATTGCTCAAGCTTTAGAGCAAACAACAATTTGCAAAAGAAATATTTCCGAGCTGTGAAGGGGTTGGTGCGATGGATATCATGGGTGATTAGCTTCTTTAGCAATAATATAGGATTCAGAGAACAAACAATGTCGGCTTCTGGAAAGATTTTTAACCTATTTAGGCCAAGTTCTAGCTTATTTTGTTAAGCTCTGAACACTCTTACCTCCTTTCATTGAATGTTAAAGAGGTTTAGAACACTTCAAAGCAATACTGTGTACACCGGTCTGACACTCAGAGGGTTACGTGTCCAAATATATCACATGATTTTGTCACGGTTACCCAGGGAAGTGCAGGAGTCAGTACGGTACGGTTAATGCAGTTTATTAGTGAAAATGAAATACAGAAATATATACAATAGAAACTAGCAATGGGTACAAGCCTGCTATCAGGAATAATAGGTTGCGCGGCTTAACCACCGAGCTAGAGACTAGGCCTTAGCCACTGGCAGTCTCAACAGGAATTAGTAGCAGGAACAAGAACCCAGGATCTTGATCCGACGAGAGAGCGTACTGACTCAAGCCTGCAGTCAGTTAGAAGGAACACTGACTCCCAACTGCAGTCAGTAGGGAGCAAATACTGACTCAAACCTGCAGTCAGTAGGGAGTGAGCACTGACTCACGCCTGCAGTCAGCTATAAGGCAAGTCTACCAGAGCCCCAGGTCCACACAAGATTGGGTGTCTGCTAAGGTAGGATGAATACACGTAAGAGTAGTCAGACAGAGCCACAAGTCAGCACCAGAGGGGGTAGTCAGACAAGCCAGGTCATATACAGTTCAGGTAGTCAGCCAGAGCCACAGGTCTGCACAAGGTTGGATGGATGACTAGCCAGGTCATACACGGAGCCCAAGGTAACAGAATTGCTATGCACAACAACACTAAGGGCAACTGAGTCAGGACTCAGTCTGCCTTTTAAACACCTCCACAGGAAGTATGTGGGCGGAGCAGCTCAGAGGGAGGAAGTAGGTAGGGGGAAGCAAACAAATAAAACAGAGGCCTGCAGCATGCTTGAAGCCTCGTGCCTGTAGATGATGCTGAAGTCAAGGTAAGCTGTAACAGATTTGTGTCTGTAACTGTTCATATTTGCTAAAAGAATGCATGGTTTGTCATGCTTAGACAGCCAAATAAATATTTCTGTATTTTATTTATTTATTTATTTATTTTTAGTGATCAAGACAGGTTAGCGATATTTATTTTTGTCCCGCTTTTTTAACTGATCAAACAATTTGGGCACTTCAATGATTATTTCTTTGTTATGTTCAATTGAGCTCATCCAAACTACGGTTTCCTCATCTTTCAACTGTTTGACTGGCTGAATTCTGTCTTTTATTTAATCAATGCGTGATTTCCACGCTTAATTAACCTATGGTACATTTGGAACACCTATTGACTGTCAGCGACAAGACAATATCTACTCTGCACATCCTCATGAATTATCCATTTCTCTCTACTTTGTAAAAAAAAAATAAATAAATAAATAAGGTGTGCATGCTCAAAACCTACATATGTCAGGAATGGGAGAACCTTTTTTTAACGAGCTTAATGAAATTGAATAGCATTTGATAATGTCTCTCAGTGTGTGACATTTGTATCACATCACTTCAACTGTAGACAGTTTTGTGTCAGTATGAACATTTACAAGTGGACTACTTTTATTCTTGACCTTAATGTTATTAAAATGCCAAACTGAACGGTACCAAATTTGCAGGATTTTTGGGCGCTATTAATGACTCCTGGATCAAGAAATTACATCTTAATTACATTCAATATTTATAGTGTTTGAAGATCTGCATTTTACATAGAAGTGTAGTTCATACTTTAGTTATGGCAATGCTAAAGCACACACACAATACATATCATTATAAAAATATCTGTATAAAGACACACACCCATATGATATCTGTAAAAAAAACACACCCATTTCTGTGGACACGTACATAATATCTGTATAAAGACACATATCCAAAATATGTGTATAATAACGTATACAGATGCATACCCATAATATCTGTGCAAGTACACACAAAAAACGTGTATAGACACACACCTATATAATATCTGTATAAAGACATATCCTCCGATATAATAAACGCTACAATGTTTGTCAGAAGCCTTCATACGCAGGAGAGACTGCTTGTGCTGCAGTCATGCTCAGTACAGACTGCCCAAACGCTGATACTGAGCAGGGTTCTCTCCCTGAAGAGCATATGCTTTTTCCTAAGAACATAGGTGTGGCAAATGTAGCCTTTCGCCAAGATGCCACCTCCTTTTAGTAGCCGCTTAGCCTGCATGTGGGCCCTCAAGCACAATGTTAAGCAAGTCTGATTTGTGGAAAGGGTCCATGAGATGGACTAAGTACTTCAGATAACGAAGTGCAAGCAAGCAGGAAGCTCTTGTTTATGTCTATTAGAAATGTAAGAACAATTTCCTGTTTATTATGAAAGTTAGAAACCACTTTGGGAAGAATCTCAAAGAGAGTTTGCAAAACCACCTGACCTGCATGAAAACTCAGACAGGGATGTGTGAAAGGCAAAGACTGTATTTCAGCCACTAACAAAACCTAGATCTCTGAACCATCTTACCTGCATGAAAAAATCAGAAAGCGGGAAAGCCTACAATACAAAGTCTGTAGTTCAGTCATATGACAAAAATAAACAATTGCTAGAAGGAAAGCTGTCTTAAGAGTAAAGCAAACAGAGATACACAAACCAAAGGCTCAAAAGGATCCTTCTGAAGCACTCCCTGGATCTGGTTTAAGTCCCATGGAGGGATATGGTCCTAAAAGACAGAGCAGGCATGAGTCACCCCTTGCATAAAAATTTGAACATCCAGCAGTAAGGCAACGTGCCTCTGAACAGATAAGGCTGACATCTGGCTCTTTCAGAATTCCGTCCTGAAGAAAAGAGAAAAGGTGTGTGGCAGTGACTCTTGGTCTTCAAATCACTTGACAAACACTGACTAGACCTTTATGATATGCCTGGGATGAAACCGGCATACGGGTCTTCATCATAAAGTAGTTGCAATCACAGATGAAGAAAACCCCTTAATACTCAGAAGGCTGGCTTCAAGAGCCAGGTTGCCAAAGCCAGCCTATTCAAATCAAGAGGTACAGAAGAAGTGGAAGACAATAAGGCTTGGCAATGGAGAGATTGAATAGATCTGAGAATCTTGCCCAGCAGAACCAATAATAAGAGATCAGGATTACCTGCTCCATAGTGACCTTCCTTAACACTCTGTAAATTAGAGGAAATGGAAAAAACACCACATGACAGTCAAAACTGCCCCGGAACGCCTATCAAATATCCTGAGAGTTCAAGAGGATCCCTGTTTCTGAAGTAAAACATGGGAACCTTGTGGTTCAACCAAGATGCCATCAGATCACAACCAGAAGACTCTATAGCAGTACTATGGAATTGAACATCATCTGGTGAGTTCTCAATCCCAGGATACAGAGGCTGACGGCTGAGAAACTTTGCAGAAACCTCTGACCACATGGCCACACTTTTGGTCCCGACTTTGCTTCTGACATAAGCCACCATTGCTGCATTGTAAGACTAAATCTGCACCAGCAAGAGAAGAGCCGGTTTTATCTCTCAGCGTACCAATGCATTGATGGAAGGGCACTCTTCCAGTCAGACCAAAGGCCCTGGGCTGTCTGAGACCAGAATGAAGCTCACTAACTCTTCAGATTTTCATCCATAGCCAGTATAGACCAATTCAGTATCAAGTAAGATTCCTGAGGTCACCACACCGATAATATGTATAAAGGAGCACACACACACACACACATACATATATATATATATATATATATATATATATATATATATATATATATATATATATATATACTATTTGTTTAAAGACACAGACTCATAATATCTATATAAAAGCACATCCATAATATCTGTATAAAAACACACCCATCTAATATATCTATATGAAGACACTCACATATATGTCTGTATAAAGACACACACATATACCTAAATAAAGGTAGATGTAATATCAGTACTCAAACAATGTCTGCATTATATATATATAATATCTTTATAAACACACACACATATATATTTGAGGACTAAAGAGGGGATTCATGCATGTCCTGAGTAAGCTCTTCTCATGTGGAGAAGACAGAAAGGGATAAGAAATACAGTTTTGCTAGAGTGGCCTTATCATGAAGCACAGAGATCCGCATAGTGAGTGGTCTCTAATGGAAAAACCTAACATTCCTCTGGGCACTTTATCCAAATAATTTAAAGGAACAAGGTGAGACCGGAAAGAGGGACACATCACAATGGGATGACTCATACCTGTCACTGCTGCTTGATCTACTATATGTGTGTAAGAATGTACACAATGTACATTTAGGCTGTGTGTGTGTGTGTGTGTGTGTGTGTGTGTGTGTGTGTGTGTGTGTGTGTGTGTGTGTGTGTGTGTGTGTGTGTGTGTGTGTGTGTGTGTGTGTGTGTGTGTGTAAATAAGAAGCAATGCACTGCATCTCTCTGGCACTCCAAGGGTTAGAAAATGTCCAGTAAGGATGAGATGTGTGTACCAACATGTGTGTGTACAGTGTACGTTTGAGTATAATGTAAATGGGATCCACCTGACCTGATGCAGCGTGAGGCTAATACCATAAAATTACTTGTGAGCAGTAGGAACGATGGTGAGAGTCAGATGCTAGTTTGAAGCTGAACGCACACTGCTTTCTGGTGGATGAACAGGTTGTATACAACAGACAAGGCCTGGTCTATTGAGGTCGCTAACTAGACAATGGGATATCAAAGTACAAGGTTTAGACATCACACAAAGTAGTAATGTGCAAACAATGTGTTGAAGACCAATGGATTAAAAGCCCAATTTAAGGAGTAAATACATGTGTATTTTTAAACTTTATATCTTGTTTCTGACTCCCTAGTAACTGTAGTGAGTGTGTATGATATGCAGAGGGTGAGAAATATTTGGGCCTATAGCTGTTATTGGACTGCAGTTGCCAGTATCCTCACCTGGCCAACGGTCAGTGGCTTCATGGACACTGGCGAGATATCTTTGAACAGGAGCTGGAGACCCACAAGTTGATCTCTCCTACTCTAGTCCTTTAGTGATTTCTATACAGCCCAGCAATATGTAGGTTCCTCTATTACACCGGGCAAGGTGCTCACCTTATGTGTTTCAGTGCAGAAGGTACTTGGTACATTCAATGACAGAAGTTTACAGCCTCACCTCTATTCTCCTAAATAACAAGCATGTCTGTTTCCACCACAACAAACGAAAAAAAAGTACAATTATATAATTCTGTGTTTCTACATTTACTCCTACCTACAGATATTTACAAAAAAAAAAACCAAAAAAAAAAAACCTTTTTAATTCTGTTTACATTTTGCAAAGATTTGCAGCACAGGCAGGATAATGATCCGTGGCTTGTAAAGATGTAACATCGCAGAGATCAACACATTTTCATATTCACTCAACCTCATTTTCTTTCTGAAGGCAAATATATTTATATTCCAACCAGTGATTATATAATGCGTGGCCAGATACCTAACACGTAGGGAAGGATGCGAGCACCATGCACATGGTGTCATTTGAGTGGGCTGCTTACGAGTAAATTATAGTTATTGTGACTTCTACACTCAGAATCTCTGTCAGCGGAGGAAATGTTAAACACAAGAGATACTGGCCGCTAATCAGAGGGAACTAGGCAGGAGACGTCTGGGAGTTAATTGCAAGCAGATTTATATGTGGGGGTCCTCTGCCTGTGACCAGCGCCTTTCCAGTGAGATGGAGAAAGCTTGGAGCATTAGATGGAAGGGAAGCAGCATTCCCAGCTGTGGAGGAACAATTTATCCTCTTAAAACACTTGTGGACGGATTGCTTCATATATCTCATGCATGACTAGATGGCAACTGTATCTGAATTGGAAATTGGAGGCCCCAATTGCAGCCCATTAAGGACCAGAGGAGTGTGCAAAGCATTGCAAATGCAAACAGCTCTGGTCTTTAAAGGGATAGTACTATTATGAAAAAAAAAAAAACGCCAAACGATTTATATGTAGTTATTTGCCTGCAGATTAATTCTACTGCTAAAAGATGATTCAATCTAAAGTTCAAAATGTCATTTTTGAAAGAAAAAAAAATGAGTACAGTAATTTTGCTAGTTTTCTGTAATGCAGACATGCTCTCCATAAGCAACAACAACCACAGATCCACCATGAAATAAGGCCACACAAATGATTGCATTTATCTCAGGAAAATGGGAATTTGGACTCTACTGACACTGTAATGAGCCATCTCCCAGAAGAGTGAGTATCTTCATTATACTCCGTTTAAAAAAAAAAAAAAAAAAAAAGCTGTAGAGGATCTGAGTTATAAAGAGAGACTAGCCAAACTGGATTCGTTTACATTAGAGAAGAGACGTGTAAGGGGTGATATGATTACCATTTACACTTATATTCAAGGTCAATACAAAGAACTATCCAATGAATTATTTACGCAAAGAGCTGAGCTAAGAACAAGAGGTCAAAGGTGCTTTTGATTAAAACAAAGGCATGGATTCTTTATAGTAAGGGCTGTAAAGCTATGGAATTATTTGCCTCAGCATGTTGTACTTGCAGATAATGCAAGTGCTTTGAAAAAAAGTAATGGATGCCTATCTAGCACAGAACAATAATGAGAATTATGACAGTTGGCTTCAATGCAGATAAGATGTTGATCCGGGGAACTATATGACTGTCATTTGGAGTCAGGAAGGATTATTTTACCCACTTGGGGCTAAATTAGAAATTGCTCCAGAAGGTTTTTTTTTTTCTTCCTCTGGATCAACAGGGATGATTTGGCATGGGCTGGACTTGATGGACTCGTGTCTTTTTTCAGCCTCATCAACTATGTTAGTAGAAAGAGACCTTTTTCACAATAACAGCTACAGTGCCTTCTATACCCTGCTCACACAGGTGACTGTTGCAGGAACACAAGGCTGACAATGAAAATTATTACAGCTGTAAAAACCCAAAAACCCATGTGAATTACCCGACTGCAGCTGCTTGTGAATTGTCTCTGCGCTTTTCACATAACTTGGATTATAGTATCTTCTTTCCAGTAAGTGAATTAGAATCGACTTGGTACTACAGACCTAGAGATCCCACCTTGTCCCACTGATGGATCAGAAATATTTTATTATTAAAAGCCATATATTATAGAGCTTTTATTTGCTGAATAAAAGAAAGTTGGGAGATGCTTTATTCAGATGTTATTACAGAGCAACTGTAAAAATATAGTGGAGGCACATTATATAAAGAGGCTCAGCTCTTCCACTGAAATGCAATAAGAAAAAAAAATCTGTCTTGTAATAAAATTAGCTTGAGCTGCAATTTCTTTTGAACTAAGCATCTCTCAGCACTGGGGATGCTCTTGTTTGACTCAGCAGGAAAACCTGTACAATCTAAAATAAAACATCCCTGATCCTTCAATAGCAGCTGCTCATGAAAGGTCCATGCTGCAGGTATAGGACCTTATATCACAACACACACATCACACAGACTGTGAGTCACCTGATGCTGTTGGACTACAGCTCCCAACATCCTCAGCTGGTCTACAGCTACTACAGTTCTCCAGAATGAGAGTGATAAATGTAGGCCAATGCCTTCTGTATGACTGCAGTGCTTCCTATGGAGCCCTGCAGTATGGATCTTTCATATTAGACCACTATTAAAGGGATGAGGTAGACGCTTTGGGCCCTGTTGCTAATTTACACCCACCTCTGCCCACTGGTTTATAGGCAGAGCCAGGAGCAGTATATTGTTGTGTAATTCATTATGCGTCCTCTAATCTCTCTCTGATTAATATTAGTAAATAAATTCCATGCAGTTCTGTACTGATCAGGATGATACATGAACATCGTATACACGAAAGTGTAGTTCTGTAACGGTGCAGAGTCCTATAAATACTAACACTGCCTCCGATCACGGACACGGGATAAAGCAGGGATGGGCAACTGAGGGCTTCCAGTAGTTGTACAATACAACTCCCATCATCCCTCCATCTGCCAGTGGCTGACAGGGAATCATGGGAGATGTAGTCCACAACATATGGGGTAAAAGGAAAAATGGAGGCCTTGTGTTCAGATGAAAAGAGAATTTTGCGGCAAACCAGCTGAGATAAAAATGCCAATTCATTTAACTGTTTGAGTGCCAGAGGGGTACACAACGCATTGCTCTGCAATGCGTTGCATACCCCTCTGGCACTCAAACGGTTAAATGGCTATCTAACCAACGGAATGCTAGAGGTCTCCACCACATTGCACAGGCATGCACTGGGGACTTCTTCAGCATTCAAGGGGTTAACATTTCTATTTAGACCAATGGGAAGTCCTTCCCTATGGTGCAGCTGGTTTGCTGCAGCATTACTTCACTTTTCAACTGAACATAAGGCCCTTAAGCCTTTTCTTTTTATTTAAGTAAAAATAAACGTGATCCATTAAATTCCGGGCTTCGCAGTGACCTGCGGGTGAATTTATGTTCTTTGTGATAAATTGATCTAAAGCCCCTCGTTCAGTAGAGGGTTTCTTACCCTCCCTGGCTATATGGCTGCCTCCGTCTCCGCATACTTCATAACGCACTGCTCAGCGCATACATTACAATGCTTCATAATTTAATTTTTTATACACACTGCCATTGCGTGCACTTTTTTATATTACTTTTCCTTCTTAAATTATTCATTGCATTGATCTAGAAATATGTTTTCATGGCCCGGGGTCGTCTGAAGTCCTGGTTGTCCGTATGTCAGAAATCACAACAAACATTATTCTGATCTCCGTCCCTATGCTCCTTGTGCAAATCGCATCCGTAGTTTCCTGCCTCACAGGACAGAGAGAGGCTGATGACCTTGTGTGACCTTGCTGTCTGCAGTAGCACTGAGCGCCAGCTCTCGGGACAAGGCCTTAGACACCACTGTGTGATTGCTGAATGATTTATGCGCGTGTATGGGGAGATGGGGTTTACTGTGTATAGATGGTCTGTGTTAGGATGTTAGCAATTCCCAATATCCTGAGCGGCTCGTTTGAATGTACACTTTATGTTATTGATCAACTGAAATGCTTTGTAACTTTTAATTCACTTGATGTGCACCTATGAATCAGCACCAACAGCAATCCGATACATGTAAGATTACACATACAATGAATACAAAACTAAACTTTTTTTATTCTCAACTGAAAACAGTGTGCTATTCCCATGAAGGATAGAATTACAAGTATTGTGTATCGTTAAAATGGACCTGTCGCCTTGAATAAAGTATTCTTATTGGCAAACCGCACACAAAACTGCCTGTACATTTTGTTGGTCAGAACACCAGCAAAGTATAGTTTAGAGCACAACCCTTGGCTCTCCAGGCATGGCTGGTTAGGAATGACAGGAGATGTGGTCTCATGTGGAATTTTGCTCGCCCTGGAGCTGGTAATCCTTCTCAGTGCATCAAGATAAAGTAACTGAGTAACTGAGAATCAGGTGGGTGCGGGAGGACACATCTGACCCCAAGACACACAATGAACTGCAAGACTTACAGTTTAAAGACATGGGGTGTGACCCCCCAGTCACCAAGGACTACTAGGAATGGTCTCCTATCCCAACCCTATCAGGCTATGGAGGTTTAACACAAAACTCCACAGTGTCTGTGAGTCAAAAATTTCTGGTCATGTCCAGCGCACTTGTCAGCCTAGGAGGTCAGTTTTTCAACACCCCACGTACGCTGTTCTAGGACAGCACAGTGCAACACACACACGAGGCTTCTTACTAAGACTAATACCATTGCCTTTCAAATATTTTCCATTTTCATCTCTACCCCCCCCCACCCCCATATTAAACTATAGAAAAAACTAACGTAGTTCAGACTACAGTGGAGCTGATTCACATGACAATCTAACTGCCCAAATATTATACTTGCTCATCAACGCATAGAAAATCTCTATTAACCTCTGATACTAGTGACATCTATAACACACTGTAAAGCACTGTGCTAGAGAAGTCTTCAGTATCTGAGCAGTGCTAGTCAGTTATTGGACCTCTGGCTGCTGAAGACTACAAATCCCATGAACCACAACCAGCAGTTATCTCACTGGGACTTATTGAACCTGCAGTCTCCATCATCTGGATGTCCAGAAGTTGACTGCCTCTGAACTAAGGAGTTAATTGATTGCAGATGCGATTTCTAATCTGCCAATTTAAAGCGGAACTTTCACCTGATATAAAGTCTCCCGGCAATAACTAAGCAGGTAGCGACTAACTTTATAATAGATACGTTACCTCTGAGATGTATCTGATAATAAAGAAATCCATTATTGCAGGAGACCAGAAGCCAGGCATTGGTGCAGACATCTTGTCTGCACTCCTGCGCTGTCAGTCCTGGTCTCCATTAAGAAGCACTGCAGTTACCACATGGTAACCGGAATGGACTGACGGCGCAGGCACGCAGACTGCGCTAACCTGCCCGTCAGTCTCCTACAATAAAGGATTTCTTTATAATCGGATACATTTCAGAGGTTATATATCTGTTATAAAGCCAGTTGCTACCTGCCTAATTATTGCAGGGTGCCTTTATATCAGGTGAAAGTTCCGCTTTAAGGCAAACCAACTTTGTGAAGGACAAATAAAACTGCCCCAAATTCCCACTGATTTAACTGGGGTGTAAAACTACTCGAGTGGTAGCGATGTTTTCATTACACTGCAAAGCTATATCACAGTTAATCTAGTATATGAAAACATTAATTATTCATATGTTAGGTCACAATAATATAATTCTAAGTTACTTATTAACAAGTGTAAATCGTCCTGCTCAGACACCATGTATTTTATTCTGTTTGTACGGTTTTGTAATGTGACATGAGACCTACCACCAGTTAATTGATTGTGATTACTGCCTATTGCTGTTGTATTCAGAAAGGCTGTTCTCTTATTTCAGCCCATTTGCAGATAATCCTGCAAAATCAATTTGAGCCCAGGAAAAAAAGCAGAAATGGCTGCTCCCTCTGTAAATACGTAAGATGTTAGGCCTCTGAATGCAAATAGGGAATTGTTATAGAAGCTGTATAAAGCACAGGGGTTTATCCAGGTTATTTCTAAGTGTTAGTATTCCTTTAAATAAATGGAATGTTCAGGTTCTCACTTATGGGGTAGTCTGTCTGTTCCAGAACTGCTGCACTTTCCGCCTGAGCACACGTGATCCTACACAGCTGCCAAATGGTGCAGCGTTTAACTAGGAGCGAGGCTTTCAACGTGACAATATCGCAGTTCATCTGACAGTTGGATCTTCCTATCTTGAATATGGAGACCAGATAATCAGCCATGAAATGCTGGAAATGGTAACCAGGACTGACAAGAAAACTCTATCTAGTTCCATGGGATGCTGCCCTTTCGATAAGTAGCCTGCCCTTTCACTCTTTACTCTGATAAGTTTAAGTGCAATCTGCCATCAGTGTAATGTGAGGAAGAGTAAACGTACTGAGTCTCTAATCCCAGGGGAATATTAAGTAGAGCTCTGCGGCTGCTACACTCAGAGAATGCGAACAGGATAAACACCCCAGTGGACACAGGCGGGAGGGGGATCAGCCCAAGGCAATGATCTGTTTAACTCTGACATGTCTGGAAAGGGCTGAAGTGCAGGGACAGGCCATGTAAGGATGCCTGTTCTGTCCAATTGTCTTTCTATTCGCACCCCAGATAAACGGATCCTTGTCTCTTCCTGCAGTCTCTTCCCTTTAACCCTTTGTGTGCCGCGGGATGTCTGATGTTCTGTGAAGGTATCCGTTTGGTACCACTCTGGAACAGGGGCGTAGGAGCCGGGGAGGGGGGGGGTGCATCCCCCAAGGAAATCATGCTGGGGACAGATAATGTAGAAATCCCCCCAGGCACACAGGCCCGGAGGGCGCAGGCTCTGGGTGATCAGCAGTAGGGGAGTGCACTGCACAGAGCTCCCTCCTGCTGATCCCATCCTTGGAGCATGGCCATACCTGGGAACTCTCCGGATTTGCCCCGGAGACTCCGGTTCTGACAGAACTTTACCGGGTCTCCGGGGCAGAGGCTGATTACTCCGGATGTGGAGAGTTTCTATTGAAACTCTGCCACATCCGCTTTTTCTCTTGCTGATACTCAGTCCCCAGCCCTCTGCGTGCCAGAGTAGTAAGGAATGCATTGCTTTGCAATGCATTCCGTACCACTCTGGCACTCAAAGGGTTAAGCCCCCCCCCACTCGCGGCAAGCCCCGCCCCTTTTTGACGCGATTAGCATCATTTTGTCACCCCCTGGTGAACAGAGGACTACCCTCCGGGTAGCCCTCGACTGGAAGTTCCCAGGTATGAGCATGGCTGAGCAGAGCGGGCGGCGTGTAGATCAGCTTTTGTATCCTCTACCCCAGTCTGACAGGAAGCTGCTCGCCGAGCGCAATGACCACTTCCTGTGAGACCGGGTAGAGGATCAGAAGCTCCTGTATCGAGGTCCGCTCAGTCTCGCTACAAAGAAGATACGGGGGGGGGCAAAGTGACACACAGGGGGGCAAAGAGATACACAGGTGGGTTGAAGTAAAAATGCAATCGCCCCCAAATTTGTGGGGGTTCCTACGTCTCTGCTCTAGAATAATCCATTGTACGGTAGAGAGATTGTTCACGACATGAGTTGGATGATCCCCTGGCATTAGTCCAAACAGGTTACTGGTAACTTTGGGTAGGCGATCAGCCCCTTTAATTGTAGGCAGGAACATTGCTAGAAGTGTATGCAGGAGGTGGAGCCTACCTTCCCTCCTTGGCTGCAGCTAGCCAGTCAGCTCCAATAAGATTTGAGACACTAACTAGTGACTAGATAGTAGAAGGGAAAGAAGACTCCTGTCAGCATGACCCTGAAGGACTCCCACAGTCTGCCACGGGAGAGCCAAGCATGGTCCCTTGACAGGGTGGGAGACCAGTAACCTGTATGGACTAAGAGAAAAGGATTTAACAGGTAAGACTAAAATCCTCTTTTCTCTGTTGTCCAATACAGGTTACTAGTAACTTTGGGATGTCCAAACATTGAGTTTCCCAAAGGCAGGAAGTAAGTCAATGACCAGACGCAAGGCCGCCAAAGTCACCCAGAGCAGATATGAACCATCAGATCAAAGATAGCCCAAAAAACAATGAAGTGTTATCCGACACTGACCAGGGGTAACAACACCCCAACTGTTAACCGAAGAAAATCCTAGACAGGCAAGACTGCCTCCAGGATTTTCCTCCCAAAGATGGTGTCAGCCGATGCCAGTACATCAACACGGTAGTGCTTCGAAAAGGTGTGCACAGACGACCAGGTGGCAGTCCTGCACAACTGATCAGCGGAGGTCTGATTCTTGTAAGCCCAAGAGGTCCCAATAGATCGAGTAGAATGAGCTGGGACCCTGTAAGGGACAGGCTTCTTCCTCAGCTAATAAGCCTTACGAAAAGTGGACTTGCAACCGCTGTCCTTCTTGGAGACTACAAAGAGGTTTGAGTAAAAACCCATACCTCTGTCCTGAACTGGAACCAGCTTCAGAATGTACTTGTCCAGAAGAACCTGAACAGCGCCCTCGAACATACAGCATTTCTCTGCATCCTGAGGCGTATGAGAAGGAAGGAAGTGAAAAGGAGGAAGAGAGAGACGAAAGGGATCCTGTACCCTTCCGTCACTACCCGCAACACCCATGGGTCCGTCTCTGAATCCTCCCAAATGCTGTGATAGTGACGCAGGCGACCACCCACAGCAGTGTGTGGACCCGGGTTCGGTGAGTCATGCTGAAGAAGGCTTGGACTTGGAGGAGACCTTGGGCTTTCATTGCTGTTTGGGTTGGAGGAGGTACATGGAGCTGAGGGAACTGTCTGGTTCGCAGGACGTATCTCATTCTGAAAGGAATGAAAATACCGGTTACACTTAAGCAGCGTTTTCTTCCTAGGAACTAAGGGTAGAAGTGTACTCTTACCACCTGTAGCCTCACTGATCAGATCCTTAAGATCTGGCCAAAACAAGGAAGTGCCTTGAAAAGGCAAGGAGAGCAATGCTTTCTTAGAAGCAGTATCAGCAAACCAGATCTTGAGCCAAAGAGCCCGTCTGACAACCACAGACATGGTGGAAACCCTAGCCACCAAACGGATTACATCAAATAAGGCAGTAGAAACATAGTTGGCAAGGATGCGCAACTTATCGGAAGTAGGAGCACCCTGACGGACAGCAAGAGTGAGCTATTCAGTCCATTCTGTAATGGCCCGGTTCTGCCATGCTGCTGTGAATGCTGGACGCATGGCAGAACCAGCAGTGGCAAAGATGGACTTGAGGGAGACCTCAAGTTTCTTGTCAGTCCAGTCCTTTAGAGCAGACGCATCAGACACTGGCAAGGCAGTAGACTTATATAGCCTAGAGATAGGAGCATCCATTTTGGGAGGATGAACCCACTGAGCAAGCGCTGCCTCAGAGAAGGGATAAAGCTTTGCAAATTTCTTGGAGACAGAAGGTTTCCTGTTCGGAGATTTCCAATCTTCAGACACAAGGAGGTCAAGAGTGGGGTTAGGTGGAAAGCAAGTAAGGGGCTTTTTAGGCTCCTGAAAGACAACAGAAGGAACCTCCTGCACTTTGGGAATGTTTAGGGTATTTAAAACAGCCCTGATCAGGCCCTCAGCCAAGGGCTCAGGATCAGCCTCAAAAGGGTCCCCAAAAAACTGAGAGGAGCCCACCACAGAACATTCCTCAACATCTGAATCCACCAGTAGTTCCTCCTCAGAGGAATCTGACACGTCAGGTACACCCTAAGGCTTTGGCAGGGAAGACTTGACGAAGGAGGGGGTCTGCCAAAAATGAAAGAAATCACCCAATTACAGTGTGTAGGATTAAGTTTCACCCCAGAAATCGCTAAAATAGACTTATCTGGCAGGCGAATGGTTAATCAGCAGGGGAGAGAAGGAGAGTCCAAGCCCTGCGCAGGATACTCATTCTGGAAAGAGCAAAAAATGGCTGCCGCAGCGGGAGCCAATCAGAAACGAGCGCGCGAAGCAAGCGATCATGGGAAATGTAGTTTTCCCAGAAAAGTACCCCAAACAGTGCCTGAAGCCCCCTGAGCCCCCAACACACTAGAAACATGAACCGGATGATAGAGCAAGGGCAGGCAAGTAAAATGAGCCATCTCTGAAGTTGCCAGGTTAAACGGTTGCAGAGATATGTCCCAAACTGTACAGTCCCATAGGAGTGAATGGAGCAATGGCGCCTATGCAGTAAAGCACGCCTCAAATTTTACAAAATTGAAAGTGTAAAACTAAAAGACATGAAACATCACTAGAACATGTTAGCAGGGTTCAAAATTTCCACTCACCACTAGCCAATGGCAAGTGAAAATTCAGCCCTGGCTAGTAGAAATTCAGCCCTGGTTGGTATGTTTTGGCTTGCAGTGGCGAGTAACTTTTCAGGTCTGGCTAGTAGCAAAGGACTTAAAATCATAAGCCCTGATGTTAGGATACCCAAAAAACACTGAACCAGTATGAAAAGTGTTAGAACCCCCCCACCCCAAATGAATGCAAAACCAGCAGTTAAAGGATTAAATACCACAAAAACCTGCTCCAAACACCCAACAGACATACAGATAGACCCAATGAGTGCAGGAGTGTGCAATAGGAACTCCAAAGGAAAACCCCTGTGAAGAGGGCCAACGTGGGACATGTGGACCTGCAGCACTCAAAGGGTTGCTCACCTTTCCTGCAGGTCTTCTGTCTTCATATCACCATATATTAAGAAGAAGCCTCAGTGGGTAACTCCTGAGGAAAGAACTTGAAATCAAGATTTTCCCCCAAGGGCTTAAGGTCCACAAAAAGTACCTGGTTACTGAGCTAGCCACATCTAAGAGCATTGTCAGTTATGGTAATCCACCTAATGGTGGTACTCCATTTCTAACAGAAAAATAAAAAACTTATAAAGCTATAGCAGAACTGTTCTCTTGCCTGTGTCTTCACCAAGGAACAAATCTTTCTGGGGCTGGTTGGCTAGCTGCAGCCAAGGAGGAAAGGTAGGCTCCACCTTCTGCAATCAATTCTAAAATTGCTACTGCCTACTTAAAGGGTCCGATCGCCTACCCAGAGTTACCAGTAACCTGTTTTGGATGACAGAGAAAGCTTAATCTGTAATAACTTTACAATAAGTAGCTCCAGAAGTAGGATTGTTCTGGTTTTACTCAGAAGGAGAAGCTGTACAACATACGTTTATTTCTCATATTATGTGTATTGTTTCTTTAATGTAGTGACCCCCAACCAGAATCGCTACAGTGGCTGATTATGTGGCCCTTAGGTCCAGCCAAGGGCACCACATTAGGATTTAACTCTTTGAGTGCTAGAGGGAAGTGCACACATTGCTTTTCAATGCGTTGCTCTCTCCTCCAGCACCCAAAGGGTTCGAATTCTATATAGGGATTGGGGGGGGGGGTTTGGTTAACCCCTTGAATGCTAGAGTGGTCTCTAAGGTATTGCTTCTCAATGCTCTAGAGACCTCTCTAGCATACAAGGTATTAAGGCTGAACACTGCAAGTCCAAAGTAGGCAACGTGTGGCTCTCTAGCTATCGGAGACTACAACTGAAGTTGCCAGCAGATGAGAACCAAAGGCTTCCTGGCTGGGGTCCAGCTGTACAGGAGGTAACGGAGGGATCTGACTTGGGGTGTAAGTAATGTGGAACACTATCCCCTCTTCCCACTGTACCAGAGAACAGACTGAGTGCCGTCTAATGAAGACCACAAACACACACTGATCACATGGGGGATGGGAACCAATAGGAAAACCAGAGAAAGCAAAAACATGGTATTCAGACCCACTCCAGACTCCAATGAAAAAATCCCAAATTTATTAAGAAAATATAGAGCAAAATGACAAAAAAACAAATGCCCCATGCCTCTGTTTTACTCAGCCTTGTAAGTTCAGTACACATGTAACATCTCTCTCAGTCACCGGTGTGGTGCATTAATCTGGCATCTCTATTGCGTTATCAGTCCTCACTGCCCATTCTCATTGGTATTCCGGTCTGGTCTGGACCCTTGCACACGAGGCAATGTCTGCCTCAAGTCTCCCTCTGTAACAGCTCAATACACTGGACTTGTATCCAGCATTTCACCCTACACAGGGTCACGCAATGCAGTGTCTATGTCTTCCCAACAGCTTCACCTCTCATAGCAATTCCTATGGACCTGTCCAGCTACGTGGGATGGATAGGAAACAGGTCACTACCCCAAGAAATGCTGGCCCATGTTTATAAGAGCAAACTGGAGCAATTGTGGAGAAAATCAACTGCACTATAGGGGGCAAATAAAAATACCTGTTAAATTAAATTGGGCTTTTGACCCCTTAAATGCCAGATAGGTCTCCAATGCATTGTGAAGCTGTTCATTTGGGAATGCTCTGGCATTCAAGGGTTTAAAGCGGAACTATCCCTTCAAATAAAGTACCCCCCCAAATAATTACTGATGTAGAAATAAGCATATCCATACTAGTATTATACAGAATACGTCTAGCGTTATTAAGAAATCCTGCTTGATGTGAGATGAACAGGCAGGAGCACAGACATCTTTCCTTGCTCTGCTCTGTCCGTCCCCGTCTCCTCCAGGATTGGTGAGGAGGATTAGCATTGTACCTTAAGGTAACAGGAAGGGACTGACGGCGCAGGCATCTTTCCTTAGAAACGTCTGTGCACCTGCTCTGTCCACCCCGGTCTCCTCCAGGATTTGTGAGGAGGATTAGCATTGTACCTTAAGGTAACACGAAGGGACTGACGGCGCAGACATCTTTCCTTAGAGACGTCTGTGTACCTGCTCTGTCCGTCCCGGTCTCCTCCAGGATTGGTGAGGAGGATTAGCATTGTACCTTAAGGTAACACGAAGGGACTGACGGCGCAGACATCTTTCCTTAGAGACGTCTGTGCACCTGCTCTGTCCGTCCCAGTCTCCTCCAGGATTGGTGGGGAGGAGTAGCATTGTACCTTAAGGTAACTGGAAGGGACTGACGGCGCAGACATCTTTCCTTAGAGACGTCTGTGCACCTGCTCTGTCCGTCCCGGTCTCCTCCAGGATTGGTGAGGAGGATTAGCATTGTACCTTAAGGTAACACGAAGGGATTGACGGCGCAGACATCTTTCCTTAGAGACGTCTGTGCACCTGCTCTGTCCGTCCCGGTCTCCTCCAGGATTGGTGAGGAGGAGTAGCATTGTACCTTAAGGTAACAGGAAGGGACTGACGGCGCAGACATCTTTCCTTAGAGACATCTGTGCACCTTCTCTGTCCGCCCCAGTCTCCTCCAGAATTGGTGAGGAGGAGTAGCATTGTACCTTAAGGCAACAGAAAGGGACTGACGGCGCAGATGTCTTTCCTTAGAGACGTCTGTGCACCTGCTCTGTCCATCCCGGTCTCCTCCAGAATCGGTGAGGAGGAGTAGCATTGTACCTTAAGGTAACAGAAAGGGACTGACGGCACAGACATCTTTCCTTAGAGACGTCTGTGCACCTGCTCTGTCCGCCCCGGTCTCCTCCAGAATCGGTGAGGAGGAGTAGCATTGTACCTTAAGGTAACAGGAAGGGACTGACGGCGCAGACATCTTTCCTTAGAGACGTCTGTGCACCTGCTCTGTCCGCCCCGGTCTCCTCCAGAATTGGTGAGGAGGAGTAGCAGCATTGTACCTTAAGGTAACAGGAAGGGACTGACGGCGCAGACATCTTTCCTTAGAGACGTCTGTGCACCTGCTCTGTCCGCCCCGGTCTCCTCCAGAATTGGTGAGGAGGATTAGCATTGTACCTTAAGGTAACAGGAAGGGATTGACGGTGCAGGCATCTTTCTGTAGAGACGTCTGTGCACCTGCTCTGTCCGTCCCGGTCTCCTCCAGGATTGGTGGGGAGGAGTAGCATTGTAGCTTAAAGTAACAGGAAGGGACTGACAGCGCAGACATCTTTCCTTAGAGACGTCTGTGCACCTGCTCTGTCCGCCCCGGTCTCCTCCAGAATTGGTGAGGAGGAGTAGCATTGTACCTTAAGGCAACAGGAAGGGACTGACGGCGCAGACATCTTTCTGTAGAGACGTCTGTGCACCTGCTCTGTCCGTCCCGCAGCATTGTACCTTAAGGTAACAGTAAGGGACTGACGGCGCAGACATCTTTCTGTAGAGACGTCTGTGCACCTGCTCTGTCCGCCCCGGTCTCCTCCAGGATTGGTGAGGAGGATTAGCACTGTACCTTAAGGTAACAGGAAGGGACTGACGGCGCAGACATCTTTCCTTACAGACGTCTGTGCACCTGCTCTGTCCGTCCCGGTCTCCTCCAGGATTGGTGAGGAGGAGTAGCATTGTACCTTAAGGTAACAGGAAGGGACTGATGGCGCAGGCGCCCAGATGCTTCTGCAGCAAGAATCCTGTCCTTCAGTCTCAGGTCAAGTAGGATTTCTTAATTCTGGACTTATTGTGTATAATACTAGTATTTCTTTTTTCTCAAAATAATTTTTATTGAAGAAATGACAGGCTACATATACATACAGACATAAAATGTATATATATATAAGTACAGTTTTTGCTTCAAGTGATATCTGATCAATACAATATATGTAAAGAAATACAGTAATTCACATTTTGGAATACATATAGGTACATTTTTTGCTTCAAGTAATATAGGATCAATACAATTCATGCAAAGAAATACATCAGCATCAGAATGGGCTAATTGTAAAAATAAAAGAAAAAAGCAGAATTAATTAAAAAACACAGACGCTTCATTTTCATTAAAATACTAGTATTTCAATACTTATTGCTATATCAATAATTATTTTGGAGGGGAGAGACTTTATTTGGACCGATAGTTCCACTTTAAAAATCTCCATTCAAGTGCATGGGAATTTACAAATGTTTATTCGTCCCCTACGGTGTAGTTGGTTTAATCCAGAATAACTCTAGTCTTCCTTTACACATATGGGCCTTTGGGTCTAAGCTGGCAATCTAAAGTGGGGCAAATCAACTGACCATATGGGGGAAATGTAATATCCATATAGCCACGTTGATTTAAAATGGTGTTTTATGTCCCTGAATGCAAGAGAGGTCTCCATGTAATGCAATACCATGTGCTGGAGACATGTCTAGGACTCAAGGGGTTAAATACTAAATGTCAATAAAAATAAATGGTCATCTATCCCTAACAGTGCAGTTGGTTTGCCTCACAATGTCTCCTCTGATTAATTAGGCCTTTACTGTCTAAATAGGTAACAGGAAACAGACAGGAAAGAGAACAGTGCGTTCTGGGCCCCTTTAAGAGATGAGGAATTAACCCTTTGAGTGCCAGATGGGTACGCAACGCATTGCCCTGCAATGTGTTGCGTACCCCTCTGGCAGTCAAGGGGTTAAACTAATTCGGAGGCCTGTCCATCACAAGCATTTAATCCCCCTTTCTATATTAACCCCTGCCACCTCTGCTGGACGGCCATTCCGCTGCGGGCCCTGGATTATCCTCACTAGAGTGCACCCTTGTTGTATGGAGCCCAGCCGGTAATCTCAGGAGCGCTGAAAGCCTTTAATCTCCTATTACTCGCTCGCTCGTGTCTATTTGGGCTCAATGAAGCTACTCATGTGTTTCACACAACAGGACCGACACAGCTAAATGATCCAACATCAGATCAGCAGCTAAAAGGTTCATTAGAGACCTCTGTGCCCCGTGAAGATGAAAGGAGACGTGCAGGAGTATTGATTAACAGGGAGGACAGGAGAGGAGTCGTGCTGCCTTACAGCAGGGGCACAGTGGCCGCCCCCAGGGACTTGCTTTATTGTGCTCAGGAGGAAAACTCTAAATGAAACTAATCTGTCCCCCACCCATATACACACACACACACACACACACACACACACACACACACACACACACGGTATCATTCATCCAGCCAAAGAGGAGCAATTCTAAAGCAAACTTACTGCACTGTGGGGGGATAAGAATGCACACTGATTTCAATAAGGCTTTTAACGTCTTGAAAGCTACAGAGGTCTGCAATGCAACACAATATCAATGGAAATTTATGGAATGTTTAATTACTCCTACCTATACTTTGGCTCCTGCCATACTCTTCATTAACTGGATGAATGAGACTTACTTGTCCCCTATGGAAGATGGTTATAGAAACCCCATACAGTGAAACTAACACTTTATAACAGTGGTTCCCAAACTTATATACACCCTGATGAAGGTCCCTTGATGGACCGAAACCGTTTGGTTGTGTGAAGCATCTTTTACACATTAAAGATTCATTACTTATTCTTCTGTGTGCCGTCTCACCCCGGTAAGCCCAGGCTGATTATGTTTGTGAATTTCATATGGGATGTTCACCAGATTTCTGGTTTAATATTATATATATATATATATATATATATATATATATATATATATATATATATATATATATATATATATATATATAGTGTTGCGGATGATAGATGACATTCACAGGATCTTTTTTGAATGAAACAAAAGTTGATTTATTGTATCGACATATCTGCCAACTCCATGGCCTTTTTCAAAATTCTTGAAAAAGGCCACGGAGTTGGCCGAAACGTAGATTCAATAAATAAATTTTGTTTCGCTCAGAAAAACGTCCTGTGAGTGACAACTATCATCCGCAATACTGTATGTATGAACTATCTTCTGATGAGTCACTTGTTTGGGCGCTGGTCACATGTAGATCTATGTAGAAACTCCAAAAGATGACAGCACTCACAGGACTTGATTGAAGATCAGTATTAGTGCAAGCTAAGTGAATTAACATTTCGTTTGTCACTAGGGACGGTACTTTGATTCAATAAACTTGCAACAATATATTATATATATGGCTCTGAAAGAAAGTCACTCCCCCACCCCCGAGTGTCTTCCTACCAAAGTTTTGTAATCAGTTTTATAACAAATCCGATGTTTTTTTAAATGATTTATAAAACAAACAAACAAAAAAAACTATATTCCTTTTTAAATCTATAGTTTTTGAGATGTTTATCTATATTGAGCTGGGCATTACTTGCCCAGTATGCATAAACTAACAATTGGAAGCAGCAAAATATCTCCAACTATAATTTTAACAAAAGAATGGCTAAACCAGGGCTCAAAATTTCCAGTCGCCACTAGCCAATGGCGAGTGAAAATGTAGCCCTGGTGAGTAGAAATTCAGCCCTGGTGGGTATGTTATGGCTTGCAGTGGGGAGTAACTTTTCAGGTCTGGCTTGTAGCAAAGGGCTTCAAAATATAAGCCCTGGCTAACACATCCTATAATATAAAAGGCCAGACATATGTTTGTCCAATGCAGTCATGCGCAGAAGAGACTGCCCAAACGCAGATGTCTGTCCGATGCAGTCATGCGCAGTAGACACTGCCCAAACACACAGAATGCTGGGAGGTGTGGTTCTGTGGTTTTATGCACTTTGGCACGTGTACACAGGCTTTTACACTACTATACAGTTATATGCATGCAAACTGGAACGCTATTTCAAAATCGCTCAAGTCTTAAAGGGTTATTTTCACTTTAAATGCTAGAAATTAATATTTGTAATATGTATGTTTAAGTAATAACTATGAACAGAATGTAATGTAATATTTATGGATAACGAGCTAGAAGTATCCATACCTGGATAAAACATCTGATATATGAAATTGCCTGTGCTGTTTTCCAGCAGGCTAGAGGAAGCAATGTTGCAATTTTCTGTTTCCTTTGTTATTCTGATCTCTCCGACCCCACCAAAAAAAAAAAAAAAAAAAATCTGCAATGCTTTAAAGCAATACAAACATTAAATAATTTTAAGTATCACAAACTTTAAGCTAGCACCTGATAAATTAAGTTCGTTTATGTTAGAACCATAAATTTTAATCCTAAACTTGCAATTAAAATGCATCTGTAGAGTATATTATATAGAACCACAATTTAGTTAACCCTTTGAGTGTCAGAGGGGTACGCAACGCATTGCAGAATGTGTTACATAGAAATTGTATTCATACTTAGCAAGGGCATGTATTGTCTAAAAACCAAATCATATCTTTCTGTCTATAGATCTCCTGCCTAGTCTGCAATATGCTAGAAAGTCCCTTTTTGTGCTGCTGTATGCACACTTCTAAAAGAGATTTTAACCCTGTGTAAGTTTATAAACATAGCACACAAACGTGTTAGATTATACAGCTGGTGTTCTACACGAGCACAGACAGTAAGTTATCTATAGCCTACTGCAGTATGTTATACCAACAGAAAAAAGCCATGGTATAGTGTTCGTATAATCAGCTTACATAAGACAATAGGCATGATGTCATTTATGAACAGAAAGAGAAAAATAACATATGGAAGCAAATGGTATGAAATATGTTTATTACTGCCAGCATATATCCTCCGCTACTTATATTAGATTTAGTAATGATGTATACTAATCACTTTTTACATTTCTGTAGAACTTATGGTATACGCATAATAAATATATATATACTCCTGTTTAACCCCTCAAGGACCATTGACGTGGCAGGACAGTCACACTGGTCTGGCACTTAAGGACCAGTGACGGTCCTGCCACGCCACGTACTTTTACTTACTGCGCTCCTGTAGGAGCGCGGTAATACCGGGGACCGAACTTGATCGCTCCAAGACCGTTCGGCGTGCCGCCCAACGTGATCAGTCATGTGGGACGTCACGTCAAAGTCTTCTATGTGGTCCTTAAGGGACAGCACACCCCGGGACCACTGGACCTTAAGGGGTTAAGTATATCGTAAACTCGTCCCCTTTTCTTTATTGTACTCACTATGTTTTAATGAATTTTGAGACCATGCACAATATCATGGATAAAGGGAACTTGGACTAAGAGTAGGAAATAACTGCCCCTGAGTCTTTACATGGGAAGAACAGTACAAGCTGTTACAGTACACTGACAAGCACACAGAAGGTGTTCTCCATAGAGATCCACTGAAAGTGTGTAACAATGAGGATTTATAGAGGAAGCTCTGCATTAAAGCATCACTGCAATGTTGTTTATTTATCAGGAGAACTGGTTATCATATCACCCAACATGTCAAATCGCCAAAGAGGGACTCTTTGGTTTTATGTGATGTTGCTAGTGGTGAGACTATTGGGCAGGGAGGGTAGTACACAGACATTCTAGGTTACTTTATGACCCAATCACAGCTCTTTATGTAGAACAAGACCATAGTATTTTATTTAAAAGCCCTACAAATCAATGTTTCCTTAGGGCATGAGCCTCTAACAACAAGTCTAAGTTCTACAAATCAATGTTTCCTCAGGGAACGAGACTCTAACAACAAGTCTAAGTCCTACAAATCAATGTTTCCTTAGGGCACGAGCCTCTAACAACAAGTCTAAGTCCTACAAATCAATGTTTCCCCAGGGAACGAGCCTCTAACAACAAGCCTAAGTCCTACAAATCAATGTTTCCTTAGGGCACGAGCCTCTAACAAGTCTAAGCCCTACAAATCAATGTTTCCTCACAGCATGAGCCTCTAACAACAAGTTTAAGTTCTACAAATCAATGTTTCCTCAGGGAACGAGACTCTAACAACAAGTCTAAGTTCTACAAATCAATGTTTCCTTAGGGCACGAGCCTCTAACAACAAGTCTAAGTCCTACAAATCAATGTTTCCTCAGGGAACGAGCCTCTAACAACAAGCCTAAGTCCTACAAATCAATGTTTCCTCAGGGTATGAGCCTCTAACAAGTCTAAGCCCTACAAATCAATGTTTCCTCACAGCATGAGCCTCTAACAACAAGTCTAAGCCCTACAAATCAATGTTTCCTTAGGGCATGAGCCTCTAACAACAAGTCTAAGCCCTACAAATCAATGTTTCCTCACAGCATGAGCCTCTAACAACAAGTCTAAATCCTACAAATCAATGTGTCCTCACAGCATGAGCCTCTAACAACAAGTCTAAGTTCTACAAATCAATGTTTCCTTAGGGCACGAGCCTCTAACAACAAGTCTAAGTCCTACAAATCAATGTTTCCTCTGGGAACGAGCCTCTAACAACAAGCCTAAGTCCTACAAATCAATGTTTCCTCACAGCATGAGCCTCTAACAACAAGTCTAAGCCCTACAAATCAATGTTTCCTTAGGGCATGAGCCTCTAACAACAAGTCTAAACCCTACAAATCAATGTTTTCTCACAGCATGAGCCTCTAACAACAAGTCTAAATCCTACAAATCAATGTGTCCTCAGAGCATGAGCCTCTAACAACAAGTTTAAGTCCTACAAATCAATGTTTCCTCAGGGTATGAGCCTTTAACAAGTCTAAGTCCTACAAATCAATGTTTCCTCAGAGCATGAGCCTCTAACAACAAGTCTAAGCCCTACAAATCAATGTTTCCTCACAGCATGAGCCTCTAACAACAAGTCTAAGTCCTACAAATTAATGTTTCCTCAGAGCATGAGCCTCTAACAACAAGTTTAAGTGGTACAAATCATCCTATACAAAATTCTCTCTCTCATCAATTATCAGTCTGCCCCAGTAATGCTTACGTCAGGTGCTTCCTAGCTCTGTCACTTTACATAATTATTTCTTATTTTTAATTTTATTTTTTTCTTTAATTAACTGTCCCCCACAATTACAGTCAACAACCCCCCCCCAAAAAAAAATTACCTGTTCAACTGATTATTTCCCCACACTCCACCAACACAGGCACCCTCAGACCCCTTTTATACTATAACTGAAGGAAATAAAACGTGCTATGTGTAAAATCAATCTTCCAAATGATTTCAATGCAATAAGCTAGAAAATAAAAGTGGAAAAACTGCATTTTTCTTCGGGAATTTCTTGGAGGGAAGTACCATTATTCGCTGATTTTGGTTTGGGGTGCAAATTTTCGCCCATCCCTAATCTAGACCATTGGTTTCCAGCATGTACCCTCAGAGGCCCTCTAACAGACCAGTAGTTTGAGGATTTCCCTGCTAGAGAACAAGAGATTTACATGACTGAGCCTCTGATTAACTCTCCTGCGTTATAGAAGGGAACCTACAACTCCTGACCTGTCAATGGACCCTGAGGAAACAGCTTGTGAACCACTGGTTTCAAGTGTAAGTTCTCCCGAGCAGGGCCTTCATTATACTTGTTTTGGTCTGTACATGTAGGCCACATTATTGTATTTCCACCCCAATTGTACAGCACCAGGGTATGTGCTGGAACTTTATAAAACAAAGACCTAAAAAGCGTCACCGACACTGGGGAAACTGCATTACTCTTGTAATTGCAGACCAGTTATCTTGCAGTGTCTGAGACATGCGGATCCTGTCAGTTGGAAGTAACAGGTAGTCTGTAGATTAGGACATCAAAAGAATTAGAAAGATAAAGGGTTTTCACTTGTCTGTTACTGTGAAAGTGCACTTTGTAATATTAGAGCAACATGTCATTAAATTTAAGTGTTCCTTTTAACCCCCTACAATCTGCGTGTGCAGCCTATGTCCCCAGGGGCTAGAAGTACAAATGGTTTGAACTAAGCCAAACAGACGAGTTTGTACAATGAATCTGGAAAGGGTGGAACTCACTAGGAATCAAATGCATCTGGGCACCAGCAGACAGTCATCAATAAATACAGACGATTAATCCCTACATCAGAGATACATAGTTGATGAGGTTGAACAAACATCCAACATTAAGTCCAACCATCTCCACAGCTTGTTCTTTTGATCCAGATGAAGCAAATTAATGTTTAGTGAAGATATTTCAAAATTTGCCTGAAGTGGAAAGAAAAATTCCTTCCTGACTCAAATAATAAAAAAACAGGCAATTCTATTCCCCCTGGATCAACATCCTATCTGCATTGAAGGTAAGTGTCATCATTATTTATATTGCTATCAAAAGGAAAGGTTTAAAGAGTAACTACCACCCCGCAAAAACTGTATGTCAATTAAGTCTTCATCTGGCGACTAGCTGCTTAGTACCGCTAGTCGCCAGAAATATTACCTGGTTTAAAAGATTTTCAGCTTATTCAGAGGATGACAGTAGCAGGAAGCACGGACATCTTGCCATAGTGACGTCCGTGCGCCTGCGCTGTCAGTCCCTTTTGGAGCCGGCTGGAGGCACACGGACGTCACTATGACAAGATGTCCGTGCTTCCTGCTACTGTCAGCCTCCGAATAAGTAGAAAATCTTTGAAACCAGGTAATATTTCTGGCGACTAGCGCTACTAAGCAGCTAGTCGCCAGATGAAGACTTAATTGAGATAAAGTTTTTGCGGGGTGGTAGTTCCCCTTTAAAATATCCTTTTGTCAAAGTATCTACAGCATATAAATACAAATAAGTATCTGGGGAACTCTTTATTCAGAGACAAACAAACAAAAAAAAAGTGTGGCATACATTACTATAAAAGGAAAAATGTTGAGTAAACAAAGGCAGGGATTTCTTACAGTATGCGCAGTAAATGTTTTTTACCAGCTAGGGAAAATGGAAATGGCTTCAATGTGTTTGTTATTTTTCCCTCCTCTAGATCAACAAAAACAAAAGTCATGTGACAATGGATGGACTTAATCCTTGGAGTGTCGGAGGGGTGCCTAACCCATTACACAGCAATGGGTTGGATATTCCTCTGGTACACAGATGGTTAAGGGAAGCATCTACCCCCTCAACAATATTACTAATATCACAGTCTCTAGTTGCAAAGAAAGATACATCCTTACTGCCCTTAGTGTATAAAACCTCTTCAATTGCTATAATTGTTACACTAAAGTCAGTGGATGGCCCTGAAGTTTTTTTATGAATTAGACTTGATTGTTCTCAAAAAATGTTAAAATACGGAGCCATATACAGACAGCGATAGGGGACAAATATACATTCTCTGAATTCCCATTTACTTTAATTGAACTTTTAAACCATCCAATGCTTTTCTGTGAGTTAGAGACCCCTCTAGCATGCAGAGGGTTAAATACTCCATTTATATAAATACTAAATTTTATTTGCGCCATATGCTGTAGTTGATTTGCACAGGGTAACTCATGGTTTATCTTAGTGCATATGGTGCTAACTGTCTTTATTGGTATGAGTCATAAAGGTTATCCAGTACTTTGTCAACATATCCATCACATCAGACAGCACTGCCTTCCAAGGAAAATAATTCCACATCCTTACTGCCCCTATGGTAAATAACCCTTTCCTTTGCTACAGCTCAAAACTGTGTTCTCTAAATATTATAGTTTTGTCTAACGATATAAAGCAGACTGGACTATATTAAGTTAGACAGAGAAAAGTCGAGGCTCAAGAGAAGCATACTGTAACATTTAGATTTTGGTGGCAAAATCTGGCACTTTATATTAATTAATTTCTGTGCTACGGGGTAGTACAACATATAGGCCCCTCACAGTAAAGCAAACTAAGCTTATCTTATTGTGACAGGTCCACTTTAAATATACAGTTAAGTGAAGGGATTGTGTTTTCTTTCTCACTTGACGTTATTTGGAGGGTAACATTACCACTGTCTGATGTCTCGTGTTATCACTTCCCAGCACAGCCCAGAAGGTCCAGGAAACCTTCATCATTTACACTTTATTTTTTTCTAAACATCGGTAATAACGCTTAATCCAATTTCACCATTTACAACTTCCATAAAGTCTGTTTGTGCAAATAATGCAGCAGGCTCCCAGATTAACGGTGGAGCACACAGAGGGATTACAATGGATGCTTTAATTTCAGATATAAAAATCATTTGATTAGTGGCTCCAATTGAACCAGAGGCATGCTGAGCGTTTTTTCATCAACAATCGAATTTCATAACCGTAAAAAATAGGATACGCAATAAACTGCTCTGCACATTTATCACCTCTCCTCTCCCTGTCGTTAATGTGCAAACAAACGGTGATGTCTTTTATATTAACCATTTGAGTGCCAGAGGGTTATGCAATGCATTGCTTTGCAATGCGTCGTGTACCCCTCTGGCAATCAAAGGGTCAAGATCACGAAGACTGGCCACGCCATGCTCAACACTCTGGTCCTTACAGGGTTAAAATTGGTGTCAGCGTAAGAAATACACCTAAAGGCTAAATACACAATGATATTGAGTAACTGTGAGGCAAGCCAGCTACCCAATGTAAAACAAAAATATTCCACTAATTTGAATGGTCCTTTTAACCCCATCAATGCTATACGCCATCTCAGTGTATTGGATGTTTGTCTAGCATCCGCAGGGGTTAAAAGCACTTTTAAATTAAAGCAAATTTTGGGTATGTTTAAGGGATGTAGTAAACTTTTTTATGAGAAAAAAAGATAACGTTACTGGACCTTATCAGCTACCGAATGTTGGAACCCCTGTTATAAGGCTTTTCATGCTGAACAAAACAAGTGTAATCCCATTGCTGGAAGATTCTTTTTTAAAGTTTAAAAAGCTCACTTATCATTATCTAGTATGGAATTGTGAGTAATGGCGCCAACTAGCGTCTAAAGGGCAAATTTATTTTATATTGCATTCTATGGGACAGCTTGACTCATAGGTTATGACTCATCTCAGATCTGAGAAAAAGAAAACAGGGCACATCCTTATGATAAATACTGTGGTTAGTGGTGCATAAGTGAGTGATACATATTACCAGAAAGCCGAAGAAGAAGGACGGCTCTCATTTCTCCCAGCCAACATTAGCAAGAACTGCTGTAATCTATATACAGATATGACAAGAGCACTGGCTTCTTAACGTTAGGTAACTTACATGATAATCCTGCAAGTAGATTCTATCTACTGCCGTTTCCTCCAAATCTAAATCACACTCACCCCCAAAGAAAGAAAAGATTATGAAATAAAAATAAGCAGATTACTGGAGAATTTGGCAATTGCTCTGTTGTGCGTTTTTCTGCCGGAAGATAAAAAAAGCTGATATTAATAGCAAAAGTGATGTTACAAAATGAGATATTCATCTGAAGGCCTGGTAAGAATACGGATTGGAGCCTTTTCTGTGAACGAGCATCAGAGGAGATCGTCTTAAATCCTTCCATAAACAGAGCTTTCAATATGATGACCTGAGCTGGGGGGAGAGGCGCTTGTGACATTTTCCTGTTGAAATCTCTGTTAGAAATAAACCTGTTCTCACAAACACCCCAAATTGATGAGAAGGGCTCAGTGAAAGATGAAGTTACATGGTGGCATTAACCTCGCACCGTTGGGTTTTACAGTGCAGTGTGGGCTGAGGAAGACCATTTAATCTGTTTTTTCTTTTGTTTCTTTCTTTTTTCAGATGAAAGAAAATGTGGTGAGGTGTGCAGGAAAGGAAGAAAATCTCACTGAGATATTACAGATTGTGGGATCTCTGTTGTGGACACTAAAATATAGTCTGGTCTTTAAGGTTTTATGTTGGCAATAGCTAAATTGCGGGAATAGGGGAAAAGGCATAAAACAGGACAAGATACTGCAGAAGGCACCATCAGACAATACAATAGCTATAAACACTGCCAACAAACAGCAGCACTGGGGAGAGTGGTAAGGACACTTACAATCTAAAGGTGTACTACTAATATTATTCACTTACACAAGGGATAGAGTTAATTCTCATTATTCCCAAAGGTGTGGTAAAAAGGAGAAAAACTCTCAAGTCTGATAAACTCTCCAATTCCTATGTTATTCCATGGAGCCTATGCATGAAGGTGTCTCAAGTTGGAGACATGTTATAACTTAGGGACTGGGGAGTTTATCTCACTGGAGAAATTATCTCCTCTTTATCACACCTTAGTACATCTCTCTCTGTAGTCTGTAACTAAAGTTCTCCCATAGAATAAAATTCCCAGAAGCACTGAATGATCTGTGTGATGTAATACAAAGTAACAGTTTCCCTGCAGCACTCAATGCTCTGTGTGACATAATACAGTGTTACACTCTCCATGAAGCACTGAATGCTCTGTGTGATGTAATACAATGTTACACTTTCCCTACAGCACTGAATGTTCTGTGTGATGTAATACAATGTTACAGTCTCCCTGCAGCACTGAATACTCTGTGTGATGTAATACAATGTTACAGTCTCCCTGCAGCACTGAATGCTCTGTGTGATGTAATACAAAGTTACACTCTCAATGCAGTACTGAATGTTATGTGTGATGTAATACAATGTTACATTATCCCTGCAGCACTGAATGCTCTGTGTGATGTAATACAAAGTTACACTCTCCCTGCAGCACTGAATGCTCTGTGTGGTGTAATACAATGTTACACTCTCCCTGTAGCACTGAATGATCTGTGTGATATAATACAATGTTACACTTTCCCTACAGCACTGAATGCTCTGTGTGATGTAATACAGTGTTACAGGTCTCCCCGCAGCACTGAATGTTCTGTGTGATGTAATACAATGTTACAGTCTCCCTGCAGCACTGAATGCTCTGTGTGATGTAATACAATGTTACACTATCCCTGCAGCACTGAATGCTCTGTGTGATGTGATACAATGTTACAGTCTCCCTGCAGCACTGAATGTTCTGTGTGATGTAATACAATGTTACACTATCCCTGCAGCACTGAATGCTCTGTGTGATGTAATACAATGTTACACTTTCCCTACAGCACTGAATGCTCTGTGTGATGTAATACAATGTTACAGTCTCCCTGCAGCACTGAATGCTCTGTGTGATGTAATACAATGTTACAGTCTCCCTGCAGCACTGAATGCTCTGTGATGTGATACAATGTTACAGATTCCCTGCAGCACTGAATACTCTGTGTGATGTAATACAATGTTACACTCTCTCTGCAGCACTGAATGCTCTGTGTGATGTAATACAAAGTTACACTCTCCCTGCAGCACTGAATGCTCTGTGTGATGTAATACAATGTTACACTATCCCTGCAGCACTGAATGCTCTGTGTGATGTAATACAATGTTACACTTTCCCTACAGCACTGAATGCTCTGTGTGATGTAATACAATGTTACAGTCTCCCTGCAGCACTGAATGCTCTGTGTGATGTAATACAATGTTACACTATCCCTGCAGCACTGAATGCTCTGTGTGATGTAATACAATGTTACACTCTCTCTGCAGCACTGAATGCTCTGTGTGATGTAATACAAAGTTACACTCTCCCTGCAGCACTGAATGTTCTGTGTGATGTAATACAATGTTACACTATCCCTGCAGCACTGAATGCTCTGTGTGATGTAATACAGTGCTACACTATCCCTGCAGTACTGAATGCTCTGTGTGATGTAATACAATGTTACACTTTCCCTGCAGCACTGAATGCTCTGTGTGATGTAATACAATGTTACAGTCTCCCTGCAGCACTGAATACTCTGTGTGATGTAATACAGTGTTACACTATCCCTGCAGCACTGAATGCTCTGTGTGATGTAATACAATGTTACACTTTCCCTACAGCACTGAATGCTCTGTGTGATGTAATACAATGTTACACTCTCCCTGCAGCACTGAATACTCTGTGTGATGTAATACAAAGTTTCACTCTCCCTGCAGCACTGAATGCTCTGTGTGATGTAATACAGTGTTACATTATCCCTGCGGCACTGAATGCTCTGTGTGATGTAATACAATGTTACACTCTCCCTGCGGCACTGAATGCTCTGTGTGATGTAATACAAAGTTTCACTCTCCCTGCAGCACTGAATGCTCTGTGTGATGTAATACAGTGTTACACTATCCCTGCAGCACTGAATGCTCTGTGTGATGTAATACAATGTTACACTTTCCCTACAGCACTGAATGCTCTGTGTGATGTAATACAATGTTATACTATCCCTGCAGCACTGAATGCTCTGTGTGATGTAATACAATGTTATACTCTCCCTGCAGCACTGAATACTCTGTGTGATGTAATACAAAGTTACACTCTCAATGCAGCACTGAGTGCTCTGTGTGATGTAATACAATGTTACACTCTCCCTGCGGCACTGAATGCTCTGTGTGATATAATACAATGTTACACTCACCCTGCAGCACTGAATGATCTGTGTGATGTAATGCAATGTTACATTATCTCTGCAGCACTGAATGCTCTGTGTGATGTAATACAATGTAACACTATCCCTGCAGCACTGAATGCTCTGTGTGATGTAATGCAATGTTATACTCACCCTGCAGCACTGAATGCTGTGTGTGATGTAATACAATGTTACACTCTCCCTGCAGCACTGAATGCTCTGTGTGATGTAATACAATGTTACACTCTCCCTGCAGCACTGAATGCTCTGTGTGATGTAATACAATGTTACACTCTCCCTGCAGCACTGAATGCTCTGTGTGATGTAATGCAATGTTACATTATCTCTGCAGCACTGAATGATCTGTATGATGTAATACAATGTTACACTCGCCCTGTAGTACTGGATGCTCTGTGTGATGTAATACAATGTTACACAATCCCTACAGTACTGAATGCTCTGTGTGATGTAATACAATGTTACACTCACCCTGTAGTACCAATTGCTCTGTGTGATGTAATACAGTGTTACACTCTCACTGCAGCACTGAATGCTCTGTGTGATGTAATACAACGTTACACTCTCAATGCAGCACTGAATGCTCTGTGTGATGTAATACAATGTTATATTCTCACTGCAGCACTGAATGAATGCAGATTACTGCCCTTGCCTTTTATATTCTCCAGAACTCTTCTATAATGTCCCCTAGAAGATTAATGTCCTTGCCTTTTATATTCCCAGCCCTCTCCTATAATGTCCTCTAGCAGATTACTGCCCTTCCCTTTTATGTTCTCCAGCACTCTCCTGTAACATCTTTTAGAAGATTATTGCCCTTGCCTTTTTAGATTTACCAGCCCTCTCCTGTAATGTCCTCTAACAGATTACTGCCCTTGCCTTTTATATTCCCTGGCCCTCTCCTGTAACATCTTCTAGCAGATTACTGCCCTTGCATTTTATATTTTTGGATTCTGCTCGCAAATCTTTCCTGACACACATTCAGGACTACGCAGGGTTAAGCTGTGAGAGATGCACAGCTCCCCAATCCGTCTGAGAAGGTTACAAAGTGCACAAAATTCTTACGTTACCACGGAAACTGAAAGAAATTAAACAAGGAGAAAAAAAACTACATGCACCTGTTTGCGTTTACCCCTTGCCTGCTACAGCTGACTATAACGTATGGCTTTGCACTCAAGCAGTTAAATATTTCCAGTGACTCGTTTATTGCCAGCAATCCCTGTAATATCCAGTGAGCAGAAAGACAAACTGAGCCATTCTGGGTCACATCAACTGCAAATAAGACCCAAAATGGGATGTTAACCCCTTAAATACTTAGGAGGTCTAATGCACTGCTTCACAATGCACTAGATAACTCCCTAAATTGCAAAGGTTAATAGCCCCATATACATTAAAGTGAAATTGTATTTGCTCTCTGTTGTTCCACTTGCTCTTTTTGCATTCCTCCCATAAAGTGGAACTAATACTACATGATGACTTGTAAGAACAGTCAAAATACCCTTTATTTCTGTTTTGCACTCATTATTTAAATCTAGAGTTTAGGTGTTTTTTTGGTTTGATTTATTTCGTAAGTTTATGCACATTAGGCGTAACTGACTTGCATTAGTAGCCGATACTAACATTTCACTCTCCATCCCAACTGTCACTTCCTTCCAGTCACATACTAGCCTTGCGCACCCCCATGCCACTTTATAAAAATGACATACTAACAGTTAGCTCTCTTTCCCAACTGCCACTTCCAACATTCCACTCTCCGTCCCAACTGTCACTCATGTATGAATCCTTTAAATTAAAGGTAAATCTTTATATTAACTTTACAGAAACTGCAGGTAAATAATATGTACGGTCATATGAGCTCCCTGGATATACTGGCAGAGAGCATTTGTCAGGGAACATGAGAGCAGGTGTAATAATATATAAAATAAAACCTCTTTGGAAACCAAGATCCAAAGAACTCGCAGTCAGGGATAAAATGAAAAAAAAAAAAAAAAAAAGTCTAAAAATTTGAAGAAAATTAAAAATAAAAAAAACATAGATAGCTTAGATTATTCAAATACTTGTAGTATATATACAGTAGAAATACAGGGTTGCTCTCACATCTGGTCCTTAACGGTTTAAAGCAACAGCAAATGAAAAACTTAAACTAACTTAACACCATAGAATTGGGTCCCTGACACTCTAAAATGGTCTGGAGGCTTAAAGGGATAGTAATACTTAAAATGTAAAAAAGAATATGTTGTAGGGTTTATCCCCCTGAGTAAAACAAGAGTACTCCCACTGCTGAAAGGTGTTTCATTCAAAAGTTATTAATTTTCAAAGTTGAATTTTTTAGGTGTAATATCACAGTGGCCTGAAATTGTACAGTGGCGCTGTTGCTACACGATCCTATGGACAGCTCTGGTCAGTTGACCATAAATCTCCATAGGATGGTGTAGCAACAGCGCCACTGTACAATTTCAGGCCACTGTGATATTACACCTAAAAATTTCAACTTTGAAAATTAATAACTTTTGAATGAAACACCTTTCAGCAGTGGGAGTACTCTGGTTTTACTCAGGGGGATAAACCCTACAACATATTTTTTTTTACATTTTAAGTATTACTATCCCTTTAAAGTGATAGTAATGTTTCACATAAAAACAGCAGCTCCAATTAATCTTCATAGTATTTGGGCCATGGAGAGTGTTATTTCAGTACTGTCAGAGTTGTAGTACAAGAGTAATTGAATGATAAAGTATCCCCTCCCGCCCCTTTTACCTAGTGTAACACTACTCACCTCAGATGTGGAATCTGGTCTCTTGGCCGACAGGTCACAGCAGGGGACAATCTTCTTACTGTGATCATAAGGAAACCCTGCTCCCACTGATAGGTTTTTCAGGTTTCCTTATGATCCCTGAAGATTGTCCCTCTCTGTGATCCATCCGGACAGTCTTCCTGCTCTGAAGTGAGCAGTGTTACACTAGGTAAAAGGGGCGGGAGGGGGATACTTTATCATTCAATTACTCTTGTACTACAACTCTGACAGTATTGAAATAATGATCTCCATGGCCCAAATACTATGACGATTACTATCCCTTTAACAGTCACCCAGTCACATAACTGATACCAGGCTGCTTCTAGATATGTAGGGTGAGGGCTGTCTACTGCTCTTCCCAATCAGACCTGTGACTGTGTCCATGGAGAGATAAGGACAAGCTCCCCTTGAATCCCCCATAGAACTAGAAAGATTGTACAGAGCAAAAATCGCCTTCACACTGGCGTCATGGGATTACAGAAATCAGGAAATATGTAGTCAGCCCCTATGGAGGGAGTTGTGAGTCAAAGCTGGAAATTCTTATTGCCTCCACGTCCATTTCTACTTTCCAATAAAGTCCCCCGACTGTCACTAGTGCTCAATGAAAATTCCACCAATCACTTGTATATCAAGACGGAAATTTACAAACATTTTACAGACATTTATTTTCTTAGGCTGGTTTTATATATTTCTCCCCACCTCCCAATATGGTCTCTCGTGCTGTATTACATCTGTAAATTTTCATTTGCTCAAGCCATTTGGCTCCGGCTGGGACTGACAGCGCAGGCGCACGGATATCGCTATGGCAAGATGTCAGCGCTCCGTCCTGCCTGTCGCCCATGGAAGACAGGAGAAATCTATTAAATAAGGTAATTATTCTGGTGACTAGAGCTACTAAGCAGCTAGTCGCCAGATGGGGACTTAGTGAAGGTAAAGATTGTGTCGGGTGGTAGTTCTGCTTTAACCTGGTGAGGATCAAAGAAGTGTAAAGTGTATGATATCCCCTGGTCCTTACAGGGTTAAGTGATAAACAATGAACCCTCCTCTCTTACACACTTAGAACACTTATACCCACATCTCCCAAACTTCCCAAAGTCAATTAATTTATATCAACCTCTTGGGTGCTACATACTTCTCCAGCACATTGGTAAGCAATCCCTTGGGGACATCTCTAGCAACCAAGGGGTTAATGTGTGTTTTTTCCTTTTGCCGTGTCCTGTGTTTTGATCCTTGGGGCTGCAGTTTGAAGGGCAATTGTAACATTAGAACTATGTGGCTGCAGCTCCTCCTAATAACAAGTTGCCACGGTTAGTAAAACTCCTCATTCAATACCCATATGTCTAAGGAATGGAGCAATCGTACTGAATGCTTGAATGTTTAAACAGCTCTGACGCACCTCTTCCCTGGTCTCCTCTTTGTGTTATTCTTCTTACTGGCTTCCAACCCTTACCTCATCCAGTCCTTACCTCATCCAGTCAAACCCCACATCACACCATCATCACCGCTCCCAGAAGCAATGGGCTGTGTTCACAAAGTAAAAGTGAAGTAATGCTGGTGCAAACAAACTGCACTATGGCAAACAATTTAACAATTCCCCCAAATTTCCATTAATTTAAAACAAATGTTTTAATCCCCTGAATATCAGTGAGCTCTACAATGCGTTGTTTCGCGATGTGGCTGAAATCTAACTTTCAAAGGGCTGATGCCCCAGTTAAATCAATGGAAATAAGGGGGGTTTGATTTGTTTGCTACAGTGCAATTGGCTTACTGGTCTTTAGCTTTTGTGCCTCTGGTGGGGTGAGGGCATTTCCCTTCTGCCACTCAGGGACAATGCCGAGAAGACAGCTGCACATAGGACGATGTCACGTGACATCACTGGACGTCAGTGGGTAACGTGCACTTTCCCCAGAACACCACAGGAAGAACTGCCCATTGTCCCTGTGACAGTAATGCCTGTGCTGGGATACAAGAAAAAACCCGCATTAGTGCAGAATAATGCTATAAAAAATGGTGCCGCAGCTACTGTTTGGCCATAGTTCTCGCTCTAATGCAGTGATTCTCAACTCTACGCTCTAAGACACACAGACATCATGTTTTCAGGTTATTACACAGGTTGATGAATCATATGAACGACTACCAACCTGTCATAAAGTAGACACCCTGAAGACATGAACTGTTGTTGTGTCCAGAGGACTAACATTGGGAAACACTGCTATGCTCTTTAGAACTCTGTGCTTGAAAGGCTATTTTTCTGGGACATAAGCTACAGGCCTGAGAAGGACTACTACTGGGCTGGGAGACCTGAAGTTCCTCAGATGCTGTCGGGGCTACAGTTCCAGCCATCTTCAGCAGGCCACAAGGTTCTGCTAGAGTACAAATACAATTCCCCTCAGCCATCCTTCAGCTGCTGTTGAACTATCATTCTCATCTGTTCTTTTAGAAAGCTGGGGGTTGTTGGTTGGGCATGGAGCAGACCGGTTACCTCTTCTTTCACCCCAGATCTATCATGACTTCCCTTACCCAGAGATAACATGGAGCTGTCACGACCAGGTCTTGTATTATGCAGGCCCACAATACCACCATGCAAATGTCTGACATTCAGCATACACAATAACATGCAAATTACATCTGGTTTAATTGCCTCCATCCGCTGTCTGTCTGTGCTCAGTCAGGCATGGCCATGTCCCAGCGGTAGAGGCACTCAGAACGGATATTGAAGGCCGCGCGTCAGTGTTCGGGTCACTTGTCGGCTCTGGATGAGAGAGAATGTCTGACTGAGCCCTCATTACCATCTCTGTCAGGGCGCGGATTCATTCTCTGTCTCTCACTCTTACTCTGGAGTGAGAACAAATTATCAGCACAGTCATCCACAAACCTGAATCACCCACTACATTAACTCCTCCAGTCCCGCACAACGACAAATCAGGAAGCAAATCTACCTGAACTGATGGAAAGCATCTAATAATATATATTTATATATATATATATATATATATATATATATATATATATATATATATACATACACACACACACACATACATACATACATATACAGTTTGTGGAGAGAGACAGCACTCAAAGTCTTTTTTCAAAGGTTCAAATGCAGTTACATTTTATTGGAATCAACGCTTCGGCTACCACTGCAGCCTTGACTGTGTTCCAGATAAAGGTAGGTGGGGTCAGTATTAGGAGGGGATAGTGTTCCAGATAAAGGTAGGTGGGATCTTTATTAGGAGGGGTTAATGTCCCAGATAAAGGTAGGTAGGGGTCAGTATTAGGAGGGGTTAGTGTTTCAGATAAAGGTAGGTGGGGGTCAGTATTAGGAGGGGTTAATGTCCCAGATAAAGGTAGGTAGGGGTAATTATTAGGAGGGGTTAATGTCCCAGATAAAGGTAGGTAGGGGTCAGTATTAGGAGGGGTTAGTGTCCCAGATAAAGGTAGGCGGGGGTCAGTATTAGGAGGGGTTAATGTCCCAGATAAAGGTAGGTAGGGGTAATTATTAGGAGGGGTTAATGTCCCAGATGAAGGTAGGTAGGAGGTCAGTATTAGGAGGGGTTAATGTTCCAGATGTTGGTGCTACTGGAGGCCTCCGGTGTCCTTATGATGAAAGATAATGATTCCACTTCTCATGTATTTATAAGGAGCCCAGAGTCATGATTAGATCCAGCTGTTCCATTATTTATAGTAAACTGCCTAATGAGCCCTGCACAATGGACTCCCCTCTCTCTATTATACGACTAATAGTGTTGGGAGGGGAACAGCACTTCAGAACTTCCCTTTCCTTTAATGGGCTAATTCCCTCTTACAGACACGTCCCACACTGGTAGTAATAGTAATGTGTGTGAAAAGACCAGACCTTATCTGATGCTCAGACTTGTGGTATGGTCAGGATTCTGGCCCAGTCACTGCATTATTTCTGTGCACCTTCCCTGCTGGAAAGCTGCTCCATACACCTACTACCCCATTCTGGAAAAATAATTTCCTTACACCTCTCTTCACAAAAGGCATGGGGCGTCCCAACTGCACGATAAGAACAAATAAAAACCCCTTATTTCCTTCTGATTTGACTGAAATGGTAGAAAGATCTACACCACTTTGCTAAGCAATGCACTGGAGAACCCTATAGCATTCAAGGGGTAAATATCGTCATGAAGTCATTAACCCTCTGAGTGCCAGAGGGGTATGCAACGTATTGCTCTGCAATGCGTTGTGTACCCCTCTGGCACTCAAAGGGTTAACACCGTGTGCTATGAGTGCAGCTGGCTTGTGACTCCTTTTATTGGGATACTCTTTAATGATGAGCGCAGAGTATCTGGTTGGCATAAGGTGGTCGCAGTTATAAACGTTCACAAATGACGTGGAACGCTTAGCTAGCCTCTTTTTGCCTATGGTGGCAGTCACCTTGCATGGGTATCGATCGATGCCAGCGACAAGGGTGTGTACTGGCGGTCTGGTGTGCCATCATCAATGTTCTTGACAATGACAGCTTTGTGGCCTGCGTAACGTCCAGCCAGGACAAGGACAACCTTCCCAGCTTTCATAATCGTGCCCATCTTCGCTCCTGCTGAAAGGGATAGTAATACTTCGTTTTATCTTTATTTTATTTTGTAGGTATTAAAAAAACATGAAGAACGATATAAGTCTTATCTCTCAAACCTTTATGGTTTGAGAGATATTCATAAGCAAAGTTTCCCCTCCCGCCCCTTTTACCTAGTGTAAGCCATCTCTTCTCAGATGTGGAATCCAGTCCATAGACCAGACAGATAACAGCAGGGGACAATCTTCTTCCTATGAGAACAATGAAAGCCCTGCCCCCCTTGACAAGTTTTTCAGGTTTTCCCCCTTATCTTAATTGAAGATTGTCCCTCTCTGCAGTCTACCTGGGCACCTCCCTTCTGATCTGGCTGAGCAGTGTTACATCAGTAAAAGGGGCGGGAAGTGGACACTTTGACATTGAATTACTCTCGTACTACAACTCTGACAGTATTGATATAACACTCTCCAAAGTCCAAATACTATGATGATTAATTAGAGCTGCTTTTATTATGAAACATTACTATCCCTTTAATGGCCTGTCTGAAAAGAAAGGGCTTGTGACCCTTTTTTATCTGTATGTACGCCTTTTGATTCCCAAGCCCTGGAGAGTGACCAGGAAATAGGAGACTTCCTATAAACATGGACATTACAGCCCTTAAATCCTAAATGGTGAAATCCCTCTTACCAATAAGAGGCAAAGACTGAGAAGTCAGCCTCATTTCTTGTATTCCCTTTACAGAATTTACTGACCTTGAGACATTGGTAAAAAGGCAAATTAGAACAATTCTGTCACAAATCAAGTGCATCATAACACACACACATATATAAGCAGTACCACCAATGTATAAACGGGGCTTTTATTCCCTGTAATAACAGAGCTGTATAATGGAGACCTCCCTGGGATAAATGCTTCATTTACATCAATAACAGGTTTGGTGATATTTCTTCCCTCTGGTGGAGCTGTTTTGCTCCAGGTCTGTCTGATCAGCAATCTGCAGAACATAATGACACTTACGCTCAGTATTTACCCGTGCAGAGGCTTGTCACCATCTGATGAAGTGGAGGCTGTGGCCTCTATAACGCCAGATTTAGAGAGTTTACTTCCTCCCCTGTGTGGGAATAAAACTCATCTCTGTATATAACCCATCTTCAGCGTCAGTCCCAGAAATCTTAGATGCATCATTTTCTCACATTTCACGCAAATGCCGATAGACAGATGGAGCGTGAAATAAGTGTCCGGCCAGCAGGTCACTGCGCTGAGAGACCTGTCATATGAGGCTGGTCAGACACATGGGATTATCCACTGAGAAACTTTCAGTATTCAATTTAAAAAGGGATTATTTTTCAAATAAGCATCTTTTGGAGACATCTCTACAGTGCAAGGGGTTAATTAGTAGAAAAGCTATAGTAATGACGGTCATAAAATTCAGATGCATAACAATAGTATATAAGAACGATAAAAGTACTTGTACAGATACAATCAGGACTTCCTCCTCTGCCTTTCTGTACAGCTTACAGATATCAGAGGTTGTACATATACAATCAGGACTTCTTCCTCTGTCTTTCTGTATAACTTAGTGATTTCGGCAGTTGTACATATACAATCAGGACTTCTTCCTCTGTCTTTCTGTATAACGTAGTGATTTCGGTAGTTGTACACACACAATCAGGACTTCTTCCTCTGTCTTTCTGTATAACGTAGTGATTTCGGCAGTTGTACATATACAATCAGGACTTCTTCCTCTGTCTTTCTGTATAACGTAGTGATTTCAGCAGTTGTACATATACAATCAGGACTTCTTCCTCTTTCTGTATAACGTAGTGATTTCAGCAGTTGTACACACACAATCAGGACTTCTTCCTCTGTCTTTCTGTATAACGTAGTGATTTCAGCAGTTGTACATATACAATCAGGACTTCTTCCTCTTTCTGTATAACGTAGTGATTTCGGCAGTTGTACATATACAATCAGGACTTCTTCCTCTGTCTTTCTGTATAACGTAGTGATTTCAGCAGTTGTACATATACAATCAGGACTTCTTCCTCTTTCTGTATAACGTAGTGATTTCAGCAGTTGTACACACACAATCAGGACTTCTTCCTCTGTCTTTCTGTATAACGTAGTGATTTCGGCAGTTGTACATATACAATCAGGACTTCTTCCTCTGTCTTTCTGTATAACGTAGTGATTTCAGCAGTTGTACATATACAATCAGGACTTCTTCCTCTGTCTTTCTGTATAACGTAGTGATTTCAGCAGTTGTACACACACAATCAGGACTTCTTCCTCTGTCTTTCTGTATAACGTAGTGATTTCGGCAGTTGTACATATACAATCAGGACTTCTTCCTCTTTCTGTATAACGTAGTGATTTCAGCAGTTGTACATATACAATCAGGACTTCTTCCTCTGTCTTTCTGTATAACGTAGTGATTTCGGCAGTTGTACATATACAATCAGGACTTCTTCCTCTGTCTTTCTGTATAACGTAGTGATTTCAGCAGTTGTACATATACAATCAGGACTTTTTCCTCTTTCTGTATAACAGTGATTTCAGCAGTTGTACATATACAATCAGGACTTCTTCCTCTGTCTTTCTGCATAACGTAGCGATTTCAGCAGTTGTACATATACAGACAATCAGGACTTCTTCCTCTTTCTGTATAACGTAATGATTTCAGCAGTTGTACATTTACAGACAATCAGAACTTCTTCCTCTGTCTTTCTGTACCGGCTTACAGATATCAGTGGTTGTACATATACAATCAGGACTTCTTCCTTTGTCTTTCTGTATAACGTAGTGATTTTAGCAGTTGTACATATACAGACAATCAGGACTTCTTCCTCTGTCTTTCTGTATAAAGTAGTGATTTCAGCAGCTGTACATATACAATCAGGACTTCTTCCTCTGTCTTTCTGTATAACGTAGTGATTTCAGCAGCTGCACATACACAGAATCAGGACTTCTTCCTCTGTCTTTCTGTATAACGTAGAGATTTCAGCAGCTGTACATACACAGACAATCAGGACTTCTTCCTCTGTCTTTCTGTATAACTTAGATATCAGCGGTTGTACACAAACACACAATCAGGACTTCCTCCTCTGTCTTTCTGTATAACTTAGATATCAGTGGTTGTACATATACAGACAATCAGGACTTTTCCCTCTGTCTTTCTGTATAAAGTAGTGATTTCAGCAGTTGTACATATACAATCAGGACTTCCTCCTCTGTCTTTCTGTATAACTTAGATATCAGTGGTTGTACATATACAGACAATCAGGACTTCTTCCTCTGTCTTTCTGTATAACGTAGTGATTTCAGCAGCTGTACATACACAGACAATCAGGACTTCTTCCTCTGTCTTTCTGTATAATGTAGTGATTTCAGCAGCTGTACATACACAGACAATCAGAACTTCTTCCTCTGTCTTTCTGTATAACGTAGTGATTTCAGCAGCTGTACATACACAGACAATCAGAACTTCTTCCTCTGTCTTTCGGTACCATTTAGAGATATCAGTGGTTGTACACACAGACAATCAGAACTTCTTCCTCTGTCTTTCTGTACCATTTAGAGATATCAGTGGTTGTACACACAGACAATCAGGACTTTCTCCTCTGTCCTTCTGTACCATTTAGAGATATCAGTGGTTGTACACACAGACAATCAGAACTTCTTCCTCTGTCTTTCTGTATAATGTATTGATTTCAGCAGCTGTACATATACAGACAATCAGGACTTCTTCCTCTGTCTTTCGGTACCATTTAGAGATTTCAGCGGTTGTACACACACAATCAGGACTTTCTCCTCTGTCTTTCTGTACTGCTTAGAGATATCAGTGGTTGTACACACAGACAATCAGGACTTCTTCCTTTTCCTTTTAGAAGAGTTGATGAGGATGAAAAAAGACATGTGTCCATCAAGTCCAGCCCATGTCACAACACCTGTTGATCCAGCGGAAGGCACAAAAAAAAACCAACAACCCTGAAGCAATTTCCAATTAAGCCCCAAGTGGGTAAATAAAATTCCTTCCTGACTCCAAATGGCCATCGGATAGTATCCTGGATCAATAACCTATCTGCACTGAAGCCATCTGTCGTAATTTTCAGTATTGTTCGGTGCTAGATAGGCATCCATTGCAGTTACGGTACAGTATCTGCGAGTACAACATCCTGAGTCAAAGAATTCCACAGCTTTACCACACTTACGTCAAAAAATCCCTGCCTTTGTTTAAGTCAAAATCACCTTTCCTCTAGTCTTAATGGATGGCCTTTCATGTCTTTGCATAAATAATTAATTGGATAGCTCTCTGTATTGACCATGAATGTATTTCTAAGTGGTACACAGGGGCGGATTGTGGGCAGATACTGGCCTGGGGCATTTTTAAAAAAACTGGCCCATTAGATGGTATACCATGATACATGCATACATATATATATATATATATATATATATATATATATATATATATATATATATATATATATATATATATATGCATGTGGGCTGTTTTGGGGGCATATGATAGCCATTCTGAACACAGAGGCACATAGGGACTAGTAGGTAGCACAGGGTGATGTTTGGGGGGCATATGGTAGCCAGTATAGTAAAACATGGGCCCAGGGAGGTGCTTGGGTACAAAGGTTGGCATAGGAGGTGCTTGGGTACAAAGGTTGGCATATGGAGGCAGCCATAAAGTAGATAGGAACACAATTGGGAGGCTAGTAGTTTCCCCAGTGTGCTGTTTAGGAGGATATGGGGGGGTTACTGAGTTGGCATTTGGGTGGTAGAAGGGGCTGCACTAGTTACATTTTTTTGTGTGTGTGTGTGTGTGTGATTGAGTCATGATCTCATAATGGGAGAACATTAAGAACCCTTTGAATATCAGAGGGATACCCATGTGCAAAGCATTTGATACTCCTCTGACACTCAAAGGGTTAAAACCAGAGACGTTCAAAGTAAGAGAAACGTGTCTCTGAGCATTGCTCATCAAGATAAAGAGCATTATTTTTGAGGAAAATTACTCAAACAGAGAAACTAAAATTCTGCATATTCCCATTGATTTAAATGGGGCTTTTGGCCCTTTGTTCTCAAGGAGGTCAAAAGCTCCATTTAAATCAATGGGAATAAGCAGAATTTTAGTTTCTCTGTTTGAGTAGTTTTCCTCAAAACTTATCCTCTTTATCTTGATGTGAAATGCTCAGGGACACATTTCTCTTACTTTGAACGTCTCTGATTTTAACCCTTTGAGTGCCAGAGGCGTATTAAACGCTTTGCACATGGGTATCCCTCTGGCATTCAAAGGGATCTTGTTTTTCAATTATGAGATCATGAGTCACGACTCAAAAAAAAAAAAAAAAGTCAAAACAGGATAATAGAAGAGGACAGAAAAGGAATGTGAATGATTTACATACTGGATAAGGTCTGGGGAAGGGGAGGCTGAGTCCGCTGGAGAGAAGCAGGTCAGCAACAGGAATGCAGGTACAGGAGCAAACTAACATCTTGAGTGCCAGAGAGGTCTTTTTATATCGCTTTACAATGTGATAAAAGCCTCTCTAGCACTGGGTTACGTTAGAAAGCATAAAAATAACAACGGAGGATGTCAGGTGGCTGCATCACCCGGGCACCTTTGAAATGCAGAGCAGCAGTCTCTTTCACATTGTGACACTGCTGTCACTGCCTGCGACACTTCCGTGGGGCTGGAGTCTACACTGTAAGTTTGCGGCGCGGCCCTTCCCTGTCAAGAAGCAACCGTCCCACCGGGGCATGCCCGATAGTACAATACGCCCCTGGTGGTACAGCTTAGAGATATCAGTGGTTGTACACACACACAGGCAATCAGGATTTCTCCCTCTGCCTCTCCTTACAACTTAAGAGATATCTGTGTGTTCGGACACACAAGGAGGACTTTTTCCTCCACCTGCCTGGTAGAACTGGCATCAGCCAAGAGACTAAAGCAGGAGTTAACTGGTGTAAGGCATATGGCAGAAAATGTGTCCATTCATCCTAAAACATGGCTCCAAAAAACCCCCGAGAGTCCTCAGGTATGATTTCCACAACTATCGTCAACACTCCCTATTAGACTGTTTAAGGGGAAATAAATTAATGTAATAACTGACTCAATGTAATTTCATAAGGTCTTACCTAGAAAAGTGCCCGTCAAACAGCCGTCCGTTATTTCTATTGTTTTAATTTTCACTTGAGCTCTATACCTGGGAACTTTCCTATTTTAGGTCACCGTAGGGCTTGGGATGCAAGTGTCCAAATTAAGTGATTTCCACCATAATGTGGGTGACGTTTAATCAGGGTGGGGGGCGTTATCAAATAACTCAAGTAGCTGGAGAATCCTCTGTTGACCTTGGAGACCTGATAATTAATAAAACAGTGTCTCCTGGGTATATCCAGCGAGTTCCCAGGTGGGATGATCTCTATAGTAGTCTACTGCTACGCTGACTTTTCAGTCCGATTAAGACTAGTGTCCTGCACAAATTATTAAATCCTTAACAACCGGCCGCGCATGCACCTTGCGGTCCGTTAAGGACCACGGAGCATTTTTTTTTTTTTCGCGGCTGGGTTCCGAACTCCCCGAACGTGGTGCACCCACGAGGGGAGCCTGGAATTCCATGACGGTCCAGTTCCGTCATGGGTCCTTAAGGGTATAACAACCCATGACGGAATAGGACCGTCATGGGTCCTTAAGGGGTTAAGGTCTACAGAAGCGCAAATGTTTGTTGTGAGGAGGTATGAAAGAGACATAAACAGAGATCACTATATGCATACAACAGCTGATATAATGCCTTACATACAGGGACAGATATTGCTGGATAAAGGACAATTACCCAGGTTAGAATGTAAGCTCTCACGAGCAGGGCCCTCTGAGCCTTATGTGATTGTACTATTTAATACCTGTGTAAGTCTATTCCCAAGTGTACAGCGCTGCAGAATTAGTTGGCGCTACATAAATAAAGAATAATAAGAACTATGTATTGCTAGTGTTCTATTCCACTTTAACATGTCATGTATTTGTATGATGAGAGCATGCATGCTGAGTAGAACCAATCTGCACAGTGACCCATAGCCTGAGGAGCACATAGGTCATACTGAAGGTTAAGATGCAAATCACAAGTCAACCCATTTGGACATCAGACAATGATACGAGTGAGCCACGAATCCTGCCTCAACCACAACATGTAGCCACAGTTTCACCAGGACAACTCGGTAAAGTGCAGGCAAGGGACATTTGGCAAACTGAATGAGACTATACAAAGGTAGTGATTAAATCACCAGCCTTGGAGTACACCCCACTTTGTGCATATGAGTTTGTACTATGTGCATACAGTCCTTTAGGTGTGTGTGTGTGTATTAGTAGGCCGGGGAAGCAATTTTACATTGCACACTTTACTTCCTGTGCAGCAAGGTGAAGTAATTCAAAAGCAAACCAACTGCACCACAGGGAACAAATTAATTTTTTAATTGAATTAAATGGGGGTAATCACGAATACTGGCGAGTATTCTCCACTAATTGCCAGGCAATATGCTGCAAATCTCGCTACTATTCAAGCAGTTAAATAGCCTATTGAAATAAACGGGAAATCGTATTTGTTCCCAACGGCACAGTTGGTTTGCCCCAGAACGGCATCCCAGTTCTCTGTACATGTGGCCAATAATATAATCTTAAATTTTATCATGGTACAGCAATGGAATAGATTTTTTAATAAGATGTTTTATGTGAGTATAATTTGTAATCTCATATTACTGCCTCTTGTAAATTAGATTACTTAACCCCTTAGGTGAGAGTGAATTCTCAGATGCATTGCTTCACTATGTGTTAGAGACCTCTACAGTTTCTAAGCGGTTAAGAGAAACAATTCCCAGTATATGATTTTCATGTTAAACTCAAGTTATTTCCAGTCTATTTGCGACTCCTGAATAATATTTTGTGCGCAGCTGATAAGATTTATGTGGGAAGTCCACTGTTTCCCTGCGATGTGTCAGAGATTAATAATTATGCTTTATCGCTGGAATAAGAGGCCCAGCAGGTCGCTAGGGCAGCACCTGGCTGTCTGCAGGTCTCTCGCACATTTCCTACGTTATACAAATGAGCTGCAGCTCGCGCACTATACCTGTCACTCTCGCAGTTGTGCCCGCTGCGTGCAAACACGCTTCATGCTGGTATTTTTTTTTGCTTTCAGGATCCTAGAAGTTTTACCAGCTGGAACATTAGTTAAAAGGAATGTTCTCAGTTTAACTGTATTGGTACTGGAAGGGCAAGGAGCACCACCCCAAACAGAAAGTCGCATAAAAGGGGTTTGTAGAATATTGGGCACAATAATGAGGACAAATAATACAAGATAATATCAAGGCCAAGAATCATGGTAAGAATGTATATTAAAGTGTTAGTAATGTCTAAAAAAAAGTTTTTTGCATTTAGAAGAGCTTAAAAAGCTGATCTGAATGCAAAAAACGTATCTCTTAAACCGCTATGGTTTAAGAGATACGGGCGTTTAAAGTTTGATTTCTCCTACTGACAGCTGTAAAGCTGTCAGCAGGAGATCGGTGTCGGTCGACACGCTGGCGCTTGAGAAGTGCCGGGATCTCGTTATTTACCACGAATCCCTTCATTAGAACACTAGGCACATGTTTTAGACCATTCCAATGAATGGAAAAGCCTGTTATGGAAGTCAGGGTGCAGGGACGGCGAACAGGAAACGTTACACATTAGGCCCTACTGACTCACTATGAACAGGGACCACAGACAGGAAATGGTATACATTAGGCCTTACTGACTCACTATAAACAGGGACCACAGACAGGAAACGTTACACAGGCCCTACTGACTGACTATGTAAAGGGACCGCAGACAGGAAACGTTACACAGGCTCTACTGACTGACTATGTAAAGGGACCGCAGACAGGAAACGTTACACAGGTCCTACTGACTGACTATGTAAAGGGACCGCAGACAGGAAACGTTACACAGGCTCTACTGACTGACTATGTAAAGGGACCGCAGACAGGAAACGTTACACAGGCCCTACTGACTGACTATGTAAAGGGACCGCAGACAGGAAACGTTACACAGGCCCTACTGACTGACTATGTACAGGGACCGCAGACAGGAAACGTTACACAGGCCCTACTGACTGACTATGTACAGGGACCGCAGACAGGAAACGTTACACAGGCCCTACTGACTGACTATGTAAAGGGACCGCAGACAGGAAACGTTACACAGGCCCTACTGACTGACTATGTACAGGGACCGCAGACAGGAAACGTTACACAGGTCCTACTGACTGACTATGTACAGGGACCGCAGACAGGAAACGTTACACAGGCCCTACTGACTGACTATGTAAAGGGACCGCAGACAGGAAACGTTACACATTAGGCCCTACTGACTGACTATGTACAGGGACCGCAGACAGGAAACGTTACACAGGTCCTACTGACTGACTATGTAAAGGGACCGCAGACAGGAAACGTTACACAGGTCCTACTGACTGACTATGTACAGGGACCGCAGACAGGAAACGTTACACAGGCCCTACTGACTGACTATGTACAGGGACCGCAGACAGGAAACGTTACACAGGTCCTACTGACTGACTATGTAAAGGGACCGCAGACAGGAAACGTTACACAGGTCCTACTGACTGACTATGTACAGGGACCGCAGACAGGAAACGTTACACAGGCCCTACTGACTGACTATGTAAAGGGACCGCAGACAGGAAACGTTACACATTAGGCCCTACTGACTGACTATGTACAGGGACCGCAGACAGGAAACGTTACACAGGTCCTACTGACTGACTATGTAAAGGGACCGCAGACAGGAAACGTTACACAGGCCCTACTGACTGACTATGTAAAGGGACCGCAGACAGGAAACGTTACACAGGCCCTACTGACTGACTATGTAAAGGGACCGCAGACAGGAAACGTTACACAGGCCCTACTGACTGACTATGTAAAGGGACCGCAGACAGGAAACGTTACACAGGCCCTACTGACTGACTATGTAAAGGGACCGCAGACAGGAAACGTTACACAGGTCCTACTGACTGACTATGTACAGGGACCGCAGACAGGAAACGTTACACAGGCCCTACTGACTGACTATGTACAGGGACCGCAGACAGGAAACGTTACACAGGTCCTACTGACTGACTATGTACAGGGACCGCAGACAGGAAACGTTACACAGGTCCTACTGACTGACTATGTAAAGGGACCGCAGACAGGAAACGTTACACAGGCCCTACTGACTGACTATGTACAGGGACCGCAGACAGGAAACGTTACACAGGTCCTACTGACTGACTATGTACAGGGACCGCAGACAGGAAACGTTACACAGGTCCTACTGACTGACTATGTACAGGGACCGCAGACAGGAAACGTTACACAGGCCCTACTGACTGACTATGTACAGGGACCGCAGACAGGAAACGTTACACAGGCCCTACTGACTGACTATGTACAGGGACCGCAGACAGGAAACGTTACACAGGTCCTACTGACTGACTATGTACAGGGACCGCAGACAGGAAACGTTACACAGGCCCTACTGACTGACTATGTACAGGGACCGCAGACAGGAAACGTTACACAGGCCCTACTGACTGACTATGTAAAGGGACCACAGACAGGAAATGTTACACAGGCCCTACTGACTGACTATGTAAAGGGACCGCAGACAGGAAACGTTACACAGGCCCTACTGACTGACTATGTAAAGGGACCGCAGACAGGAAACGTTACACAGGTCCTACTGACTGACTATGTAAAGGGACCGCAGACAGGAAACGTTACACAGGCCCTACTGACTGACTATGTACAGGGACCGCAGACAGGAAACGTTACACAGGCCCTACTGACTGACTATGTAAAGGGACCGCAGACAGGAAACGTTACACAGGTCCTACTGACTGACTATGTAAAGGGACCGCAGACAGGAAACATTACACAGGCCCTACTGACTGACTATGTACAGGGACCGCAGACAGGAAATGTTACACAGGCCCTACTGACTGACTATGTAAAGGGACCGCAGACAGGAAACGTTACACAGGCCCTACTGACTGACTATGTAAAGGGACCGCAGACAGGAAACGTTACACAGGCCCTACTGACTGACTATGTACAGGGACCGCAGACAGGAAACGTTACACAGGCCCTACTGACTGACTATGTACAGGGACCGCAGACAGGAAACGTTACACAGGTCCTACTGACTGACTATGTAAAGGGACCGCAGACAGGAAACGTTACACAGGCCCTACTGACTGACTATGTAAAGGGACCGCAGACAGGAAACGTTACACAGGCCCTACTGACTGACTATGTAAAGGGACCGCAGACAGGAAACGTTACACAGGCCCTACTGACTGACTATGTAAAGGGACCGCAGACAGGAAACGTTACACAGGCCCTACTGACTGACTATGTAAAGGGACCGCAGACAGGAAACGTTACACAGGCCCTACTGACTGACTATGTAAAGGGACCGCAGACAGGAAACGTTACACAGGTCCTACTGACTGACTATGTACAGGGACCGCAGACAGGAAACGTTACACAGGCCCTACTGACTGACTATGTAAAGGGACCGCAGACAGGAAACGTTACACAGGCCCTACTGACTGACTATGTAAAGGGACCGCAGACAGGAAACGTTACACAGGCCCTACTGACTGACTATGTAAAGGGACCGCAGACAGGAAACGTTACACAGGCCCTACTGACTGACTATGTAAAGGGACCGCAGACAGGAAACGTTACACAGGTCCTACTGACTGACTATGTAAAGGGACCGCAGACAGGAAACGTTACACAGGCCCTACTGACTGACTATGTAAAGGGACCGCAGACAGGAAACGTTACACATTAGGCCCTACTGACTGACTATGTAAAGGGACCGCAGACAGGAAACGTTACACAGGCCCTACTGACTGACTATGTACAGGGACCGCAGACAGGAAACGTTACACAGGTCCTACTGACTGACTATGTAAAGGGACCGCAGACAGGAAACGTTACACATTAGGCCCTACTGACTGACTATGTAAAGGGACCGCAGACAGGAAACGTTACACAGGCCCTACTGACTGACTATGTACAGGGACCGCAGACAGGAAATGTTACACAGGCCCTACTGACTGACTATGTAAAGGGACCGCAGACAGGAAACGTTACACAGGCCCTACTGACTGACTATGTACAGGGACCGCAGACAGGAAACGTTACACAGGTCCTACTGACTGACTATGTAAAGGGACCGCAGACAGGAAACGTTACACAGGCCCTACTGACTGACTATGTACAGGGACCGCAGACAGGAAACGTTACACAGGCCCTACTGACTGACTATGTAAAGGGACCGCAGACAGGAAACGTTACACAGGCCCTACTGACTGACTATGTACAGGGACCGCAGACAGGAAACGTTACACAGGTCCTACTGACTGACTATGTACAGGGACCGCAGACAGGAAATGTTACACAGGTCCTACTGACTAACTATGTACAGGGACCGCAGACAGGAAACGTTACACAGGCCCTACTGACTGACTATGTAAAGGGACCGCAGACAGGAAACGTTACACAGGTCCTACTGACTGACTATGTAAAGGGACCGCAGACAGGAAACGTTACACATTAGGCCCTACTGACTCACTATGAACAGGGACCACAGACAGGAAACGTTACACAGGTCCTACTGACTGACTATGTAAAGGGACCGCAGACAGGAAACGTTACACAGGTCCTACTGACTGACTATGTACAGGGACCGCAGACAGGAAATGTTACACAGGCCCTACTGACTGACTATGTACAGGGACCGCAGACAGGAAACGTTACACAGGTCCTACTGACTGACTATGTACAGGGACCGCAGACAGGAAACGTTACACAGGTCCTACTGACTGACTATGTAAAGGGACCGCAGACAGGAAACGTTACACAGGCCCTACTGACTGACTATGTACAGGGACCGCAGACAGGAAACGTTACACATTAGGCCCTACTGACTGACTATGTAAAGGGACCGCAGACAGGAAACGTTACACAGGTCCTACTGACTGACTATGTAAAGGGACCGCAGACAGGAAACGTTACACAGGCCCTACTGACTGACTATGTACAGGGACCGCAGACAGGAAATGTTACACAGGCCCTACTGACTGACTATGTAAAGGGACCGCAGACAGGAAACGTTACACAGGCCCTACTGACTGACTATGTAAAGGGACCGCAGACAGGAAACGTTACACAGGCCCTACTGACTGACTATGTACAGGGACCGCAGACAGGAAACGTTACACAGGCCCTACTGACTGACTATGTACAGGGACCGCAGACAGGAAACGTTACACAGGCCCTACTGACTGACTATGTAAAGGGACCGCAGACAGGAAATGTTACACAGGCCCTACTGACTGACTATGTAAAGGGACCGCAGACAGGAAACGTTACACAGGCCCTACTGACTGACTATGTAAAGGGACCGCAGACAGGAAACGTTACACAGGTCCTACTGACTGACTATGTAAAGGGACCGCAGACAGGAAACGTTACACAGGTCCTACTGACTGACTATGTAAAGGGACCGCAGACAGGAAACGTTACACAGGCCCTACTGACTGACTATGTAAAGGGACCGCAGACAGGAAACGTTACACAGGCCCTACTGACTGACTATGTAAAGGGACCGCAGACAGGAAACGTTACACAGGCCCTACTGACTGACTATGTAAAGGGACCGCAGACAGGAAACGTTACACAGGCCCTACTGACTGACTATGTAAAGGGACCGCAGACAGGAAACGTTACACAGGCCCTACTGACTGACTATGTACAGGGACCGCAGACAGGAAACGTTACACAGGTCCTACTGACTGACTATGTACAGGGACCGCAGACAGGAAACGTTACACAGGTCCTACTGACTGACTATGTAAAGGGACCGCAGACAGGAAATGGTACGCATTAGGCCTTACTGAGGATACCTTGTCGGTAACCTTCTGAATCACGTCCTCCGTCAAAAAGACCATGCCCTGAAGGGTGTCGAAGCGAAGACCCAGAAAGACAAGATTCTGGGAGGGAATCGGGTCCGACATGTCTAGATTCAGAACCCACCCATGATGGGTATGTTTCTGAATGAACTCTTGCACCTTATGGTGCAGGAGAGCTCCAGAAGGGGCCTTCAATAGCAAGTTGTCCATGCACGGAGTCACCCGGATCCCTCTTGTGTGCATGACAGCAATCAAGGCACCCAAGACCTTAATGAACACCTGTGGTGCCGTGGTTAGGCCAAATGGAAGGGCAGAAAACTGGAAATGCCCTTTGTCGAAAGCAAACCTAAGGTACTGGCGACTCTCTGGGTGAATAGCTATGTGCGGGTAAGCATCCTGCAAATCCAAGGAAGCCAAAAATTCGCCCAGACACATTGTTGCAATGTCTGAACACAAGGACTCCTGGTGGTAGTGAGTCTTGACCACAAATGAATTGAGATCCATGAGATCTAGGATACGACGGCAGCCGCCATCCTTCTTGGATACCACAAATAGGTTAGAATAAAAGCCCAAACCTATTTCTGATTCGGGTGCCGGTTCCAGAACTTCCTTGTCCAAGAGACTCTGAATCGTCCTGTTGAAAAGACTGAGCTTTTCGTTACCCTGAGGGAAGTGAGAACGAAAAAACCTGAAGGGAGTCTGTACAAACACTTAGGAAGTGCCACAGAAGCAGGTTTGGTGGATTTGGGCTTGGTGGAGGAGGGTTTAAGCCTCCACTGTTGCTTTGGCTTGGAGGTGCAACACGGAACCTGAGGGACCGCCGGGTCTGCTCTCTGCACCTCACTTTGACGAGCACGAAAAAGACGATGCCTCTGTGCCTAAGGATTGCGTTTAGGGATCAAGGGCAGCAAAGTGCTCTCGACCCCAGTGACCTCACTGATGATATTCTCCTGTTCTGGGTCAAAAAGAAAAGTGGCCAGAAAGGGAAGAGAGACCAGTGACTTTTTGGAAATCAAGTCAGAAGACCAGATCTTAAGCCAAAGAGAACGCCTAGCAACGATAGATAAGGCGGAGGCCTTGGCCTCAAGCCTGATGGTGTCAAAGATGGCACCAGTAACATAATGTTGAGCCTCAGAAATGTTAGCCAAAATGGGAAGAAGTTCAGCCTTAGGGAGCCATTGATGGACGGCTTCCGTCAGCTGTTCAGTCCACACAGCAATTGCCCTAGTCACCCATGCAGATGCAAAGGTAGGTCCTTATAGCCGCACCTATGGCTGCGAAGGTGGCCTTAAAAATGGCTTCTAGCTTCCGATCAGTTAAATCCTTAAGAGTGGAGGCATCAGCAACAGACAAAGCTGTGGATTTTGAAAGTCTAGAAATAGGAGCATCAACCATAGGAGGTAAGGCCCATTGTTCCAAAGCCGCCTCAGAGAAGGGGTAAAGCTTAGCAAATTTCTTGGGTAGAGAAAGACGCATATCAGGGGTCTGCCACTCATCCAGAACTATCTGGTCAAGAGTGGGATTAGGTGGAAAAATAGTACATGGCTTCCTGTGTCTTAGGAAGACATCTGAAGCAGACTGAGGTTCCACAGATACAGAAGGTATATTTAAGGTATCCAGGACCGCCTTATTGAGATTCTAGAGGAGCGTTCAGGGTCAGCCTTGAAGGGGTCGCCATAAAACTGAGAATAAGCTCTTCGGAGTACTCACCTTCCTCTGAGTCTAAAAGAGGATTTTAGTCTTATCTGTTAAATCCTTTTCTCTTAGTCCATATAGGTTACTGGTAACTTTGGGTAGGCGACCACCCCTTTAAGTAGGCAAGAAAAATTCTTGAAGAGAATGCTGGGTGGAGCCTTCCTTCTAGGAAGTGGCTGCATCTAGCAACTTCCACTCCAGAAAGATTTGAGACACTAAACATTGACTAGATAGTAGAAGGAAAAGAAGACTCCTGTGAGCATGACCCCGAAGGACCCCCAAGGTCTGCCACAGGAGAGCCAAGCATGGTCCCTTGACAGAGACCAGCAACCTATATGGACTAAGAGAAAAGGATTTAACAGGTAAGCAAGCGATGATGGGAAATGTAGACTTTCCTAAAAAAGTACCCCAACAGTGCCCAAAGCCCCCTGAGCCCCCCAAAGTACACAGAACATTGACCGGATAATAGAGCAAGGACAGACAAACAAAATGAGAAGTCTCTGAAGTCGCTACGTTGAGCGGTTGCAGAGATATGTCCCAAACTGTAAAGTCCCAAAGAGGTGAATGGAGCATGGCATCTATGCGGTAAAGCGCGCCGGAACTAAATTTTTCAGAATTTTACAGTGTGGTAAAAAAAAGAGTAAAAACAGCAGAAAACATGTTAAAAGTCAAACAAACACTGTACCCTGAAGGGAAAAGTGTGAAAACTCCCCAAAAGGATGCTAATTGGCAGACAAAGCGTTACATTTACCACAGAAACTTGCTCCAAACCCCTAACAGACATACAGATAGACCCAGTGAGTGCAGGAGGGTGCAATAGGAACTCCAAAGGAGACCTCTGTGCGGAGAGGAAATGTGGGACAAGTGGACCTCAACACTCAAAGGGTTGCTCACCTTTCCTGCAGATCTTCTGTCTTCAGATTACCATGTATAAAGAAGAAGCCTCAGTGGGCAACTCCTAGGGAAAAACCTTGCCAAACAAGATTTTCCCCCAAAGGGGCTGAGAGGTCCACCATAGCGCCTGGAAACTGAGATATCCACTAGGGAATGTCAGTAATGGTAATCCGCCTAATGGTGGTATTTCATATCTAACAGAAAACAAAAATTAAGCTAAAACTATAGCAGAACTGTTCTCTTGCCTGTATCTTCATCAAGGAACAAATCTTTCTAGAGAGGAATTGGCTAGATGCAGATAAGGAGAGAAGATAGGCTCCACCCAGCATTCTCTTCAAGAATTGTTCATGCCTACTTAAAGGGGCAGTCACATACCCAAAGTTACCAGTAACCTATATTGGACAACAGAGAGAAACAGTTCCTCCTCAGAGGAATTTGACACATCAGGAATGCCTTGTGGCTTGGGAGCCATAGACCTGAACAGAGCAGGGGGCTTCCAAGACTGGAGAACCCCCTGAAGGTGCAGAGGAATCTGTGCCAGAGAGGACCTTAAGTCCTTGACCCAATGTGGCTCTTGTTCATGGCTGGAGGGCAATGGCGGAGACACAGGGGCCGCAGCACATGAGGAGCATAAATGACCTGAGTACTCTCTAGGAATCCCCACTTGGCAAGAGGAACAGTGTGTGAGACACCCCTGAGTCCTTAGCCTTAGGCCTAGCCCCATGTCCCAACGGGTCTGACATCATAACAGGAGAAAAGTGCCTGACATTAAAGGAATACTCCAAATACTGTGCCCAGATTAAACAGATCACCCCAGAAAGCCTAAAAACACACTTATCTGGCAAGTGAAGGGTTAATCTGAGGAGGAGAGAAGAGAAATCCAAGCCCGGCGTATGATGTAAAGGAGGAAGGAAAATGGCGACTGAAGCGGAAGCCAATCAGAGAACAGCCTGGGAAGCGTAGTTTCCCTTTACCAGTACCAAACGTTAGAACCAAATCCCCCTGAGTTCCCCAAGACAAGCAGGGTGTGCATCGGAGTGTAGGGCATGAGGAGATCAGAAGAATGAGCTGTGTCACAACACAATACGCTGTGCGGTTGCAGTGATATGTCCCTATACATCTGTCCCATAGAGGAGCAATGTGGCTATGCAGTAAAGTGCGTCTTAAAGGCGCGGAACTCAAATAATGTATAAAAGTTAAAAAGTGTCCCAAAGGTAATAAAACATATAAGGAACACCACATCATGAGGAGAAACCCACACAATCCCAAGGGAAGGTATCAGATACACCTCTGAGCCATACTAGCATGGTAAGGAAAGAGTTATGAGGGAACTCCAGAAGGAGACCCCCATGAGGAGGGGAACAGAGGGACAAGTGGACCATGGCACTCAAAGGGTTGCTCACCTTTTTTTTGCAGGTCTTCTTACTTCAGATTACCATTGAGAAGAAAGAAGCCTCAGAGAGACCCCTTTAGGAGAGAGAGACATGGGTGCATGATTCTCTTCCAGGGCTGCAAAGGGTCCACACACAGCACCTGATAACAGGGCAATCCTCCAGGGGAAGCCTGTAATGGTAATCCGCTTAATGGGGGAATTGGGATACCCCATATCTAAAGTGAAAATAATACAACTAAATATTAAGCAGAACTGTTCTTAAGACTCTGCCTTTTACAAGGAACAAATCTATCTAGAGAGACAAGGAGCTAGCAGCTAGCTATGGAGGAGAGGAAGGCTCCACCCTGCATTCTTTTCAAGAATTGTTCCTGCCTACTTAAAGGGGCTGTCGCCTTCCCATGGTACCTGTAAGCTATACTGGAAGACAGATAAATGGGTGTTTAACTTCTGGAATGCTAGAAAGGTATCTATTGCATTGCAAAGACCTCTCTGGCATTCAAGGGGTTAAAAGTCCCATTTAGATCAATGAGTATTTTAATAGGTCTCCTGTGGTGCAGGTGCTTTATCCCAGAATTGCTGCAGTTGCTTTGATACATGAGGCCCTAATGATAGATACCTAGAGGAGAGTATGATGGAATGTGGAGCAGAGTTAGGGTGCTGGTGTGTGTGTGCGTATACATACTCAAGCATGTTCCCATAAGTGGTAGAGGGACCACATGTCCAAGATTGTCCAGGACAGTCCTTGATTTTAAATGTGTGTTTTCAATATCCTTGGCAGCCCTCTTCTGGGACAATACTAAGTATCTGAATGGAGACTCCAGAGCACAGAGGTCTAATCACTAGGAGAACTGCCCATTACCTACTGTAACAGGAAGTGGTGACTCTGCTAGGCTTCAAGAAAATGGCTTCCAGACACAGCTCTAAACACTAGGGAGAGACCTGATCTTTGATCCTGACATCAAACAGGAGATGCAGAGTAAATGTGTTGTAGTGTAACCCTAATCTAAAGCTCCGGGGCATGATGTAGCCTCACCTCACCCTAATAAGCGGTGGCAGCTATTTTACCATGACATGGTGGAACTGTCCACAGATGAATGACTCTGGAAGTGAAGAATGGGTAGACATCCTAGAAGGGACACTGCCACGTTACAGTAAAATCTGACTTCACTTTTATGCAGAGATGCCGGTCAGAAGGACACTTGTGCTCTAGAATTATTTTGTTATAAAGCAGGCACTGTAGCTGGCACCACATCCCATTCATAGTGGATGAGGTCTGTTCATTGGGAACATATCATGAAAGATTATGAACGATCCATGATACAACGCTGCATAGGGACCATTACAAGACAAGAACAGTGGGGGTGCCTATCATTTTTATAGGGCGATAACTCCTATCACACTCAGCCAGCTCTTAATGGACTACAATTTCCAATATGATTAACAAAACTCTGATCCGCTCCAGATTCTTCCTATCCTTCCCTTCATGACATAATGATCTGATACTAGCAGGGCCGGAATTGCCATAAGGCAGAGTAGGCATCTGCCTACAGGCGCACCCCACAGAGAGGTGCCTGTCATTGAAATAAAAAAATAATGACATCATATCTCTGCATTCCTAAAGAGACCGCGTGGGAGCAACAGCAGCTACAGAAGGAGGCACAGACATCTGCCGTTGGACCACCAGGGAGGTAGGAAACGTATGCAGGAGGCAAAGTGAAGATTATGTTGGCAATGTGGAGCTGATGGCAATATGAAGGCAAGTTGGAGCTGATATGGTGGCAATGTGGAGATGATGGGGGTAATGTGAGGGCAATGTGGAGATGATGGGGGCAAGTTGTAGATGATGGGGCAATGTGGAGACAATGGGGGCAAGGTGGAGATGATGGGGGCAATGTGAGGGCAATATGGAGCTGATGGGGGATAAGTTGGAGCTGATGGCAATATGGAGATGATGGCAATGTGAGGGCAAGTTGGAGCTGATATGGTGGCAATGTGGAGATGATGGGGGTAATGTGAGGGCAATGTGGAGATGATGGGGTCAATGTAGAGATTATGGGGGCAAGCTGGAGATGATGGGGGGCAATGTGAGGGCAATATGGAGCTGATGAGTGATAAGTTGGAGCTGATGGCAATATGGAGCAGATGGGGGGCAATGTGAGGGCTATATGGATATGGGGGGTAATGTGGAGATTAGGAGCATTGCGTAGGTGTCCAGTGGAGATGGCCAATGAGGGGGGGCGCTTCAGATTTCTGTGCCTACAGACTCCTGAGATGTATATCCGGCCCTGGATACTAGTAGTAAATTCAGGGGTAAGAAGCCAGGCAGAGCTGTCCCTCTAATAACCACAGATAATATAGGGATTCTGTTGGGTGGCACTCATTAATGTCACGTGGTGACACTGCAGTCTGATCACTTCCAAGCTGGACTTCAGGTACCACAGGAAGATGGAAAAGAGGTTTAGCTACAAAATATCCAGTGACTAATTAAAAAAACACTAAAATAGAGAGGAAAGAAAAAGCAGGGACAAGTGTTTTAGAGCTGGGCAGCAGAATGTGAGAGAGAATCAATAATCTACATGGAATGGATTTCTTTCGTTTGCAGTTGAAATGAGAATTCATAATTAACAGCCCTGATGTTCTTGTTACCAAAAGTAAAAATTGATTTTTGTCTTTGTGAGCTGTATTTTATTGGTGTGGCTCGCCCAGTTCAAATCAGGGATCGTGCGGAACGCTAATTGAGAGTTTGGCAGAAAAAAAAAGAAAATTATGTTTTGTTTTTTTCCTTGGATGAGCCATATACATGGTACTGGCAATAATCTATTCTCATCCAGACAGAGGCAATAAAAAGAGCGGCTCACTGACCGCGCCATAATGTCAGTTGTATTGTGTGTCCCGTAAAGGGGGGAGGGGAGAGACAGCAGTCATGAAAGATTGTCCTGTCTATGTCACTGCTGAGATGTTAACATTTTATGGACCAAAGGTGTCTGCAATGCATTGCGTTGCAAAGCTTTGAACACCCCTCTTGTCCTTGAAGGGCTAACTTCAGCACAGGAACAATATTTACACCTCTTCACAAGGGGAATGAAATGCAGGGGTGGACAAAAATAAACTTGTACTATGGATTTTACAAGTCAGTGAAAGGATGCATTTACACAGTTGTTTACACAATATATAGAAAGTTTGGGAGTATGAGGCAAAATTTTAGGAGCCTGGGATCCCGTGTTCCTGAGATTTTTCTACCACTAAGAAGTGTATAACTGCCCTACCTTTCAGTGGAGGAGTCAACATTTTGAGCAGCAGGGAGGTGCAACGGACTGCTCACCTCTATGGCATTCAAAATGTCATCAGAATTAGTGCAACTGAGCAGCTTCATATTTTACATGTTGTGTGCGTGCGGCTCCCGCTGAAAAAATACAATTCAAAGTGACAAGAAGTCATTAATATTCTGTTTACATCTGCAACCGATTCTCGAGCGGTTTTAATGTGAGTTTCTGGCAATTCAGGCAAATTAAAAGGAAATGGTAAATTTGCTTTTAAATGATAAACATTGATGCTCTTCTTTTCCATTTGAAAGCAAACAGGTTTCCCAAAAGATTTCCATTGAGAGGCTGAGGAAAGACGAACATTTGAGACAAAGAGATGACATTATAAGAGGTCAAGCGGACATGCTGTAAACTAGAAGAGGACTGTCACTTTAGAGAAACAATAATGTAGTCATTGATAGGCAGCCCCATAGAGATGGTAAACAGTGTTATAATAATTACATCAAGGGTGTGAGAAAGACTGAATTTAACCCCCCTCCTTCCCGCAGATCTAAGAACACTGAACCCCTTGAATGTCAGACGGGTTCTCAGCTTACTGTTTCACAATATGTTATAAGATACCTGGGAACTCTCAGGATTTCACCCTGAGACTCAAGGTTTTGAAACAAATCTCAGGGTGTCTTAGTAAAGTAGCTATTTAACATGGTATTGTAACGGTTTGTTTGACACACAGACACAGTAGGTATTGGATAAAACACAATTTTATTGAACAATTATAATAACAATAACCCTCACGGGTCCTGTCATATATATGCAATATAGTACAGACACAAGACAGGTTATACAGAGGTAGGCCCACACAGGTCCAGTATACTCAGATAGTCCAGAGATCAATATACTGACACAGGTCAGGCAGTTCTTGTGTAATTCTCAGTTGGACAGCACTGAATGGGATACTATTAGGCCGAGAGTACTGACAGGCCCAAATAGTGCAAGGCACTTTAAGAAGCTCAATCAAAAGGAGAAGGCACAAAATCGAGTAACGCCCAAAAGTAATGGAGACCAGAACAACCGGCGAACTGCCGTAGCAGTAACTGAGATTAAACAACTTGTGGACTGCCGTAGCAGTAACGGAGACTGAGCAACTTGTGAACTGCCATAGCAGTAACAGAGACTGAGCAACTTGTGACTGACGTAGCAGTAACGGAGACTGAGCAACTTGGGCACTGCCATAGCAGTAACAGAGACTGAGCAACTTGGGTACTGCTGTAGCAGTAACGGAGACTGAGCAACTTGGGTACTGCCGTAGCAGTAACAGAGACTGAGCAACTTAGATACTGCCATAGCAGTAACGGAGACTGAGCAGCTTCTGGACTGCCATAGCAGGAACAGAACTGAGCAGCTTGCCCTGAGAGGCACCCAACCGAGGACTGCACGGAAGTGAGGATCTACAGAAATGTCGCCTGGGCGACACTGAGGCAACGCAGACCAGACTGCAACGAACTGTCCAGAGACAGCGAGGATCCTGACACCACCCTAACCGGAGACCGGATAAGGCGTGCAGGAGAGAAACGCAACCACAGTAGCCCAGCCGGGCTGCAACCACACGCAGAGCAGGAACGTCAGCCAATCTGAGTTGGTACAAGCAGGAACGATAGCCGGGTCGGGTCAGTACACAGAGCAGGAACTTCAGCCAATCCGAGTCGGTACACAGAGCAGGAACGTCAGCCAGGCCGGGTCGGTACACGGAGCAGAAACATCAGCCAATCCAGGTCAGTACACAGGCAGGAACGAGATGCAGAATAGTCAGACAGTCCGGGTCAGTACACAGGCAGGAAGAAGATGCAGAGTCGTCAGGCAGGCCGGGTCGGTACACTGAAATCACACGAATAACAGGAACAAGCGCTGGTACTGAAACACCACGAAAGGGCACTGGAGAAGTGCCAGAACCCAGCATTTAAGGACAAATGCTGGGCAGGACAATAACACTACAGCCAATAGCATAGGCAGGAGTCGAAACTGACAGAATGTCGACAAATAGCACGGGTACCGTGATAGGTATTTTCTTTGTTGCTTAAAGTCTATGAGTAAGCGCTGCAGAGCGCAAAACTCACAAGATGATCAGGGGTCTCTCCCCTTCACCTGTATCCTGAAATTTATACTTTATCAATAAAGGTGGATTATAACGAAAAATGTGTAGATCTTCATGTATTTGAATTTCAAATACGGTGTGCAGCTGTATCCATTTATCTCTGTGTTCATTGATCCGGGTTTGGGAGGACCAAGACGGCTAAGCCCCCGGCACTGAACCGAGGATTTTGACAACCTGTCTGGCGCTTTTGATGAGGTACTTTTATAGTGGTATGTTAGTACTTATCACCTTTTTATGTTCTCAAGGTGAAAGGTCAAATTATGAGGGTGAAAGACTGCCCAGTGTTTCCACTTCTGAACAATGAGGGTGAGCACCTATGGGTGCAGCTTCCACTCTCTGCTGTCCACTGTGTGTCGACTGAGGAAGTCTGCCATGACGTTGTCTACGCCAGGAATGTGCTCTGCGGAGATGGCAGGAACGTGTTCTTCTGCCCAGGACAAAATAGCCTTGACCTCTATCCAAGAGGTGAGACTTGTTCCGCTCTGCTTGTTGATGTAAGCCACTACCTCGTCCGTGAGAAACACCATGCTCTTCTGAGTGTCGAAGAGAAGGCCCAGGAAGACCAGACACTGGGATGGGATAAGATCTTACTTGTCCATGTTGATGATCCACCAGTGAGGGGTGAGAGCATGAATGCATTGCTGAACCTGCTGATGAAGAAATTCCTCAGAGGGGGCCTTCAGAAGCAGGTCGTCCTGTAACTCCATGTATGGAATTACTCTGATGCCGTCCCGATGGAGAACAGACACTAAGGCTCCCAGGACACGGCTGAAAACTTGAGGAGCTGTAGTCAGACCAAAGGGAAGAGCTGAAAACTGAAAATGCCCTCGGTCGAAGGCAAATCTGAGATACTTCCAGCTTTCTGGATGAATGGCAATGTGTAAACATGCGTCATGAAGATCCAGAGATGCAAGGAATTCCCCAGGGGACATAGAAGCAATCACTGTCCATAAAGACTCCTGGGGATAATGAGTCTGGATCACCAAGGGATTGAGATCCTTCAAATCCAAAATGCGACAACAACAGTTGTCCTTTTTGGAGACCACAAAGAGATTTGAGTAAAAACCCATACCTTTTTCATGAACTGGAACCGGCTCTAGAACATCCTTGTCCAGAAGAGCCTGAATAGGGCCGCTTAACAGCCCACATTTCTCCGTGCCCTGAGGTATATGAGAAGTAAAGAAGCGAAAGGGAGTAAGAGAGAGACGAAAGGGATCCTGTACCCTTCCGTCACCACCTGTAAAACCCATGGGTCCACCACTGAATCCTCCCAGACACTGTGGTAGAGACACAGATGACCACCCACAGCAAAGTGGTGACCTGAGTTCAGCGAGACATGTCGAAGAAGGCTCGGAAGCCTTGGGCTTCCATTGCTGTTTGGGCTTGGAGGAGGCACGCAAAACTGAGGGAACAGTCTGGTTCGCCGGATGTGTCTCATTCTGAAAGGAACAAAAATGACGATTGCCCTTAAGCGGCATTTTTTCTTGGGAACCAAAGGTAGAAGGGTACTCTTACCCCCTGTAGCCTCACTGATCAGATCTTTAAGATCTGGCCCAAAGAAAGAAGTACCTTGAAAAGGTAAGGAGAGCAATGCTATCTTGGAAGCAGCGTCAGCAGACCATATCTTGAGCCAAAGAGCCTGTCTGGCAACCACAGACATGGTGGAAACCATGGCCACCAAACGGATGGCATCAAATAAGGCAGCAGAAACATAGTGCTGTGCCTCAGAAATGTTGTCAAGAAGGCGCAACATATCCGAAGTAGGAGCACCCTGACGGACAGTCAGGATGAGCTGTTCAGTCCAGACCGCAATGGCCCAGTTTACCCATGCTGCAGCGAATGCTGGATGCATGGCAGAACCAGCAGTAGCAAAAATGGACTGGAGGGAAACCTCAAGATTCTTGTCAGTCCAGTCCTTCAGAGCGGACGAATCAGACATTGGTAAGGCAGTAGACATAGATAGCCTGGAGATAGAAGCATCCACTTTGGGAGGATGAACCCTGTGAGCAAGCGCTGCCTCAGAGAAGGGATAAAGCTTGCCAAATTTCTTGGACACGGAAGGTTTCCTGTCTGGAGACCTCCACTCTTCAGACACAAGGCGGTCAAGAGTGGGGTTAGGTGGAAAGCATGTAAGGGGCTTTTTAGGCTCCTGAAAGACATCAGAGGGATCAGAAGGAACCTCCTGCACTAAGGGAATGTTAAGGGTATTCAAAACAGCCCTGATCAGGTCCTCAGCCGAGGGCTCAGGATCAGCCTCAAAAGGAACCCCAAAAACTGAGAGGAGCCCACAGGAGAACGTTCCTCAAAATCTGAATCCACCAGCAGTTCCTCCTCAGAGGAATCTGATATGTCAGGTACTCCCTGAGGTTTTGGCAGGGAAGACTTGACGAAGAAGGGGGTCTGCCAAGAATGGAAGACCCCCTGTAACTGGGATGGAAAGAGTTGCAATGTAGACCTAAGGTCCCTGGTAGCAGCCTTGAACTCTTGCACCCAAACTGACTCTAATGCATGGCTGGAGGTCCATGGGAGACTCTCAGGGACATCAGAACATGCTGGGCATAAATGACCTGAGAATTCTCTAGGTAACCCTGAATGACAGGAAGAGCAATGTGCAATGGGGGATACAGAGACCCCAGCCTCCTTAGTCTTAGGACTGGGCCCAAGCTCCTATGGTATAGACATTCTCACAGTGTCAAATCACCCAAGTATAGTGTGTAGGATTAAAGTTTCACCCCAGAAATAGCTAAAATAGACTTATCTGGCAGGCGAACGGTTAATCAGCAGAGGAGAGAAGGAGATTCCAAGGCCTGCGTAGGATACTCGTTCTGGAAATGGCACAAAATGGTCACGACGGGAGCCAATCAGAAACGAGCGAGCAAAGCTAGCGCTCATGGGAAATGTAGTTTTCTAAGAAAAAGTACCCCAACAGTGCCCGAAGCCCCCTGAGCCCCCCAACACACTAGAAACATGAACTGAATGATACAGCAAAGGCACACAATAAAATGAGCCATCTCTGAAGTGGCTAGGTGGAGCGGTTGCAGAGATACGTCCCAAATAGTACAGTCCCATAGGAGTGAATGAAGCAATGGCGTCTATGCGGTAAAGCTGAAACAGTAAAATAAAAATGCAAGAAACATCACTAGAACATGTTAGAATACCAAAAAAACACTGAACCAGTAGGAAAAGTGTCAGAACCCCCCCCCCCCCCAAAAAGATGCAAAGCCATCAGCTAAAGGGTTAAACTACCACATAAACCTGCTCCAAAACACCCAGTAGATATGCTGATAGACCCAATGAGTGCAGGAGTGTGCAATAGGAACTCCAAGGGAAACGCCTGTGCACAGGGGCACTGTGGGACATGTGGACCTGCAGCACTCAACGGGTTGCCCAACTTTCCTGCAGATTTTCTGTCTTCGGACTACCATGTATTAAGAAGAAGCCTCAGTGGGCAACTCCTGAGGAAAGAACTTGTAGCCAACATCCCCCCCCCCCCAGGGCTTAAGGTCCACAAAAAAGCACCTGGTTACTGAGCTAGACACATCTAAGGTCATTGTCAGTGATGGTAATACGCCTAATAGTGGTATTCTATTTCTAACAGAAAAATAAAAAAGCTTCTAAAACTATAGCAGAACTGTTCTCTTGCCTGTGTCTTCACCAAGGAACAAATCTTTCTGGAGCTGGTTCGCTAGCTGAAGCCAAGGAGGGAAGATAGGCTCCACCCCCTGCAAACAATGATAGAATTGTTCCTGCCTACAATTAAAAAGGTGGATTGACTACCCAGAGATACCAGTAACCTGTATTGGACGACAGGGAAATTAATATATTCTATGAAAATACATAGTCTTGCAATCCTTTCAATGGACACACGGCATTGTTTTAATAATTATATTTGCTGTGTCACTTTCCCTGATGAGTAAAACAAAGATGCACCAACTGTGGGAGACAATTCACTTAAAAGCTTTTACAGCTCAAACAGTTCACAGAAGTATCACAAGCACTTAGACTGCACTCGGGCCACAACAGATCATGGAACATTAGGATAAAAAGTGTGAGCTGTAATAACGCTGGAATGAAGCAACTCCCACCAGCAGGAGTGTCAAAATGAACATGTATTTTCATTAAAACAAAGATTACATCTTATTTAAAGAGCTATACTGTTACAATTTCTTCCATGGACGTTTTTAGTGTAATCAACACACAAGTGGAATATTACCTGTTTGATACCAGATTCCTGAGGCATTCTAACAACATGATGAGGCTGAAAAAAGACTTGCATCCATCAAGCCAGCCCATGTCAAAAACACCCCTTTTGAGGAAGGTAAAAAAAAAAAAAAAAACCCTCTGGAGCAATTTCCAAATTAGCCCCAAGTGGGTGAAAAAATTCCTTCCTGACTCCAAATGGCAGTCAAATATTTCCCTGGATCAACAACCTATCTGCACTGAAGACAACTGTCATATTTCTTAATATTGTTCTGTTCTAGATAGGCATCCATTGCTTTTTTGAAAGCAGTTACATTATCTGCAAGTAAAACATCCTGAGGCAAAGAATTACATAGCTTTACAATCCTTACTGTAAATAATCCCTGCCTTTGTTTTAGTCAAAAGCGCCTTTGCTCTAGTCTTAATGGATGACCTCATATTCTTAGCTCAGCTCTTTGTGTAAATAATTCATTGGATAGTTCTTTGTATTGACCTTGAATATATTTGTAAATAGTAATCATATCACCCCTTAGATGTCTCTTCTCTAATGTAAACAAACCCAGTTTGGCTAGTCTCTCTTTATAACTCAGATCCTCCAATCCCTTTATCAGTTTTTTTGCACATCTCTGCACTTTTTCCAGTTCAGTAATGTCTTTTTTAAAGGAATAGTAATACTTTGTTTTATCTTTATTTTATTTTGTAGGCATTAAAAAAACATGAAGAACGATATAAGTCTTATCTCTCAAACCTTTATGGTTTGAGAGGTATTCGCAAGCAAAGTTTCCCCTCCCGCCCCTTTTACCTAGTGTAAGCCATCTCTTCTCAGATGTGGAATGCAGTCTATAGACCAGACAGATAACAGCAGGGGACAATCTTCTTCCTATGAGAACAATGAAAGCCCTGCCCCCCTTGACCAGTTTTTCAGGTTTTTCCCTTATCTTAATTGAAGATTGTCCCTCTCTGCAGTCTACCTGGGCACCTCCCTTCTGATCTGGCTGAGCAGTGTTACATCAGTAAAAGGGGCGGGAAGGGGATACTTTGTCATTGAATTACTCTTGAACTACAACTCTGACAGAATTGAAATAACACTCTCCAAAGTCCAAAATACTATGATGATTAATTAGAGCTGCTTTTATTATGAAACATTACTATCCCTTTAAGAACAGGCACACAAAACTGTACTCCATATTCTAGATGAGGCCTCAACAAGGATTTATACAGAGGTAGGATAATATTAGCATCCCTTACATCTACACCGCTTTTTATGCAGGCAAGATTTACCATCCCTTTAACCCCCTATGAACCAGAGTGGTGTTCAAAGCATTGTTTGGCACCACTCTGGTTCGCTAAGGATTATGTACTGCAGTTGCTTCATTTTGATCATTTATATGTGTGTTAAAAGCAGCCCCATTTGTGTTGTGTCCCTCTATCTTTGGATCATAGGATTAAACTGGCTCCTTGCTGAAAAGCTGGGACGTTTGTAGAGGTGAGGCCCCCCGGCAAAAAAACTGGGTACGCCCAAGCATTAAAAGACCCCTGCCAGATGCGGCATGTCATCCCCTGTTTAATGTGTAATAGGTATAGGGATGCTGGTTATGACAGTGGATGGGTGTGGATAATTGTGTCTGTCCCGTGTCATTAACTGCAAGCTGAGCAGTCAGCTCCCACATGGGCCCCGCTGAGCTCCATCTACTCACGCATTTTACTTCGCCCTCTGAAATTAGCTTTTTCTTTGCATGTACATTGGTACGAGCAGATCCCATTTCAGAGTTTATGCACATTATCCTGTAATGATACACAGGTCAGGTTTCTATCCACGCTCATTATCTAGCAGAATGAAAGAAGCAATGTTTGGGGTAGGGGGGTGAGACTGGCGACAAGAGCCTCTGACATTACAGTGTCATAAGAAATAAACTGAATTTAAAGACAGATTTCCTGTGAGTCAAGAGTGGGAAGTTGGTATCTAAGACCCTAGGAGCAGGAATCCCAGTTTAGAGGGAACTGAGAGCCCATCTTTGTCTGAGATTATTTAATTACTGAGGTCAAACATCACACAGAAAGACGGACACAATGCTATCTGGAGAGATAAGCTGTTCTCTTAAGCTACTGAATGCTGGCAGTCTCCAATGCATTGTAAAGCTATGCATTAGTGACCTCTGTAGTAACATGGGGTTAAAAATGACCTGTCACTCAATATGGTTTTTTTTTTGCATATATTTGTAAGTCATATTAAAGGTGAAAACCAAGCAAAATGATAAAAAAAATGCCTAGCTGTAAAAGATATTTAATATTTTACTTTAATCCCACACCTACTTGCTTCAATGTCACGTGCCCACTTTTCCTGGAATTATGTATATAAGCACACACTGCCAGGCAGACAGGAAGTAACATCACTAGGAAGTCTGTGGATGAAATCCTAAATATCGTTAAAAAATAATTTGATAGAACGTTCACTACAGATAACCTTTAATGTACTTTAAAAATGTGCAAAGGTGTGTGTTTGTGTATATCAGTATGTGTGTGTGCCAAAAGTATGTGGCTATTGCTGACAAGTGTATAAAAATCAAACACACAGACAAACAATGGCAGTAGAATAGCCCATACTGCACAGCTCATTGACTTTCAAAGTGGCGCTGTCATAGGATGTCCCCTTTCCAACAAGTCGATTCGTCAACTTTGTCTCCTGCTAGAGCTGGGAAGTGGTAGACCATGCAATCTCACAGAACAGGATCACCAAGTGCTGAACAGCGTACTGTAAAAAAAAGTATGTCCTCAGTTGCAACACTCAAAAGCGAGTTCCGACCCACGTCTGAAAGAAGCAGCATCAGAAGAACGGTTTGTCAGGAGACTGATGAATTGGGTTTCCATGGCTGACCAGCAACCCACAAGCCTAACGTAACTATGAGCAAGGCCAAGAACTGGCTGGAGTGGCATTTGGACTATGGAGAAGCGGAGATACATTTTATGGAGTGAAGAACAGTGCTTCACCATTTGGCAGTCAGTCGGATGACTGGGTTTGGCTGATGCCAGGAGAATGCTACCTTTCTGACACGATAATGCCCAATGTAAAGTTTGTTGGAGGAGATAATGATCTGGTGGCAGTTTTCCATGGTTCTGGCTATGCCCCTTAATTCCACTGAATGGATGTTGTAATGTTACAACATACAATGAGAGTCTAGATGATTCTGTGCTTCCAGCTGTGTGACAACAGTTTGGTGAAGACTCTTTCCTATTTCAGAATAACAATGCCAATGTACACAAAACGAGATCCACACGGAAAAAAAATTGTTTAAATTGTTTTGGAAAAACATGAATGGTCTGTGACCTTGCACCCATCAAACACCTTTGGACTGAATTGGAATGCCAACTGTGAGCCACGCGAATTACCCAGCATCAGTGCCCACACTAAGTCTCTTGTGGCTGATGTCCTCTATCATCATCAGAACTAGCACTGTATTCAGCACTTGAACCTTATGTACTCTGTATGTCTCCCATTACTTCTTTAGACCTCCCACCCAACGTTTCAGTCTACAAAGCACCTGTAACCCTATATTGTTTAAAACCTTAAATTATAAAGCGCTGCGTACATTTGTGGTGCTATATAAATAAACATATTCATGCATTCATTGTGGCTGAGTAGAAGTGGGTGCTCGCAGCAATGCGTTGACATCTAGTGGAAAGCCTTTCCCAGAAAAGTGGAGGCTGTTATAGCAGTAAAGGTGGTGGGGTACAACTCCATATAAATGCTCGTAATTTTGGAACGACATGCTCGGCTAGTAGGTGTCCACATGTAGTGTATATGTGTCCCTGTCTTTATGTTAAAGTATATGCCAATTCCATTTCAAGGTCACATTTAAGGTAAATTGGGGAGCAATACCTGGCACCAACTAAACATGTGAGACACAGTTATCAAAGATCAGCTCAGAGATAGAGGAAACCGCAACTGAAACTGCAATAAAAAAGACCTGTGCAGCATTTAGTGTCCTTGATTAAATGGGCAGCATCAGCTGGTACTCCCTTGCACATATATTCAACAAGAAAGAGAGAGCGAGACCATATCAAATATGTGGGCTGTACCTGGAAATTAATACTCCGCTATCAATGTACAATATATCTAGCAAGAAACAGAAAATAGGAGGCACATTAAGGGTTATGTAAGACAGAAAGATAATCTCTGTATTACTAGAAACAAAGCATTACTGGCCTTCTTCATTAAGTTAAATGTATGCAATTCTGGAGAAAATGAAATTCACAAAAGGGTTGAAATAAAAATTCTGCAAGTTGCCACTTAATTAAATAGGACTTAAAACACCCTGGATGCAGGGCTGGATTTTCCATAAGGCAGAGTAGGCATCTGCCTACAGGCGCACCCTACAGAGGGAGCCTGCCATAGAAATCAATTTTTCTTTTTAAGTGGCGTGCTGCGCTGCGTCGCATGTAAGGTCTGTGCCTTCTTCGGAACAGACCTGTAGCTGCTGAGCTCCCCTGGCTCTTTAGTAATATAGAGCGCTAGGAGATGACCTCATCTCCCAGCGCTCCGCATTACTAAAGAGAAGACTGTGCGGAAACACACATCTCTCCTGCCGCTGGACCATCAGGGAGGTAGGAAATGTGAGGCTGAATGTGGAGATGATGGGGGCAATATGGGGATGATGGGGTAATGTGAGGGCAATATGGGGATGATGGGGTAATGTGAGGGCAATATGGGGATGATGAGGGGCAAGCAATGTGGAGTTGATGGGGGCAATGTGGAGTTGATGGGGCAATGTAGAGTTCATGGGGGCAATGTACAGTTCATGGGAGCAATATGGAGCTGATGGGCAACAATGTTGAGATGATAGGGCAATGTGGAGCTGATGGGGCAATGTTAAGATGGTGGGGCAATATGAGGGCAATGTAGAGTTCATGGGGGCAATATGGAGCTGATGGGGGGCAATGTGGAGCTGATGGGGCAATATGAGGGCAATGTAGAGTTCATGGGGGCAATGTAGAGTTCATGGGGGCAATATGGAGCTGATGGGGGACAATGTTGAGGTGATGGGGCAATATGAGGGCAATGTGGAGCTGATGGGAGGCAATGTGGATGTGGAGCTGATGGGGCAATGTGGATGTGGAGCTGATGGGAGGCAATGTGGATGTGGAGCTGATGGAAGGCAATGTGGATGTGGAGCTGATGGAAGGCAATGTGGATGTGGAGCTGATGGGAGGCAATGTGGATGTGGAGCTGATGGGGCAATGTGGATGTGGAGCTGATGGGAGGCAATGTGGATGTGGAGCTGATGGAAGGCAATGTGGAGCTGATGGGGGTAATGTGGAGATTTGGAGCATTGTGGAAATGGCCAATGGGGGGCACTTCAGATTTCTGTGCCTACAGGCTCCTGAGATGTAAATCCGGCCCTGCCTGGATGTAAAAAATTTCTCAAATCCAGAGCAATGGAATAAGGCGGAGCAGACTTGTCTTGCGCTCAAGTCCTCATATAATGAATGGGAATTTTCCTTTCATTCTCCTGTGGTGCATTTGGTTTCTTACAGAACTGCACTATTTTAGAGTGAAGAATAAGCCCTACAAACATTAACATAAAGAAGAGTAAATGTCTTAATTACTTAATAACAGAAAATTATCTCTACAGTTCAATTAACTCTCAATTAATAAGCACAATTTAAAAAAATTGTAAATCTAATAAAAAAACACAGATGCAAATAAGTTATATTCTTACACACAGATTTTTTCCCCCCATGACCTGAGTTCATAGGAATCAAGGAGTTTAAAGTGCACCATGTTACAGAACTACAGAAAATGGTAATCTACTTCCAGTATCTCACTAAGCATACCTTTGGTCAAAAAATGAAAGAGGGTAAAAGGAGGACGACACAGGGGTGTCCGCCTGTGACTCAGGTGGCCCAGCTGCCCGAGTCTGTCCGGCGTATCCTCGGTGGAATTGTGTGCACATTTCACAAGTCACTCTTCAAGCTAGTTCTCTCATAATGTTAGCTATTTGTGTTGCAGTCTGCAGAGCAGTTTTATCAGCCGTCATACTTCATAGTGACATATCTGACAGCAGGAGCAGGTGAGGGAGCAAGACAAATTAAAAAGAAATACTAATATCAAGCCAGTGGCAAGCCAGGCTGAGAAATATCCAAACACCAGAGGATGCCGGCTGTTTAGTGAAACAACAACTCGAGATTTACAAACTACCGGATCATGGGGAAGGAAAAAATCCAGAGCCAACCGATCTGTCATTTACTGTAAAGAAAAAAATGATTACTGCTCTATGCTGCACAATCTGTGCACAGAATCCTTCTTCAGAACTCAGATAGCGTGCAGCCTGAGAGAGAAGTGTACTGCGCCATACACAGAGAGGCAAACCAACCACGCAGTAGGACTAATAAACATTCACCTAAACTCTAAGATGGGAAATTAACTCCCTGAATGCTAGAGAGGTTTTTATACCTTTTATATACCTTCCATCAGTAGTCATGTTCTTCAGCCTCGTTCTACCATTCATCAGTACTCACATTCCTCAGCCTCACTATACCATCCATCAGTAATCACATTCCTCAGCCTCACTATACCATCCATCAGTACTCACATTCCTCAGCCTCGTTATACCATTCATCAGTACTCACATTCCTCAGTCTTGTTATACCATTCATCAGTACTCACATTCCTCAGCCTAGTTATACCATTCATCAGTACTCTCATTCCTCAGCCTCGTTATACCATTCATCAGTACTCACACTCCCCAGCTTCGTTATACCATTCATCAGTACTCACATTCCTCATCCTCGTTATACCATTCATCAGTACTCACATTCCTCAGCCTCATTATACCATTCATCAGTACTCACTTTCCTCAGCCTTGTTATACCATTCATCAGTACTCACACTTCTCAGCTTCGTTATACCATTCATCAGTACTCACATTCCTCAGCCTCGTTATACCATTCATCAGTACTCATACTCCTCAGCCTCCTTATACCATTCATCAGTACTCACATTCCTCAGCCTCATTATACCACTGCGCAGTACTCACACTCCTCAGCCTTGTTATACCATTCATCAGTACTCATACTCCTCAGCCTCATTATACCATTCATCAGTAATCACATTCCTCAGCCTCGTTATACCATTCATCAGTACTCACATTCCTCAGCCTCGTTATACCATTCATCAGTACTCATACTCCTCAGCCTCCTTATACCATTCATCAGTACTCACATTCCTCAGCCTCGTTATACCATTCCGCAGTACTCACATTCCTCAGCCTTGTTACACCATTAGTATTCGCATTCCTCAGCCTTGTTATACATTCCATCAAATACATTGTTTCATAACGTGTTACCCACTCCGCTGGTCCACAAGGAGTAAAATCTATAAGAACGCTGAGAAAGTTATTTTGTCTCCTCTGGTGCAATTGAAGTGCCCGTAACCCTTTGAGTGCCAGTGGGGTACACAATGTATTGCTTTGCAATGTGTTGCGTACCCTTCTGGCACTCAAAGGGTTTAAAATGTTCCACTTTATTTTGTGCATATGACCCTTTGTGTTAAATAAAATAATTATATATGTTGCCAATAAAATGATATCTCTAAGTACACCTGGATGTCCGCTGCAGACAGAAATTATTTCAGTTCCATCCAGGGAAACAGAGTGTATATTGCACTGTAAATCATGTTTACTGTCATTTCTCTCCCGCTCCTGTTAGTCTAGGGAGAAAAAGAATTAAGAAATATAAAATGTTGCCATAAAATACTATTTGTGGAGCTGAATATATACGGCTGCTGCATCAGGTCTTTTATATTCCTTCATTCCAGGTTTCAGGTCATGTCTGAACTGTGGATATACAAAATGAGGGTTAACCCTTTGTGGTCCAAAGGGGTGTGCTATTCACTGCACTAAAAAGCACTGCATACCTACCTGGCATTCATAGTGTTTACAGCAATAAAGTTAAAGCGGAACTTTCACCTACTAATAATTCACCGTCCAATAATTAAATATATGACTAGCTTCATAATACTTCTATTACTCATCAGAAGTGCCAGATTCTAAAGTAATCCTTAAAGGGATAGTATTGCCTGAAAATAATTTAATATCTTCCCTTCCAGTTACCTTGTGGCACGTTGCAGTGCTTCTTAGAGGAGACCGGGACTGACGACTTAGGCATGCAAACATCTCTAAAACAAGATGTCTGCGCTGATGCCAAGTTTCCGGTCTCCGAAGATTAAAGGGATAGTATTGCCTGAAAATTATTTTATTTTATATTGTAGCCCTTAAAAAAACATTAAAAATTATATAAGTCTTATCTCCCAAACCTTTATGGTTTGGGAGACATTAGCAAGTAAAGTTTCCCCTGGAGTGACGTCACTGCTCAAGTCTTCAGATTTGGAATCCGGTCCGCAGACCGGCCGCGGCTCTTCAACAGTGCCGAGATCACGATATTTAAAAAATAATTTCTTAATTGGAATTGTCTACATAGTGTGCTTGCAAGCCAGGCACACTTAGTAGACAGTTCCAGTGAAGTAGTTATTTTTTAACGATCGTGATCTCGGCACTGCTAAAGAGCTGCCGGTTGATCTGTGGACCGGATTCCAAATCTGTCCACTAGATGGCAGACTTTGCTAAAACAGCCAGGAAAAGGGAAGTTTACTTTTATTATTATTAACTTTACTTGCTAATATCTCCAAAACCATAAAGGTTTGGGAGATAAGACTTATATAATTTTTAATGTTTTTTAAGGGCAACAATATAAATAAGGATTTCTTTAGAATCTGGCACTTCTGAGGGGTAATAGACGTACTATGAAACTAGTTGCCATATGTCTAATTATTGAAGGGAGACTTTATACTATGAGAAAGCTCCGCTTTAAATATACAAGGTACCAACCTACCCTCAATATAGGGACTGTTATTAAGGGTTAAAGTGCTTCCATATATTATGATAAAGATCTTCCAAAGTGGGACAAATGTTGATTCAAGAGCTATTTATTCCTATTATAAAGGTGAAGGTAAGTCAGTACATATCAACAGCTCGGTGATGGGTAACCACTAGCTCTGGTGGACTACAATTCCCATCACCCCAGACAAACACAGAGATCTGTAGTTTTCCACAGACGGAGGGCTTCAGGTTGTACATGCCTGATGTAAATACGGACACTTTTCCTGCTAAGTATAAAAACAAGGGTACTCCCACTGGGGAAAGAACACTTCAAAGGCCTATGAGTAAGGACCAATGAGGAGTCTGTTGGGGTGGTGTTTTGTTTGTACCCGTGTTTCTCAAGTTATTTTTTACCGATGGATGTTTCAACTTGAGTGTGGGCCTTTCTTTACTACTCCCACTAGGGGAAAATCTTTCTTCAGTAATTACTACAAAGAAAACGTAAACTTTTTTGTTTCATTTCCGGTCGATTATAAGATTTTTGTGGCACTGTTGCCGACTAAGGAGAAGAAGAAAAGCAACAGTGCCAATGGATCAAAGAATAAATAAATTAAAAAAAAAAACTGTCACACTGTTAACTCATATAAACATGTTTGAGATGCAATAACTTTTGAGTCAAGCATGTTCCAGCAGTAGGGAATGGCCCTGTTCACATACTGAAACAGGAGTCTACGCATTCCCAAAGGGTAGATATAGATGAAGTTGTGGGTACAGTGTGATTTTGTATTATGCAACAAGCTATGATGTCATAAATACAAGAAATTTACTTATTTTGACAAAATCATAAACTATATTTCGAAAATGTTACATTTAGTGAAAATTCCAATTATTTTTTAAAAGACCTGAATCCTCTGAGTACAAAAATACCAAATCTGTATCCTAAACCCTACAAGCTCCAGTACAGAGCAGTGCAACCTGAATGTGTAGTTGTGTTTTTAACAGTGGGCAGTGCTACCACAACAAGAGGGGAGGGTGCAGACAGATATCAATGGACACTCAAAGCAAGCTGGAGAGTGTATGTGGGGACACCAGTAGATGGTATATGTGTATGTATGTATGTATCTTCATTTATATGGTGCCACACATGTACACAGTGCTTCACAAAAATAGTAATACGACAATGCAGAATGGGGTTAAAGGGATAGTAATAGTTCACAAAAACAGCAGCTCCAATTACTCTTCATAGTATTTGGGCCATGGAGAGTGTTATATCAATACTGTCAGAGTTGTAGTACAAGAGTAATTGAATGATAAAGTATCCCCCCCCCTTTTACCTAGTGTAACAGTGCTCAACTCAGATGTGGAATCTGGTCTCTTGACTGGACAGCTCACAGCAATGGACAATCTTCTTACTGTGACCATAAGGAAAACCCTGCCCTCACTGACAGGTTTTTCCTTATGATCACTGAAGATTGTCCCTCTCTGTGATCCATCTGGACAGTCTTGTTCCTCTGAGGTGAGCAGTGTTACATCAGTAAAAGGGGCGGGAGGGGGATACTTTATCATTCAATTTCTCTTGTACTACAACTCTGACAGAACTGATATAACACTCTCCACGGCCCAAATACTATAATGATTAATTGGAGCTGCTTTTATTATGAAACATTACTGTCCCTTTAACAACATAAGGCTTTAATGTGATTGTTTTATTACTAACAGAGGGAGAAGTGAAACATGAATTGGGAAGAGGATCCTGCCCCCAAAGAGCTTACAATCTAATCAGTAATCATGACAACATCCTGTGACAGCAGGAAGAGGATGATATGTGCAAGTACAAGGCTTCAATAAGGGAAGTGCAGAATGATTAGATGTGACTGTCAGTGTGCACAAGAATATTGTTACTGAGATGCCTCACTGAGCATCCTTGTGGTGGATTTTCGGAAGATACTTGAAAATGATGAGTGTGAATGATTGGAGAAGGTGAGGGAGGGCACTCGGTGAATGTGTGAGACACTGTCACGGTTCCCCAGATACATTCAGGAGTCAGTACGGTATAGTAAAATGCAATGTATTAAACTACAAGTAAGGTAACACAGTAGTAAGGTACCAGGAACAAGGCAGCAAGTGCTAATATCAAAAATAGTAAGCTGCCAAGACTGACCACACTGCTAGAGACTAGGCCGAAGCCACTGGTAGTCTTTGCTGGATCCAGGAACTGGAACTGGAAAGGAACAGGAGCAGGAACAGGAACACAATGTCTTGGTCCAGAACTGCAGGGAGGCTACCAGACTCACGCCTGCAGTCAGAATAGTAGCAGCGGATAACTGACTCACGCCTGCAGTCAGTATATAGGAAGTGGATATTTGATTCATGCCTGCAGTCAGTATAATAGCTAGTCTACCAGAGCCCCAGGTCCGCATCAGATTGAGTGTCTGCTAGGTACAGGGGACAAAGAAGAGGAGAGTCAGACAGAGCCACAAGTCAGCACCAGAGAGGGTAGTCAGACAAGCCGGGTCATACACAGTTCAGGTAGTCAGCCAGAGCCACAGGTCTGCACCAGATTGGGTGTCCACTATACAAAGGATAAGGCAGGAGAATAGTCAGACAGAGCCACAGATCAGCACCAGATTGGATGGTCAGACAAGCCGGGTCATACACAGTTCAGGTAGTCAGCCAGAGCCACAGGTCTGCACCAGATTGGGTGTCCACTATACAAAGGATAAGGCAGGAGAATAGTCAGACAGAGCCACAGTTCAGCACCAGATTGGATGGTCAGACTAGCCAGGTCATACACACAGCCCAAGGACACAGAACTGTACTGTACAACAACGCAAGGACAACTGAGTCAGGACTCAGTCTGCCCTTTACACCCCTCCTCAGGAAGTAGGTAGGAGGAGCAGCTCAGAGGAAGGAAGTAGGTAGGAGGAGACTACAGGAACTAAACACATAAAACAGAGGCCTGCTTCATTCAGAAGCCTCGCGCCTGCAGATGATGCATCTAGCTCTGATTTTAGTACAGATGAAGGTGTGGAAATGTAAAAATACAAATGCCTGTTGTTTTATTTCTGTTCCACATTCTGGAAACATTTTTGAACACCAGGTAAGAGGTAGAAAGGCAAGTGACCTCTCATTACATGACGTAGGTTCAGGGGCGGATTATGGGGAATACCAGCCCAGGGATTTTGTATTAAAGCAGCCCAAGAGCTGCACCAACGTCCCTATCGATGCTGCCTTGTGGTCCCTGTGCGGCATGGGAGAGCAGGCGCCAGAATATTATGTAATATCCTGGTGCTCTGCATTAACCCTTTGAGTGCCAGAGGGGAAAGCAATGCGTTGCTTACCCCTCTGGTACTCAAAGGGTTAACAAGGAACGCGAAAGCTGTCACAGAGAGTGCCTGTGGCAACACAAATCTCTCCTTCAAAATATCATGGGACAGTGAGGTGAGTTCCTCTGATCTCCCCCACCGGCCCAAGATCTAGCGTCCCACTGGGGGATGCCCGATCCCCCGACAGGACAATCCACCAATGCGTAGGTTCTTCTTTTTGCAAAACGGTATGCTTTGTCTACCTTTTCTTCATTTCTCTAGTTGTTACAACAGTTTTAGTACAGGCAAGTCATGTTCGAAAACAAATGGAAGAAACATTAGTGCTTGTAATTGGTGTAGTTTTGTGCTTCTGGTAATTCCTACAGTATGTCAAAAAATACCACTGGAGTGCCGTTTTTCTCATAAGAGTAGCACCTAATGAGAACAGTAGGAGACACCATAGTTTTCAAAGATTTCATTACATCTGAAGTTGTGTAAATGTCAAAAAACATCTAGAAACATTTTGGCACAAAATGCCAGGGGAAGAAAGGTGACCCCTTATCTAATGCAGTAGGATATCATCATTCAGGAAATACATAATTTTATATGGTAATTTAGAGATGTTTTAGGGTCGTTTTACCATGTAAACAATGGAATGTGTATTTTAGTTCATAATGTTAGAAATGCCATTTTGTGGTCCTGTTAATTAGGGATCTGTGCAGGCTGTGCTTGTAGGCATAAGTATACAGATTTGGTATTTTTGTACACAGAGGAGTCAGGTATTTTAAAAATAATTGGAATTTTCACTAAACATCAAAGTTTTTGAAATATCGTTTATGATTATGTCAAAATAAGTAAATTTTATGATATGATAACTTGTTGCAGAATACAAATTGTAGTTCTTCTGAGATGCCATTAAAAAAGCTGAATTTGTTTAGAAAAATAAAATATACTTTTACATATATAAGTATAAAGTTACCAATGGAAATTGTACCTAAACAGATGGATAGCCCAATATGCTAAAAATGTGTCTGATACTGTAAGAGTTAAGTGTTACTGTACCTTCAAAACTGCAACAGAGTCCCAGCTTTATAGTGAGGCTGCAGTCAGCAACAACAGCATGCTGAGATTACACTGAGAATCAGGAGTCATGAATTGGCTGATTTACACCTAAGGATTATAAAACAGTGATAGCAACCAGATGAACTGTGAGGTCTGTATAAGTGACCTTCATGTCCTACCAAGTTCCACACACAGTTACAAATTGTACATAGGGATCGAAAAAAGTAGATTAGGTTTGCAATGCGATGGAAATTTTTTTACAGTGTAACTGTACAAGTCAGTGTCCTCAGTACACATCAACATTGTAGATTTACAGAATATTCCTTCTTAATCACAGGCAATCAACCCCTCAGTCAGTGCCATTAAACTATCTGTGTAAAATCTGATGGCAGATAAAAACCACATATCTAGTCTGCCCATTGTCATATTGTAAAATATTCAAACCTTATTTGGTCCTTGGTCATCTTATGTTCAGTACAGACTTATGCCTATCCCATGCCTGCTTACATCCCTTCACTATATTAACCTCTACCACTTCTGCTGGTAGACTATTCCAATTTTCTACCACCCTTACATTACATCTAAGCCTCTGTCCCTCTATTTTTAGACTAAGGCCTCATGTCCTAACATTTTTACTCCTTTGAAATATACTTCCCTCCTGCACTTTGTTGAATCCCTTCATGTATGTGAATGTGTCTATCATATTCCCTCTCTCTTTTCTCCCCTCCAAGCTATACATGTTCAGATCCTTTAGTCTATCCTGATATTTCTTTTCCTGTAAACCAGTCACCACTTTAGTAGCCCTTCTCAGAATTATCTCTATAGTATCTATATCCTTCTGGAGATGTGGTCTCCAGTACTGTACACAATACTCTAGTTGAGGTCTAACCAGAAATCTGAAGAGTGGAATCACCACTTCCCTTTCTCTGCTACTAATGCTCCTAGCTATACAACCTAGCACCCTGCTTTCAGGGCCGGCCCTTACAAGGGTCCCGGTGGGTCCATGGACCCAGGCGGCAATTTGCCACTCAGGACTTCCGGCAGCTGCCATGATTAATGATGTTGCCGTGTCTGAGGCTCAGTCTAGATGCTGCCTAACTGCATTTGTGCCGTGCACAGGACTTCCGGCTGCTCTCCTGGCACAATGAGCATGGGGTAAAGGGGAGGGTTATGCACACTGACTGGTTACGTGGCGGTGCCATCCTATAAAACAGAAGAGACATCCCCCCTCCTTTTTTGGGTGGCGACCATGGCAACTTCTTCTTCTTGTGGATGCAGGGCTTGGGGGCAGATGGCCGCACATACACGGTAAGGGCCCAGGCGGCCACCAGATCTACTATACCCATTGAAATATAGAAGTGCACTACCTATTGGGTGGTCTGGGGTGCCAGGTGTTTGGACAAGACGAGAATGTGCTAGGATAAATTATGAATATAAAAAACAAAAGAAGATAGAAAATCCTGTATCAGCACCAGCCCCTATTCCCCAAAGATGACAGGTGGAGATAGCAGTAGTAAGTGATGTGTTGTAGAACTCAATAGAAAGGTAAAATAAGATAAAACATACACCTTTATTGTAAATAATAAAAAACATAAAGCCTCTCTTGTGTAAGAGTCTGTGAGTAACCCTCTCAGAACTCACCATCAAAATTCTTTAACCCCTTGAGCGCCAGAGAGGTATCCAAAGAATTGCAATGCAATGTGTTGGATACTTCTCTGGCACTCAAAGGGTTATTGCTGAGGAAAGAATCTCCAGGAAGAGCTAAGTGAAACTCTGATGTCAACAATTATAATGGATGTGGACGTGTTTTACCGGGCTGCTTTTTTTTTTTTTTTTGGGGTGGGGGGCAGCATTTCATCCTTGGACCCAGGCTGCACAATGTCTTGGGCCAGCACTGCCTGCCTGCATTCCCCACCGCTTTGTTACATTGCCTGCCTACTTTAAGCCATCAGAAATAATTACTCCCTCTGTTGTCTCTGACATTGCAGTCCATTTAGTACTATATTCTGCCTTTGGATTTTTACATCCCAAGTGCATTATTTTACATTTATCAACATTAAACAGCAGCTGCCATACTCTTGTTCATTCTTCCAATTTACCTAAATCATTTGTCATTTGGCTTATTCTCCAAGGAATGTCTACCCTCAGGGCCGGACTGGCCCACCGGGATACCGTAAAATTTACTGGTGGGCTGAGGCATCTGGGGCCAGGCTGTGCAACCACTATGACAAAAATACTGTCTTAATTTAATTTCAGGGGCCTGCGGCCCCTTAACATTGCTCCGGACTGGGCCCCTAGCACTTTGATAGTTTCCCCGAACTTCCTCCCAACTGAGTGTGCCGCATGGGGAGGAGGAGAGGGGCTGAGGAAGTGTGGTACCTCAGATTTGTGTGTGTGTGTGTGTGCATACCTGTGTGTGCGTCAGTGTGACTCTGTATGTCCACCTCTCTGCCTGTGCACCTGTGTGTCTGTGTATATATACCTGGGTCTGTGGGTATATGAGTGTGTGCATATTTGGCTGTGTGAGTCAATACGTATGTGTGTCTGTGTATTTACACACACACTATCTAACATAATGAAATATAGGGTTGGCATACATTTTTACCCCAGGGCTGCTTTGTATTTCCAGTCTGGCCCTGTCTACCCTGTTGCACATCTTTGTATCACTTGCAAAAAGGTATACCTTACCTTAAAGACCTCTTGCTATATCACAAATAAAAATATTAAAAAGCATGGACCCAGTATAGATCCCTGAGGTACCCAAGGGATAGTGTATGTATGTTTATATATATATATATATATATATATATATATATATATATATATATATATATATAAGATAATATATAAGATAATGATACACAGTGGCACTCATCTCATAGATGCATGATAACGATTGGTGCACGTACCTTAATAAATAGAATATACAGATATACTCAGCCTCAGGAGTTCCATGGACCAAGGAGACAGCACTCAAAGATGTATGTATTAAAAGAAACTGGCTTTATTCAATCCATGCCAAACATTTTCGGTCAACAATCAGACCTTCATCAGGGCAAACAGGGACACTTTTCTACAATTGGGGTATATATAGATAATTAAACAACTGACCTCTATGCAATGACATGCCCCCACACTAAGATAGCGCCAAAAGCGGCGTACTCGTGTTGACCTCGTCACTGCATGACGTCAGATGCTAAACACCAATCACACTCAAAAGATGCTGTATGAACCCTCCAACATCAGTACCACAACGTTGCCGAATACACACATTAACTTAAAATAAAGTTAACCCACCATGTACACTACCGTACAGTATATCATTAAGTGAATCCGACCGATGGAGTAGACAGCAATGCGGTGCCGCGGTCAATGAGGTGACGAGGTCAACACGAGGACGCCACTTTTGGCGCTATCTTAGCGTGGGGGCACGTCATTGCATGGTAGAAAAGTGTCCCTGTTTGCCCTGATGAAGGTCTGATTGTTGACCGAAAACATTTGGCATGAATTGAATAAAGCCAATTTGTTTTAGTACATACATCTTTGAGTGCTGTCTCCTTGGTCCATGGAACTCCTGAGGCTGAGTATATATATCTATATCTATATCTATATCTATATATATATATATATATATATATATATATATAGAGAGAGAGAGAGAGAGAGAGAGAGAGAGAGAGAGAGAGAGAGAGAGAGAGAGATAGTGTAATATAATATAATTTCCCTTACAGAGTGCTATTAATTTGTACACTGCCCTGTGCACAGAATGTTTTAGACACTATTCCGCGCCCTGCAGAGCTTGCAATCTAGGTTTTCTGTGTCTGAGTCACTGGGTGATGTTACTTCCCTAAGGTCACAAGTGAACCAGGTTTTCACATCGTCACAACCATTGTCTCAGTCAATCAATTAACCAGCCGAGCCTCTCCTCCTCTCAGGGGAAGACTAGGGGTCGCAGGACAAGCCTCTGAGGTCTCCAGGATAAATGCTGCCCACCACTGACATGGGAGGGGGGTGGCTGTAGTTTTAACCTCTTAACAACCAGTGACGTGCCAGGACTGTTACGCTAGTCCTGATGTTATGGACCGTGCCAGGACTGTTACGCTAGTCCTGACGTTACGGACCGTTGGCTGTCCTGACGTTATGGAATTAAGTGCTACACCTGCACTGTGTGGTCCATAAGGGTTTAATTATGTTACACTTGTATTTCCAAGTCAGATTTATTGCAGAAAACAAATCAAAACCTTATAAACAGGTAGTTTACGTTTTAACCCCTTGGATACTAGAGATGTGTCTACCACATTGCAATGCAATGCGGTGGAGACAATGTTAACATACCAGGGATTAAACCCTTTTTTTGGGGAGTCTCCTCCAAGTCTTAGTCCCCCTCCCGTGTCCAGTGATCCCTGTGCAGAGCCTGAAGACGTATCCTATCTATTAGACCCCAGACATGAGGCAGTGTCTCTCTGCCACAAGATGATCCTACAGATATATAACCCAACTGGGAGAATTGACACTTTAAACCCAAACTCAATTTTTCCTGAAAGTTATGAGTACACAGAGTTCTTTGAGGTCTTTATTGGCAATTTCAGAGCTATGCGTTATAAGTCATTTCGGCTGTCAATTTTTTAATTCTATCCGTCTGTCTTTCTATCAAGTTACCTCGCTGTCCCAGTACCTATCCATCTGGTTTTATTTTTATTTCTCTCCCCGACGCGTCTGTTTGGTCTTGCACCCCTCGTGCATCTTCCGTGTGAATAATAAATCTTGAGGGACTCGCTCAATGACAAGAAAACAGGGAAAACATTTGGATCTCCGAGTATGTTTAGCAGTCCTGGCGCTAAACAAGATGCTTCTAAAAAAAAAACAATTGTGCTGGCAAGTGTGCGACAGATTAATTAATGAACGATTGTGTTTGTGTGGCCTGTGTGGAGGTGGAGAGATAGGACGGAAGACGCCACCGATTCACCCCTCGCCTTTTTACAAGACTCTCCATCCAATTAAAAGTCTAAAATAGGACACCGGTGACTGTTGTTTAAATCTTTCATTTTTTTTGTGCCTTTGTGAATTCTGCTCTGGAATCAAATACTCAGAGAGTTTTAACTTGTTCCTTGCTGCACAAAGGGAAAAGCTCAGATCAGACACCTAGAAATACATGAACGCCGACAATTTCCTTCCAGTCCCCAAGTGACCCAGGGCAAGGACCCCCTGGTATCAGTAGAAAGGTCCAATTGATTTTAATCCAGCCTTTAAATGCGCACAAAGAAAAGTGAACTAATCCTTGAGCAAGCCAACTGCACTATAGGGGAAAAATAAAAATTCCTCTGAATTAAATGTGGATTTTAACCCCATGAATTGCTAGAGAGGTCTTCAATGGATTGCTACGCAATGCACAGGAGACGTCTCTAGCAATATATCAATGGGAATATATGGAATTTGTTCATCTAAGGTGCAGTGGTTGTGTCCGAAACACACACACACACACATATATATATATATATATATATATATATATATATATATATATATATAAATATATATATTTATACACACTAGCCTAAAACTCCGTGTACACGGGCCAAGGTCTGGTAATGTTAACCCATTGAGTGTCAATGCGTTGCGTACCCCTCTGGCACTCAAAGGGTTAAGAGGCCGCTACCTCACTGCTCCATGCGATACAGTCTTGCGTCACCTTGCTCACGCAATGCAATCATGCGCAGTAGAGACTGCCCGAAGTCTCTACTGTGCATGACTGCATCGGACAAACATACATCTTGCCTTTTATATTATAGGATAGGATGAGATATATATATATATATATATATATATATATATATATATATATATATATATATATATATATATATAACATTTTTGTAGTCCATAAGCTGCCTGGGTGCAAAGGTATGGCTGTGATATTTACTACAGCAGGAAAGTACCAAACACTCACAGGTCTTTTAAAAAGAGAGAATAATATTTATTGAATGACCAACATTTCTGCCAGGCTTGGCTGGTCTTCCACAAGACAGTGTTACAGGTGTTAACACGTGTTAAAGAGATAGTAATGTTTCATAATAAAAGCAGCTCTAATTAATCATCATAGTATTTGGACTTTGGAGAATGTTATATCAATTCTGTCAGAGTTGTAGTACAAGAGTAATTCAATGACAAAGTATCCCCCTCCCACCCCTTTTACTGATGTAACACTGCTCAGCCAGATCAGAAGGGAGGTGCCCAGGTAGACTGCAGAGAGGGACAATCTTCTATTAGATAAGGGAAAAACCTGAAAAACTTGTCAAGGGGGGCAGGGCTTTCATTGTTCTCATAGGAAGAAGATTGTCCCCTTCTATTATCTGTCTGGTCTATGGACTGGATTCCACATCTGAGAAGAGATGGCTTACACTAGGTAAAAGGGGCGGGAGGGGAAACTTTGCTTGTGAATATCTCTCAAACCATAAAGGTTTGAGAGATAAGTCTTATATCGTTCTTCATGTTTTTTTAATGCCTACAAAATAAAATAAAGTTAAAACGAAGTATTACTATCCCTTTAACATTCAATACATATTATTCTCTTTCTTTAAAAGACCTATGAGTGTTGGTACTTTCCTACAGTGATATTTATCCTATATAATAATTCGCTAATGTATGTTTGTCAGAAGCTGTCATGTGCGGTACAGACTGCCCGCGGTGCGGCTGATAACGGAGCGGGGCTCCGAATTCAGACCGCCCTGCTTTGTTATCAGCTGCAGCGCATGACTGCACCGCGCCTGTTGCTGCCTGGCACTGTGGCTCATGTACACAGGCTGATCAACTAGTATATATATATATATATATATATATATATATATATATATATATATATATATATATTATTATATACACATACACACATATATATATATATATATATATAATGAAGAAAGGGGCCGTCACCATAAGATTTACTAAGTGTCACTGTTTCAGTGAGACATCCACATTTACATCAGGACTGAATAAACTGAAACATTAGCACTTACTGTAAATCTTATGCTGAATTTAAGGCTATTTCAGTGCTGGTATCATTCATTTATAGACACAATTCACTTCTAGTTGGCAAGGGCACCCAATATTGACACCTCTTTAAGTGAGAGTGCTTCCCACTAGACTGCGTGTTTTATATACAGACATACTGACAGAAATAATGGTATGCAGCGCATTGCCCTGGACTGCCATGCGCACCTCTCAGGCACTCAAGCGGCGGAAGCAGTCAGTGACACAGTGTAATGAAATAGGACTATGTTAGTGGAGAGGGGGACTAGATCTATAAAATAGACTGGTGGCAGAAGCTATTAGCGCAGTAAGGAGATTCACAGCCCAAGATAGGCAAAAGGCTAAATAGGGAAGATAAAAAAAGCTGATAACTCAATAAAATCCAGTGTTTTACTGCAGGTGAGAGAAAGGAGCCTCCTCTCTGTGTCTGTAGACAAATCTGATGTTAAGTGAATTTAGCACAACTCGGAGAGAGCGTAACAATGAGGAGGTCTTTTCACATGAACCCCCACTGACTCCGTGGGTCAATGTGCACCTTCCTGTATCAGAATTACCATTTCCTGTCTAGACTGCAGATAGAGATCTTGCTGTGTGATAGGGCTGGATATGAGCTAACAAAATACAAGTCTTATTCTTCAGCAATGGCATCAACACCATGCACTGCGCCAACATTAAATTACAAATACAAACAGTGATAGACATTGAAGGACTTACTGAGCCACAAAGCTTGCAATCTAATCAGGAGCTGGCATATGTAATGAATACCCATGAGTCATTCTGCTTTATAAATGGTGCAGCAACACATTCTGAAAGGGTTAAAAGAAGCCAAAAAAGGGGTGGACAAACATTTTGGAGTTTTGAGCCGTATCTATGTACGAAATATTTCTTAGAAAAACCGTAGCAGTGCAGCATCCCCAAAAAGACATAACACACAGAATGCGTATACGTTTTTATGATTCTCTGTGTGTTTAATACATGTATATTAAATATTATATATTACATGGTATGTATGTGTGGTTATGTACGTTTGTATATGTATGTGTGTGTTTAATACATGTTTGGTTATGTGTGTGTGTGTGTGTGTGTGTGTGTGTGTTTAATACATGTTTGTATGTATGTGTGGTAATGTACATTTGTATATGTATGTGTGTGTTTAATACATCTTTGTATATCTATGTGTGGTTATGTACGTTTGTGTATGTATGTTTGTGCTTAATACATGTTTGTATGTATGTGTGGTTATGTACGTTTGTATATGTATGTGAGTTTATGTACGTTTCTGTATGTATGTATGTGTGTGTTTAATACATGTTTGTATGTATGTGTGGTTATGTATGTGTGTGAGTGTTTAATACATGTTTGTATGTATGTGTGGTTATGTATGTGTGTGAGTGTTTAATACATCTTTGTATGCATGTGTGGTAATGTACGTTTGTGTATGTATGTGTGTGTTTAATACATGTTTGTATGTATGTGTGGTAATATACATTTGTATATGTATGTGAGTGTTTAATACATGTTTTTATGTATGTGTGTGTTTAATACATGTTTGTATGTATGTGTGGTTATGTATGTATGTGTGTGTTTAATACGTTTGTATGTATGTGTAAACAGGAGCAAGTATGAATTATCAAAAATACATTCCCATTTGTCCCTTTAATATTGGTGTAGTAAGAAAGATCCATACTGAAGGGCTGTATAGGAATCACTGCAGAACTGAAGCAGGGACGGACAAAATGTGGATATCCAGCTGATATTCCACTACAACTACAGTATTCATCAGCAGGGTGATGGCTGTAGCCTTGTAGAAATGAACCTTTCTGGCACATCCATATGGGAAAGAACATATCAACACTGCAAAGAAATTCATGATGCTAAGCAGGTAAGTGCAGCTGAACACTTCCAGGGTTAGTACACATTTCTATCCCGCTGATTGTACAAAGTACATGATGACATCATTTACTAAACAAAATTCCACATTTTTAAAGACAATATAATAATGTAGGAAGTGCCGTGAATCTGGCGCTAAAGTGCTAATTTAGCATCACAAAATTAGTGACATATAGGGCCATAATATGCATTGTGTTACAGGAGAGTTGTTTTGTAGTGAACCGGTTACACTGCACAGGAACACACGTGTGTAAAAGTACCACTGATTTCACTTCCGCTTGGAACTGCAGTGCTACCGAGGCCTTCACAGGATTACACCGCAGTGCGCTGGAGACCCCCACAGCAATGAAGGGGTTAAACGCCCTAGATACTACAAAGGACACTGTACACATGTCTATCCCCTATGGTGTAAGTGGTGTGCTCCAGAATAGCCCCCCTAGCCCACTGAATACCCCCTATACATTGCATTTAATAAGAGAAGATGTGGGAAATATGCACAGACTACTGAGGAGCAATCCCAGAACAAACCAACCAATCAGCATAAAGAGGAATAAAATCCCCAAATCCTCATTCACTGAAATGGGGCTTCTAACATCATGAATGCTGGAGGTCTCCAGAACATTCTTTTGTATTACCTTATAGATCTCTCCAGAATCTGATGGGTTAAACATCCATTAAATTCAAAAGGCATAAATGTTTTATGTCCTCTATGGTACCGTTGCTTTACTCCACAGTTGTTCTATTTGGTGCTTTATGCATACATCCGTACGTGTTTGACAAGTATGTGAGCAGTCAGGATGTCTGCAACTCGCACAAAAAACGTAATGTCAGATGAAGTCCGTGCGCCTATACATATGTATGTACTGGTACTGATCACTACACCTCTACATAATCCCACCATTGTACCACACGAGCCAGTTCATAAAACAGACTAATTCACACTGCCATCTACTGGCAGATACAGAGATGTGTGCTTGTCTTGGACACTGGCTGAAGCAGCCAGATCTCAGCCTGTTACTATATGACATCAGGCTGGTGTACAGGGAAAATGTCCCATTAAAGGGATAGTAATGTTTCACAAAAACAACAGCTCCGTTAATCTTCATAGTATTTGAGCCATGGAGAGTGTTATTTCACTACTGTCAGAGTTGTGGTTCAAGAGTAATTGAAGGATAACCCCCCCCCTTTTACCTAGTGTAAGCCATCTCCTCTCAGATGTGGAATCCAGTCCATAGACCAGACAGATAACAGAAGGGAACAATCTTCTTCCTATGAGAACAATCAAAGCCCTGCCCCCCTTGACAAGTTTTTCAGGTTTTTTCCCTTATCTTAATTGAAGATTGTCCCTCTCTGCAGTCTACCTGGGCACCTCCCTTCTGATCTGGCTGAGCAGTGTTACATCAGTAAAAGGGGCGGGAGGGGGGTACTTTGTCATTGAATTACTCTTGAACTACAACTGTGATAGAATTGAAATAACACTCTCCAAATGATGATAAATTAGAGCTGCTTTTATTATGAAACACTACTATCCCTTTAAGTCTCCTGTCTGAGGTCTCAGGAGCTGTACAGGAAAGTCTGCAGAGAAGGAGCAAAAAATTAGAAGCCTCTTTTGTTAGACTACAAATCCGGTAATAGTCACCCTGATGCTCCAGTAGCTTCTGGAGAACAATTCCCATCCTCCTCATACGACTGAGAGAGTTGTAGTCAAACAGATGGAGGGTTACAGTTCGCTGACCACTTCATACCTCCCACGTGTCCCTCTTTAGGATGGACAGTCCCTCTTTGAGGCCCAAATCCCTCCGTCCCTCTTTATCTCTCTGGTGTCCCTGTGTTTAGGAGATCAGACTGTGTGGTGTATATGTGTATATAAGTGTATCACCCTGGTGTCCCTGTGTTTAGGAGATCAGACTGTGTGCTGTGTATAGAAGTGTATCACCCTGGTGTCCCTGTGTTTAGGATATCAGACTGTGTGGAGTGTATATAAGTGTATCACCATGGTGTCCCTGTGTGTAGGAGATCAGACTGTGTGGTGTGTATATAAGTGTATCACCCTGGTGTCCCTGTGTGTAGGAGATCAGACTGTGTGGTGTGTGTATAGAAGTGTATCACCCTGGTGTCTCTGTGTTTAGGATATCAGACTGTGTGGTGTGTATATAAGTGTATCACCCTGGTGTCCCTGTGTTTAGGAGATCAGACTGTGTGGTATGTATATAAGTGTATCACCCTGGTGTCCCTGTGTGTAGGAGATCAGACCGTGTGGTGTGTGTATAGAAGTGTATCACCCTGATGTCCCTGTGTTTAGGAGATCAGACTGTGTGTGGTGTGTATAGAAGTGTATCTCCCTGGTGTCCCTGTGTGTAGGAGATCAGACTGTGTGGTGTGTATATAAGTGTATCACCCTGGTGTCCCTGTGTTTAGGAGATCAGACTGTGTGATGTATATAGAAGTGTATCACCCTGGTGTCCCTGTGTTTAGGAGATCAGACTGTGTGGTGTGTATATAAGTGTGTCACCCTGGTGTCCCTGTGTTTAGGAAATCAGACTGTGTGCTGTGTATAGAAGTGTTTCACCCTGGTGTCCCTATGTTTAGGAGATCACACTGTGTGGTGTGTGTATATAAGTATATCCCCCTGGTGTCCCTGTGTTTAGGAGATCAGACTCTGGGGTGTGTATATAAGTGTATCACCCTGGTGTCCCTGTGTTTAGGAGATCACACTGTGTGGTGTATAGAAGTGTATCACCCTGGTGTCACTGTGTTTAGGAGATCAGACTGTGTGGTGTGTATATAAGTATATCACCCTGGTGTCCCTGTGTTTAGGAGATCAGACTGTGTGGTGTGTATATAAGTGTATCACCCTGGTGTCCCTGTGTGTAGGAGATCAGACTGTGTGGTGTGTATAGAAGTGTATCACCCTGGTGTCCCTGTGTTTAGGAGATCACACTGTGTGGTGTGTATAGAAGTGTATCATCCTGGTTTCCCTGTGTTTAGGAGATCAGACTGTGTGGTGTGTATATAAGTGTATCACCCTGGTGTCTCTGTGTTTAGGAGATCAGACTGTGTGCTGTGTATATAAGTGTATCACCCTGGTGTCCCTGTGTGTAGGAGATCAGACTGTGCGGTGTGTATAGAAGTGTATCACCCTGGTGTCCCTGTGTTTAGGAGATCAGACTGTGTGGTGTATATAAGTGTATCACCCCGGTGTCCCTGTGTTTAGGAGATCAGACTGTGTGGTGTGTATAGAAGTGTATCACCCTGGGGTCCCTGTATTTAGGAGATCAGACTGTGTTGTGTGAATATAAGTGTATCACATCGCTCCACAATAATACAACTCACATTGACATTTGTATAAAATTCTGTATATGTGTATATAAATTAGTCTGTGTAAATAAAATACTTTGATGTTGTACTAAACCATTTATTCTATTACTCACAGTGGTATCCACCAGTCATGCCCCCAGTAATACCACCTATACCAAAAGTGTCCCTCTTTGGCCATTTTACATTTTGGGAGGTATGCCATTGCCCCAGACCTACAATTATTTCTACCAGACCTACAGTATGGCTTGTACTTAACCCTTTGAGTGCCAGAGAAAAATGCACTGCGTTGGACATCTCTCTGGCACACAAAGAGTTAAAATGTTGCCTACATCATTAGTGACCTCTTATGAAAGATCTATACTGCAGGGCTGTGTAAGAAACACCTCACCACAAACACAGATATGGGAAATTTGTAATGGTACGGCTCTGGTTGTACTACAACTGCCATCACTGTCTGCTGACAAAACTCAACTGAATGATGGGAATTGTAGTCCAATAACAGCGCGACTGACCACCAGCTAAGGATAACACGAGCTATAGAGTAGAATGACACCTGGAAGTATGTGACTGGCTAAATATAATGTGAGGTTGTGATCTGTGAATACCCAAATGGATAAGTTGGCAATTCCAGATTTCTGCACACAGACTAGAATTAAAACTGTAGCACAACAGCCACCAGTTCATTGTGGATTATGGAATCTGTAGACCAACAACAGCTGGAGAGCCACTGATTGTCCACCCCTGCTCTCTTCATGCATTAGTTCCTATACAGCCTTGCAGTATGGATCACATCGAGAGGCCATTATTAACAGGGACAAGGTGGATCTTTACCAGGCAGGTTATGATGCGACTTACACCACATGAGTCTCTAGACACAATGAGCCCAGTGAATGACGCGCACTAAAATGATGACTTGTGGCAACAAAACAAAGGTCCATACATGCAAAGGAAAAGAGGAGGAAGTCTTTCGCAAATGAACTGCATCATAGAGGTCAAATAAAAACTGACATTTATTTATATGTCGATTTTAACTCCTTGAATACTAGTGAGGTCTCCAACGCATTCCAAAAACAGTGCACAGCACTGCATAATCTTAATAAAAATAATAACTGTCTGTGGCATTTTATTAGCTGTTCAGAGTGGTAAAAAAAAAAAAAAAAAAAAAGAGTAAAAAAGAATAATGTGAATGTGGGCCATTTTGCTACCTACTCAGAGTGGTAAAAAAACACAAATAAAATTCATCTGGGACCAGCGAGAAGAGATGAACAGTTTGTCCCCAGTAAAGCGACATACAATTAGATCAGATCAATAAGGCCGCTCCGGGTTCAAGTGCTTAATCTCAGTACAACACATTGTAACAGGCAGGAAGGGACTTAACCAAACCAACAGAAAATCTCAGACGCTCCTCGGTTACAGAGCGACAGAGAAAGTGCAGGTTTTCTGCTGTAAGAAGTGCAATTAGGAAAGCACTCACATCATTATCACACCTGAAGGATTCCCAGGGTCACCAGATAGCTGAGCGGATCGATACGCGATGTCTGCTTCAGCAGCCAGGGAACAGCTACACCAGCTGCATGATTACTGGAGTTTACTTACAAGTAATGGATTTAGAAGCAAACAAATTACAACACACGCTTTACAAATTGCAGGTAAACACCGCTAACTCGCATTATCTCCACCCGGTTGGTTCGGCAGAATAGAAAGCAATGAGGCAGCCAGTGTTATGGGGGTGACTGAGACAGGCTGGGTTAATCACCAGACATGTCTCACATACACACACAGGAGGCCACATGCACTACACAAATGAAGAGCATGTATGGGGGTAAACCCACTGAACAAAAGGGGACAAATAAACACTGTATTCAGGGCTTACAGAGACAGATAATGATAATGGATAGTAAACGTGTGAAGTTAACAAGAGTATGGTGTAAAACCCAGGGCTGTAGCTAACCCAAGGGTCGTGAGGAGCAGTAAGGAGGTTAGATGCCTCACCTTAACCCCTTAACGACCCTTGACAGTCCTGGCACGTCATGGGTTGTCTTGCTTTAAAGACCCATGACGTGCCAGGACCGTCATGGAATTCCGGGCTCTCTGTTCAGCTGCACGCCATTCGGGGAGCCTGGAACTGGATGCTGCAAAAAAGTTCAGTGGTCCTTAAGTAACGGCTGCATGCACAATCGGCCGTCCTTAAAGGGTTAAGGAAATAGTAAGAGAGGGTGGGGTAACGTAGCTGTGTGCCCGAGGTGCTGTTGGGATGGAGGGTTTATAAAGCCTCCAGCCCCTCCTACAAAATCAGGCTTTAGCCTTAACCCCTTAACGGTCATGGGTAAAAAGTGCCTGAATGACCCATGACGTACTATGACCATCATGAATTTCAGGGCTGCACGCCGTTCGGGGAGCCCTGAGTCCAATCGTTAAAAAAAAAAAATATAATAATTCTCCGTGGTCCTTTAGTGACAGCCACATGCTTGCGCAGACGGTCGTTAAGGAGTTAAACTTACCAATTATTTAGATTGAGCATTTAACCGCTTGGATGCTAGAGGTCTGCAGCTCAATGAGTTGGACTCAAGGGGTTAAAACTCCAAATTAAACTAATGGGGATTTAGAGATTTTCCCTTTAGTTCAGGGCGTCCAAGTTTTTTTTCAGGTATGGGTCACATGATCAGAAATCCATGTGTGTATGGGGCACAGTAATTTGTTAATTGATAACAATGATTTATAGCCTGTTAGCTATCAAAACATGTCATCTATTCAGCAGTAATATAAAAGATGTAAAAAAAAAAAAGTTTAATCAGCTTTATTAGTATAAATGTGAAATTACAGGCCTAATGATAGTCACTGATCACATGAATGAGAATACCGAGACAAACCCACACTGTTACAATATAGGTCTGGAATTTCAGAATAAAGATAAAGACACAAAGCTGTGAAACTAGAACTACAGTTTATTAAACATGCAGTAATTACACAGGTGATGAGATAAACATCCTGCCAGAGTTCACAGGAGTATGAGAGACATACCAACACCCAACCCAAGCTAAATGGGTAAAAGCAGTTTTTGTTTACAGTATCAGGTGAGCCACACAGTGGCGTCCGGTGAGTCGAATTTGGCCAACGTGCTGCACGTTGGACACCCATACTTTAGTACATGTGACCCACGTTCTGCACATAAGGGAAAGCCATGTTGTAAGGAGGAACCACTCAAACAAGAGATGAAGGCCTTTGCTGGTGTACTTTAAAAAGATTAAAAGCAAAATTATGAACATCTGACACCAAAGAGTGCAGGCAGAGTGAGGGTCAGTGGATCACAACAGGCGTGCCACTGAACATCTGTGTGTCGCTGCGCTAAGCTCAGAGTGACATAACTTTCTTAATTTTATTTACTTAATGTTCTGTTTTTAAGTAACAGATATTTAGTTTTTGTTTAGCTACACGTATCACAAACTGAAGGAGGTTGGGATCCACTGCTCTAGGTCAGTGGTTCATTTCTGCATATTCATACAGTATGAAGGTGTCCACCTCAAACCTTTAAGGATCAGCATTGTTTTATTTTGAAAAGCAAAAATGCCTACTGCAGAGCTTTTCCTATTAATGAAGTTCACTACCACTGCTCAGGTATACTTCATTCAAAAGTTATTAAGGTTCAGACTGTAATAAAGTGATGCAGCTGTTAATTTCACATTTTATGGAGAGTTGTAATCTGTGGCTCATCTCTCTCATAGGATACAGCTGAATAACTGTCTGGACAACAGCTGGTACTTCTGATGATAGCTTAACCCATCAAGTGGCAGACAGCTAGCCAGCACATTGCATTTCAATGCATTGGCTACCTACCTGGCACTCATAGGGTTAATATACAAAAGTTTGACATGAAAATAAATGAACTGTCTCACAGGAGTAGGAGTAACCTATTTCTCTGTAATAAAATAAAAGTTTACTGCTCCCATAATCCCATCCACTTATAAAAGACACAAACTGCAGGAAAGGACAGTAACCACTGCATGACAAGAACAAGGCTGGGTAATCTATCGGAGTGACGGCTCCAATCACCCTCATGCAGCCAGAGGCAGGCTGAATTTCTGTCCAACAACAGCTCATGGAGCATGGTCACCTAACAATTATGGGAACTGTAGTCCAACAACAGCAAGTTGAATATATTTGGCTGAGGACGAACTGCAGCTACCGCAGTTCTAATCCTGTTACGGTTCCTAACCAACCTTTCAGAATGAATCTTTCATTCTGGTGCCAATTAAGCCTTTACGGACAAGATGGATGTATTATGCATTGCAAAGAATATAATGCACACCGCTCTGATACATGGCGTTAAAGGGATGTGCTGAACACAGTAGTAGAGTTAAGGAGAATTGCAGATAGATAAGCACCCACAAAATCCCCCTGAGTACTACAGAGAATTGAGCTGGGGGGGCACTGCCCTCCATGCTTAGCAATGGCTACACCCCACCCCTGCTGCCTCGAACATGCCTGTACAACCAGACTAACAGACATGGGAGAGGCCTGCCAGTCTGTTTTATACACGCAATTCTCCTGCCTGATCGTTAAGTCTCTTCTGTCATCTGCTGATAATAACTTTATTTGTGTAAACAGAACTTGTTCCTTTCTAACACGTTTGATGAAGAATTAATTAGTGGAGGAGACAATGTGCTGCTTTCTGGCAAGGCAGAGAAAAGCCGGACACTGATAATTCCCTCTGCTGGACTGAGCTGTTTTTATCTGTGGGTTTAAAGGGATTATCTGGTTAAGAACTGAATAGGGTTTGAACACATTTTGTGTTTAGCATATTAGCCACTGGTGGTGGAGACAAAATGAATAGCATTAGTCCACACAACAGTGACTGCATTACACCCTGTGCCTGGTTCCTCCTATTCCAGATTGTTAAGGAATTCTTTACCCTCCTCGGGGGCTCCTAATGTACCTAATCATTTTCCATCATTGCTTAAGCTGGCAGTTGTTTTGAAAATTGGCCGAACAGCCTTCCATGATGCAAAGTTTTCTTTTATGAAGCAATAAATGGAATTTCATAAATCTCAGTTTAATGAATACAATAACAACATAACTTTAAAAAATAGGATTTTAGTGAACTTACTGTTAAAGTCATAGTAATGTTTCACAATAAAAGCAGCTCCAATTAATCTTCATAGTATTTGGACTTTGGAGAGTGTTATTTCAGTACTGTAAGAGTTCTAGTTCATGAGTAATTGAATGATAAATTGTCCCCCTCCCGCTCCTTTTACTGATGTAACACTGCTCACCTCAGAGCTGCAAGACTGTCCGGATGGATCGCAGAGAGAGACAATCTTCAACTAGCATAAGGAAAAACCTGTCAAGGGAGGCAGGGTTTCCTTATGATCACAGTAAGAAGATTGTCCCTTGTTGTGAGCTGTCCGGTGCCAGGACCAAATTCCACATCTGAGGGGAGGTGGCTTACACTAGGTAAAAGGGGCAGGAGGGGGGATACTTTATCAATTACTCTTGAACTACAACTCTGACAGTATTGAAATAACACTCTCCATGGCCGAAATACTAAAAAGATTAATTGGAGCTGCTGTTGTTGTCAAACATTACTATCCCTTTAAATCATTTTATCTTAGTCCATGTGGAACACAGGAACCATAGGGTAATGTTCCCTTGTGCAGGGCGCCGGTAACTTAAAAAATGGAAAGACCGTTGAATTGGAGACTCCCTTCTTTCCCTCCAGCTTTACCCTCCCCCTCTCCACACCCCTCAGTTTTACATATAGAAAAGTAGCAGAAAAAAAACAAGAGTGAAAAAAGGAATGAAATCCCCTGAACAAAGACCCCAAGAAGACCCTTTGCTGGGAGACTTAAACCACATGTTTTTTTCATTGAGTGGGAGTCCCGTGTTCCACATGGAGAAAAAAAAACTAGTAAAGAAGTCCCTAAACAGGCACAACTGCCTGAAGGACCTTCCAGCCAAAGCTAGCCTCAGTTAGGACATTGACAGGGTAGTGTTTGATGAAGCTGTGCAAAGATCACTGCCTTACACAGCTGCTCAGCAGAGGCCTGATTCTTATAGGTCCAAGAGGAACCCACAGACCTGGTGGAGTGTGCCATGACTTGGAAAGGAACATTTTTTTCCAAAGCACATACAGCTGCCAGATAATGACCTTGATCCAAGAAGTAATGGTTACTTTGAAGGCAGCCTGGCCCACTCAGGAACCCTCAGGAATGACAATGCGTTGCGTACCCCTCTGGCACTCAAAGGTTTAAGTCCCATGGAGGGTGGAGAGGCAGGGTAGGAGTAAGCCACCCCTGACCAAAGGTCTTGATGTCAGAGAATCGTAGTAGAACTCAGAATGAGACCCTTGTTGACACCATCCTGAAAAAAGTCCAGAATAGTACAAAAAATTAAGTGACTGAGGGAACACATCTTGATCAGCACACCATTGGTAAAACAGAGACCAGATCTTATGATAAGCCTTAGACAAAACGGGCCTACAAGCCTGAACCATAGAGGAAATGACAACACTGGAGAAGTCTTTCTTCTTCAGGACATTGGCTTCAACAGCCAAGTCTTCAAAGACTACCTTTTCACCTGAAAGTAACAAAGTGGACCTTGAGTCAGGAGATCTGCCCTGAGAGGAAGGTGAAATGGTTCTGCAATAGAACGACTGGGAAATTCTGTTAAAAGCTAGATTATATCAGTGGGAAATGTTATTTGTCTCCAGTGGTATAACGGATTTGTGCTCAGAATTGTGCAACTACTGCCTTTTACATACACCCACAGGTGTTTTGTGGACACACTGTGCATATTCTTGGCCCTTGTTAATCAAACTAATAAGCAGAAATTGTCAGCCCTTGTCTGTCCCTGGAACACGAGAATGGATAGAGGAAAAACAAAGTTCTTCACTGGTGATCTTCAGACTCAGGACATTACATGACCATCCATGTAGGACTTGGGATGATACTGATCTGGATCACGGTGCTAGAGATCTTCAGACTCAGGACATTATGTGACCATCCATGTAGGACTTGGGATGATACGGATCTGGATCACGGTGCTAGAGATCTTCAGACTCAGGACATTACGTGACCATCCATGTAGGACTTGGGATGATACGGATCTGTATCACGGTGCTAGAGATCTTCAGACTTGTGGTGTTACATGACCATCCATGTAGGACTTTGGATGATACGGATCTGTATCACGGTGCTAGAGATCTTCAGACTTGTGGTGTTACATGACTATCCATGTAGGACTTGGGATGATATGGATCTGTATCATAACGATAGAGACCATTCACAACAGTGATACTGGAGGTTGCAATGGTCATCACAACTTCCAGTGAATGCCCAAACAATGTGAGTAACAGTATCTGGACTGATGTCAGACATCCCTCCCCCCTTCTGCATCTAGGAATGGAGCACACATGAAATGTGAGTTTACAACATGGAGATCAGAACCATAGACTGGGCTGTTACGCATCTCTTATGTGAAACACACACCACATCTTCTAAGCAGTGAAGCACTGATGCTATTAACAGGCTCTTGAGGTTGAATTTGACTCTTTAGGAGACACTTCTCACTATGGGACATATTAGGCTAAATAAAAAAGGGCAATTAGGGGTAAATCAGTCACAACAAATGGGACAAATAGCAGTTCACATATTTGTTCTTGATTTAAATGGGGTTTAAACATTTAAGTGTAAAAAGGGTCTCCAAAACATTGCTGAACAATGATGCAGACAGTGCTATCACTGCAGGAGTTAAAAGCCCTACTTAAATCAATGTGATTTAATCTACCAACTTTAGTGCAGTTGGTTTGTACCAGTCTCTCCCCTCCCCCCTTTATCTTCCTGAATATGTCCATCCGTCCAGCAGCCAGCTCTGCTCCGCTGGCTGCATCAGTGCTCCTTCCTCCCCTCCTGGGTCTGAAGTGGACTAGAGATTGCCAAGCCAAGGCCTTAGCCTTTATCTGGATGGTGGCTCCTGCCTCTCTGGCTGCTATTAAATATCACAAAAATCTAAACAGAAGAAATCCCTAATAAACAAGTTTTATTCTAAAAGCAAAATGGATTCATCGATTTCAATATTGCGGTGCGATCAGTGGGCCGCAGTTTGTCCTCGGGTGGGATTGTAAATCCACATGCACTTAACTGGATGTGAATTGATTCAAGTCTCCAATTCTCAAAAGATTGCAAATCAATTCTTGGAAGTACGGCTTGAGATCGTTATTTTTTTATTTCTAAGTCATTAAGGTTTGAGCAGACCCCCATGCACTGCTCTGCCACCCCCTGCATCCCGCATTGCTGATTTCAAGACTTCCAAACTGTGCTAAACCAAACGGTTGTGTTACTTGTATAAGAAGAAATCTGCTAAAGCAACAGTAATGCCTAAAAAATAAGATTGCCTTAGGTACAAATCTACTTGTATTAATCTTCCCTCAAATTCATATTACTTGTGTGTCTTAACTTGGAATTTACATCATTAACCCCTTTAGGACAAGAGGGGAGAGCAATGCATTGTGAAGCAAAACATTACAAAACCTTCTAACCCTTTAAGATTTAAAGGGGAAATTTCACTTGGGAAAAAGGGGCAATCGTTATTAGTAGATCCTCTGGCAGCTCATTGCATTAGTTTTATGAAAAACAGCTTGTCTGGTCCTTAAAGGCATAAGCGATTGTGATCAGTCTGAAGCCGTTCTGTATATCTGTTCATGTCTCAACTTCTGTGTAATCCAATTTCAGGTGTCTCCCAGAGGACAGATAAAAACAGGCCTGCGCGCCATTTCTTGCAGGCTTGTTTCCGTTAGAACCGTACAACACACATCAGAAAGTGGCTGGATCCCAAGATTTCAGTCTATCCTGCCAGTAATATCTAACACTACAAAACCAAGTGAACAAAGGAAGACGGGCAATTCTGGGGGCAAACCGACAGCACCACAGGGAAAAACTAAATTCCTACAAAGCTTATACTCTTGCATGCTAAAGATGTCCCCGATAAATTATGTTGCAAGGGGTTTATAAGCCCCATTTAAATCAGTTGGAATGAGGGATTTCCAGTTTGGAGCTATGCAAGAGGGCATCAGCTGTAAAGCTCCCCATTGTGTGGCACTACTCCTTGGCTATCCTGGTCACAGACACAGCAGACTTTCACAGTTCGGGTCTGTGACTAAGGAACCTGCAGCAGCTTTATCTGTGTAGGTTCCTTCCAAAAGCTCGAGATATGACCAAAGTCTACACACACCTAATTGTGTGCTGAGGCCTGTTGTTCTCCTCTCTGGATCAATCTGATGTTGAATGATATACCTAGTGTGCAGAGCAAAATGACAAACACTAATACTGTTCAGACCATTACTGAACACCTTGCTCTGATGGCTGAGCTATGCAGTACATGCCAAATGAACACCTCAGGTGTTGTGACACATATATTACATGTTAATTGTTCAGAGATGGAAGTGTCTGTGACTTTCCACTTTCTGGTGGGCCCATCAAGATACAAGGGATCGAAACTCCGCTGATGACACAAGTGACCTCAGATGTGGGGCCCAGAAGATGCCTCCTAAGTTGAATATAGAGGAAGCCTGGATTTCGCTGTGGATGAACACAGTAAATCATTGGTTATCATGATGGATCCGTCTGTGACAACTTTGATAAAGTTCTTGCTGGGACACTTGCTGCCAGAGTCTGAGATGCAGTTGTGCTGGATAAGCCCTTCCTGGTCAACGCAGCTGGATTCATGGCTCAAAGGCATTTGATTTTGCTCTTTACATGTTATCATCTGTCTTCAGAGGAAAAAGAAAAGGGCAAATTCCATGGTCCCTTGGAAAGGAGGGCATTGGCTGAATTTATTTAGAGTACATTTATACATGGACTGATATTACAGCACCAGTTTGGCAATGGACAGATTCCCTTCCCGCAGTGCTCATGTGTAGATTTGTGTTTCAACATACTTAAATTAATCCGAGTTCTACTGCAGTTTCTATCCCTGGAAGATGCATTTAATTAAATCAAATGTGAATTTCCATTAGCCCCGTGGTGTAAATGGTTTCCTCCAGAGCTGCACCTCTTTATCGTCTGTACATGGTGTCCATTAGGGCTTAATCCTGAAGACTAAAGCGATGCCATTCTGCAGCAAATTACCCACATCATAAGGGACAATGAGAATTCCTAGGTCCACGCTTATTTATACGGTGTAATTAACTTCCTGGATGATAAACAGGTCTCCAGAGCATTGCAAAGCATTTGTAAGCTTTTAAAAGCACCATTTCAATGAAAATGAAGTTTAATTTGTCCCCTGTGGTGTGGATGGATACCCCAGAGTGGCAGCACTTAAGCATGCAGAATAAGGCCCATAGTCCTTTATCTACTATGGTGAATGTGAGGACACAGCAGTAGTGCACTCTTTACCAGAGGCAGATCAGTCAAAGTTACCAAGATACCGAGTAGCCCTCTGTCATCACGCTGGCAGATCTTATGCTAACCCTGACCTGTTGGCTTATCCTCTGGAGTAAAGTTTACCATCACTGATCTATGGGAAATGCCCAATTTTTTTATTTTTTAATTCAGCTTCTTGTTAAGAGCCCAGAAACAGGTTTTCCAATGGGAAAATGACTCTATCTAATTATCCTCTGTATTTTAAGTTTATTTAGTATATGGCCCAATTACCACAGGGTAGAAATGTACAATTAAGTGGTAAATTAGCCCTTGGATGGCACTTAGTGGGAGCTGTGGATCTCACCAGAGGGATGCAAGTTGTAAGACAGTTGCTGTAATGGGACAATAAAGGAGATTTTCCTGCCATATGTATGTTTTATGGATCTTAAAACGGTTTAATTTCTTCCCCCAACAGCAGAGGATCATTGTGCTCTATTCCACAGCACTAAGAACAATAGCAGACGTTGGGTATTTAGGCTCTTAGTCATCAAGCTGAAGAGGAGCAATTTGGGGGGAAACCAACTGCACCATGGGGGGGGGAATTAATAATATCTGATATAAATGGAGCTTCTTCAGTGCTAGAGAGAGCTGCAGAATATCACTTCCCAGTGCTAGAGAGATCTGCAGCATATCACTTCCCAGTGCTAGAGAGATCTGCAGAATATTGCTTCCCAGTGCTAGAGAGATCTGCACCATATTGCTTCCCAGTGTTAGAGAGATCTGCAGCATATTGCTTCCCAGTGCTAGAGAGATCTGCAGAATATCGCTTCCCAGTGCTAGAGAGATCTGCAGCATATTGCTTCCCAGTGCTAGAGAGATCTGCAGCATATCGCTTCCCAGCACACTGTAGACCTCTCTGACATGAGAGGGAGTAAAAGACACACTGAAATCAATGTATTTCACCCTTTGGTGCAACTGGTGTGTGGTTGTAAATGGATTGGAGCACTTCAGGGTTCAGTACCAAGTCCACTGCTTTTTAACATCTTTATAAATTACTTGGAATTAGATATAGAAAGCATCAATATTTGCAGGTGACACTAAATTATGCAGGTTAATTAATACAGAACAGGATATTTGCTCTCTACAGAGGGATTTATATAAAATGGCAGATTGGGCAAACAAATGGAATATGAAGTTTAATGTGTGGAAATGTAAATTCATGCATTTGGGAAGAAATAATCCCAAGGCTACTTATGAACTTAATGGAATCATTTTAGGGGACTCGTTGCTAAAGAAAGACCTGGGAATCCTTGTCAACTACAAACTTGGAAACAATAACCAGTGTCAAACAGCAGTAGCAAAGGCAAACAAAATCCTGTCTTGTATAAAAAGAGGTATCGAAGCAAGAGTGGGTAACATTATTTTGCCATTATACAAATCATTGGTAAGACCTCACCTTGAGTATGTAGTGCAATAATGGACACCAGTTCTGAAAAAGGATACACTAGAAGTAGAGAGGGTACAGCGAAGAGCAACAAAATTAATTAAGGGAATGGAGGACTTGACGTATGAGGAACGACTAGACAAACTTGGTTTATTTACTCTAGAGAAAAGACGACTAAGAGGAGACCTTATCACATTGTACAAGTATATGAGAGATCAATACAAGGATCTCTGCGGTGAGCTATTTATTCCAAGGCCTGATGAGGTGACCAGGGGACACCCCTTGAGATTAAAGGAAAGGAGGTTTAGACTTCAGCAGAGGAAGGGTTTTTTTTTTTTTTACAGTAAGGTCTTTAAATTGTGGAATTCATTGCCCAAGGAGGTGGTTATGGCAGATACAATGGATACATTCAAGAGAAGAGTAGATACACTTCTTTCAAAACGGAACATACAGGGTTATACTGTGTATTAGGTAAAACAGGAAGGTCTGATAAAGACAAACTTATTTAGTAGCAGGGAAGCTATATAATTCTCATGTCTCTGGTTATGAGGCTAAGGTTGAACTTGATGGACTTGTGTCTTTTTTCAACTTAATTTACTATGTTACTATTTCAAATGCCAGAGGAACATCCAATGCAATGCACATTCCAGTGGCACTCAAAGGGTTACCTGAGTCTAATCTCCCATTAATGAAGGAGTCCTTTTATTATACTCTTGTTAGCAATGGGTCAACACTGCCACATGCCAGTTTTATTTAGTGATGTGTGGCACAATTACTAAACATGGAATAAACACACTAGGGAGATGAAGGGGACATGTGCCTCTGCAAGGTACAATTGAATTTGTCTGAAAAAGCATTTAAATGGCTTTATACCTAGATCTATGAAAGCAAGTGTTTGCAGCCCCCACTCCTCCTTCAGTGATGTTTATAGAAATCAAGAGACAAACGCAGCCTTTCATGTCTGATCAACAAAGCCATGCATTCGATTGAGCTGCCCTGACAGGATCCCCGAGAGAGACGCAGCCCGGACCAGCAAAAGCTTTCAAACCGAGAGATGGGTTAAAAGGGTCTTAAAGTGTCGCTGGAAATGGTTAGTGCTGAACAAAGGCCACTCTTCATACCGTCTTAAGTGGCCAGCTTTAGTAAGACGGGAGCACAGAGGACATTTAAAGGTGCTGTTTAGCAGGCATTAATGTCTACCAACCCCTCAATGTGCATCTTGTAAGCAGACAAATATTGAAAAACGATAACAGTGTAATGATGCCATTTTTACATTTCTGTGTAATTGCGCAATTCGTTGTTAAATGACCCCAGTGCGACCTGCATCAGCTGTATTAGTGATGTCAGGAAAGGTCAGAGCTTCCCAGAACTGGCCGCAAGAAATGGGAATGTGTGAAACATGCTAAAATCCATCAACTGGAAGAAAGACAATATACAATATAACATCTATTTTAGGAATGGAAAATATGGATTTAAATGGATGTCCATTTAACCCCATATCTGCTAGAGGACACCAATGCATGCAAGAAGTTACATCTGAGTGACAGAGGAGTATCCAATTCATTTAGAACACTGGCACTGAAAGGGTTAAGAGCAAATTATATCTAAGATATTTTTAATTTGATGACTGTAGGTGGTAGCCGACAGGAGTGCAAGGATTCTGCACTCAATTAGCAGTGCCATGTCATCCATCCAACAGAGCCATCCACATCCTACAACTACCCACCCCACAATACCAAACCCAGGTCTCTCCTTCCAGTGACATCTCATCCACCTGCACCATATAACACGTGTCTGCACTGTCACCCCTAGGCCTTTTCCTTTCCTTCCAATGACATCTCATACACCCAGCAGAACTGACAGCTGACTCCATCACACAATTACACATTCACTCACAACATACTGCAGACATCTCCGCCACAAACCGTAGGTCTCTCCCTCACCTCCCAATGGCTTTTCATACACCTACCGGGCCTCAGAACCAGCTGCATCCCACAACGGTATAAATGTGCTAAGGACCCAATCTCTAGGCCACAGATCAGGAAGGGCTCAGTTTCCTGCCAGCCTGGTTGTGCAAGAGAGAGAGAGAGGAAGAGCAGACACTGTAGTATGGCTCTGTGGCCACCAATGGAACAAGGCTAGCAATCCCTGGGGAGGGCTCAAGGGAAGGTAGGCCTCAGTCCAGGGAGAGAGAGAAGCAGCTGTGCAGTGAGACAGAAAGGACAGCAGTGTGGTTCTGTAACTACTAGGGGAACAAAGGCTGGACCAGAAGACTATAATCTGGGGTTCAATGGCTACCAATATTGCTTTGGAACTAGCAGTGGAAAAATGAGTCTTGCAAACAATGTATTGTGGCTCTGTGGCCACCAGTGGAAAAAAGATGCACTGGAAGATTGTGCAGGTATTGTTCTGTGGCACAAGACTTGCTTGGCAGACAGTGTTGTGTGTGGTTCAGTGGCTACTAGTGGAACAAGGCTGCACTGGCAAACTACAATTCATTGGCTACTAGTGGAACAACACTGGGCTGGAAGGCTGTGTAGTGTGTTTCTGTGGCTACCAGTGGAACAAGGTTGGGGTTGCAGGAAGCATAGTGTGGTTGTGTGGATACACTGTTCTGATGGGATGAGTAAAATTCACTTCTGTTCATACCCCCCAACATAGAAACTAATGGATGCCTTGTTACTTATGATGTGCTATTAGAGGCTTCTTAATTGTTCCTTTGGCCTTCGACCAGCAATTCTGCACACAAACTTATGACACATAGATGCTATGAGAAAAGGACCCAGATCGCATATCATCAATAACACTGACGCTGTCAGGTAAAGTGCTAAACCTGCACTGGATTATGCATCCCCCCAAATCACCTCCCATGCATTTCAGTGAATAATGAATTCCCTTCAGCAACTTCACACGCATTTTGATGGATGTCACCACACATCTGGGAGACTTGATCCCCTGCTCCCTCCCAATTACGAGAGAGTGCTAAGTATGTCAGCTTTGCAAATGAGACTTCTTGATTTATGCATGCAAGTGATGGGCGTGTGATATATTGTGCATTCTTGTTGTATGTGTATTAGGGGCCTTTGACTTCCTTTACCATCATTAATTGGGTTATGGTAGACTCACAATTTGTAACAGTCTCTTAGTTTGTGTTTAAGTTTTTTGCATCTTTATTTAAGTGTCACAACTAACAACCTATTCCAATACATTCCTTTACCCCCAGCCCCCAAAACAGTAGTGTAGATGGTATCTTTCCTTAATTTTAAAACTAAAGTCATACCTAGATATATCTTTTTCATACAGCAACCTAGTACATGCATTTACTGGGTTGAGGATTTAATTTTTACATTTGAACCATGTTGTAATCTGTAGCTGGGCACCAAAATTTTACTATCTTAAGAATATTTACATGAAGCTTAAGAGTCTTGGGTGGTGCTCTCTTTCTGTGGTTAATTAAGACTGGCAAAGTCAATTTGTGGTAAACAGTAAATACAAGCAACTGAAGATACAATGCAAACACTTACATTTACACACACCACACAACAACGTAAGGAGGAGTTACTAAAACTGGGGCTGTGATTGTGCCAGGAATGGACAATGCACCATCTATGCAGGGGAAGGTGATTTTGCTAGGAGAACTCAGGGGGGCAAAGTCCTTGCCCCCACAACTCTTCCCAATCAAGGCAGAGTTGTCAGTGATTTTGAAAAGGTGCCTGGGAGCCTAGGCCCACTGCCCACTCCTGGCAGAATCACTGCAGAGACACAGCAGGAAATTAAGTCTCTTGCTACTCCTCTTATTTCCACCTACCTTTCACTTCCCGGCCTCTTCATTTACCCCTCCCACTCCCCCTTTTATATCATTATTTACCCCTCCCACTCCGCCTTTTATATCATTATTTACCCCTCCCACTCCCCCTTTTATATCATTATTTACCCCTCCCACTCCGCCTTTTATATCATTATTTACCCCTCCCACTCCTCCTTTTATATCATTATTTACCCCTCCCACTCCCCCTTTTATATCATTATTTACCCCTCCCACTTCACCTTTTATATCATTATTTACCCCTCACACTTTTGCCACTCCAGCTGTTATTCTCCCTCTCCATTTTGGCACTTCAGATCCCCATTAACCGTCCTTTCATTCACATCGTAGACTCGCCATTTTCCCCTCCCGCCCTCCATTTCTTCACTCTGCAGCTTCTAAACTCCTGCTCTCTCTTTTGCTGCTGCGCCACTTCCATCATCCCACACCCGTCAATAAGAGGGTCCCTGTGACGAGACACAAGGTCAGAGTTGAGTAGCACTCACCTAACAGGTGACTTAAATGACTCAGCTTTGCAGCACTCCTGAATAAGCTCTAAATTGTTCAGTGTAACTAATAATCGTTTATTCAAGAGGTATCGTTTCCCCTTTTAGAGAGAGAATCAACAAGTAACTGAAGCAGGGAAGCCTACAGCTCAATTCTTGTGTCATCAACTTTTGACCTTAGATAAGTCACTTTGTCTCACTGTGCCTCAGGCATCAAAACTAAAAGTAACCTCTGTGGGGCAGAGACTGATGGCGCATATTTTTACTTATAAAAGTCCAGTTGCTATTATGAATTGAAAATATGGTAAAATTAAAAGCACCAATTCAAAGGATGTCATTTGTAATGTGAATATTGCATCATTTATTAGCCTTCTGCATTCTGGGGGGTGGGGAACGTATATGTGTGTTTCTCAAAACAAGGGTGCTTCCACTGATGGAAGATGATTCCTTCGATTGTTATTATAGCTCAAACCTGCAGTTTTGTCAGAGTTCCAGTGTAACTCAATGCACTCATTCATTTAATTGACAATAACATTTGGCTGATATTCATGTGGATCAGCCATCAGCCATCAGCCATGTCTACAGAATGACTCAAAAAACAGCACTTGGAGGAAAGCAGGTACGTCGGATGTAACTGTTACATGCTTGGCTTGACCGGCTCTGTGACAGTCAATTTGCGCCTATCCTACAGCAACATTAAAAGAACTCTTAAATAATGTAACAAAGTGAAGGTCTTATGGCCTGCAGGCATTCTACTATTGTGCTAAATCATGGGTATGCAATAGGCAACACGTGCGAAATGCAGCCCACCTAACTCCAAGCTCTGGTCCTCCTAATGTAGCCTGTGTGACAAACCATAAGAAGAGCTATCTTGCACTCACATGCACAGCAAAAATGAATAGCAAAATTATTAATCTTTATATAGAGCCAACTTATTGCGCAACGCTGGATAACCATAGTAAAGTGAGTAACTGCACTGCAAATCATTACGTAGGCTACTGTGATTCCTGCAACAGGACGTCACCCTGTGGTGTTCATAATGTGTCAAAATGCTGTAAAAGTCATTACCCAACCAGTGGCCAATGTATGTCCAAAATTTTGACTTTATAACAATATTAAAACTTTATTTGAACTTGTATTTTGAATAGTTACAGTAAAACTGACTATTCTTTTTAGTATTCTTTTTTTTTTTATCTTCAAACATAAAACAATTATGTCCTATACAGTGAGCTCCCTGGATCTGTTTTGCAGAAAGCTTTCGACCAGGGAACATGAAAGCAGGTCTAGAGATATAATGTAAAAAAGAAACAATGTATGATAGAAAGCACACACAGCATTCAGTGCTGTAGGAACAGTGCTACATTCTATCAGTGTCTTGCTTTGACGGTCTATCAAGCATAAATTTCACTAGAAACTGAGACCCAGGAAGGTCCATGTCACGGACATAAGTGTCATCTCTTTAACCCTTTGAGTGCCAGAGGGGTACGCAACGTATTGTTCTGCAATGCATTGCGTACCCCTCTGGCACTCAAAGGGTTAAAGTGTGCAACTCATTCCAAAGCAATGTGTTTCGCACTTCTCTGGGCCTTAACAGGTTGAGGAAAACAGATGATGATGGAAAAGACGTTGTGGTCAATTTGACTGTAAATATTTGCAGATTATCTAAAGTAAAACTAAAGGGTTAGCATTCTTTTAAATAATGCACAGAAATCTAGTCATAATGTATAATGGTTCAGAGACTCGAAACGTTAAAGTAACCTAAAAAAGAATTCCCAATAAAGAAGAAAAAAAAATGATGACTCAAAATACTTTGCTGTGGAAAACAATCTCCAAGACAGGAGGTTAAAAGCGTCCTTGATTGACTGATTAATTAAGGCTGCCTCAAGTCTTAATGACCCCTTGTCTCCCGCTCCTGTCTCCATGTATTGGATCTCTAAAAATACCTACTGCAAGCCAGGGAAGGGGGCTGATGAGCACGAATCCTCCAGACGGGAAATATTCAGGATTTAAACACATTTGTATTTTTGCCAGGCAAACACCCTTTTGGAGTAGTAGATAAGCTGTATTGTTTGCAGTGATATTAACCCTGTTAGTTCCAGAGCGCACTGTAGATAAATTAAATGCGTGTTTATTAGCAGAGGTGCCCAAGGGCCTGCAGGCTGTGTAGCTGTGAGTCGCTGTGAATTTAATGTGCAGCACTTACACATCAGATTGCATTGATTTTGTAGGACAACGAGTCTTTTGTTCTATCAAATTTAATGTAACATTATTGAAAGTTTAATGCAGTGTTTGATATAAATAATCTCCTGCAGACGTCTATTTACTGTCCTATAAAACATGGTGCGTTTAGCCTCAAGCCTGGATGCCCAGACGCACGCCAAATTAACTGCCATCTCCAACCAGCGTGCCTAGGAGCCATAAACAGAGGTTCACTGACAAACCTGGTGATGTAGGGGTTAAATAGCAAAAGTGGAGGGACGTGCGGCGGACCCTTCTCTGTAGGCTGCAGTCATATGCACCAAAGAAGAGTGGAGCAGTTCTGGGTCATACCTTATGTACCACAGGGGAAAAATTACATTTTCCAAAATCCCTCCTAACAGAAATGGGGCTTTAAAACTCTGTAAAACTGAACAGTTATCTCAATAAGTTGGACACCTATATAGTATTCGAGAGATTAAAAGCAGGTGAAAGTTCCACTTTAAATTCCCCATTTACAATAATGGGAATGGTTACCTGTCCTTTACAATATAGCTGATTTACCCCAACATTACACCTTTTTCTTTTGTGTATATGGTCAGAAGGCACTGTTCAGTAGAGTTCGGCAGTAAATAAGACGACATCAGCGAAATCCCCAGGCATATTTATCTAAAAAACACATTTCCCTTCAGTGTTATTACATCCACAGCCTCTAGAACAGACCTGTATAACAATCATAGAAAGCAAATTCAGATCCATTACAACTGTATTACAGGGTAACTTCTGCACCTCTACAACGACTCTGAACCTGTATAAAGATCTCTACAAGAACAGGTTTAGACTTGTACGAAAGAGGTAAACTCTTCCCCAAAAAGAAATCAGAACCTCTAATACCATATTATATGCTAAAAGATGCACTACTATGAAATCTTAGACTGAAAAACTCCAACACCAAGAACTTTTACAAGGTAAAATCTGAACCTGTTTATCAGAGACAGCAAAACAACTTCTAGGCCCTATTATGTAGTAAAATCTAAATCTGCACCTTTATAGCAATATTAGATGGCAAAATCGGGACCTCAGGAACTGTATTATATAACACAATCTACACTTGTATAACCATCATAGATGGCATTATTGAAAGCTGTAAAACATACATATCCATTTTCCACAGACAAATCCATACCTGTAGAATAAAATCTGTTTTTATTAACGTGTTATGGGATAAAGTCTGTACCGCTTTAGCAATAAACCATGCAATTCAAGAACTTCTAGAACCATATCATTATGTATAATATGCACATCTATGATCATCATAGACCGCAAAATTGTAACCAAGAGGACAATGATAAGTAATACAATCTTCCCCCTTTTTCACAATAAGATCCATATGCCAACATCAGTTTGATGCAGTAATAGAAATACGTTTAGCCAGTAATGGCTACACCCATAGAACCATTACTTAATGTAACCCGCCCTGTATTAGACAATGTGCCACAAAATGCAGCTCCTGGCTGGAGGGAACATCGTTAACATCACTCTCTGTAATTGCTGGTCTGCAATGCAAATGAGGTTTAGGAGATAATTATTACTGTGAAACATGTAAAACGATATTAGAAGAAAGGCGCAGAGAGATAAAAACCAAATGAACCTTTTATTAGTTAATATAAATTTTAATATTTAAAAGCCTGCTGGTGATTCATCTGACAAATACACAAAAAAATATTTTTTATTTATGAAATTATAAACCTGTTTCCTACTTTCTAGCTCAGGAACTGGGTTTTTATTGCTAAAATAAGGGGAAAAGCATCCCAAGATGATGTGTAGTGGCTCAGCGACTCCCCCTCGCTGCAGAACAATATGGCTCATCTCTAGGGAGGTCCAATGAAGAGGGAACAGGTAAGGAGATCTGAGTGGACAGTCATAGTCATCTGACATGCTGGCCAGAGGTGAGAAAAACCCAAATACTCCATCTGGTATTGGATTACAACTCCCATGAACCTCAGCTGGCCAACGGCTGATGTGATCTGCAATCCATCAACAACTACAGGGACACATATCATCAACTCTTTGAATTAAGTCTTGCTCATCCTAAATAATTAGCTGATCCACTAGTGAGGGGCAGCTTTTTGTCATTAACAATTTTTTTGTCTCAGGAATGGGCAATGTGAGGCCCTCCAGCTGCTGCCAGACAACATGTCCCATCATTACTTGCCAGCTGACGGTAGTTGTAGTCTTGCAGAAGCTGGAAGGCCTCAAGGTTGCCCACTTCTGATCTAAATGTATTGGTTTTCTTCCTCCTGGTACAACGGTTGATGCTATTTCCAGAAACAGAATTAGTAACATAGTAAATTAGGTTGAAAAAAGACATAAGCCCATCAACTTCAACCTTAGTCTCATAACCCAGAGAAATGAGAATTATATAGATTTCCTGCTGCCAAATAATTTAGACTATCAGAACGTCCTGTTTTGCCTACTAATACACAGTATAACCCTGTATGTTTCCTTTTGAAAGAAATGAATCTAATGTTCTCTTAAAGGGATAGTAATGTTTCACAAAAACAGCAGCTCCAATTAATCTCCATAGTATTTGGGCCATAGAGGGTGTTATTTCAATACTGTCAGAGTTGTAGTACAAGAGTAATTGAAGGATAAAGTTTCCCCTCCCGCCCCTTTTACCTAGTGTAACACTGCTCACCTCAGATGTGGAATGCAGTCCATAGACCAGACAGATCACAGCAGGGGACAGTCTTCTTACTGTGAGAACAATGAAAACCCTGCCCCCGTTGACAAATTTTTCAGCTTTTTCCCTTATCTTAATTGAAGATTGTTCCTCTCTGCAGTCTACCTGGGCACCTCCCTGCTGCTCTGAGCTGAACAGTGTTATATCAGTAAAAGGGACAGGAGGGGGATACTTCAGCATTCAATTACTCTTGAACTATGTGACGGAGGTACAGGGGTTACTGCTTGGTAGACCGAGGGTTAAGCGATATATCCAGCCAGACAAAAAGATAATAAATTGCATTTATTAGAGAGGTCACGGCACACAAACATAGGACCACAATTACAGGCAAACAAACAGGGGTAAAACATAAAAACTAAACACTTCTGTGGTTCTCTTCTTGGTTGAACAGATTGTCAGGGGTTACATATAATACAGTCCATTTTAGCTTTATGCTGGAGTTTACACATAGTCCCACTAGAGGCAAGAGCAGGCACCCTGCACACTACACAGGCTGCTGGATTACATGAAGGTTCCTTGTATCTTTTAGTCCTGACAGAGGAGTTGGGAACGGCATCCTAAGAGATTATCCCCTACCACTTTCTTTAGTCTTGGGCCATAACCACTGAAGTTTAGCTTCCTGGACACAATCCTTGTGGTGGGAACATCAGGGTACTCTCTCTGTGGCTGAAGCCGCCTTGACTTACAGCCCACAACTGAAAAGGGCACCTGGCCACTACAGTGCCCACTCACTCTAACTCTTCCAGTGAGGGCACTCACCAGTCCCAGCTTCTCCAGTACTCCTTTAGGAAGCACATGGACCCTAGGCCCCACACCATTATGAAGAGGCCTCCTCTCCTCTTCCTACATTTTCATCTCTGTCCTCTCTCCCTCATCTTAGGCTTTTTCTATCCCCTCCCCCCAAGGGTCTGATGTCACAGGTAACATTTTCAAGTTCTCTTTCTGCTTAGCCTGATGTGAGGGGGAAGATCCACCCCTTCCACACACAGATTTGCCCTACCCCCCTCTATCTGACCAACACTGGCTATCTCATAACGCAATCTCTGTGGTCAGCTAGACTAGATGGCACCATTCCTCTGTACATCATACACACTAACCAACATATTAAATGCTGGTAAACACTCTCTGATGCATGCACACACAGGGGACATTGATGTTTTCAAGACTGGGAACACACATGAAACAATGGAGATCACTGACAACAGACAGGGTTCATTCTCAGGGTGACAACCATTCCTTCACGAACTACACCTCTGACAGAATTGAAATAACACTCTCCAAGGCCCAAATTCTATGATGATTAATTAGAGCTGCTTTTATTATGAAACATTACTATCCCTTTAAAGTGATAGTAATACTTCATTTTTCCTGTACTTAATCTAGTTAGGCTTGAAAAACAAATAATCCCATCCATGTCTCAATGCCCAAACCTTTATAGTTCATTAAAAATTTCAATTTCTATTCCCCCCTCCCTCCCCTTTCTCCTACAGCACCTGTCAAGCTCTCAGATCTGAAATCTGGTCCGCAGAGCGTAGGGAGTGGCTACAGCACAGGTAAGACACGCCCAGCCATCTTGTCGTCACCATTAAGTTTTTTAAATGCACTCCCCTTTTCTTGGAGCTCCGTGCGGTCACGTGTCAACTTTCCTTACCCATGGTGCATTGCATCGGCTTGCTGGGCCAACGAACATTGAGTTTCTGTGCAGAACCATTCCAATCGATTGCTGTGTTGCATAACTTAAGCGTACGTGTGCGCATGTGCATTCTAAATATTAATCTGGACACTGTGCTCTATAGATAGATAGATAGACAGACAGAGATACATAACTTTTTACCCCAATCAGTGCCACATCCCTATGGCACTGAAAGGGTTACAGGAGACATCTTCTGTTTCTGCTCTTTAGCAGAGACAGCAATCTGTCCTCTGACTCTAGAGAGATCCACAGGGAGATAGATCACAACATCTCCAGCCTCAGGTAGGCGATCTTGGTACTGTGAACTCTGACAGCAAGGAAACTGTCGGAGCTTAGTATATGTGGCAACATTCCCCATTAACATATAAACACACCCACATGAATTCAATAATGGCTCATTAAGCTGCATTTACATATGGAAATGAGCCATTGTCAATGTGTTAAGTGCAAAATTGTTAACCCGTCCAAGGCATGGCAAATTCATGGCGATGATAGTGTATTGCTGACGGATTGACGGGGATGAGATGACGAAGACATGTTAGTTTATAATGGCGATGTGTTTTGACACAGATCCGACACAACATCCTGAGACCTTATTGAACTTTAACTCATATCAGGCCAGGACTAAAAAATAACTTGTCATGCAGAATAAACTTTATAGCAGGAGTGTCCAAATTCAGTCCTGAAAAAACGAGTGGCTGGGGTTACAAGAGAACTTACAGAGCCCACAAAATCAACCTCTGTCCTGAGAGACCCAGCAATTATTTCTAAAAAAAAAAAGAGGATTTTAGTCTTACATGTTAAATCCTTTTCTCTTAGTCCATACAGGTTACTGGTAACTCTCTAGGGTAGGCGATCCACCCCTTTAAGTAGGCAGGAACAATTCTAGAATTGTATGCAGGGGGTGGAGCCTACCTTCCCTCCTTGGCTGCAGCTAGCCAACCAGCTCCAGTAGGATATGAGACACTAACTAGTGACTAGATAGTAGAAGGGAAAGAAGACTCCTGTGAGCATGACCCTGAAGGACCCCCACAGTCTGCCACAGGAGAGCCAAGCATGGTCCCTTGACAGGGCGGGAGACCAGTAACCTGTATGGACTAAGAGAAAAGGATTTAACAGATAAGACTAAAGTCCTCTTTTCTCTGTCGTCCAGTACAGGTTACTGGTAACTCTGGGATGTCCAACCATTGCGTTTCCCAGAGGTGGGAAGTAAGGCAACAGGCGCAAGGCCCCCAAAGTCACGAGAGCAGATATGAACCATCAGATCAAAGATAGCCCAACAACTAATGAAGTGTCAACGGACACTGAACAGGGGTAACAACACCCCACACAGCACACTGAACTAATGCCAATGGGGCTCAAAAGTGAAGGAAGAACCAAGAACCGAAGAAAATCCTATAAGGCAAGACTGTCTCCAGGATTTTCCTCCCAAAGCTGGCGTCAGCCGATGCCAACACATCAACACGGTAAAGCTTCGAAAAGGTGTGCACAGACGACCAGGTGGCAGCCTTGCACAACTGATCAGCAGAGGCCTGATGCTTGTAAGCCCAAGAGGCCCCAATATATCGAGTAGAATGAGACGTGACACTGAAAGGGACAGGCTTCTTCCTCAGCTCATAAGCCTTACGAATAGTGGACTTGATCCAAGAAGCAAGTCACCTTGGATGCAGGTCTTCCTGCCCTAGGACCCTCAGGAATGACGAACAACGCATCCGATTGTCTGACAGACTCAGTGCGATATACATAAAACTTGAGACAACGCACCACGTCTAACACGTGGAGATCCCTCTCCTTGTTAGAGGTGGGGTCAGGACAGAAAGAGGGCACCACAATCTCCTGACTGATGTGGAACTCCGAAACCATCTTCAGGAGAAACTCCTGAGAGGTGCGAAGCACCGCCTTGTCCTTGTGAAATACCAAATAGGGTAGTTTAAAGGACAGAGCATGCAACTCCGCGACACGACAGAAAGATACAACTGCCAGGAGAAAAGCCATTTTCCATATCAACAGGCGTAGAGGAATAGTAGCCAAAGACTCAAATGGAGGGCGCTGAAGAATGCCAAAAACCAAGTTAAGATCCCACGGAGGAGCAGGAATCTTGAGGGCAGAACGAGTATGGAAGAAAACCTTGACATCAGAAAGGATGGCAATGCGCCTCTGAAAGAAAACACAGAGAGCAGACGTCTGAACTTTAAGGGAACTCAAACTGAGGCCCTTATTCTCACTGTCCTGCAAAAAGGCCAGGACTGTAGGCAGATCAAATTCCTGAGACAGGTCCTTATCGGCACACCAAGATAGGAAGGTTGACCAGACACAATGGTAGATCTTGGAAGAAACAGGCTTGCAGGCACCGAGCATAGAAGCCACCACACCAGAAGAAAAACCTCTCTTCTTCAATATTGAGGATTCAATTTCCAAACTGTCAAAGCTAGACGATGAATATCCTCCTTCCACAGGTAACCCTGTAGAAGAAGATCTGGAGGGCAAGGAGCCGGAATGGCTCCGCCACTGACAGATCCAGAAGCTCCGGAAACCAAGCCTGGCGAGGCCAGTACGGAGCAATCAGAATAACTGGACAACGCTCCAGTCGTAATTTCCGTAACACCCTGTGCAACATGGGAAGGGGAGGAAAGATGCAGGCCAGAGGGAATAACCAAGGAATGGACATTGCATCCACAGCCAGAGATAGAGGGTCCCTCCATTGAGAACAGAACCTCAGAACTTTCCTGTTGTGTCTTATTAATGTAAGGAAGACCCCATTTCTGAACAAGGAGGGTGAACACCACTGGGTGCAGCTCCCACTCTCCGATGTCCACTGTGTGTCGACTGAGGAAGTCCGCATGATGTTGTCTATGCCAGAAATGTGCACTGCGGATATGGCAGGAACGTGTTCTATTGTCCAGTACAAAAAAGCCTTGACCTCTAACCAAGAAGCAAGACTTCTTGTTCCGCCCTGCTTGTTGATGTAAGCCACTGCCATGGCGTTGTCGGACTCTACCCGGACTGGACAGTCTTCCAGCTGAGTTGTCCAATGACGAAGGGCATGAAATATCGCCTGAAGCTCCAACATGTTGATGGGAAGTAGAGGTTCTTCCAGAGACCATCGACCCTGTGCATTCAGGCGACCCAGGACCACTCCCCATCCAGAGAGGCTGGCATCCGCCGTCACCGTGGTCCAGAAGGAAACTAGGAAGGACTTGCCCTTCAGCAAATTGGAGAGGTCGAGCTACCAGGACAAACTCAGTTCCACATGAAGAGGAAGTGAAACCCACATCTCCAGAAAGTCCGGCTGACCCCTGCACACTTGGATCAAAAACCACTGGAGTTCCCTGGTGTGTGCCATGGCAAACCGTAACACCTCTATGGTGGAAATGAATTTCCCCATGAAAGATGACAGCTTCTTGGCTGGAACTGGATCTTGAGCCAGTATTGCAGAAACCCTGTGGGCGATCTGGTGAGCCACCTCATCCGTGAGAAACAACATGTTCTTCTGGGTACTGAAGAGGAGGCCCAGGAAGACCAGACACTGGTATGGGACAAGATTTGATTTGTCCAAGTTGATGATCCCCCCGTGATGGGTGAGAGCATGAATGCATTGCTGAACCTGCTGATGAAGAAGTTCCGCATAAGAGGCTTTCAGAGGCAGGTTGCCCGTGTATGGAGTAACCCTGATGCCGCCTCGGTGGAGGATGGACACTAAGGCTCCCAGGACATGGTTGAAGACCTGAGGAGCTATCATCAGACCAAATGGAAGAGCTGAGAACTGAAAATGTCCCCGGTCACAGGCAAAACGGAGGTACTGCCGGCTCTCTGGATGAATGGCAATGTGTAAGTACGTGTCCTGAAGATCCAGAGATGCAAAGAATTCCCCCGGGACATGGCAGCAATCACCGTCCGTAGAGCCTCCTGGTGATAATGAGTCCGGGTCACAAAGGAGTTGAGATCCTTTAAATCCAAAATAGGACGACAACCACTGTCCTTCTTGGAGACCACAAAGAGGTTTGAGTAAAAACCCATAGCTCTGTCCTGAACTGGAACCAGCTCCAGAACGTCCTTGTCCAGAAGAGCCTGAACAGCGCCGTCGAACAGATGGCGTTTCTCTGCACCTGAGGCGTATGAGAAGGAAGGAAGTGAAGGAGAGGAAGAGAGACTTCCGTCACTACCCGCAACACCCATGGATCCGTCACTGAATCCTCCCAAATGCTGTGATAGTGACGCAGGCGACCACCCACAGCAGTGTGTGGACCCGGGTTCGGTGAGTCATGCCGAAGAAGGCTTGGAATTCTTAGGCCTGGAGGAGACCTTGGGCTTCCATTGCTGTTTGGGTTGGAGGAGGTACGTAGAGCTGAGGGAACGGGAGCACAACCCAAAATGTCAGCTTCCACAGACAGAAGAAAATTTGAGAAGTAAAGATAATATTTACATACTTTTATTTATTGCAGAAAAAACAGCACAACCCATATATACCTGGCTGCCTATACTATTAGGCATGTCAGGTTTACCTTAAATGTTAAGCTGGGCAGAAAATTCAAATGGTCACCATAAATCAATTAAAGGAGCAGTAAACTTTTTTTATGAAAAAATATATATTGTAGAGATTTTCCTATTGAGTAAAATAAGGGTACTCCCACTACTGAGCGATTTATATTTCCAGAGTTATTATGGTTTAAACCCATGTTTTTTTACATTAGCAGTGCCCTCTAGTGGTCAAATGCTAATTAGATTTCCTGTTAGATTCTAATGGAGAGGTAAGTCAGAAAAGTCAGAGACACACAGTTCTCCATAGAATGTGATAGAAACTGCTGAGTCACTTCCTGTCAGTTAGAACTATCAGAAAGTAAACAGTAAATTCACTTCCTGTCAGTTAGAACTATCAGGAAGTAATTACAGTAAATTCACTTCCTGGTTATTTAAACTGCTATAGTTTTTGAATAAAACATCTGACAGCGATGAAAGTGACCTTGTTTTATTCAGCAGGAAATGCTCTATAAAATATGTGTTTTCATAAATAAAAGTTTACTGCTCCTTTAAGTGTGGATTGGTTGTCCATAATTAATCTGTAAGCAAAACTGGATATCATGTCCATGGAGCCAGACATGATACTTTGTAGCTGTACTCAAGGACCCCAAACTCCTCTCTTCCGTCCATTTAAAACTACATATCCTGGGGTCCGGCAACAAAATGGTGCCTGCTTCATGAAACAATCCACAAAGAATTTATCCATAGTGGTCATTAAGATTTTCTTCCCAGATTAAGGTAGGCTGGACTTAGTACTAGAAGGGTTTAATGTTCCCTGAGGAATATCTCCTACCTTAGTACAGGACAGAGTCACTGCGTCATGTTAATGAAGTCAGCTGTGTGGAAGCAGGAATCCCTCAGCCCTGTCCTGTTAGTGAGGACTGGGTTAGAGAACCACTCATCTACATGTCGATATCCCAGGGGGCATAAATACACAATGGGGCAAATGTAGAACAATCCTGGGGCAAATTAATGGCACCATAGGGGACAAGTGAACATTTCTATTTATTTGAGTGTGACTTTTAAGCCCTTGAATGAAAGAGAGGGTGTCAACACATTGTGACAAAATGCACTGTCCCCTATGGTGCAGTTGGTTTGCCCCAGAATTGCTTATCTCTTCCCTTTATACCTAACGTATCATTCTTTTATCTGTGTCTTTGTACAAATAAAGACATCGACCTTGGTCAGCTGCAAGGACACGACTCCTCCTCGGTGCCCTGCAGTGCTAAATTACCATGATCCCCCCCCCCCACCCTACAGATTAAGGAAATGAGACTTCACTCACTGTTTTCATACGGCAGCAGGGAAAGCTCATGGGTGCAGACGGGTAGTAAAATTAAGTCATTTCTCTCCTCCTCCCCCACACACACACGTAAGCGGTTTATTTTCTATCTTTCACAATTTGGGGGTCCCCTGTGGGAGGTGGGTTGTAATTTCTCCATGTCACCCCTTTTTCTCCTTGCTCTGCAGAGACACAATGAAATCAACTTGTTTAGTGGGTTTGATGTGTAACGCATGGAGTATACAGAATAATTTGTCTATTTTTATTCATAGCTCCCTCACCGGGGAGCCCAGCATCTCGTCACCATAAAATACATCAGCCCTTTTTATTAAAGAAAAAACTACAAACCTGTGTGTCCTCCAGACCTGCGCTGCTTCATAACAAGGTTTTTGTAAAATTAAAACCCTTCGAGGGCCAGAGAGGTATCCAGTGTATTACAGTGCAACATGCTGGATAACTCTTCAGCACTCAAACGGATTTCTTAAATGGCAGATAAACAAAGAAAGAGAGATGCTATTCTGCAGTTAACCAACTGCGCCATAGACATACCTGGGAACTTTCAAGATGAGCTGACCCTGAGAGCTTTGAAATATTAACCCTTAAAGCTTCCCATAATGTAGATTTTATGCGATAGGTGCCTGCTTGCTCTAACACAGAGGTGCTCTGGTCCGTGTGCGAGGGACCTTTAACATGATACAGTTTGGATAACTCACTGCCTGAACACAAACAAGACACGACATCTCCCACTGTATTTCTGGTACTAATGGCACCAGTTTAGAGGCTAAGAAAACATTTAATTGGGGAAATTCATATAGTAGGTGACACAGACCTCTCTCACCCTGAGAATTTGTCCCTTCACCCTGAGATTTGGGTCAGTGTTCCCAGGTATGACCATAGACCTCCCTAGTTTACAATGGGATAAGAGAGTAATTATACTCAATGACAGGTTGTTTTGTATCCCTTATAGTGCGGATTATTTGCGCCAGAATATCTCATCTCTTGCATTTTGAAAAGGCTTTAAGAACGTATTCATCAACCTGAAAGGCAGAATTCTGGACCAAACCAACTGCACCACCGGGAAACAAATTCCCTCTTGCTGAAATTGAGCTTTTAACCCATTAAATGAAACGGGGTCTCCCAACACATGGCTTAGCGCTGCACTGGAGACTGGCAGTTATAAGTCCCACTTAAATCAATGGAGATGTTTGTGTCTCTTATGCTCTGTGACCGGTTCAGTCCAGGATTGTTCCTCTTATCATTAGTGCAGCGTTTCACAATCTTATTATCCTCAAGGAACCCTTAACACATAATCTTGAATTTTCAGGTCTCCATATATTACGTAATTTATCAAGGACGCAATTAATGGTATGATACATAAATATACATATACTTACCTCTCATAATCAGAATAACAAAAAAATAAATAAATAAACCCATTGTGCTTAACAATTTCCACGAAAACACATCTGAAACTAAACACTCACATTTTTGTCAAAGTCTTAACAGAGAAAGAAGGGGAATCTTAAGTGGAGGTCACAGCACGCTGCAGTACCATGGCACCCTGGTTGAGAACCACTGCGTTAGTGCATATGGCTGTAAAACAAGCATCACTGTGACCTTCCTGCTCTCATCACATCACAACACGGTTCCCTGCACTGGCACCAGGGTACACAATGGATACATTTGTGGGAGGTGAAGGCACTCAAGGGCTTCCAGCGGAATAATGCAAATTTAAAAACCCAACTTGACCCTTGACATAAAGCACTGGACCCCTTAGGAGACTAATGCGGGCGTACTGCCCAGTATCCTCTCCCAAAACCACCGGTAAGTGTCATGGCAGCAGAATCAGAATAACAAACCAAAGCCTGACTGGGAAGGGTCGTTACGGGAACAATTCTCTAAGAATGAAAATACAGTGCTCATTTAAGGAAGGTGAAAATTAAGAAGGTCAATACAATACTCAGTTTTAGCTATTTGGATGTTGGATTTGTCCCCTGGACCCTGCAAAGCAATACGTTGGAGATGTCATTGGCATTCAAAGAGTTAAAGAAGGGGAGGGAACCTGGGCCTCTCCAGCTGTTAGAGTACTATTCTAATCAACCGGGCTGTAGTCCAATAAAGCTGGAGGACCTCAGATTACCCATCACATAGTGATAGAAACACTGACTCCTACACTGGTAATTATAATATATGCTTTTACTGACTTTGTACTTCACGCCACAAGCTGTATAAAGTATGTATTATGTACATGAAGTCAAATATCTGATATAAATATGCCCTGTGGAGGCATGCATTCACACTGCTGCAGGACTGCAGCTCCCCACCAGCATAAGCAATCCATCCAGATAGAGGTCACAGAAGTAATATTGTCATCTGTCAGAGATCACATTATAGTGTCTCTGAATAGAAGAGCGGTGGGGACTAATCTCAAACCCACGTCATGAAGTACAAGTTATGCTAACATGACATTAACCAGATAATGACTGTATAGGATAGTATACACCTCCGTTACACTAACAACTTTAAACTAACGTAACAATAACCAAATAATGACTGTACAGAATATTATACACCTTTGTTACACTAACACCTTTATAGTAACGTAACAATAATCAAATAGTGACTGTACAGAATATTATACACCTCTGTTACACTAACACCTTTATACTAACGTAACAATAACCATATAATGACTGTACAGGATACTATACACCTCCGTTACATTAACAACTTTATACTAACGTAACAATAACAAAATAATGACTTACGGGAGAGTATACACCTCTGTTACACTAACACCTTTATACTAACGTAACAATAACCATATAATGACTGTACAGAATATTATATACCTCTGTTACACTAACACCTTTATACTAACGTAACAATAACCATATAATGACTGTACAGGATACTATACACCTCCGTTACATTAACAACTTTATACTAACGTAACAATAACAAAATAATGACTGCAGGGCTCAAAATTTCCACTCGCCACTAGCCAATGGCAAGTGAAAATTTGCCCCTGGCGAGTAGAAATTCAGCCCTGGTGGGTATGTTTTGGCTTGCAGTGGCGAGTAACTTTTCAGATTTGGCTAGTAGCAAAGGACTTCAAATTATAAGCCCTGATGACTGTATAGGACACAATACACCTCTGTCACACTAACAACTTTATACTAATGTAACAATAACCAAATAATGACTTACGGGAGAGTATACACCTCCGTTACACTAACATCTTTATACTAAAGTAACAATAACCAAATAATGACTTACGGGAGAGTATACACCTCCGTTACACTAACAACTTTATACTAAAGTAACAATAACCAAATAATGACTGTACAGGATACTATACACCTCCGTCACACTAACACCTTTATACTAAAGTAACAATAACCAAATAATGACTGTACAGGATACTATACACCTCCGTTACACTAACATCTTTATACTAAAGTAACAATAACCAAATAATGACTGTACAGGATACTATACACCTCCGTTACACTAACATCTTTATACTAAAGTAACAATAACCAAATAATGACTTACGGGAGAGTATACACCTCCGTTACACTAACATCTTTATACTAATGTAACAATAACCAAATAATGACTGTACAGGATACTATACACCTCCGTTACACTAACATCTTTATACTAAAGTAACAATAACCAAATAATGACTTACGGGAGAGTATACACCTCCGTTACACTAACATCTTTATACTAATGTAACAATAACCAAATAATGACTGTACAGGATACTATACACCTCCGTTACACTAACATCTTTATACTAAAGTAACAATAACCAAATAATGACTTACGGGAGAGTATACACCTCCGTTACACTAACATCTTTATACTAAAGTAACAATAACCAAATAATGACTGTACAGGATACTATACACCTCCGTTACACTAACATCTTTATACTAAAGTAACAATAACCAAATAATGACTTACGGGAGAGTATACACCTCCGTTACACTAACATCTTTATACTAAAGTAACAATAACCAAATAATGACTGTACAGGATACTATACACCTCTGTTACACTAACATCTTTATACTAATGTAACAATAACCAAATAATGACTGTACGGGATAGTATACACCTCCGTTACACTAACAACTTTATACTAATGTAACAATAACAAAATAATGACTGTACAGGATACTATACACCTCTGTTACACTAACATCTTTATACTAATGTAACAATAACCAAAAAATGACTGTATAGGACACAATACACCTCTGTTACACTAACGAACAATCAATAGACAATTAGTATCCAAGTGTATATCCGTTACCAGACTCACAATCAGATACCAAAAATGCAGAGCCGAGTGCATCCTGTCCACCTCACTCGGCAGTGACTCTCGTCAGTCTTTCATACACACAGATGTTGATGAATGGATGGAATGAGGGATGGATGAAATGGATGCAGTCACACACTATTTCAACCTTACAGTCCAACCAATCTTCTATTTCTTTCTCCCCAATGTTGCTGCCACATCTAGTGGGCTCCTTCTCCACACTGCTTCCAATCAATTCTACAGAACAGAGGGCACAACAAACGGGAACACATCTAAAATCAGTGTTTATTACAAATGAATAACTCCCCCACAAAGTATTACTCTTACAGGATAGAGTAATAAAAACAGCATAAAATCTCCACACAATTCCTTCTTGTATCACAAACGGCCTTAGAGATAGACTGGAACACCCCTGAGCACCGGGACTCACACGCCTGGCTAAACACGGTACCTCTGTATCACACAGGTTCTCCCGCTCCAATCCTCGGCTCCCTCCTCCAGTCCCTGTCTCCCCGGGTATCCAGGATTATCTCATCAATTCCACAATGTAACACAATAACTGTGCATGACTGAACCGTGGCCCTTGCTGCATTGCACTGTGCCCCATGTACACGGGCTGTTCAACTAGTTCACATAGATTTGCCAAAGTCTTTAGAGAAAAGAAGGGGCACCCTGAGTGGATGTTCCTGGCATAGCAAAGTGCCACTCTGACTGAGAACCACTGCCTTAAACGTACCTTAAGTCAGTTTACTAAACTACATATCAAAATATCTCCATTTAACACTGCTTGCTCAATGGGGAGGGCAATGCTGAAATCTGTGGGTGTTTCGGTGCTCTGCTCTCCTCTACTCATTGATTAGGGCTCTGTACTAAACAGGATGCAAAGTAAATGGTGTGAGTGCATACCATTTCCATACACAGTATGGGACACATTGGCATTAATGTAATAACAAAGCAAAGTGTGTCTGACAGTGTACACTACAGTACTCCTGGGCATACACAGAAGTGTAGCCACTGCAGTTAGAGGTCACACCAGCAAATTCATAGCTTTGAATTCTAATCTTCAGCTGAAATAACTTCTGAATACAGAATCTTCAACAACAGGACTACCCCAGCAACTAAATAAAGAAAATTACTATTCTTTTAAACAGAAAAAAAAACAAAAAGTTAGGAAACAGATAATATAATTCACAGCTGTTACCCAAGAGTTGAGACGACTGGCGCTTGGAAACGAGTTCTCTATAACTGGAAATAAAATCTCTGTAACAAGGCTGGAGCCTGAATTGCCTCAAGTGCAAACTTATGTATTAGCATTGCTTTGGATACAGATGGGTTCAATGCAAACCCTTTACAGCTCTCGCTCTCTGTGTTGTGTACCCCTCTGGCACTCAAATGGTTAATTGAAAAAGTGGTGCTCATGGCACACTAAAGTGCCACAGTGCCCTGGCCAACAACCACCAAATCTGAAGCTCTATCTTTGTCAAATTATTTCTACTCAGTGGCCCACAATTGTACAGCACTGCTGCATTCTGGGTACATTTATATAAACACAATGATATGTTTTAGGCACCATTGGCTGGTTGGAGACAATGGGAGCTAGAAAGCCAAGAGTTGCCTACCCTACACTGGCAAAAGAGGAAAGTCACCTAATCATCCATCAAAAGAAAAAAACAAAAAAAATATTAATAAATGGGTGGAAAAAAATCCCCCACCCAACTAACACATGATGTATAAAAATCTACATATAAAATAGGGGAAGATTAAAATCCCCATAATAAAAGGAAACACACACATGCAAAAGAGATATCAATGAACAGATATGTAGTTGAGTAATATAGGGGCTGAAGAGAATCCCAATGATAAACAGAACACCCTCCTGCAGTAGCGATGAGTACGGAGAGCTGTGCTGTGCGCTGATGGTAGCAGTTTTGGGATGAGCTCTCTGCCAGTCGCCCTGGTTTTATTTTTATGGCCCTATAAAATATAGCCTCCCCTGACTGCAGGGAGGACTGTAGGAGATATTGTGCAGTGCCCTCGTGACACAGCAGCAGAGGTGGCTGGTACAGAGACGGAGCAGCTCTACAATAAGATGCTGTGCTAGTGTGTGTGTGTGGGGGGGGTACACATAAATGGACCATTTCATACAAATAACTGCTTACAGGGACAGTCCGCAACCAGGCAAAAAAATGTGAAAGTGAATGAGTGAAAATGGCATATGACAGGCGGTAAGCAGCACATTACTAAATCTGTGTGTCATAATTACGCTCTCCTGATGCTACATAATGTTTATCAATTTGGCCTCGGTGGGTGACAGGAGCCATAAACAGGTTACCATAGTAATACATGGCCATTTCCCCCAGCCTCCATCCCCTGCTCCACACGGCCATTATCTGCTCAGTGAGAAGTGAGCTGTTACTTTCTCAGCCGCTATAATCACAACCTTAAATTCAGGAACAGAAGAGACGCGAGGATCTGCAGACCACGACAGGCGCTGCCAAATACAGCTCTAAGGCATTAACCCTTTGAGTGCAGGGGGGTACACAACACATTGCAAAGCAATCTGTTGCATACCCCTCTAGCACTCAAAAGATTAAAAGAACAGTAGCACCTAAAATCAACTTGGGATATATACACGTAAATACTATGGGCCTTAGGCAACACAAGCCAATCGGAGGACAAGAAACCACATCATAGGGGAACAATTACATTTCCCAATACGTGATTCAGTGGAGCTTCTTATTTCCTTTGTGTGCTGCACTGGCCTTCACGACTTCATTTCCCCATTTACTGAACTGCAAGCTTTATTTTATATCTATCATACCACACTATCTCATATCTATCTATCTATCTATCTCATATCTATCTCTTACTTATCTATATGTCTATCTCACATCTATCTATCTATCTTATATCTATCTATCTCTCTCATATTTATCTATCTCATACTTATCTATATGTCTATCTCACATCTATCTATCTTATATCTATCTAATATTTATCTATCTCATACTTATCTATATGTCTACCTATCTCACATCAATCTATCTATTTATCTTATATCTACCTGTATCAATATGTCTATTTAGCTATCTCATATCTATCTATCTCACATCTATCTCATATGTATCTTATATCTATCTGTATCTACCTATCTATCTCATATCTATTTATTTATCTAATATATATCTAGCTATCTCATATCTATTTATCTCACATCTATCTCATATGTATCTTATATCTATCTGTATCTATCTATCTAATATCTATCTCATATCTATTTATCTAATATCTATCTATCTTATATCTATTTATTTATTTATATCATATCTATCCATCTCATATCTATCTCATATTTAGCAACTCATAATTATCTATGTGCCTGTCTATCTCATATCTATTTATCTATCTCATATCTATCTATATCTATATGTATGTCCAGCTACCTCATATCTTTCTCTCATATCTATCTATCTATCTATCTATCTATCTATCTATCTATCTATCTATCTATCTATCTATCTCATATCTATTTATCTATCTGAAATCTCTATCTATTTCATATCTATTTATCTATCTCATATCTCTATCTATATCATATCTATTTATCTATATATCTGTCTCATATATATCTCATGTATCTATCTCTCTGGTTTGCTATCCACCCCTTCCTGAAGAGACGTGCTGCTGCATCCACCAGATCGCTGCAGGGAAGAGATTTTGACGTGGGGCCAGGTGGCATAGCTCCCCTAGTCCCTCCTGTGAAAAATCTCTGCAGCTAGACTTACTGCCATAACATTTCAGTAGGTCAACAACATGCACAGAATGCCAAACTCATGGTCAACATCATGCAGCATTCGCTACTGTTACCTAAGTCACTATGTACTACATAATGAATCTGTATAACTTCTGTATATGTTACTTAAAGCCCTATGTGCTGCATACTGAATTCTGTATACCTCCTATACATATACATAATAGAGAAAGCCTCATTGCATAATTTATGTCTCCTCGGGAGACAAACACAATATACACCCAGAGATGGCAGTAAAGAGGGGATATGCATATCTCCTCCATACTGCCAGTTCTGGTGATACAGGGGTGCGTGATTTTGACAGGAGTAGGCACTCCTGTCAAAATCTCGGCAAGGAGATTTTTGCTTGCAAACCAGGCACACATTGTAGAACGTTCAAATGAAGTATTTCTTTCTAAACCACATTAATTTGGCTCTGCTGAAGAGCTGCAGGATGGTCTGTGGACCCGGATCTCCTGCTGTAAGCTAGACAGTAACATCAGTGCAAGGGGAGGGAAGGGGGGACTTTGTAATCTTATATCTCTTGAACCATAAAGGTTTGAGAGATCGGACTGGGCACAATTAATTCATTTTTTTTACTATGTACAGTATTACATTTCATTAAATCGATTTATTACTATCCCTTTAAACACTTTAAAAGCCTGTTTCTTATTTCTCACTTCCCTGTAAACAACTTTATTAAGCCACATTGGTTGTAATTTGCTCCTCTTGTACTTATTATCCATTGGTATATATTGATGTATATATCTATATAAGATAATGTTAAACAAATTCCATCTTTCTTGTGCATGTTTATATATGAAGCTCATACCCCACTGGATGTCCTTTAACCCCTCAAGGACAGTCTCTGGTCCTTAAGTGCAGGACAGCCATAACAGCTTTGACACATCATTACTGCTTCTAGCATTGTAAAATTAACCCCTTTTTTAAAACTGAATGTTTTGTTTAACCCTTTGTGTGCCAGAGAGGCATCCAACACATTGCAATGTAATTCATTGGATAACTTTCTGGAACTCAAAGAGTTAAACCCTTGCTATTGGGTTTCTCATAACCAATTTCAAAGGATACCATATTGTGGACACCGCTGTCTAAATGTTCCTTTACCTGTACACTGGTTATCATATGTTCCTTTACCTGATTACTGTTTATCATGTCAGAATTGTTTAAGAGCACTAGGTCAAGAAAGGCCTCTTTTCTACTTGGCTCCTCTACTAGTTGGGACATAAAATTGTCATTTAGCTTACTTAAAAAAAATAATTTCCCGTGTTCTGGAAGTCATTTTGCCCCAGTCAATTTGAGGATAGTTGAAATCCCCCATTATGATTACATTTCCTAACCTAGAAGCCTTTTCCTTTTGGAGTAAAAGCTGGGCTTCCACCAACTCCCCAATATTAGGTGGCTTGTAGCAAATCCGCATTAACATATTTTTATTATGCGTGCCCCCAGTGTGTATTTCAACCCAAAGTACTTCTACATTTTCACTGGATCCTTCATTAATCTCTTACCTTATACTAGGCTTTAAGGCCCGCTTTACATACAGGCATACCTGCCTCATCCTTCATTAACCCTATCCTTCCTAAAAAGTGAGTAACCCTCTAGATTGGTTGCTAAGTCATATGTATAATCTAACCAGGTTTCAGACACACTAATTCGTTCATACTTCTCATACACTGAAATCATTCCTAGTTCCCCCATCTTACCAGCTAGATTACGAGCTACTTTAAAGTCTCCTCTAAGCGTCCTAACCCCTAGCACTGTAGCTCCCTTTCTGCTATGGAGAAATCCATCTTGTCTATAATGATTGACCCAAGGGAAAGACAACCCAGTGCTAAAGGACCCCAACCTCCTCCTGCTTACAAGTCTTTAGCCACTCATTTAACTCCCTAATCTCCCGTTGCCTTTCTGATGTAATGAGTGGCACAAGTAGTATTTTTGAAAATACTATTTTAGAGGTCCTTTGATTAAGCTTATAATCTAAATCCCTGAAATCTTTCTTAACGGACCTCAGTTTTCAACAGACTTTGTGCAGAATGCTATACCTCTCAAACATTCATGATTTGTATGGATCACTAGGATCTACAGAGAGTCTGTGATACCTCTTTATCACCCTCATTTCTCCATATTCAAGTTTTCTTCAGGACTCTATTCACTACAGTTGCTCTGCAAAGTACCAGCATTTAGTCTCATTAAAGGTATAGAAATAAACTGCCAATACGGTGTGATTTTTTTTTTCATTAAGTGTAATGGAATATGTGTTTTTGTTTAGCAGTTAGGGACTCTAAATGTAGCAGAAATTAACTTTCTAACTTGTAGAACAGGCTGTATAATTACTAACATATCTGTACTAAAATGGCCTCACTCCTCAAAACTCCTCCTACTGAGGCTGCCAGAACAAGCTACCAACAAAGGGGTGGAATAAATTAATGGGGCAAAAAACTCACACTGAGTTGTAGATTTGGCCATGTGTATCAGGAAAGAGGTACTAGGATAGCTGTCACGAGGTTGAGGGAAGATGTTAGGACCTCTATGCGGATTCTATGATAATCAAAGCAGTCCAGTAGATTTATAGGCCTGCTAGCTGGAGCAAGTTCTCTGTAGAGAGTACTTGTGGAACCAACTAGATGTCGGCAGAATGGCCTGCGATTCTCAGGGTTGTCGGATTCCCGTAAGGTCATAAGAAGACTGGTATTTGTAGGAAGTCTCCGAGTTGGAATGTGATTCTGTCGAAAACCAACTACAGGTGGTATAGTTGGACAACAATGACACCGGATCAGTCGACAACAGCAGCAGTCTCCGAAAAGGGGTTGCAGAGGCTGTGATCAGTCCAGTCCACCCAGATAGAGTTAGGCCTAACCGGAAATCGACCTGCTGGGGTACCTGGCTGAGATATATACCACAGTCTGCCTGTGGGTAGCTGGCCCTGGGGGAGATCGACCTGCCAAGCTGGGATCAATCCAACTGGCCGGATGGGGAAAGCAGGCCTAGTCATAGATCAACCAGTCGAGTATTGTATTGGGAACTCAGAAGCAGTAGTCAGGAACGAAGGCCGAGATCAAAACGGGAGGGCAGTAGAGAGAGTCATAGTCTGGGAACCAAGCCGGGTGGTACTAGGAATGCAAGCAGAATTAGGCGCAGACAAAAGCAGCAGTCAGGAACGAAGCTAGGGTTGGTAACTAGAACAGTATCATGATCAAACTCCAAAGCTCACAAAACACGCTGGTAGTTCGAAGACTGGGCGCAGGAAGTCCAAAACAAGAAGGCTTTAAAGGGCTACACTCTAATCGTGCAGAAAACAGATGGAGTGACAATAGCATCTGATATTTTAGATACTTCTTATGCTTATTACAAGAGAAATCTTACAAAAACAGAGCTGGGAAGTTACAGAACTTCACATACACTGACACCCCAGCCTTGCTTCACTGTCCACTGACTACATGACATATGCTGTCTGACATGCCAGTCTTGTTCCACTCTCCCAATGGTGGTCACAGACCCACACGTGCACAGTCAGACATCCTGTCACACTCTGCCGATTCCTACAAGAAAGCAAGTGCTAGGAGGGGGAGACTAGAGAGCGGAACGGATGATTGTTGGCTACTACTGCTGCTTGACCGTGTTGCAGACTCGGCCATGTAAGATGCAAGCCAGGAAGCTGGATAACACCCACAAGAGGAGCCGGTGAATGTTCAGGATTACCAAATAATAGTAGATTAAGCTCTACTGTAGGGGAGAGTGCTGGCTAGGGTGCGTGACTAGAGAGCAAGGTTAGCTAGCAGAGCCAAGGAGGTGGATAACTCTCCAAAGGAAAAACTATACCTCAAGTGCACGACTGGTACACTAGAGGATGCCACAAAGACAGCAACAGGTACGGTAGGAATAGGAGGAAGAGGCTATCCTGGCATATCGATCACAGAGAGGAAAGAAGGGAGACGAACAATCCAGGTTGAACAAAGAGAGGACACAGCAGAGTCAGTAGTACAGGACGGCTCAAACACTGGAGAGAGCTGGGTAGTTGTATTGACGGGGTTGAACACAGAGAGACAGCAGGGTTATTCATACAGGCTGGGTCAAACCCAGAGAGGCTGTTGGGTATCCATACAAGCCGGGTTGAACACTGAGAGCAGCAGGGGCAGCAGGGTTAGACGTTCAGGTCGGGTCGAATACAGAAAAACAGCAAGGATATTAGTACAGACCAGGGTGAACTCTAGACAGAGCTGGGTAGTCATATAGGCCGGGCCAATCACAGAAGAAAGCCAGAGTAGTTGAACAAACTGGGTCAATCATAGGAGATAAGCAGAGTAGTTGAACAAGTCAGGTTAATCGCTGGAGATGAGCAGGGTAGTCGAACAACCCGGGTCTAACACAGATCAGAAAAACTAATAAACACTGGCAAGAAGTAAAGGAACACAAGACTAGGCACGATGTCAGACAGTGTGCCCACAGAAGTAAAAGAGAGGCTTATAAGCATAAGGAGGGATGAGTCACAGAAGAGAAAATAAAAATGAGGCCACACATAGGCACAGCACTGATACATCCTAGCCTTGTTTCACTGTCCCACTGTTATTCCCAGAAACACACATTCACTGTCAGTTGCCCCAAGCCTTGTTCCGCTGGTGGTCACAGACCTACATATACACTTTCTGACACACCAGCCGTGTTCCAAGCGCAGTCATTGAACCACGTGTACTCTGTCCAATACCACAAGCCTTGTTCCAATATCCAATGACTTATATTTGTTCTGTAGAACCCCTTGTACTACGGAATTCAGGTTGAGAACTATCAAGGTAGAAAGAGAGAATATTAAAATGTAGTGACCTGAGTCTTCTGTCCAGGTCACGCTGCAGAGAATTAATGCTCCGCTCCCGCCTCTGAATGAATTATTTATAAGTCTCCTACCTCTCCTCTCACTTGCTGTTTCTCTCTGTCTCGATTTCAGAAGTAGACTATAATTTTACATCTGGCTGCGTGGCATCCCATAGTGTTGTAAGAATATATAAGCAGACATGTTCAAGGATCCAGCCGTTGTGTCTTACTTTATTTAAGAGTAATAGCAAATCAATTATCCAGGGCAAAGGGGAAATATGAAGAGAACTCATTGGTCCTAAATCTATTCTATTTTCTTGGCACACACCTGCCATCCTTACAGGGAATATAACCTGCTGTATTTTTATCCAAACCGCAGACATATTAATGGCCATATGCGCAAAAAAATGGAGTAATTCAGGAGCATCACAGAGGACAACAGTATTTCCATTTACATAAACATGCCTTACAATCCTCTGAATGCTAGGAAGGTCTCTAGAGCATTGCTCTGCAATTCACTGGGGACCTTACAACATTCAAGCAATTAAAAGCCTAATTTAAAACAATGGACATTTGGGGCATTTTGTGCTTTACCCATGTTCTGGACTAAAAATCCTACATTAATCTGAATACAGTTTTATGCTGTCTCTAAACAGATCTCGTTTTGTTGCCAATGACGTTTTGAAAATCACTGGTTATACAATTTTTGACAAAATGACAGCAACCAAGAAATCTTCACATAAGTTACTTATCCAATGGTACCGTATTCGATCTTCTTACATTCCATCTACGCTGCGAAACAGAATGTTTGCTGGAGGTGTGGGGGTGCTTCTTGATCTCTCTTACACATATGGTGGGACTGCCCCTTTATTTCACCTTTCTGGACTCAAATCCATGCTGTTCTCTATAAGTTCACTGACCCCCCCCCCCCCACTCCCTTCCTGCTTCCCTTTTGCTTCATGACACTACCATGACACAGACCATCTAGAGTCTGTGTTAGGGATACCTTGAATATTCCAGACTGTGTGTTAGGGATACCTTGAATGGTACCTTGAATATTCTAGACTGTGTATTAGGGATACCTTGAATGGTACCTTGGATATTCTAGACTGTGTCTTAGAGTTACCTTGAATATTCTAGACTGTGTGTTAGGAATACCTTGAATAATCTAGACTGTGCATTAGGGGTACCTTGAATATTCTAGATTGTGTGTTAGGAATACCTTGAATGGTACCTTGAATAAACTAGACTGTGTGTTAGGGGTACATTGAATATTCTAGACTGTGCGTTAGGGGTACCTTGAATATTCCAGACTGTGTTAGGGAAACCTTCAATATTATAGACTGTGTGTTAGGGGTACCTTGAATATTCTAGACTGTGTGTTAGGGATACCTTGAATATTCTAGACTGTGTGTTACAGGTACCTTGAATATTCTACACTGTGTGTTAGGGGTACCTTGAATATTGTACACAGTGTTAGGGATACCTTGAATATTCCAGATTGTGTGTTAGAGATACCTTGAATAATCTAGACTGTGTGTTAGGGATATCTTGAACATTCTAGACTGTGTATTAGGGGTACCTTGAATATTATAGACGGTGTGATACCGATACCTTGAATGTTCTAGACCATGTGATAGGGTTACCTTGAATATTCTAGACTGTGCGTTAGGGATAACGTGAGTATTCTAGACAGTGTGATAGGGATACCTTGAATATTCTAGACTGTGTGATAGGGAATCCTTGATCTAAAGACAACTGATGGATTGACCCTGCATGGAGAAGGGTGATGTGCAACTTACTGATCTGCAATGGAAGATGCGGCCCTCTGGTATGTAAAAGATTAATGGAAAGGCAACTAAAACTAAATGGCACAAATAACCTGCAATACATGACAGCATGTGAAGGAAAAAAAAAAAAAAAGTAAAAAGAAAGTAAAAATCCTATTTATTTCTTTGGGCCTAAAATCTAGTGTTTCATGTGCTGTCTGGGAATACTCACTACTGGCTCCCATTAACTCTGCAGTGTTTACACGTGTCTGATGCGTGCCAGTGTTTTATTGTCGGTATACGGGCTGACATAACGAAACAGCGTTTATAAATGGAAGTGGTCCCTCATCTCAGAACATTAACGCCATTAGCTCTTACCTCTCAATACAAAGAGCACAAACAATTCATCAGATGGTGTCTATACAGGAGACTTAGCAAACGCAAATTTAAGATTAGATTTTACAGATGTAACAAATTAAATATTTTAAAGAGGATAGAGGCATTAAATGATATTTAAAATTATATAACCCAATTTCATTTTTAGGTGTTAGTGTTCCATTAAGGAGTTGCTGGTGAATAAATGAAGAGCACTAAAGTTATCTTAAAATAGGCAGTGCAGTGATTTTATATAACGACAGCTGCAATATTCTTATCATGAATATATATTTTTTAATATATATCAGAGTAGTTTTACTCCTGATGAAATGACCATGGGGGTCATGAAACACACTGAGTTAGAGGCTGGTTTTAGGTTTTATTTTACTGTGTTATTTTAAATACATCAAGGCTGCAGTTAAGTCTCTGTGACACCATCTGCAAGCAGACTGAGACTGGACTGAGCAAACAGCCGACACAGCATCTAGCGCAGCACCGTCCAGTCGGAGTGGAGAGGGGTTTAAAGTGGTCTTTGCCATATAAAGGGATAGTAATGTTTCTTAATAAAAGCAGCTCTAATTAATCATCATAGTATTTGAACTTTGGAGAGTGTTATTTCAGTTCTGTCAGAGTTGTAGTACAAGAGTAATTCAATGACAAAGTATCCCCCTCCCGTCCATTTTACTGATGTAACACTGCTCAGCCAGATCAGAAGGGAGGTGCCCATGAAGACTGCAGAGAGGGACAAACTTCAATTAAGATAAGGGGAAAAACCTGAAAAGCTTGTCAAGGGGGGCAGGGCTTTCATTGTTCTCATAGGAAGAAGATTGTCCCCTGCTGTTATCTGTCTGGTCTATGGACTGGATTCCACATCTGAGAAGAGATGGCTTACACTAGGTAAAAGGGGCGGGAGGGGAAACTTTGCTTGTGAATATCTCTCAAACCATAAAGGTCTGAGAGATAAGACTTATATCGTTCTTCATGTTTTTTAATGCCTACAAAATAAAATAAAAATAAAACGAAGTATTACTATCCCTTTAAGTCTCCGTGACAACATCTGCAAGCAGACTGAGACTGGACTGAGCAAACAGCCGACACAGCATCTAGTGCAGCACCCTCCAGTCAGAGTCAGTGGCGTAACAATAGGGGTCGCCCACAGTAGTCCTCAGCTGATCTCCCACTCAGAGCGCCGCTGTAGTAATACAGAGCGCTGTGAAATGACATCATCTCCCAGCCTCTGCATTACTAGAGCGGCGCGCGGGAGCTTCAGTTACAGAGATCTGTACCGAAGGAGGCACAGATCTGTAAAGACACTCCGCTAGACCACCAGGGACTGGAGGTAGGGGCAATGTGGAGATAAAGGGGAAAAGTGAAGATGGGGGCATTGTGGAGATGAAGGGGGCATTGTGGAAGGGGCAATGTGGAGATGGAGGGGGCATTGTGGAGATGAAGGAGGCATTGTGGAAGGGGCAATGTGGAGATGGAGGGGGCATTGTGCAAGGGGCAATGTGGAGATGGAGGGGGCATTGTGGATGAGGGGGGCCAATGTGGTCGGGGGGTGGCCCATGGCAATTCTTGCACCAGGGCCCGGTGGCTTCTAGTTACGCCTCTGGTCAGAGTGGAGAGGGGTTTAAAGCGGTCTCTGCCATTTAAGTTACACGAAATAAACAAATAATCTGAAATGTGAGTAAATCTACCTACGCGTCCAACAGTGGCTCTCAAACTCAGATTTATGCACAAAATCAATGTGGAACAATTCTAAAGCAAACAAACTGCACAAGAGAGTAAAAATAAAAATTCCCATGATTCCCTTTAGTTTAAATAGAGCTTTAACCCAAATGGCTTTGTTTTACAATTACCACTTATGTCCATGATTCTCCGCTGCAGTCTTTGGAGCAAGTGATCTAGCCAGGTTATAGGGATATCCCTATGTCATGTCAAGGGATGGTTTGGCCTTTTCAGGCCTCTGGTATGTACAATTTGTTTGTTTATTTTGTGTATTTTTTTTGTAGCCTTTTAACACCTTAAGGACTACGTGACGTACTATGATCGGCATGGTCCTTATACCCTTAAGGACCGATGACGGTCATAGTACATCATGTACTTTTTACTTACAGCGCTCCGCCGGGAGTGATCTAAGTAAAAATGGGGCCTAAAACTGCCCGCTCCAAGACTGTGAAACCTTTGTTCAGATTAAATGTTCGATTAATCAGCTCTTGTCTCTGTTCTCTAATATGAACTCACTAATCTGAAGGAAGCTCCGTTATAACATGCTACTAAAGGGTTAATTATATATTTCTGATTATTAAGGTGATTTTATACTGTAATTCTGTTGTTCTGGAGTAACCTAAGATGCCCAGATATAAAGTCTTGGTGGTGGCAGCAAATTGTAGTAATAGTGCAGGAGGGATTTCAGGGGTTAATTTGGTGGTTGCTAGGAATAGTAATAAGTAACCAGGGATCTGGTGCTATTAACTCTTTCACTCTCCCACTGTCTCAGCAGGGCCTATAGCCCTCGCTTGTGACACCCTAATTAAGCACATGTATTATAATCCCAATGACTGAGCCACATGTTATTCAGCTGTCAGTAAGTAGGGATATTTGGAAAAGATGGCCTGTTGCTGTGCCCCACAGAATAAAATGCAAACACTGCCTTAAGTCTCGTCAGACTTTAATTAGCCTGTATTATTGATTGAACGGAGGAGTAAAACACACTTTTACAGGATCACAGACTGTATGTCACACAAGGAAACTTATACCAGCCATTAGTGACTAGAGTCCTACTTATACCAGTCATTAGTGACTAGAGTCCTACTTATACCAGCCATTAGTGACTAGAGTCCTACTTATACCAGTCATTAGTGACTACAGTCCTACTTATACCAGCCATTAGTGACTAGAGTCCTACTTATACCATTCATTAGTGACTACAGTCCTACTTATACCAGCCATTAGTGACTAGAGCCCTACTTATACCAGCCATTAGTGACTAAAGTCCTACTTATACCAGCCATTAGTGACTAGAGTCCTACTTATACCAGTCATTAGTGACTAGAGTCCTACTTATACCAGCCATTAGTGACTAGAGTCCTACTTATACCAGTCATTAGTGACTAGAGTCCTACTTATACCAGCCATTAGTGACTAGAGTCCTACTTATACCAGTCATTAGTGACTAGAGTCCTACTTATACCAGCCATTAGTGACTAGAGTCCTACTTATACCAGCCATTAGTGACTAGCGCCCTACTTATACCAGCCATTAGTGACTAGAGTCCTACTTATACCAGCCATTAGTGACTAGAGTCCTACTTATACAAGCCATTAGTGACTAGAGTCCTACTTATACCAGCCATTAATGACTAGAGTCCTACTTATACAAGCCATTAGTGACTAGAGTCCTACTTATACCAGCCATTAATGACTAGAGTCCTACTTATACCAGCCATTAGTGACTAGAGTCCTACTTATACCAGCCATTAGTGACTAGAGTCCTACTTATACCAGCCATTAATGACTAGAGTCCTACTTATACAAGCCATTAGTGACTAGAGTCCTACTTATACCAGCCATTAATGACTAGAGTCCTACTTATACCAGCCATTAGTGACTAGAGTCCTACTTATACCAGCCATTAGTGACTAGAGTCCTACTTATACCAGCCATTAGTGACTAGCGCCCTACTTATACCAGCCATTAGTGACTAGAGTCCTACTTATACCAGCCATTAGTGACTAGAGTCCTACTTATACAAGCCATTAGTGACTAGAGTCCTACTTATACCAGCCATTAATGACTAGAGTCCTACTTATACCAGCCATTAGTGACTAGAGTCCTACTTATACCAGCCATTAGTGACTAGAGTCCTACTTATACCAGCCATTAGTGACTAGAGTCCTACTTATACCAGTCATTAGTGACTAGCGCCCTACTTATACCAGTCATTAGTGACTAGCGCCCTACTTATACCAGCCACTAGTGACTAGAGCCCTACTTATACCAGTCATTAGTGACTAGAGTCCTACTTATACCAGCCATTAGTGACTAGAGTCCTACTTATACCAGCCATTAGTGACTAGAGTCCTACTTATACCAGTCATTAGTGACTAGTGCCCTACTTATACCAGTCATTAGTGACTAGCGCCCTACTTATACCAGCCACTAGTGACTAGAGTCCTACTTATACCAGCCATTAGTGACTAGCGCCCTACTTATACCAGCCATTAGTGACTAGCGCCCTACTTATACCAGCCACTAGTGACTAGAGTCCTACTTATACCAGTCATTAGTGACTAGAGTCCTACTTATACCAGCCATTAGTGACTAGAGTCCTACTTATACCAGCCATTAGTGACTAGCGCCCTACTTATACCAGCCATTAGTGACTAGAGTCCTACTTATACCAGCCACTAGTGACTAGAGTCCTACTTATACCAGCCATTAGTGACTAGAGTCCTACTTATACCAGCCATCAGTGACTAGTGCCCTACTTATACCAGTCATTAGTGACTAGAGTCCTACTTATACCAGCCACTAGTGACTAGAGTCCTACTTATACCAGCCACTAGTGACTAGAGTCCTACTTATACCAGCCATTAGTGACTAGAGTCCTACTTATACCAGCCATCAGTGACTAGTGCCCTACTTATACCAGTCATTAGTGACTAGAGTCCTACTTATGCCAGCCATTAGTGACTAGCGCCCTACTTATACCAGCCATTAGTGACTAGAGTCCTACTTATACCAACCACTAGTGACTAGCGCCCTACTTATACCAGCCATTAGTGACTAGCGCCCTACTTATTATACCAGCCATCAGTGACTAGAGTCCTACTTATACCAGCCACTAGTGACTAACGCCCTACTTATACCAGCCATTAGTGACTAGCGCCCTACTTATACCAGCCATTAGTGACTAGAGTCCTACTTATACCAGCCATTAGTGACTAGCGACCTACTTATACCAGTCATTAGTGACTAGTGCCCTACTTATACCAGCCATTAGTGACTAGAGTCCTACTTATACCAGCCATTAGTGACTAGCGACCTACTTATACCAGTCATTAGTGACTAGAGTCCTACTTATACCAGTCATTAGTGACTAGAGTCCTACTTATACCAGTCATTAGTGACTAGCGCCCTACTTATGACAGCCATCAGTGACTAAAGCCCTACTTATACCAGCCATTAGTGACTAGAGTCCTACTTATACCAGCCATTAGTGACTAAAGTCCTACTTATACCAGCCATTAGTGGCTAGAGACCTACTTATACCAGTCATTAGTGACTAGAGTCCTACTTATACCAGCCATTAGTGACTAGAGTCCTACTTATACCAGCCATTAGTGGCTAGAGACCTACTTATACCAGCCTTTAGTGACTAGAGTCCTACTTATACCAGCAACTAGTGCCCTACTTATACCAGCCATTCATGACTAGTGCCCTACTTACATCAGCCTTTAGTGACTAGAGTCCTACTTATACCAGCCATTAGTGACTAGCGCCCTGCTTATACCAGCCATCAGTGACTAAAGTCCTACTTATACCAGCCATTAGTGACTAAAGTCCTACTTATACCAGCCATTAGTGACTAGAGTCCTACTTATACCAGCCATTAATGACTAGAGCCCTACCTATACCAGCAACTAGTGACTAGTGCCCTACTTATACCAGCCATTAGTGACTAGAGTCCTACTTATAACAGTCATTAGTGACTAGTGCCCTACTTATACCAGACACTAGTGACTAGAGTCCTACTTATACCAGCCATTAGTGACTAAAGTCCTACTTATACCAGCCATTAGTGACTAGAGTCCTACTTATACCAGCCATTAGTGACTAGAGTCCTACTTATACCAGTCATTAGTGACTAGTGCCCTACTTATACCAGTCATTAGTGACTAGCGCCCTACTTATACCAGCCACTAGTGACTAGAGTCCTACTTATACCAGCCATTAGTGACTAGCGCCCTACTTATACCAGCCATTAGTGACTAGCGCCCTACTTATACCAGCCACTAGTGACTAGAGTCCTACTTATACCAGTCATTAGTGACTAGAGTCCTACTTATACCAGCCATTAGTGACTAGCGCCCTACTTATACCAGCCATTAGTGACTAGAGTCCTACTTATACCAGCCACTAGTGACTAGAGTCCTACTTATACCAGCCATTAGTGACTAGAGTCCTACTTATACCAGCCATCAGTGACTAGTGCCCTACTTATACCAGTCATTAGTGACTAGAGTCCTACTTATACCAGCCACTAGTGACTAGAGTCCTACTTATACCAGCCACTAGTGACTAGAGTCCTACTTATACCAGCCATTAGTGACTAGAGTCCTACTTATACCAGCCATCAGTGACTAGTGCCCTACTTATACCAGTCATTAGTGACTAGAGTCCTACTTATGCCAGCCATTAGTGACTAGCGCCCTACTTATACCAGCCATTAGTGACTAGAGTCCTACTTATACCAACCACTAGTGACTAGCGCCCTACTTATACCAGCCATTAGTGACTAGCGCCCTACTTATTATACCAGCCATCAGTGACTAGAGTCCTACTTATACCAGCCACTAGTGACTAACGCCCTACTTATACCAGCCATTAGTGACTAGCGCCCTACTTATACCAGCCATTAGTGACTAGAGTCCTACTTATACCAGCCATTAGTGACTAGCGACCTACTTATACCAGTCATTAGTGACTAGTGCCCTACTTATACCAGCCATTAGTGACTAGAGTCCTACTTATACCAGCCATTAGTGACTAGCGACCTACTTATACCAGTCATTAGTGACTAGAGTCCTACTTATACCAGTCATTAGTGACTAGCGCCCTACTTATGACAGCCATCAGTGACTAAAGCCCTACTTATACCAGCCATTAGTGACTAGAGTCCTACTTATACCAGCCATTAGTGACTAAAGTCCTACTTATACCAGCCATTAGTGGCTAGAGACCTACTTATACCAGTCATTAGTGACTAGAGTCCTACTTATACCAGCCATTAGTGACTAGAGTCCTACTTATACCAGCCATTAGTGGCTAGAGACCTACTTATACCAGCCTTTAGTGACTAGAGTCCTACTTATACCAGCAACTAGTGCCCTACTTATACCAGCCATTCATGACTAGTGCCCTACTTACATCAGCCTTTAGTGACTAGAGTCCTACTTATACCAGCCATTAGTGACTAGCGCCCTGCTTATACCAGCCATCAGTGACTAAAGTCCTACTTATACCAGCCATTAGTGACTAAAGTCCTACTTATACCAGCCATTAGTGACTAGAGTCCTACTTATACCAGCCATTAATGACTAGAGCCCTACCTATACCAGCAACTAGTGACTAGTGCCCTACTTATACCAGCCATTAGTGACTAGAGTCCTACTTATAACAGTCATTAGTGACTAGTGCCCTACTTATACCAGACACTAGTGACTAGAGTCCTACTTATACCAGCCATTAGTGACTAAAGTCCTACTTATACCAGCCATTAGTGACTAGCTCCCTACTTATACCAGCCATTAGTGACTAGAGTCCTACTTAAAACAGCCGTTAGTGACTAGTGCCCTACTTATACCAGCCGTTAGTGACTACAGCCCTACTTATACCACCCATTAGTGACTAGAGTCCTACTTATACCAGCCATTCATGACTAGTGCCCTACTTACATCAGCCTTTAGTGACTAGAGTCCTACTTATACCAGCCATTAGTGACTAGCGCCCTGCTTATACCAGCCATCAGTGACTAAAGTCCTACTTATACCAGCCATCAGTGACTAGCGCCCTGCTTATACCAGCCATCAGTGACTAGAGTCCTACTTATACCAGCCATTCATGACTAGTGCCCTACTTACATCAGCTTTTAGTGACTAGAGTCCTACTTATACCAACCATTAGTGACTAGCGCCCTACTTATACCAGCCATTAGTGACTAGAGTCCTACTTATACCAGTCATTAGTGACTAGTGCCCTACTTATACCAGACACTAGTGACTAGAGTCCTACTTATACCAGCCATTAGTGACTAAAGTCCTACTTATACCAGCCATTAGTGATTAGCTCCCTACTTATACCAGCCATTAGTGACTAGAGTCCTACTTATACCACCCATTAGTGACTAGAGTCCTACTTATACCAGCCATTCATGACTAGTGCCCTACTTACATCAGCCTTTAGTGACTAGAGTCCTACTTATACCAGCCATTAGTGACTAGAGTCCTACTTATACCAGTCATTAGTGACTAGCGCCCTACTTACATCAGCCTTTAGTGACTAGAGTCCTACTTATACCAGCCATTAGTGACTAGCGCCCTACTTATACCAGTCATTAGTGACTAGAGTCCTACTTATACCAGCCATTCATGACTAGTGCCCTACTTACATCAGCCTTTAGTGACTAGAGTCCTACTTATACCAGTCATTAGTGACTAGAGTCCTACTTATACCAGTCATTAGTGACTAGCGCCCTGCTTATACCAGCCATCAGTGACTAGAGTCCTACTTATACCAGCCACTAGTGACTAGCGCCCTGCTTATACCAGCCATCAGTGACTAGAGTCCTACTTATACCAGCCACTAGTGACTAGAGTCCTACTTATACCAACCATTCATGACTAGTGCCCTACTTACATCAGCCATTAGTGACTAGAGTCCTACTTATACCAGCCATTAGTGACTAAAGTCCTACTTATACCAGCCATTAGTAACTAGCTCCCTACTTATACCAGCCATTAGTGACTAGAGTCCTACTTATACCAGCCATTAGTGACTAGCGCCCTACTTATACCAGTCATTAGTGACTAGAGTCCTACTTATACCAGCCATTAGTGACTAGCGCCCTGCTTATACCAGCCATTAGTGACTAGCGCCCTACTTATACCAGTCATTAGTGACTAGAGTCCTACTTATACCAGCCATTAGTGACTAGCGCCCTTCTTATACCAGCCATTAGTGACTAGCGCACTACTTATACCAGTCATTAGTGACTAACGCCCTGCTTATACCAGCCATCAGTGACTAGAGTCCTACTTATACCAGCCACTAGTGACTAGAGTCCTACTTATACCAACCATTCATGACTAGTGCCCTACTTACATCAGCCATTAGTGACTAGAGTCCTACTTATACCAGCCATTAGTGACTAAAGTCCTACTTATACCAGCCATTAGTGACTAGCTCCCTACTTATACCAGCCATTAGTGACTAGAGTCCTACTTATACCAGCCATTAGTGACTAGCGCCCTACTTATACCAGTCATTAGTGACTAGAGTCCTACTTATACCAGCCATTAGTGACTAGCGCCCTGCTTATACCAGCCATTAGTGACTAGCGCCCTACTTATACCAGTCATTAGTGACTAGAGTCCTACTTATACCAGCCATTAGTGACTAGCGCCCTTCTTATACCAGCCATTAGTGACTAGCGCACTACTTATACCAGTCATTAGTGACTAACGCCCTGCTTATACCAGCCATCAGTGACTAGAGTCCTACTTATACCAACCATTCATGACTAGTGCCCTACTTACATCAGCCTTTAGTGACTAGAGTCCTACTTATACCAGCCATTAGTGACTAGAGTCCTACTTATACCAGTCATTAGTGACTAGCGCCCTACTTACATCAGCCTTTAGTGACTAGAGTCCTACTTATACCAGCCATTAGTGACTAGCGCCCTACTTATACCAGTCATTAGTGACTACAGTCCTACTTATACCAGCCATTAGTGACTAGCGCCCTGCTTATACCAGCCATTAGTGACTAGCGCCCTACTTATACCAGTCATTAGTGACTAGAGTCCTACTTATACCAGCCATTAGTGACTAGCGCCCTACTTATACCAGTCATTAGTGACTACAGTCCTACTTATACCAGCCATTAGTGACTAGCGCCCTGCTTCTACCAGCCATTAGTGACTAGCGCCCTTCTTATACCAGCCATTAGTGACTAGCGCACTACTTATACCAGCCATTAGTGACTAGAGTCCTACTTATACCAGTCATTAGTGACTAGAGTCCTACTTATACCAGTCATTAGTGACTAGAGTCCTACTTATACCAGCCATTAGTGACTAAAGTCCTACTTATACAAGCCATTAATGACTAGAGCCCTACTTATACCAGCCATTAGTGACCAAACCTCAGTGATGTGGAGGGTGAAAGGGAGATTCTGTTGTTCTGTAACATGTCTTGCCCAGCCCTGCTGCACAGTGTACCACGTCAGACAACTCTATGGAGCTTAACAAATTATGATAAATTAAAAGATAGCAAAATGAACCTAAACAAAGTGTTAATCTGCCACCCACCAGTAACAAAGTAACAGTCTACAGATCCTAACATCAGATTACTCCTATAATTAATAACCTGCTTCTTACAAATTTCCCTACAGAATTCCAGTGAAGAGGGATCCAACTTCTCTTCAAATTTACCTAACGATGCAGAATGCGGGGCCCCTTGGGGAAAAAGAAATTAACTTTACGCACATTTCATTTCCTTCTCTCTCTTAAAGTGGACTTGTCACACTAAGACAAGTTTACTTTGTTACAGAAAGTCTGTCTGTGTGTTGTGCTAGCAATTAATACGTATAATAAATAGCTTTTGAGAAATGTTGCTGGTACAGTATGGAGCTTTATGTTAATTCATGCAGGTTACATACTTGGGTTCAGGCTACACATACCCCTCACTGTGGTATTAAATATGCCTCCAGTGTGTGGGCTCTGCTTACATTCATTCATAGACCAGTATGTGGAATTACTTGAACTGCAACAAAACAGCATGAAGTGTCAGACTGTGCAAACAATAAATAAAGTTTTATTTCTCAAAAAATATTCATATTAGACTTCTGCTTCCGCTCCTATCGGACACACCCTGCCGAGCTCAGCAGTCTCAATGGAGAATCCTGCTTCAATCCCTCTGTATATCATGGAGCCTTACATCCCCAGGGCATCCGCAACTTGGGCCAGGTCTTTGGAGCCCTCCGCTGTGGCTCGGAGCCACTTCTTGACATTTTAACCTTAGCCCATATCAAGGCCTCCGGCCTGCCCGCGCCTGTGACCACCCCCCTCAGTCTCTCACGAGATTCCTCACATAATGCGAGGGGGTTCTCCAGCACTGCGGCAGATACCTTCTGGTGAGCAGCGATGAGGGCTGTGCGGTGCTACTGTGCTGCAAGTGAAAGGTCTGCACCCTCCTGTCTCTCTCGTGACAGATGCCTGCCAATCACCGCCTGTTGCCTATACAAAGCCACTGAATTGGAGTCTGTCTCTCCACTTTGAGTAAGCCCACACTCAGTGGCCTAAACCGGGCTTTGTGCTACACACTGCTTCATCATATCCACCGAAACATGCCTACCGGCCATACCAGTAAGGCTAACCACGTTATTCCGATGACCCTGGTGCCTAAACTAGCTAAGTGGGCCTGTAGTCTGTCACTGCCTACAGTCCTTCACATCTTTCCATCATTGCGTCTTCAACACCTCACCTTCAATCCTGAATCAGCACTATAACTCGCAAAGATAACTTGCCATCAACATAAGTTATGTGTTATGGACCTTAGGGTCACCTATGTGCCCTCACTTGGAGGGGATGTCCTGTTTACCTGCTCTCACCATGCTCTCTTCAGCACTTTCTGTCAGCTATTGCCTATGGGTAGTTATCACATGTGAAGTATCATCTTCTTAGTTTTGTTGGTCCTCCTGGAGCTATACCCTCTCCATATGGAAAAATTCCTCACTATGTCTGACCCACTGAAAAGAAACAACTTCCACCTACCCATACACTGCTTTATGAACTACCTCTTCACTGTGTACTATGGGCTCAGAGACTACTGTAGCGGAAGCTACAGCGCAGGTAGTTTCTATTATAGTGATGCCTAAATATGACCAAAAGCTGGATGGTCTCGAGGCCTCAATCACAGAGATGCCCACGGAGCTTAAATCCCACAAACACCACCATAAAGAGGTGGAATAGAGTACGGACTACTGTAAGACCACGAAAGAATCATTACAATACACAGTCCAACACCTAGAGGAGAGGGCAAATTTTATAGTAAACAAGTTGGATGATTTAGAAAAAAATAGTTGCATAAATAACCTTCGAGTTGTGGGTAAAAACTTTACTTAGACCACACCTTGCACTTATGTCTTAGGTTGATAGGCTCAATCCCCTACGTACAAGAGGGGAATGCAAAGCATAGCTTTGCAATGTGTTGCTTATTCCTTTGGTCCTTAAGGGGTTAAGCACGTTTTGTAAGCTTTACAAAAAGTTTTTAGAAGATGTATTATTGACAATTATTTGTAACACTAAATAATCAAACAAGAAGTACTAATGGCCTTATCCTCAAAAGAAAAGTGGTGTAGTGGTGTAATCCTAGCGAAACCAAACTGCATCATAGGGAGAAAAAGAAATCCCCAAATATGACTGTGACGGAACAGTTGTCATCCTGAGAATGAAACGTGTCTGTTTTCAGTGATCTCCACTGTCTTCACATGTTCCCAGTCTTGAAAACATTAATGTACCCAGTGTGTGCATTCATTAGAGAGGGTTGGCCATTTACCAGCATTGAATGGGTTAGTTAGTGTGTATGTTTGATGTACAGAGGGATGGTGCCATCCAGTTTAGTTAATCAAAGAGACTGTGTTATGATACAGCTCACTAGTAGTCAGATGGGGGGTGGAACAAATCTGTTAGTGGAATGTGTGTATCTTCCCCCTTACATCAGGCTAAGCAAAAATAGACCTTGTAAATGTTACCTGTGATATCAGATCCTGTAGGGGTGAGTAGAAAGAATCTTAAGGGAAGAGACAGAGAGGAGAGGATGGAGTAGCAGGGGAGCAGGCCTCAATGGACATGTGAACTCTAAAACTGGAGTACTCTTCTGTCTTCAGGCTCATATACATATTTTTTGGTTCCCTTTTGGTAGGCATCTCCAAATTAGAGAGGGGGAAAAAACAGCTGAGGTATAAAGTTATGCAATAGCAGATCCAGGTTACTTAAAAGTCTGCACCCTGGAGGACAGGGATAGGAGCCCACCTAATGAGGGAGATTGAACAGCTCCATGTAAATTAAGAAACCAAAAAAGGTTAGCTAAGAGAATATTTGCTCTGATGCACTTCCTTTGATGTCACTTTTAAAACTGATCGTGTCTGGTGGTGGTAAAGTGGAGTAGAGGAGGAAGAGTGCCTGCCTCCAGAAAGCCTTTTAAGGCAAGTGACCTGCCCTCCTAGCCAGACGCTACTTTACCCTATGGTTCCTGTTTTCCATATTGGATGAAAGAAAACGTTGGTCATACAGACTTACCTTACCCCCAAAAATCATTTGATTAAATGACTAAGGCTTCAGAAAATGCAATCATATACCAGATAAAAAAATGATTATTTCATACAAAAAATAACTGACTGAAATATTAAACACACAGCCAATTAGCAGTGAAATTACAGACGTATAGAAAATAATACCCAATTAACTTAGTGGAAAGGGCAGTTATGTAAGTTTGTGATTTGTAGCAAAGGTTATAAAATGTGTTAATAAGACGTCCTGCAGACACCTACATTTTACTGTTTGTCACTGAGAAAAACAGTCAGATGTACTACACAAGAACTAACAGGGATATCTGGGCCTAAGAGACAGGAGATTAAACCTAGAGAATCAATGCAATGGACAGTCTTCTGTTTCAGTATATATATATATATATATATATATATATATATATATATATATCAAGGCTCAAAATTTCCACTCGCCACTAGCCCTGGCGAGTAGAAATTCAGCCCTGGTGGGTATGTTATGTATTGCAGTGTCAAGTAACTTTTCAGGTCTGGCTAGTAGCAAAAGACTTAAAATTTTAAGCCCTGTATAGACTATACATACATATATATATATATATATATATATATATATATATATATATATAGATAGATATATATATATATATATATATATATAGATATAAATATATACACACACACACTGGTAAAAAGGATACAGCATTGCCCATAACAGTGACACATACAGACACACAGCCATGAGAAGAGGGGCTCATAAGAGCGACATAGATACACACATAAGAAGAGTGAGTATGATGAGAGAGACACCGCATACACAGAAAGAAATAAAAAAGAAATAAAAATCAGATAGTCCTGACTTCATCACTGGTGTATGCAACTTCTTGATAAAAGCAAACTCAGCATGGACAAACCCTGGGGAAGGTAGAGAAAAATGTGGCTCTCCAACTACTGGACTACAACAGCCATTAAAAGGATGGCTGAGGATGATGAGAACTGTAATCCACCAACAGGGGAGCCACCACTTGCCCATCTGGGTTACAATGGCTGCTGGACTTCAACGGCCATCATGCAGGTGGCTGAGGATGATGGGAACTGTAGACCAACAACGGAGGAGCCATCTGTGCTACAATGGTCTTCACTCTTTACCATGCTTCTTTCGGAGCAGTCAGTGTCTCTCCTCCCAGGGCTTACTTGTGGAAGCTTCCATGTTTAGGAACATGTAGTGTCGGCAAGACATGAGTGACAAGTGAAGAGAGAGCACAGCAAACAGCAGGTAAAATGATTTGGACTTTCGACTAACTCAGCTACAGCAATAGTCACAGGCTCAACACTTGCTTTGTTCCCCACTATCGAAGGGATATACCACACTCTCCTTGACCAACATGAAACGTCTTCTCATCTACTCTCCCCACTGACTAGGCTCCGTTCCTGTATCAACCGTATCATCGCGCTTTGCGACATTGATGTGACACTCCCCTGCATGACGGCCATCTGTATACAGAGACCTGGTATCCAATTTTCACAAACTTTAAATCATTTAAAGACACTGATTCCCGAGAAATGAATTACAAGCTCCGTTTCTAGATGGTACTGAACACCTCAGTTCTTAGCAAAGACTTCCCCATCCTGCCCTCCCACCTGCAAAAGATGTAAGCAGGTGGAGAGTCCCTTAGCTCGCATCTGGTGGACATGCCCTTTGATTGTCCCCCTATGGAAGGCGGTGCTGGAGGAAATTCAATCACTACCATTATACTACCTCCGGACCCTTTGCTCTGTCTCTTGACCTTTTCCCGTGTTGGTCAGGCTCTATTGTTGAGCATGTTCAAACCCTCATACGATTTTCTGCTGATGTCAGCTTGTTCTCTGATCCCATTAGAATGGAGATCAGCAGACAAACCCCTCTCTAATGAGATGGTGACACAAATATCAGTTCCATGCGGTGTGGAGAGACTACAAGCTATCTCTAGAGCCTCTCTCTCACAAAATACCTCAGAATCTGGAACCCTTTGTCTGCTTAGGCAAAATTCTGCAATGTGTCATAAATCGGAAATCAGTGCTTCCATCAGGCCTAACTGCTCACTGATGCTGAGGACGGCCAACACGGCCCTCTCTGTCCTCAATGTTGCTGACCTCACCTTGAACTCTTTGCTTAATGTGAGCTGTTCTGCTGTAGAGCATCAATCTGTTCAGACCAAATGTAATATTCTATTACCATGTTACTTGTGTGCCTTTTGGGCTGTTTTCTTATTTCTTTTTTTTTAATCTTCTGGATGGGTACAGTGTTACGGTTGTATTTCTGGATGGCCATTTGCTCTGAGGAAACTATGTAATTTGCTCAATATATTCAAGTCTTACGCATTCTGTCATGGTTTGTATCTTTAAAAAAAAAAAAAAAAAAAAAAACTGAACTAAAATCTAGTGAAATATTGCGAGCTGGAACGAGGATCAGCACCTGTTTTTCCAACAGGGAGGATACTGCGTCAATAAAAAGATACTCCCAAACCGGATCTTGATTAACTCTAGACAAAACAGAAGCAGTGAGTAAGAGATTTGAGATCTATGAGAAGACTCCCTTGCTCTTTTTAAAAAGACTGAGTTGGAATTAGACGGTTAAAGATGGACAAGGGCTCCGCGAGTCATGGTCTTGTCAGCCTTAGGTTCCCCAGCAGAATTCTTGTTCTGGCAAGTCGGTTTTGGCTTTGGAGCTAGTCTTCTTCTTGGGAAAAAAGGTACATTTAGGTGCAATCTGAAACATAACATGCTTTTGCCACCACAAGCATCACTAATAGCCTTGCCTAGGTCAGGTCATCACCAGGACTGGGGTCTATGAGTAAGCTCTGATAAGCATGAAAAGCATTGGACGGAGTTGTGTACTCCTTTGTTTGTGTTCTGCTACACCCCTGCCATCCCATGCTGTATGCTGCTACATTTTGTGCTAATAAAGGAGCTGTATTTTATACATTCATTTCAAGGGATTTCTTTCTTCAAAATACTTGGAGTGAGGCTGCAATTATTTGTGGTCTCCAAGTCTTAGAGGCAGGTTATTCACTGGAGTTTGCCAAGGTCCCACACAAGAGCGTGTTCAAAACATAAGCCATGCCATCCTAACCCTGGTCAGCTCAGTACTAGAGCTAAGCCAGAAGAAAAAGTCACTCTATCAGAGAGGGGTTAGGGCATTTTTTCAATTTTCTTCATATAGTGTAGTCTTCGGGGGCTTCAGGACTATACTGGGTTTGTGGTATCCCATCAGGTTTACAAGAGCCAAACATTTCAGGATGTAGTCAACTCTTTCTTTGATAAAAGCAGTAGATCCTCAGGACTTTTTAACATCCATAGACCTGCAGGATGCTTACCACCATATTCTAAATCACTGACAGCTTTCACCTGTGCATGCCTCTTAAGTGTGGGTGGGCATAGATCCCATGGCTAGATGGGAGTTGCTGTCTAAACATTACACTAGTAAGTTGGATGGGATGCTTATATTTATGTACTGAGATCCAGTCTAAGGGTTCCAGGATATGGTAATGTCCACAGCGTCTATAGTACAGTTCCTCCCTTACATCCTGTCCCCGTGGACATCTTAGTGATGGAAAGTCTCTTATTGCTGTACTCACGACTACCTCAGACTTTGAAGAAGACCATGACTATTTCAGTTATGAGCTTCGGATACATCCATGTTCAGTAACTGGTGTAATTAGGCTTTTCCAAGCGTTACTTGTAATACCCATTTAAGTTGGGTTCCCCAAATACAACTTAATTGAAAAAGGGTTTTTAACCCTTTGAATGTTAAACAGCACTCCAATGTGTGGCAAATCAATGCGTGGTATCCTCTGTTGCATTCAGGGGGTTTAAAAGCGAGTATAAATAATCGGAAATGCTTACTCTTTGGAATGGCTGCTTTGAATGAGAATTGTTCCACTTTTACCCTCATACATATGGACCCAGGGGCTGGGAAGGAATCCAAACGTACTAGATAAATCCTGCGTAGAAATAAGTAGGAGACATCTCTAGCATGCAGGGGGTTAAAAGTCTCATTTAAATGAATTAGAATTTGGACTTGTTTGCACTATTACCTTCTGTGTACGGCCCAAGATGTATTTAGAAAGCAACAACAAGCAGCAATGACTGTAGTCAGCGTTTGTATGAGTATTATGTTATTAATTAGAAATGAGAACACAGAGAAAGGAGCAAGGCTTGTTCCTTCAAAGCCTCCCTCATGTCATTCGTCTAGGCATTATCTGGCCTCAACCCCCGCCTCCTGTTCTCTCCGAGGTTATCAGTAGAACACCCCAGCGTTAGCGCTCAGGGAGTGTGGGCTCCTGAGCAACACTCTCACTAATTAGCATTTTAATTTATACCATATTATGATAACAGCTAACAATTACAGTATGGTGAACAGCTGCGATATGCATTAATTGAATGTTAGAAAGGTTGAGCATATAACTGAATAGCGATGTACACAATCAAGGCAAAATTAAGTAGGATGCAGACAATCATTCTTGGGTCTTAATAGAATGGATCCACCCAGGGCTGATGACAAGGAGCACAGACACTACAGAATGGCTGGTTATTGGGACACAGACACTACAGAATGGCTGGTTATTATGACACAGACACTACAGAATGGCTGGTTATTGGGACACAGACACTACAGAATGGCTGGTTATTATGACACAGACACTACAGAATGGCTGGTTATTGGGACACAGACACTACAGAATGGCTGGTTATTATGACACAGACACTACAGAATGGCTGGTTATTATGACACAGACACTACAGAATAGGTGGTTACTGGGACACAGACACTACAGAATAGGTGGTTACTGGGACACAGACAGTAGAGAATGGCTGGTTATTGTGACACAGACACTACAGAATAGGTGGTTACTGGGACACAGACAGTAGAGAATGGCTGGTTATTGTGACACAGACACTACAGAATGGCTGGTTATTGGGACACAGACACTACAGAATAGGTGGTTACTGGGACACAGACAGTAGAGAATGGCTGGTTATTATGACACAGACACTACAGAATGGCTGGTTATTGGGACACAGACAGTAGAGAATGGCTGGTTATTGTGACACAGACACTACAGAATGGCTGGTTATTGGGACAGAGACACTAGAAAATTACTGGTTATTGGGACACAGACACTACAGAATGACTGGTTATTGGGACACAGACACTACAGAATGGCTGGTTATTGGGACACAGACACTAGAGAATTGCTGGTTATTGGGACACAGACACTACAGAATGGCTGGTTATTGGGACAGAGACAGTACAGAATGACTGGTTATTGGGACGCAGACACTACAGAATGACTGGTTATAGGGACACAGACACTACAGAATTGCTGGTTATTGGGACACAGACACTACAGAATAGGTGGTTACTGGGACACAGACAGTAGAGAATGGCTGGTTATTGTGACACAGACAGTACAGAATGGCTAGTTATTGGGACGCAGACACTACAGAATGGCTGGTTATTGTGAGACAGACACTAGAGAGTGCCTGGTTATTGTGACACAGACACTACAGAATGGCTAGTTATTGGGACACATGCACTACAGAATGACTGGTTATTGTAACACAGACAATACAGAGTGCCTGGTTATTGTGACACTACAGAATGGCTGGTTATTGTGACACAGACACTACAGAATGGCTGGTTATTGTGAGACAGACACTACAGAATTGTTGGTTATTGTGACACATACACTACAGAATGTCTAGTTATTGGGACACAGACACTGCAGAATTGCTGGTTATTGTGACACAGACACTACAGAGTGACTGGTTATTGTGACACAGACAATACAGAATGGCTGGTTATTGTGACACAGACACTACAGAATTGCTGGTTATTGTGAGACAGACACTACAGAATTGCTGGTTATTGTGAGACAGACAATACAGAATGGCTGGTTATTGTGACACAGACACTACAGAGTGACTGGTTATTGTGACACAGACACTACAGAATGGCTGGTTATTGTGACACAGACACTACAGAATGACTGGTTATTGTGACACAGACACTACAGAATGGCTAGCTATTGGGACAGAGACACTACAGAATGACTGGTTATTGTGACACAGACACTACAGAATGGCTAGCTATTGGGACAGAGACACTACAGAATGACTGGTTATTGTGACACAGACACTACAGAACGGCTAGTTATTGGGACACAGACACTACAGAATGACTGGTTATTGTGACACTGATACTACAGAATGGCTGGTTATTGGGACACAGACAGTACAGAATGACTGGTTATTGTGACACATACTACAGAATGACTGGTTATTGTGACACAGGCACTACAAAATGGCTGGTTATTGGGACACATATACTACAGACACTACACAATGGCTAGTTATTGGGACACAGACACTACAGAATGGCTGGTTATTGTGACACAGACACTACAGAATGACTGGTTATTGTGACACAGACACTACAGAGTGACTGGTTATTGTGACACAGACAATATAGAATGGCTGGTTATTGTGACACAGACACTACATACACTACAGAATGGCTGGTTATTGTGACACAGACACTACATACACTACAGAATGGCTGGTTATTGTGACACAGACACTACAGAATGGCTGGTTATTGTGACACAGACACTACAGAGTGACTGGTTATTGTGACACAGACAATATAGAATGGCTGGTTATTGGGACACAGACACTACAGAGTGACTGGTTATTGTGACACAGACAATATAGAATGGCTGGTTATTGGGACACAGACAGTACAGAATGACTGGTTATTGTGACACTGATACTACAGAATGACTGGTTATTGTGACATAGACACTACAGAATGGCTGGTTATTGGGACACAGACACTACATACACTACAGAATGGCTGGTTATTGTGACACAGACACTACAGAATGACTGGTTATTGTGACACAGACACTACAGAGTGACTGGTTATTGTGACACAGACAATATAGAATGGCTGGTTATTGTGACACAGACACTACATACACTACAGAATGGCTGGTTATTGTGACACAGACACTACATACACTACAGAATGGCTGGTTATTGTGACACAGACACTACAGAGTGACTGGTTATTGTGACACAGACAATATAGAATGGCTGGTTATTGGGACGCAGACACTACATACACTACAGAATGGCTGGTTACTGTGACACAGACACTACAGAATGGCTGGTTATTTTGACACACACACTAGAGAGTGACTGGTTATTGTGACACCGATACTACAGACACTACAGAATGTCTGGTTATTGGGACACCGACATTACAGAATTGTTGGTTATTGTGACACAGAGGGTTGAAGAATACCCAGCTGTCTGACTGTCACTATGGAGGCTTCTGGGGCAAACTAAATGTACAGTAGGGAACAATAAAATTCCCCCCAAATCCCACTGATCTAATTTAGGCATGTACCCTCCTAAATTGTAGAGAGGTTTCCATTGCAAAGCAAACTACAGCACACCTCTATCAACGGAAGGGTTAAAAGCACTATATTTGTTCCATATAGGGCAGTTGCTGTGGAGTATGATTGTTCCATTTTTGTCTCAGTGCACTATTCTCCATATGTCTTCCATTTATCAGCAATGTTCCATTGACCCTCTGCTGGAATCTGCCTGTCAGCGTGCAGGAGGAATCCTAACTGAACACAAACCAGGCCACCTAAGGATGCTGCGAATGGTAGAAAGATCCCTATTAAGTGGAGGGATGGTTAATAAGTCTATCAGACAAGAAGTACAATTATCACTTCATTGCCGCTTGTGTAAAAAAAAACTCTGGCTATCCTCCTATTCCTGCTCTGTTCCCATAAGCAGAGGATGATAGAAGAAATCTCCGTTCAATACAAACCAAATGGAGAGCTGCACTGGGACATTTATTTTGTGCCTTAATATTAAATGAAATCAATTTGACAGTCATTTCAGTGTCACTCTACACATCCGCACACTATGGTATTACAAGCAGGATGTGAAGATCTCACAGAATTGGTGATTAATTCTCACAGCAAATAAGATGCAACCTACAGTTATAAAAAAAAGGAGAGGGGTTAATTCATAAACCGATATACCTAGAGTACCTCATATGAAAGAGTTTTACCAGTGAGTATTCTCCAGACTCACTTTAAATGAATTATAATCTTTTATTTATTTATAAAGTGCCAGCGTGTCTCTTGATAAACGCGATGTTGAGTTTGCCCTTATAACAGTTGCTGCTGGTTCAGAGGCCCCAGGCATTCTCCTAGCTGCTCTTTGATCTGGTCCTAATTGACTGATTTGACAGGTTCCTTCTACCTCTTAGACCTAAATGACATCACCAGCTGCTCAGGTGCCCTCCATATCCAAACCCAGGCCTCAGTGGCATAAGAGGCCATTGGGTAAGAGGCAAAAAAAACCCCACAAAAAAAACAACAACTCTGGGTCAAAGCAACTATACCAAAGGTACACCTAAACTTTGTTCAATTTCCCCCTGAATTAGAGGGTATGCTAGAGATGCGTTGGAGTCACCTCTACGATTCATGGGTTTAAATCAGATCATTTAAATTAATGGACATTTTTAGGAATTTGTATTTATCTCGTCTGGTACAGCTGGTTGGACCCAGAATTGTACCTCTTTTTCTTTCTGCATATGGCAGAACACATCATGGTGCCTCGTGCCACTCCTTCACTTTGGCTCTCGTACTTCAGACAATGGGGGAATCCATTACTGTGTACTTAACCACTTCCCATAATCAGACCAAGCTACACACTAGTGTTTTACAGGAACACAGATCCATTCATATCAATGTTTTGCGTGATGCAGCAGGTTTTCTAAAAAAAAAAAAAAAAAAAAAAAAAACATGGTTCCACCTTACTTTATAAATATGGCCCACAATCAGAAATAACCAAAAGCCATAACCAAACCGACTCTTCCCTGGACAGCCTTTGCCTTCTGCTCCCATAATTCCCTTTGCCAAGAGTGCGCCGGAGTGTTTTATCTTATCTAAACACTCCATTAAGCAGATCTGGATTATCTTATTCCTTTCCCAAGACTGAAAGAGCATATGGATGTATTTCATGATGAGATATTGGTTGTAATAAATCTTTAAAAATAGAAAAAAATGATCTTCAAAAGGAAAAATCTGTTAGTTCAGAAAGAAAATCATAAACGCAGACAGTGATAAAGTGGCCGGATCCTCTTTTATATCCAGGATGTATGTAGTGCAGAGCTGCATTCCAGAGGAAGACAGTTTTATCTTGTTGCCGAAATCCTCAAGGAGGAGGAACAATACAAAATCACAACATTACAATGATATAGTTTGTGTTCTGATACCAAGTATAACTATAGTAGTAAATCAGACACTTTTAAAGTGAGAATTACGTACACTCAGGGAGCACTAGTGAACAGAGACAAATTGTCAGTTGTTTTTTTTTCTCAGCTTGCATTCCAGCCATTGTGATTGTGGAATATGTTAGATTTGTCAACTGGTAGTTTTCAGGGTATTGTCACTATTCTGATCCTCCATGACAGGCCGATGGCCAGTGGAGATATATGGGGTCTGTGTCCATCAACGAGTAAAAAGACACTGTCTGACAGCCAGGGACAAAAGACTGGATCACTTTTTATTTTGTCTAAAAGAGTGATTCTCATTCAGTTTACACCAACAGGTTTAGGATTCTCTTCTAGATCACAGATGGATAATTAAAGGATGATTCACCCGAATCGATCTACTTGTCCTTCCCCATAGAACCAGGCCTCACCAGGTACTGGAGGTGCCAGTCACTGAGCTAAACAGTGTAACTAGTACAGTGTATTCTGATGCAAAATGCTCATTAAACAGACGTCAAGCCATTACAGTACATTTTGTCGATATGGCAGAAAAACATGGTATTTTCGACAGCATATACAATCCACTGACTTATCAATGAGATAAGGGGATCCATCATATCCTAATCTCTGTGAGATATATTATGTCAGCCTGGGGGAGTACAGAACTAAATGAATCAGCTATAATCGTCAGGAGAGAACTAGGGTCCCTATGTTCATAAGAAAACTAATCTAGAGCAGACCAACTGTAGTGTGGGAAGAAAACGCCTGTTGAATGAAAGGAAATGGTTATTGTAAAACCTCCAAGGGTAGGGGGAGGTCTGCTACGTATCACGAAGCCCTACTTAAATGAATGACAAGTTGGGGGGTTTGTGTTTGTCTCTGATGGCGCACTTGGTTTGCCCCTGAATTGATCTCCTTTTCTTGAACGACTGATCTGAAGCAATGCAGCAGCCAGTGAAGAGGAACATGGAGGGATTCGTATATGAATTAACTCCAACATGTTACAACTATTCCAGATCTACGGGACAAGACAAACACGATTCTTTCAGGAAAGCACAAGTAGAAAAGCCCAGAACAACGTTCCACTTCTCATTAAACTTTATTTATATAGCACCAACATATTCCGTAGCGCTGCATAAGAGGGAAATAAACTGAACGTTTCACAAATTTGCACGTCATCCTTGCACAGGGGCCATGGTAATCTGCTCTGTATCGTTCCAGCTTTAGTGGATGTGCTGCGTGAAGCACTTCTGTCTTGATACAGTACCATATGACAAGACATTAAGGACCGGGGATGTGCAACACATTGCTTCATAAAGCATTGTGTACCCCACTGGCATTCAAAGGGTTAAGTATACTCAGCCACTGGTAAATAGATGTTTTACTAATCACTATGCCAAAGAGCAGGGGACCTTCTTTCTTAGCTACTCTCTAAATGGACCTTAACCCTTTGAGTGCCAGAGTGGTATGGAATTCATAGCAAAGCAATGCATTCCGTACCCCTCTGGCACTCAAAAGGTTAAGGAGATTATTTTACACAGTGTGTCATGTGACGTTTCCTCCCATGTCTGGCCATATGCATGAAGTAAAAGTGGGAGATTTTAAGATAAACCAACTACACCACAGGGTACAAATAAACATAATCAATTAATTAAACTGGTCTTTTAACGCTTTAAATGATAGAGACAAAGGACTAAACCACATTGCTCCGTAATGAGAAAGAGACCTCTTTAGCTCTCAAGGGGTTAAAAGCTGCATTCACATCAATGGTAATTTTCAACTTCTTTCTTTCTTCCCCTGAGGTGACGTTGGTTTGCTCCCCTATCTTGATACATACGGCTGCGCCCTAGCATCGTGTGGCCTAGTCTAGAGTGTGTGCACAATGCCGGGGACACGAGGACGTGTAAATAACGTTCAGCACTGAGGAAATGCATTAGTCTGCCTCAAAACAACATCAGTTCAGATTTCTCCTGATTGTAACAAGTCCGGGACTCTTGCCAGTGAGGTCACAAGATGGAAGACTGAAACGTTACGTCTTGCAGTGCCTGCTGCTCTCCTGCTCACGGAATGCTATGAGCAGCGCTGCTCCAGATGTGAGAATCTCCCAGCGCTCTGTGCCAGATGTGGAACCTCACCCAGCCACTCGCAGCCCATATATCATTCCCCTTCCTGCTATTAATCATTCCAGGGCTGAGCACTTAAACTTGCCTTGTAGCGGCTGGCCCATCAGGGACAGGCAGAATGCTCTAAAAGCCCAGAAATTCTGCTTCATCACACAGGATCGCCTCTCACAAAAAGCCAAGAAATCTTCTAAACATGCGTTAACCATTTTGAGTGCCAGATGGGTGTGTCACGCATAACAAAACAATGCACTTTGATCTGGTGCTCAGACTCGTAAAGAAATAATAATTCCCCCTAATAGATCAACTCCGTAGGGATTTAATACACAAAATTAATCTTTAATTAGTACTCAATATAATGCTCACGGAGGCCAACTTGATTCTATCTCGTCTGGAGTCCAGAACCCTAAACTGTGCAACATGTAGTGTTATTGGTAAGGGAGACTACAGTGGGAGGAGTTTGGAGTCCTATAGCTCAGCACAAATAATCATGTCTGCTTGCATGGACAAGGTACCAGTACTAAACGGTTTGCAGTATTCAATGAGGTCATTAGTATTTTCTGAAAGTAAACCTATAACCTTGACATTCTGTACATATTTGAAAACTTCATTTAAAACTGCCTGTGTGTCATGTTAACAAGAAGTGCAGCAGATGTATGATGTATAACTTAGGAGATATTCAAACTTTTATTTCTAGGAAAAGAGAAAGTCTCCTGGTACAGTACAGAACCTAATTAGCATATGGAATGTCACTGGCACTGTAATTAGCATACAGAACCAAGCATGGATAACTTCTTAACTGTATATTTGCTGTTTTTTTGGCTAGCATGATATATAGATAGTTTTTAATGCAGTTTTCAAATATGTTAACTTGAATCAAGGTAAAAGTTTCACTCTAAAAGTGGTATTCATTGTAGGCAGGGGTAGTGTTCCAAACAAACCTCCGATTATTCTTTATACTTCTGAATAATGTTTTGTGCCTTCCACTGTGTCCATAGCCATACAGTTTTACTGTAATTATATTTTAAACGTTCCCCCTCCCTCCCCATTTCCATACGTCACAATTCTTACCTGAGATTTGAAATCCAGTTTGGATCTCAAAGAGGGACAGTAATGTCTGTGTTTGTTAAAGGGATAGTAATGTTTAATTTTTCAAATAAAATTGAGTCTTCTCTATTCTTTTTTATAACGATGTGTATCATGAAAACATTATTAAATGCTGCCGTTTTTCGTTTACAGCCTAATAAAGTTTCCCCCTCCCGCCCCTTCCACTTACATCAGCAAGCCAGCCTGGACAGAATGCGACGAGTGACACTCTTCTTCCAGCATAAGGAAAAACCTGCCTCTTTCCTCAAGGGGGCAGGCCTTCCCTTATACTGAAAGCAGAAACATCGTTCCTCGATGCAGCACGTCTGGTCCGCGGACTGGATTCCAAATCTGAGGGGAGGCTGCTGAGGTAAGTGGAAGGGGCGGGAGGGGGAAACTTTATCAGACTGTAAATGAAAAACGGCAGCGTTTAATAACGTTTTCTTGCTACACATCTTTATAAAATAGAATAAAGAATACTCGATTTCACTTGAAAAATTAAACATCACTATCTCTTTAAAGGGTTAGTAATGCCCAAAGATAACTTTATGTTTTATTGCAGATTTTAAAAAAATAAATTATGTGCAGCAAATCCCATCTCTCAAACCTTTACGGTCTGAGAGATATTTTGGTGCTAAAGTTCCCCCCTCCCTCCCCTCCTCCTGACATCAGTGCTGTGCTGACAGCAGGAGATCCCGGTCCTGGGACCAGCCGGAGGCTCTGCAGCAGAGCCGAGACCGTTCCAATGAAGTGGTTCTTCTTAAAGGGATAGCAATACCTAATTTAAAGGTTATTTAGTATTGTAGTCTTTAAAAAAATATTAAGAACTATGTAAGTGTTATCTCTCAGACCTTTATGGTTTGAGAGATAGTCGCTACTAAAGTCCCCCCCTCCGTGACGTCAGCGCTCTAGCTGACAGAACGGGATTCTGGTCCGCAGACCGGCCGGCGGATCTTCAGCAGAGTCAAGATCGCAATCTTTTAAGAGAGTTACTTCACTGGAACAGTCTACAAAGTGTGCTTGCAAACCAGGCACATTTTGCTGACTGTTCCAACGAAATAGTTCTTTTTAAAGATCACAATCTCGGCTCTGATGAAGAGCTGCCGGCCGGTCTGCAGACCAGAATCCAAGTCTGACAGCTAGATGGCAGACTTGACCGAAAAAGCCAGGAAGAGGGAACTTTAGTCACAAGTATCTCTGAAACCATAAATGTTTGAGAGATAAGACTTACATAGTTCTTAATATTGTTTTAGAGCCTACAATACAAAATAAACATTAAATTAGGTATTACTATCCCTTTAAAGATCTCTAATTTGGCTCTGCTGAAGAGCCATTTCGAGTCGGCCGCCTCGGATCTCCTTCTGTCAGTTTTACAGCTGACATCTGGAGAGAGGGAACTTAGTGGCGAATACCTCTCAAACCTGCACATAATTTTTTTTTTCAAAATCTACAATAAAACAAAGTTATCTTTGGGCATTACTAACCCTTTAAGGAAAACCCCGCACCCCTTGAACACTTATGCTCACACAATAACGTCCCTCACGGTGATCCGCCTGGACCGACATTCTCATCTGATCAAAGAAGAGTGATGTTGACAAAAGGAGGGGGGGTATAAAAAATAATTACACTAAAACTACACTGATATGGACAGTGTGGGAGGTACAGAGGGTAATTAAAAAGTATAAAGAATAATCAGAGATTCATTTATAGTGTGCCATTACTCTCTCTTTAAAGAAGAGCAGCAGACACATCTTTACAATCATTACCTTAGCAGCAGAATACAGAATAATGTCATACCACATGTGCCCAGGGAAAACTGTATGCTTCACAGGCCCATTGTTAGGCATTTACCCCGCTCCCCCAGAAGAAATCTCCTTATGAAATACAAATCTTTATCTATGCACTAGAATCACAGATCCTCCATACACTTTAACACAGGAATATAGGGCTGTATACAGGAAGCGTAACTCTTTACGACCTAAAGTGTGTAATGCATTACACACCCTTCTGGTTCTCAGCGGGTTAAGATAAGCAGTTATGGACCAAAATAGCTGTAGCATAAGGGAAATATAAAGATTTCCAAAATCCCAGTTGATTTTAAAGGGATAGTTATGTAAAAAAATATATCTACTATAGGCTTTATCCTCATGAGTAAAACAGGGCACTCCAACCACTAAGAGGTGCTTTATTCAAATGTTATTGCAGCTCAATATTAGGTGCAGTATCTCTGTGGCCAGAAATGTTACAGTAGCGTTGTTGATATACCACCTATGCAGGTTTATCTGCAGGTTTATGTTCAACTGACCCGAGCTGTCCATAGAGCAGAGCAGCAACAGCGCCACTGCAATATTTCAGGTCACAGAGATACTGAACCTTAAAAATCAAGCTTCAGGTGCATTTACTTTTGAAGAAGAAAAAAAAAAAAGAACAACTCAAAGCAGTGGGAGTACCCCTGTTTTATTACTATTCTTTATTTATATAGCGCCAACTAATTCCGCAGCGGTGTACAATTGGGAATAGGTATACAGAGGTATTATATAGTACAAATCAAATGTGGAGAACAGAAGGATCAGAGGGCCCCCTGCTCATGAGAGCTTACAGTCTAGAGGAAGATTTTACTCAGGGGATATACCCTAAAATATATTTTCTTACCTACTAAGTGTTACTATCCCTTTAATTGCACATTTAACCTTTTGAATGCAAGACAGGTGCCTAACACATTGCAAATCTCTCCAGCTACAAGAGGATTTTAGTCTTACCTGTTAAATCCTTTTCTCTTAGTCCATACAGTACTGGTAACTTTGGGTAGGCAATCCACCCCTTTAATTATAGACAGGAACAATTCTAGAATTGTATGCAGGGGATGGAGACTACCTTCCCTTCTTGGTTGCAGCTAGCCAATCAGCTCCAGAAAGATTTGAGACACTAACTATCGACTAGATAGTGGAAGGGAAAGAGACTCCTGTGAGCATGAAGGACTCCCACGGTCTGCCACAGGAGAGCCAAGCATGGTCCCTTGACAGGGTGGGAGACCAGTAACCTGTATGGACTAAGAGACAAGGATTTAACAGGTAAGACTAAAATCCTCTTTTCTCTGTCGTCCAATACAGGTTACTGGTAACTTTGGGATGTCCAACCATTGAGCTTCCCAGAGACAGGAAGTAAGGCAAGGACCAGGCACAAGGCCCCCAAAGTCACCAAAGCAGATATGAACCATCAAATCAGAAATAGCCCAACAAAACAATGACGTGTCAACGGACACTGAACAGGAACTGTCACACAGCTCACTGAACTAGAGCCAACAGAAAGCACAAAGAACCGAAGAAGACTCTAGACAGGCAAGACTGCCTCCAGGATCTTCCTCCCAAAGCTGGCGTAGGCCAATGTCAGCACATCAACACGGTAGTGTATCGAAAAGGTGTGCACAGACGACCAAGTGGCAGCCTTGCACAGTTGATAAGCAGAGGCCTGAATCTTGTAAGCCCAAGAAGCCCCAACAGAGCTTGTAGAATGAGCCGTGACCCGAAAGGGGACAGGCTTCTTCCTCAGCTCGTAAGCCTTACGAATAGTGGACTTGATCCAGGACGCAACAGTCACTTTGGATGCAGGTCTTCCTGCCCTGGGACCCTCAGGAATGACGAACAGCGAGTCAGACTGCCTTTTAGATTCAGTGCGATGTACATAAAACTTAAGACAACGCACCACATCCAACAAGTGGAGATCCCTCTCCTTGTCAGAGGTGGTGTCAGGGCAGAAAGAAGGCACCCCAATCTCCTGAATGATGTGGAACTCCCAAACTACCTTTGGAAGAAACTCCTGAGAAGTACGAAGCACCACCTTGTCCTTGTGAAACACCAAAAAAGTTGGTTTACAGGACAGAGCATGTAACTCCGCAACACGGCGAATGGACATGATCGCCAGAAGAAAAGCCATTTTCCACATCAACAGGCGTAGAGGAATAGTAGCCAAGGACTCAAATGTGCCCAAAACCAAGTTAAGATCCCACGGAGCAGCGGGATTCCTGAAAGCAGGATGAGTATGAGCATCGCCCTGGAAGAAAACCTTGACGTCAGGAAGGATGGCAATGCGCCTCTGAAAGAAAACAGAGAGAGCAGAAGTCTGAACACCCCTTAGTGACAGACGACTTACTTGGTAAGTCCAGGAAGTCATTTGCTATAATGGGGAAAAAAAAACCTCTGTCATTAAGGGGTTAAGGGAACTCAAGCTGAGGCCCTTATTCACACCATCCTGCAAAAAGGCCAGCACCTTAGGCAGATCAAATTCCTGAGACAGGTCCCTGTCAGCACACCAAGATAGAAAGGTCGACCAGACAAGATGGTAGATCTTGGAAGAAACAGGTTTGCGGGCACTTAGCATAGTAGCCACCACCCCAGAAGAAAAACCTTTCTTCTTCAATATTGAGGATTCGGTTTCCAAGCTGTCAAGGCTAGCCGATGAACATCCTGCTTCCACAGGTAACCCTGTAGAAGAAGATCCAGATGGCAAGGGAACCGGAATGGCTCCGCCACTATCAGATCCTGCAACTCCGGAAACCAAGCTTGGTGAGGCCAGTACAGAGCAATCAGAATGACTGGACAGCGTTCCAGTCGCAATTTCCGTAACACCCTGTGCAACACTGGAAGGGGAGGAAATATATAGGCCAGAGGAAACAACCAAGGAATGGACATTGCATCCACCGCCAGAGCTAGAGGGTCCCTCCACCAAGAGCACCTTCCTGTTGTGTCTTGTCGCCATCAGGTTGATGTAAAGAAGACCCCACTTCTGAACGAGAGTGAATACCTCTGGGTGCAGTTCCCACTCTCCGCTATGCACTGTGTGTCGACTGAGGAAGTCCGCCATGACGTTGTCTATGCCAGGAATGTGCACTGCGGATATGGCAGAAATGTGTTGTTCTGCCCAGGACAAAATAGCACTGACCTCTAACCAAGCGGCGAGACTTCTTGTTCCACCCTGCTTGTTGATGTAAGCCACACAAGTGGCATTGTCGGACTGTTCCCGGACTGGACAAGTCTTCCAGCTGAGATGTCCGATGACGAAGGACATGAAATATCACCCGAAGCTCCAACACGTTCATGGGAAGGAGAGATTCCTCCGGAGACCACCGACCCTGAGCACTCAGGCGACCCAGGACTGCTTGTATGGTGGAGATGAATTTCCTCAGTAGAGAGGACAGCTTCTTGGCTGGAACTGGATCTTGAGCCAGAACCGCAGAAACCCTGTGGGCGATCTGGTGAGCTACCTTGTCCGTGAGAAACACCATGCTCTTCTGATTGTCGAAGAGAAGGCCCAGGAAGACCAGACGCTGGGATGGGACAAAATATGACTTGTCCATGTTGATGATCCACCCGTGATGGGCGAGAGCATGAATGCAGTCCTGAAACTGCTGATGAAGAATTTCCGAGGAGGGGGCTTTCAGAAGCAGGTCGCCCATGTATGGAGTAACTCTGATGCCGTCCCAATGGAGGACGGATACTAAAGCTCCCAGGAAACGGTTGAAGACTTGAGGAGCTGTAGTCAGACCAAAGGGAAGAGCTGAAAACTGAAAGTGCCCTTGGTCGCAGGAAAATCTGAGAAAGTGCCTGCTCTCTGGATGAATGGTGATGTGTAGATACACGTCCTGAAGATCCAGAGGGGCAAGGAATTCCCCCAGGGACACGGGCAGCAATCACCGTCCATAGGGACTCCTGGTGATAATAAGTCCTGATCACAAAAGAATTGAGATCCTCCAAATCCAAAATGGGAAGACAACTGCCGTCCTTCATGGAGACCACAAAGAGGTTTGAGTAAAAATCCATACCGCTGTCCTGAACTGGAACAGGCTCCAGAACATCCTTGTCCAGACGGGCCTGGATAGCGCCACTGTACAGACGGCGTTTCTCTGCTCCTTGGGGCGTATGAGAGTGAAAAAAGCAAAAGGGAGGAAGAGAGACAAAAGGGATCCTGTACCCTTCCGCCATCACCTGTAAAACCCACAGGTCCGCCACTGAGTCCTCCCAGACACTGTGGTAATGACGCAGATGGCCACCCACAGCTGAGTGGGGACTTGGGTTCGGTGAGTCATGCCGAAGAAGGCTTGGAAGCCTTAGGCTTGGAGGAGACCTTGGGCTTCCATTGCTGTTTGGGCTTGGAGGAGGCACACGGAGCTGAGGGAACCGCCTGGTTCGCCGGACGTGTCTCTGTCTGGAAGGAATGAAAAAAACGATTACGCTTAAGCAGCGTTTTCTTCCTGGGGACCAACAGCAGAAAGGTACTTTTACCCCCTGTGGCCTCACTAATCAGATCCTTAAGATCTGGCCCAAACAATGAAGTGCCTTGAAAAGGCAAGGAGAGCAAGGCTTTCTTGGAAGCAGTTTCTGCAGACCAGATCTTGAGCCAAAGAGCTTGTCTGGCAACAGCAGACATGATGGAAACCCTAGCCACCAAACGGATGGCATCAAACAAGGCAGCAGAAACATAGTGTTGGGCCTCAGAAATGTTGGCAAGAAGCCGCAACATAGCCGAAGTAGGAGCACTCTGACGGACAGCCAGAGTGAGCTGTTCAGTCCAGAGCACAATGGCCCGGTTAACCCATGCCGCAGCGAATGCTGGATGCATGGCAGTACCAGCAGTGGCAAAAATGGAAAAAGTGGCAAAAAGTGGAAACCTCAAGTTTCTTGTCAGTCCAATCTTTCAGAGCGGACGCATCACAAACTGGCAGGGCAGTAGACTTAGATAGCCTGGAGATAGAAGCATCCACCTTGGGAGGATGAACCCAATGAGCAAGCGCTGCCTCAGAGAAGAGATAAAGCTTGGCAAATTTCTTGGACACAGAAGGTTTCCTGTCAGGAGATTTCCACTCTTCAGACACAAGGCGGTCAAGAGTGGGGTTAGGTGGAAAAAAAGTAAGGGGTTTTTAGGCTCCTGAAACACATCAGAGGGATCAGAAGGAACCTCCTGAACTAAGGGAAAGTTTAGAGCACAGGATCTGCCTCAAAGGGATCCCCAAAAGACTGAGAGGAGCCCACAGCAGAACATTCCTTAACATCTGAATCCACCAGCAGTTCCTCCTCAGAGGAATATGATGTGTCAGGGACTCCCTGTGGTTTTGGCAGGGAAGACTTGACGGAGGAGGGGGTCTGCCAGGAATGGAAGAGCCTCTGTAACTGGGATGGAGATAGTTGCAATGTAGACCTAAGATGCCTGGTAGCAGCCTTGAACTCTTGCACCCAAACTGGCTCTAATGCATGGCTGGAGGTCCCTGGGAGACTCTCAGGGACATCAGAACATGCTGGGCATAAATGACCTGAGAATTCTCTAGGTAACCCTGAATGACAGGAGGAGCAATGCGCAATAGGGGATACAGAGACCCCAGCATCCTTAGTCTTAGGTCTGGCTCCAAGCTCCAATGGTATAGACATTCTCACAGTGTCAAATAACCTGATAATAAAAGAAATCACCCAAGTACAGTGTGTAGGATTAAAGTTTCACCCCAGAAATTGCTAAACTAAACTTATCTGGCAGGTGAAGGGTTAATCAACAGAGGAGAGAAGGAAAATCCAAGCCCTGCGTAGGATACTCGTTCTGGAAATAGCACAAAATGGCTGCCTCGGCGGGAGCCAATCAGAAACGTAGTTTCCCAGAAAAAGTACCCAAACAGTGCCCGAAGCCCCCTGAGCCCCCCAACACACTAGAAACATGAACCGGATGATAGAGCAAGGGCAGACAAGAAAAATGAGCCATCTCTGAAGTCGCTAGGTTAAGCGGTTGCAGAGATATGTCACAAACTGTACAGTCCCATAGGAGTGAATGGAGCAATGGCACCTAAGCAGTAAAGCGTGCCTCTCAAATTTTAAAATATTGAAACACTAAAATAAAAATGCATGAAACATCACTAGAATACCCAAAAAACACTGAACCTGTAGGAAAAGTGTCAGAAACCCCCCCAAAAGATGCAAAACCAGCAGCTAAAGGGTTGAAGTTCCAACTAAACCTGCTCCAAAACACCCAACAGACATACAAATAGACCCAAAGAGTGCAGGAGTCTGCAATAGGAACTCCAAAGGAAAACCCCTGTGCGGAGGGGCACTGTGGGACATGTGGACCTGCAGCACTCTAAGGGTTGCTCACCTTTCCTGCAGATCTTCTGTCTTCAGATTACCATGTATTAAGAAGAAACCTCGGTGGGCTACTCCTGAGGAAAGAACTTGTACTCAAGATTTTCCACTCAGGGCTTAAAGTCCACAAAAAGCACCTGGATACTGAGCTAGCCACATCTAAGGGCATTGTCAGTTATGGTAATCCGCCTAATGGTGGTATTCCATTTATAACATTTATAACCGGTATGGTTTGAGAGATACATGCATTCAAACTTTGATGTGTCCTGCTTTCAGCTGTAAAACTATCATGGAGGCTCTGCAGTAGAGCCACAATTGCTTTATTTAAAACTAATGACTTCCTTGGAATGGTTTAAAAAGTGTTTTCAAACCAGGCACACTTTTTAGACAATTCCAGGGAAGTCATTTGTTTTAAATAATGCAATTGCGGCTCTGCTGAAGAGCCTCCGTGTCAGCCGACACGGATCTTCTGCTGACAGCTTTACAGCTGAAAGCAGGACACATCAAAGTTTGAATGCACGTATCTCTCAAACCATAGTGGTTTGAGAGATATGTTGTTTTGCATTCAGTTCAACTTTTGAAGATCTACAAAATACAAGCTATTTATAATGGGACATTACTAACATTTTAAGAACCAAACGACAAATTTAATTTTATTGACATAATCTCATGCATGTTTTAAGGAATTATGACAGCTCTAAGTCTCTAACTGTATTGTATCAGGAGAGTCCTGTTATGGTCCGGATTTTAGCCCTAAAGGGGCAGTGCCATCTTCACCGAGCTAATATGGGTTATAGTCCACCAACACCAGGAGAACTGCACTCTGCCTCTGCGCTTGAACCTGTCTCCTAGAGAAACGCTTCCCTCCTGCATTTACCGAAAGCCCTTACAAAATTACACAGAGTTGCACTCCGGCCCTAACATCTGTCTGTCTGCCAGTCTAATGCTGCTAATAACTTCTGGTTATCGTTTACACAAGAACACTGACACATATCATCATTAAGCACAGCACTGATACAATGTATCAAACAGAACAACTAATATGTTTCCCTCTTCCAGAAGAAAGAGATATAATTGATACATTGTCTGCGCAACAGAGTATCAACTTCCAGTCTGTGATCAGAAAGCCTAACATAACTCATTTCCACTTACATCTCTCTCACACACCTCTGTCTCTATTACCAGTCAGGAAGGGTATTAACCCATTGTGTGCCAGACATATATCCAAAGCTATGCGCTGAAAACCTCTCTGGCACTCAGAGTGAAACTTGTGGTAAGGAGTTTAGGTAGGGGCTCTGTATATTTAGTTATTACCATCTGAGGTTATGAGACTACACTTCCCTCTGTCAGTCCCTACACTGGCTCCCATTAGAACATGCAATTAAATTCAAAATTCTGGTGCTTCCTTACAGAGCCCTTATTGACACCGCACCCCCTATATTTCATCACTTATTTCCAAATACACTCCCACTCGTCAACTTCACACTGCACATGACCTTTTCCTCTCCACAGCTCTTATTACGTCCTCCTACTCCTGCCTACCCACCTACAGGACTCCTCCCACTCCTGCCTACAGGACTCCTCCCACTCCACTCCCGCCTACAGGACTTCTCCCACTCTACTCCCGCCTATAGGACTCCTCCCACTCCCACCTACAGGGCTTCTCTCTCTCTCCACTCCCACCTACAGGACTTCTCCCACTCCCGCCTACAGTGCTTCTCTCACTCCACTCCCGCTACAGGACTTCTCCCACTCCCACCTACAGGACTTCTCCCACTCTACTCCCGCCTATAGGACTCCTCCCACTCCACTCACGCCTACAGGACTTCTCCAACTCTACTCCCGCCTACAGTGCTTGTCTCACTGCACTCCCGCTACAGGACTTCTCCCACTCCCACCTACAGGGCTTCTCTCAGTCCACTCCCACCTTCAGGGCGTCTCTCACTTCACTCCCTCCTACAGGACTTCTCCCACTCCCGCCTATAGGGCTTCTCTCACTCCACTCCCACCTACAAGAATCCTCCCACTCCACTCCCACCTACAGGACTTCTCCTGTGCTGCACCCGAGCTCTGGAATTCTCTCCCTGCCTGCACATCTTCAGACGCTCCCTGAAAACTCACCTCTTCAGGGAAGCCTATCACCTGCCTCCATAAACATTATCACCAACAACCCACCCCTTCCCTGATCACTGCATTCAACAGCATTTCTCACTCCCACCCACTGACCAGCAGTTCATGTGACAGGAGGCACTTACACCCAATAGCACTTCCACCTTCTGTGTCCTACCTTCCTTCCTCTAGACTGTAAGATCTCACCAGCAGGGGGCCCTCTGATCCTTCTGTTCTCCACATTTGATTTGTACTATTTAGTATCTCTGTATGTCTATTCCCTATTGTACAGCGCTGTGGAATTAGTTGACACTCTATAAATAAGAAAATAATAATAACTATGAGACTTCAAAAACACAGAGATGTGGATCTCCGACAAAATATAATGGCATACCCCTAAACGGTCATCTTACTCTCTCTCCCCTCGGTTGCCCTAGATGGACCCGTTTCCTTTAACTTTTCTGTATGTGATTTTTCAGTTCTGTGAACTAAACTACAATGCTATCCTTCTCTGTTGCTTTTATGTAAAAAAAAAAAATATATTGAACAAACATTAAAGAAATGTCAGTGAATATCTAGCTTATTTGTACGAAGGACAGGACCATGAAAAGTCTAATCAAGTCCTAGAAAAATTGGAGGAGAAATGTAATAGCGAATCTAATTCAATCTAGAACGAGCTGTCTATTGTCTCCTCTGTTCCTCTACCCCATAAATCAGCCTTCAAAATGTGACTTTATTCTCATATAAAGATTATTTTTCCCTAGCAAAGAGACTAGAGCAAGCAGACTGAATTAATTACGCAAATAATTGCTGCAGCTGGGAAAAAAATAAATAAAAATATCAGTAAAAGTTTGTTTATGAAGCAAAGTGTAGAAAATCTAAATGTTGATTTGCTGGTATATCTCGGCAGCGAAAGAGAGCAATATTTCAGCCCAGCGGTAATTATCGGTTCAATATGAAATCTATGGCCACGTACTCAGGTGCATCAATCAGCTTTTCTGCTGATGATATCCCTGATCCGGCCTTCCATTTCAGCCTGTATATTATCCATAATAATCAGCGTGCTTTACTGCCGCTCTGGATTGTATTTTGTGCCACTGCGTTCTACATAATGTTTATAATTTACCGCGTGTGGAGAAACACCCGGAGATGCATATCACAAGCCGGTGGAGGAGAAAATCCTGCGCACACCTGGATGCTGGATATAGTAAGACAAAGCAGTAGGGTTTTATTAACCCCGTAAATAGCAGATAGGTCTCCAGTGCATGGTGTTGCCATGCGTTGTCATCTCTGAAGCATCCAAGGGGTTAAAAAGAAATTATACTTATAGGAATAAGTGTCTCTTAACATGTACCTATCACAGTGAGAACATTTTCTGCTGTTTAAAATCTGCCTCTGTGTTGTACTTGCTTGTGTGGGCTGTGTGCATGTGTGTGTTAACACCGGCCCAGCACAGATACCAATTAGCATAAAGTGTCACACTACGCCACCAAGGGCCAGCTCTCAAAAACAGGATTTTAGTCTTACCTGTTAAATCCTTTTCTCTTAGTCCATACAGGTTACTGGTAACTTTGGGTAGACGATCAGCCCCTTTAAATAGGCAGGAACAATTCTGAGAAGTGACTGCTGGGTGAAGCCTACCTCCTCTCCTTAGCTTGCAGCTATCCAATCCCCATCCAGTAAGATTTGCAGACTAACTATTGACTAGGTAGTAAGAAGGGAAAGAGACTCCTGTGAGCATGACCCTGAAGGACCCCCAAAGTCTGCCACAGGAGAGCCAGGCATGGTCCCTCGACAGGGTGGGAGACCAGTAAGCTGTATGGACTAAGAGAAAAGGATTTAACAGGTAAGACTAAAATCCTCTTTTCTCTGTCGTCCAATACAGGTTACTGGTAACTTTGGGATGTACAACCATTAAGTTCCCCAGGGCGGGAAGTAAGGCAAGGACCCGGCGCAGGCCCCCAAAGTCACCAGAGCACCAATGAACCTACAGATCATGAATAGCTCAAAAATAACCATAAAGTGTCAATGGACACCAAACGGGTAAAACAAACCCTGCACCCTCAGTAGCACTGTAAACGGAGTTTGCGGTAACACTACATGACAGAAATCCAGCTTCGAAGGGGAGTGTGAAGGAGCTTCCTGGGGCAGCTGGGAAGTCCTGAGACTTCATGGAGTTCCGCAAAAAGCAAAAGTGCCCGATTTTGCAGGGCAAATATCTCCACTACCAGGCGACTTGAAGAACACACACACACAAACCACTAATGTCAGGTTAAACATTAAAACGCATGGTAAAACTTTGGTTTTAGGTGATAGTTCCGCTTTAAGGTCCCACTGAGGAGCAGGGGACCTACACACCGGATGGGTATGAGCAACACCCTGGAAGAAAATCTTGACATCAGGAATGATAGCAAGACTCCTCTGAAAGAAGACAGAGTGCAGAAGTCTGAACCTTAAGAGAACTCAGAACTGAGACCCTTATCCACACCATTCTGGAGGAAGGAAAGAACTGTAGGAAGGTCAAAATCCTGAGACAGGGCTTTGTCAGCACACCAAGATAGAAAGGCAGACCAAACACAATGGTAGGCCTTAGAGGAAACATGCTTACGGGCACTAAGCATAGTAGCCACCACACCAGAAGAAAAACCTTTCTTCTTCAAATTTGAGGATTCAATCTCCATGCTGTCAAAGCCAGACGATGAACATCTTACTTCCAGAGGTAACCCTGCAGAAGAAGATCCGGACGGGGAGGAAGTCGAAGAGGTTCCACCACTGAGAGGTTCAGAAGCTCCAGAAACCAGGCCTGTTGAGGCCAGTATAGAGCAATCAGAATGACTGGGCAGCTCTCCAGTCTCAGTTTCCATAGCACCCTGTTCAACAGGGGAATGAGAGGAAAGATGTATGCCAGAGGAAATGTCCGATGGAACGATAAGGCATCTACTGCCAGAGCCAGGGGATCCGCCCAGCGAAAGCAGAATGTTGTAACCTTCCTGTTGTGCCTGGTTGCCATCAGGTCGATCCAAGGAAGACCCCATTGCCAGATGATTAGGTTCAAAACCTCTGGATGAAGCTCCCACTCTCCACTGTCCACCGTGTGCTGACTAAGGAAGTCTGCCAGATCGTTGTCTACGCCAGGAATATGAACTGCGGAAATGGCAGGAACATGCTCCTCTGCCCATGATAAAATAGACTTGACCTCAAGCCAAGCTGCAAGACTTCTAGTGCCGCCTTGCTTGCAGGCTACCACTGTGGTGTTCTCCGACTGTACCCTGACCGGACAATCCTCCAGTTGCCATGTCCGGTGATGTAGGGCATGAAATATCACCCAGAGCTCCAAGACATTGATGGGAAGGAGAGACTACTCATGGGACCACCAGCCCTGAACACTCAAGTGCCACAGTATCGCTCCCTATCCGGAGAGGCTGGAATCCGTCGTGACTGTTGTCCAGAGGGCACCAGGAAAGGTCTGCCTTTCAGGAGATTGTTCAGGCTGAGCCACCACGAGAGGCTCTGCTACACGTGAAGAGGGAGAGAAAGGGATCTTTCCAGGAGATCTGGTCGACCCCTGCATGCCAGGATTAGAAACCTCTGAAGTTCCCTGGTATGAGCCATGGCAAACGGGACTACTTCTATGGTGGAAATGAACTTTCCCACCAAAGATGACAACGTCTTGGCTGGAACTGGATCCTGAGATAGAATAGCCTGGACCTTCCGTGCTACCTGATGAGCTACTTCGTTTGTGAGAAATACCATCCCTCTTTGAGTGTCAAAGAGGATGCCCAGAAAGACCATGCTCTGGGAAGGAACAAGGTCTGACTTGTCCAGATTGATGATCCACCCGTGATGGGAGAGAGCATGAATGCAGTCCTGCACCTGCTGATGAAGGAGTTCCGGAGAAGAGGCCTTCAGAAGGAGGTCGTCCATATATGGTGTCACCCTGATGCCGTCCCGATGTAGGACGGAGATCAATGCTCCCAGAACTCTACTGAAGACTTGAGTAGCTGTGGTCAGGCCAAAGGGGAGGGCAGAAAATTGGAAATGCCCTTGGTTTCAGGCAAAGCGGAGATATTTCCGACTCTCTGGATGAATAGTGATGTGCAGATAGGCATCCTGAAGATCCAGAGAGGCCATAAATTCCCCAGGGGACACAGCCGCTATCACTGTGTGCAGTGACTCCTGGCGGTATTGGGACCGGACCACAAAGGAGTTGAGATCTTTCAGATCCAAAATGGGACGACAGCCGCCATCCTTCTTGGAAACCACAAAGAGGTTGGAGTAGAATCCCAAGCCCCCCTCCTGAGGAGGAACTGGTTCCAGGACTATCTTGTCCAGAAGGGCCTGAATAGCTTCCTCGAAAAGGCGGCACTACTCCGCTCCCAAGGCAGAACAAGAAGAGAAAGTCCTGGAAGGAGGAAGGGAGGTGAAGGGAATTCTGCACCCTGTAGCTACCACCTGTAAAATCCACAGATCCGCCACAGAGGCCTCCCAAGCCCAGAGGTAGTGGCGTAAGCGACCTCCTACCTGCGGTTGGGGATCTGGGTTCGGCGATTCATGCAGAAGAATGTCTTAGGACTTAGGTCTCCATTGCTGCTTAGGCTTGGATGAGGAGAACAGAGCCTGAGGGACAGTCTGGGTTGCTTGGAGCTAGTCTGCTTGAAAGGGATGAAAAAGCCGACTCCTTTTGACAGGCGCCTTCTTCCTCAGGACCACTGGCAGGTGAGAACTCATCCCTCCAGTGGCTTCGCTGATGAGATCCTTGAGTTCAGCCACAAACAGGGAATAGCCGTGAAAAGGCAAAGACAAGAGAGCCTTCTTGGAGGCAGTGTCAGCAGACCAGATCTTGAGCCAAAGAGCACATCTGGCTACCACAGACAGGGTAGGTGCCCAGGCTACCATACCCACAGCGTCAAACAGGGCAGCAGAGACATAATGCTGAGCCTCAGCAATGTTAGAGAGAAGCCGCAACATGTCAGCAGTAGGGGACCCCTGACGGACAGCTGAAGTGAGCTGTTCAGTCCAAACAGCCACAGCCCTATTCACCCATGCTGCAGCAAATGCAGGGCGGAGGACAGAGCCAGGCGTCGCAAAAATAGCCTTGAAAGAGGTCTCAAGCTTCTTATCAGTGCAGTCTTTGAGAGCAGAGGCGTCAGCCACAGGCTAGGCAGCGGACTTAGAAAGCTTGGAAACAGGGGTCTCCACTTTGGGGGGATGAACCCACTGCATGAGGACCGTTTCAGAGAACGGGTAAAGCTTAGTGAACTTCCTAAACACAGATGGTTTCCTGTCTGGGAACTTCCATTCTTCAAACACCAAGCGGTCAAGGGCGGGGTTAAGCAAAAAATAAGTATGGGGCCTAACAGGCTCCTGAAACACAGCAGAGGGGTCAGAAGAAGCCTCCTGTACCAAGGGAATGTTCAGGGTGGTCAGCACAGCCCTGATCAGGCCCTCAGCAGAGGGAATGGGGTCAGTCTCAAAGGCTCCCCAAAAACTCAGATGAAGGAACAGCTGAACAGTCATCATCATCAGAGTCCACCAATAATTCCTCCTCAGAGGAGTCAGACACATCAGGTACACCGGGAAGTTTAGGAAGGGAAGATCTGATAGGGGCAGGGGTCTGCCATGAGTGGAAGACCCCCTGTAAAGTGGATGGAAGGAGTTGTAAGGTGGACCGGAGGTCCCTGTTAGTAGTCTTAAACTCTTGCATCCAAACTGGCTCTAGTGCATGGCTGGAGGCCCCAGCAGCGCATGCTGGACAAACATGACCTAAATATTCTCTAGGTAACCCCGTGTGACATGAGGAGCAATGAGCAATGGGGGACACAGACACCTCAGTGTCCATTGTCTTAGGTTTAGCCCCAAGGTCTAACGGAGTAGACATTCTCACAGAGTCCAGCGGTCAAAGTATCAAAACACCCACAAAAAAGTGTGTATGATAAAAAAATTCACCCCTGAAACTCTAAATAAGACTTTTGTGGTAGGCGAAGGGTTAAAATGCGGAGGAGAGGAGGAGTCCAAGCCCTGCGAAGGATACTCGATCTGCGAATACACAAAATGGCTGCGCGACGGGAGCTAATCAGAAATGAGCGTGCGAAGCGAGCGCTCATGGGAATCGTAGTTTCGCTAACGGAGTTCCCCAAAAGTGCCCGAAGCCCCCTAAGGCCCACAACATGCCCAGAACATTGTTCGGATGACAGAGCAAGGGCAAACCAACAAAATGAGCCATCTCTGACCTCCCTACGTGGAGCGGTTGCCATGTCCATTCCTTGGTTATTTCCTTTGGCTTACGTCTTTCTTCCCCTCCCCATGTTGCACAGGGTGTTAAGGAAAGTGAAACTGGAGCGCTGTCCAGTCATTCTGATTGCTCCGTACTGGCCTCGGCAGGCTTGGTTTCCAGAGCTTCTAGATCTGTCAGTGGCGGAGCCTTTCCGGCTCCCTTGCCACCGGGATCTTCTTCTACAGGGTTACCTGTGGAAAGAGGATGTCCATGGAAATTGAATACTCAATATTGTGGAAGAAAGGTTTTTCTTCTGGTGTGGTGGCTACTATGCTTAGTGCCCACAAACCTGTTTCATCTAAGGCCTACCATCGTATCTGGTCGACCTTTCTCTCCTGGTGTTCTGATAGGGACCTGTCTCAGTAATTTGATCTGCCTGCTGTCTTGGCCTTGCAGGATGGTGTGGATAAGGGCCTCATTTCCCTTTAGGTTCAGACATCTGCTCTCTCTGTTTTCTTTCAGAGGCGCATATTTTTCCTGATGTCAAGGTTTTCTTCCAGGGTGTTGCTCATATTAGTCCTGTGTTTAAGACTCCCGCTCCTCAGTGGGATCTTAACTTGGTTTTGGGCGTCCTTCAGCTCCCTCCCTTTGAGTCCTTGGCTACTATTCCTCTACCCCTGCTGACGTGGAAAATGGCCTTTCTCCTGGCGATTGTGTCAGTTCGCCGTGTCATGGAATTGCATGCTCTGTCTTGTAGACCACCCTTTTTGGTGTTTCACATAAACAAGGCAGTGTTTCGCACGAGTTTCTCCCGAAGGTGGTTTCTGTGTTCCACATTAATCAGGAAATTGTGTTTAATGTACATCGCACTGAGTCCATTAGACAATCTGACTCGCTGTTCATCATTCCTGAGTGTCCCAGGGCAGGGAGACCTGCATCCAAAGTGACACTTGCGTCTTGGATCAAGGCCACTATTCGTATGGCTTACGAGCTAAGGAAGAAGCCTGTTCCCTTTCGGATCACGGCTACTAGATCTATTGGGGCTTCTTGGGCTTACAAGAATCAGGCCTCAGCTGATCAGTTGTGCAAGGCTGCCACTTGGTAGTCTGTGCACACCTTTTCGAAGCACTACCGTGTTGATTTGCTGGCATTGGCTGATGTCAGCTTTGGGAGGAAGATCCTGGAGGCAGTCTTGCCGGTCTAGGATCTTCTTGGGTTCTCTGGTGCTTCCTTCACTTTTGGGCCCTGTTGGCTCTTGTTCAGTGTGCTGTGTGACAGTTCCTGAGGTGTCGTTACCCCTGTTCAGTGTCTGCTGACACGTCATTTGTTTTTGTTGGACTATCTCTGATCTGATGGTTCATATCTGCTCTGGTGTCTTTGGGGGCCTTGTGCCTGGTCCTTGCCTTACTTCCCGTCTCTGGGAAGCTCAATGGTTGGACATCCCAAAGTTACCAGTAACCTGTATTGGACGACAGAGAAAAGAGGATTTTAGACATACCAGTTAAATCCTTTTCTCTTAGTCTATACAGGTTACTGGTCTCCCACCCTGTCAAGGGACCATGCTTGGCTCTCCTGTGGCAGATGGTGAGAGTCCTTCGGCAGACAAACAAAATGAGCCATCTCTAAGTCGCTACGATGAGCGGTTGCAGAGATATGTCCCAAACTGTACAGTCCCATAGAAGTGAATGGAGCAATGGAGTCTATGCGGTAAAAGTGTGCCTTTACAAATTTTGCAAAGTTGTAACTGAGAAGTATGAGTGCACTAGACATTACTAAAACATGTCGCTAGACCCAAAAACCACTGAGCCCAGTAAGGAAAGTGCCAACAACCCCCCAAAAGATACTAAACCAGCAGCTAAAGGGTTATAGTACCACAAAACCTGGTCCAAAATACCAAAAGACATACAGATAGACCCAATGAGTGCAGGAGTGTGCAATAGGAACTCCAAAGGAAAACCCCTGTGCTGAGGGGCACTGTGAGACATGTGGACCTGCAGCACTCAAAGGGTTGCTCACCTTTCCTGCAGATCTTCTGTCTTCAGATCACCATGTATTAAATAGAAACCTCAGTGGGCAACTTCTGAGGAAAGAACTTGAACCCCAGATTTTCCCCCCAGGGCTTAAGGTCCACAAAAAGCACCTGGATACTGAGCTAGTCACATCTAAGGGCATTATCAGTGATAATCCACCTAATGGTGGTATTCCATATCTAACAGAAAAATAAAAAATTAAAACTATAGCAGAACTGTTCTCTTGCCTGTGTCTTCACCAAGGAACAAATCTTACTGGAGCTGATTGGCTAGCTGCAGCCAAGGAGGGAAGGTAGGCTCCACCCCCTGCATTCACTACTAGAATTGTTCCTACCTAGTTAAGGGGGCGGATCGCCTACCCAAAGTTACCAGTAACCTGTATTGGATGACAGAGAAACATTATTAATATTACAAAGACATGACTAATACAGTATACAGCAGTATCACCAACTAAGCATCTCTTAGGGCAGGAATTCTCAACCAGGGTGCCTTGGCACTTTGGTGTGTCGCAGACATCCACTTAGGGTGCCTCATGTTTCCCATAAAGTCTTTGTCAACAATGTGAATGTTGCATTTCAGATGTACATTTATGGAAATGTTTATGAACTATAGGATTGTTTTTGTTATTCTGATTATTAGGCAGAAGAATAACCATGTACAGTACTACATATTTCTACCCTTCATAACAACACACACAAATGACACATAAAATGTTAAGTGTGCCCCAAAGAATACAGATTGTGTATTAGGGATAACCTGAACAAAAAATGGTTGAGAACCACTGTCTTAGGGTGACGGGTCCACTATAATATGTGTAACACAGAATAATGTAAAGTTATTGTTCTTCATAACACTGTGCTATATTTATTATTAGATTTTTGCATCGCATCTGCAGTTGCTGATCTCCACTAAACACTCTGAATCCCTGAGCTTCACATTCTGCTGGACATACCTATGTCACTCAGAGGGTTAAGTATGCATTTACTTCACACATCCCCCCAAAACACAATAGGCCTACACAATCGGCATTGAAATCACTGAGAACAAACACATTGCGGATTCTTTTCAGCCGTGCGAGCCGTTGGAGATAGAGATACGTCTCTGACCAGCAATAAAGCAGAACACAGCTCCAAATACAGAAATAACTACATGAATAATGTACACATTGTCCCCCAGTTCTACCTTGTATTTCATGTCACGGTGTGTGCTTGGCAATTTCAGGGAAACCTAGAAAAACAAAGTGATGATATTATTAATAAAATAATAAAAACAAATATTTTTAATACATCTACTACTCCTCATAATAACGATGATAATAATAAAAAATCAACCATGTTAAAGTAAAACTGAGAGCTCATAATAATTAACACCTCTTACACTTGGCTTAATCTGGGCAGCAAATCCTAATAGCCTATATAACCCAGTACTGAACAGACTGGCTCCCACTAATGAATCTGTAATTAGTACAGGATTTTATGTCCATGAAGGCTGACATGATTCTTTTTTGCAGGACACCAAACGTTTCCCACTGAAGTGTTCATGGGAAGGAAGATATCAATGATAGGAGTGTGGGGTTCTACATTTCCACAAAAAGACTCATGTCTGCCTATGTCAGCAGTTCTCTCTGTGCTCAAGGCACCCCTAACACGCAATCTGGAACCTTTTGGGGAACACCTCTAGAATGCGTCTGTGCTCAAGGCACCCCTAACACGCAATCTGGAACCTTTCGGGGGACACCTCTAGAATGCTTCTGTGCTCAAGGCACCCCTAACACGCAATCTGGAACCTTTCGGGGACACTTCTAGAATGCTTCTGTGCTCAAGGCACCCCTAACACGCAATCTGGAACCTTTCAGGGGACACCTCTAGAATGCTTCTGTGCTCAAGGCACCCCTAACACGCAATCTGGAACCTTTCGGGGACACTTCTAGAATGCTTCTGTGCTCAAGGCACCCCTAACACGCAATCTGGAACCTTTCAGGGGACACCTCTAGAATGGGTCTGTGCTCAAGGCACCCCTAACACGCAATCTGGAACCTTTCAGGGGACACCTCTAGAATGTGTCTGTGCTCAAGGCACCCCTAACACGCAATCTGGAACCTTTCAGGGGACACCTCTAGAATGTGTCTGTGCTCAAGGCACCCCTAACACGCAATCTGGAAGCTTTTGGGGAACACCTCTAGAATGCGTCTGTGCTCAAGGCACCCCTAACACGCAATCTGGAACCTTTCAGGGGACACCTCTAGAATGTGTCTGTGCTCAAGGCACCCCTAACACGCAATCTGGAAGCTTTTGGGGAACACCTCTAGAATGCGTCTGTGCTCAAGGCACCCCTAACACGCAATCTGGAACCTTTTGGGGAACACCTCTAGAATGCGTCTGTGCTCAAGGCACCCCTAACACGCAATCTGGAACCTTTCGGGGGACACCTCTAGAATGCTTCTGTGCTCAAGGCACCCCTAACACGCAATCTGGAACCTTTCGGGGACACTTCTAGAATGCTTCTGTGCTCAAGGCACCCCTAACACGCAATCTGGAACCTTTCAGGGGACACCTCTAGAATGCTTCTGTGCTCAAGGCACCCCTAACACGCAATCTGGAACCTTTCGGGGACACTTCTAGAATGCTTCTGTGCTCAAGGCACCCCTAACACGCAATCTGGAACCTTTCGGGGACACTTCTAGAATGCTTCTGTGCTCAAGGCACCCCTAACACGCAATCTGGAACCTTTCAGGGGACACCTCTAGAATGCTTCTGTGCTCAAGGCACCCCTAACACGCAATCTGGAACCTTTCGGGGACACTTCTAGAATGCTTCTGTGCTCAAGGCACCCGTAACACGCAATCTGGAACCTTTCAGGGGACACCTCTAGAATGCTTCTGTGCTCAAGGTACCCCTAACACGCAATCTGGAACCTTTCGGGGACACCTCTAGAATGCTTAAAGGGTTAATAATGCCCGAAAAAAAGTTTATTCTATGTGATAGATTTTACAATAATAAAGTCCTATCTCTCAAACCTTGATGGTTGGAGAGATATTCGCAGCTAAATTTCTCCTTCTCCTGATATCACCTGTAAAGCTGACAGAAGGAGATCCGTGTCGGGCGATACGAGGAGGCTCTTCAACTGCAATAGTGATATTGGAAAACAATTACTTCATTGGAATGGTCTACACATTGTGCTTGCAAACCAGACACACTTTGTAGACCATTCCAATAAAGTAAGTATTTTTCCAGTATTGTTATTACAGTTCTGCTGTAGAGCCGCCGGCTGGTCCCCGGACCGGGATCTCCTGCTGTCAGTAGAGCGCTGACGTCAGGAGAAGGGGCGGGAGGGGAGAACTTAAGCGGCAACTATCTCTCTCAGACCATAAAGGTTTGAGAGATAGGACTTTCTCCAAATACTTTATTTTTGTAAAATCTACCATATACAATACACTTTTTTTTCAGGCATTACTAACCCTTTAATGTAATTTATCAAAAGGATAATAAAGGGTACAGTTCGTAAATATTCAGATATTATTAGGTCTCACAATCATAACTGTATCTCTAGGGAGGCTCCGTACATTTAAAAGACAATATTCACATTTTTTTTTGTCATTCTTCATAGAAAACAAGGGGGCACCCTAATTTGATGTCCGAGTTACAGTAAACTACCACGGCACCCTTTTTGAGAATCACTGGCCTATATGGACATAAAGGGACAGTAATGTCCCATAAAACATTATTTTTGTTTTGTAGATCAAAAATAAATTATTTGCAGCAAATCACATCTCTTAAAGGGTTAGTAATACCTGAAAATAAGTTTATTTTATATTGTAGCCCTTAAAAAACCATGAAAGATGATATAAGTCTTATCTCCCAAACCTTTATACCTTTATCTATCCCCATAAAGAGCTGATAGATAAATTATCAAGAATTGGACTTAACCCCTGGATAGTTCAGTGGATCTGCAGTTGGCTGAAGGACAGAAACCAGAGGGTTGTTGTTAATGGAGTGTATTCTGAGCAGAGACTGGTTACAAGTGGAGTGCCACAAGGATCTGTTCTGGGCCCTGTTCTGTTCAACATATTTGTAAGTGACATAAGGGAAGGCTTGGCAGGGAAGGTTTGCTTGTTTGCTGATGACACAAAAGTGTGTAATAGGGTTGATGTTCCAGGAGGTGTCTGTAATATGGAGAATGATTTGGCACTATTAGATAAGTGGTCAAAACAATGGAAACTTCAGTTCAATGTTTCCAAATGTAAAATAATGCACTTGGGGAAAAGAAACCCTCAATCTGACTATCGTATTGGCAGTTCTGTGGTAGCAAAGACTTCAGAAGAGAAGGATTTGGGGGTGGTCATCTCTGACAGCCTCAAGATGAGTAACCAATGCAACCAGGCGGTGGGGAAAGCAAATCGTATGCTTGGCTGCATAGCTAGAGGTATAACAAGCAGGAAGAGGGAGATTGTGATCCCTCTGTATAGAGCTCTAGTGAGACCACATCTGGAATACTGTGTACAGTTCTGGAGGCCTCATCTGCAAAAGGATATAACTAAAATTGAGCGGGTTCAAAGAAGAGCTACAAAAATGGTGGAAGGTCTAAAGCATAGAACTTATCAAGAACGACTCAGAGATCTAAATATGTATAGTCTGGAGGAAAGAAGAGAAAGGGGGGACATGATTGAAACCTTTAAATATGTTAAAGGACTGAACAAGGTTCAGGAGGGAAGTGTGATTAATAAGAATCTGAATACAAGAACAAGGGGGCACAATCTGAGGCTAGTTGGAGGAAAAATCAAGAAAAACATTAGAAAATATTATTTCACTGAAAGAGTAGTAGAAACTTGGAACAAACTTCCAGCAGAGGTGGTTGATAAATCCACAGTAACACAGTTTAAACATGCCTGGGATAAACATGTATCTATCCTAAGATAACAATAAAGGAATACTAAAGGGCAGACTAGATGGACCAGGTGGTCTTTTTCTGCCGTCAATCTTCTATGTTTCTATGTTTCTATGAGGGGAACTTTCAGTGCAAATATCTCTCAAACCATAAAGGTTTAAGAGATGGGATTTTCTGCAAATAATGTATTTATTTTTCATCTACAAAACAAGAATTTTTTTTATGGGACATTACTGTCCCTTTAAAGGGATAGTAATACTTAAAATGTGCAATATCATAGTGGCCTGAAATTGTACAGAGGCGCTGCTGCTGCACCATCCTATGGAGATTTATGGTTCTGGGACTAGAGCTGTCCATAGGATAGTGTAACAACAGCGCCACTGTACATTTTCAGGCCATTGCGATATTGCACTTAAAAAATTCAGCTTTGAGCTGTAATAACTTCTGAATAAAACACCTTTCAGCAGTGAGGGTACACTTTTTTTTTACTCAGGGGGATAAACACTACAATATATATATATTTTTTATATATTAAGTATTACTATGCCTTTAATATCCAGTATTTAAAAAAGACAGGGATCAAACTGGTGCTCGAAGAATTGTTCTTTTAAGCCTTGAATGCCAGAGGGGCAACGCAATATGTTGCAATGAAAGGGTTAAGCTAAAAGATGAATGCAGCCCAGCCACACAGGAATGACTCCTCAGGGTCAGTAGGATTCACTGCCCTGACTGAATGCCATGGTGGTTATTACCAGGAGGAGGGGGTGTATATGTGAATGTATGGAAATTGTTATGCTGTAATTATGCTCATCTCGTTATACTCATTTCCCTTTTAGTGCTTAGCATTTCTCCTCATTAGAGTGCTGTGAAATGAACAGGAGTCATTAGGGGTGTCCTGTAATTACGCACTGTGTGTAGGCGCGCCTTGTGCAAGGAATAATTACAGTGCACCTGTCACTCTAGTTTACTGTGCGTCTTACACACCAGTCAGCTCTCTATACGTGTTGTACTAACCGCTTTCCTGTAAAATACATTGGTTTAGGGGAAATTAACCTTCATGTTTAGGGACAGCAGAGTGTGGCACTTAAGCCTTTGAGAGCAAGAAGTGTGAGCAATGCATCACTCTGGAACTCCAAGGGTTAATGTCAATTTGCCTGCACAGAATGCCCATCAGTTTTGTTTGAGGCTAAAAGTACCCGTCGCTGTGGTATTAGATACACCCCCTGTGGATGGGCTCTGACTAGAGTCATTCATATCGCAGGATGGGCTAATACTGACCCAGCACAGAAAGGAATTAACATAAAGTGCCAGACTGTGCCCCTAACACACATGTTAATTTCTCTCAGACTATTTCTATTACAGGCAAATGACTAGCACTAGAAAGTATTTACTTCCCATTAACTAAACCTCTCTTAAAGGGATAGTACTGTTTCATAATAAAAGCAGCTCTAATTAATCATCATAGTATTTGCACTTTGGAGAGTGTTATTTCAGTACTGTCAGAGTTGTAGTACAAGAGTAATTCAATGACAAAGTATCCCCCTCCCACTCCTTTTACTGATGTAACACTGCTCACCTCAGAGCAGCAAGACTGTCCAGATGGATCGCAGACAGAGACAATTTTCACTGATCATAACGAAAAACCTGAAAAACCTGTCAGTGGGGCAGGGTTTTCCTTATGATCACAGTAAGAACATTGTCCCTTGCTGTGACCTGTTAGGTCAAGAGACCAGATTCCACATCCGAGGGGAGGTGTCTTACACTAGGTAAAAGGGTCGGGAGGAGGATACTTTATCATTCAATTACTCTTGTACTACAACTCTGACAGTACTGAAATAACACTCTTTATGGCCCAAATACTATGAAGAGTAATTGGAGCTGCTGTTTTTGTGAAACATTACTATCCCTTTAACTCTGACATACTAAGTAAAGGTGTCCCAAATTCCAGATCAAAATACAAAATTTTCCAAAATTCCCAATATTTTAATGGGACTTTTACACCTTAAATGCAAGCCAGATCTCTAAGGAATTGTTTGACACTATTTAAATATGAATGTTTACCCCCCCCACACACACTATGGTTCAGTTCATTTGCCCCATATTTACACCATTTTCATTAAAACGTCTCAATAAAAGTTCAACCACGTCACACAGATCTGCACATCCCGGGGATTTCAATGACACCTGGTGACACTGACAGCGAAAGCCTTATGTCAACCAAACATTTGCACACAATCAAATCTTATTTTCAGTGGATTACTTGCATCCAACACACATAATATAAATATATTTAACAGACACACACACACTACAAGTGCAACTCATTTGTGGGAACTTCTGCAACAGTGTTTGGAAGAACTTTCAGAACAATATTTCATTTCCATTGTGGAAAGAATGCCACAAGAGTGTTCGGCTGTTATATCTGCAAAACACAGCCACTTTGATGACTCAAATATTTAGATTACATTTTGTTAAGGAAAACAATTCCATGATTCTTTTACATGTCCAATTGTTCTATGCTTTATCTTCAGAGTGATGTGAGATACATTCTTACAACGTTCCTACAGATTAAAATGTATTTATTTTTGTATTAAACTGTTAACAACAGTTCCACCAGAGAAGAACTGCAATAACGGATGATAGGCAATAATGCGGAGCGTTTCTATGTTATTCTATGAAGCCTATGCTCTAAGATCTCTCCCACTTGAGAGCATAGGCTCTGTAGAATAACACAGCAATTGGAAAAGCAATATCAGTGGAGAAGTTATCTACTCTTTATCACACCTTAGGGCGTTGCTTCCTGGTGTTGATATAATTATTTTACTGCATTCTGTGAGATAGGGAAACTTTAGACCACAGTATACTGTACAATGTGATAGACGAGGCTTCAACATTTGTAACACTCTAAGTAATAACTTTTGAATTAGGCATCTGCCCAAAGTAGGAGTCATTTTGTTGTACTTGGGAGGAAAAGCTCGTCAATACACGTTTCCATATAAAAACATTATTGTATTAAAGGAAGAGTAATACTTTGTTTTATCTTTATTTTATAGGCATTAAAAAAACATGAAGAACAATATAAGTCTTATCTCTCAAACCTTTATGGTTTGAGAGATATTCACAAGCAAAGTTTCCCCTCCCACCCCTTTTACCTAGTGTAAGTCATCTCTTCTCAGATGTGGAATCCAGTCCATAGACCAGACAGATAACAGAAGGGGACAATCTTCTTCCTATGAAAACAATGAAATCCCTGCCCCCCTTGACAAGCTTTTCATATTTTTCCCTTATCTTAATTGAAGATTGTCCCTCTCTGCAGTCTACCTGGGCAACTCCCTTCTGATCTGACTGAACAGTGTTACATCAGTAAAAGGAACGGGAGGTGGATACTTTATCATTGAATTACTCTTGTACTACAACTCTGACAGAATTGATATAACACTCTGCAAAGTCCAAATACTATGATGATTAATTAGAGCTGCTTTTATTATGAAACATTACTATCCCTTTAAAGCAGAAGTAAAGGAAGGCTGTCTAAACAGAACCTCTTGGAATATTTATCTTTGTGTACCTGGGCACAAACACCTGTCAGACGCCTTGTACAGAGCTGCTTAGTAATCAGGAGTTCAAGAAATTGTTCAGGACACAACCTGTAAAATGATTATTTAGTGTTGTCTCCTGCGTGTGATTCTCCACTGCAAACTCTGCACAGATTTCTGGAAAATGTTCCCAAAAGGAGGACTGTACCTATATAAATCTTTATAATAAGAGAGAATGGAGAGACAAATGTGTCACAAATGGGTTCTTCATTCCCTGGATGTCAAATGGTTCACATACTGCTAGGGTCACACCTCTGAACTCTACAAGAGTCCAAACACGTGGGGCTGTGAGCAGTGACATTTACACAATATCTTTTTAATATGAGAATATGTCAAGTTCATCTGATTTATTCCTCATCCAGCTACTCTGGGGCTTAGCTCATCTGCATGAAAATCCCAGTCTGTGCTCAGTAAAAAATAATAGAAATCATCTATTCACTAGCATTTCATCCAATCGTCTAGCTTTGTGTAACATCAGGATTCTTATATCAATGGGGTTTGTGTGCAAAGTCAAAAAGGGACCAATTATTGGGGATATTGCAAGCCTTTTAAATGAGCAGGAGACTAAGCTGCAATAATGGAGCAAAGCAGCTGCACCACAGGGGACAATTAACATCTCTCCACTGATTTACATGGGACTTTTACCATCTTAATTGATATAAACGTTTGCAAAGCACTGTGCAGCCATGCACTGAAGACCTCTCCAGAACTCAAGGGGTTAAAAGCCTCGTTTAAATCAATGGGGACTTTCATTTCTCCCCTACAGTGCAATTGGCACGCTCTAGATTCAAACCACTTTATACTGGTAAACGTGACCCAAAGCGTATCTAACAACTGAAAAAGTGAAGCAATTCTGGGGTAAACAAACCACACCATCACGGACTCTTAATATATCTGAAGATATCATGGGCCAAATGTAGCACCCCGACTCCTGGGAGTGCCTCACACTGGATATTTGTATTAAAAAACTATTCTTCTACCAAATTAAGTAGCACAGATGAACTAGAAGGCTGGTAAGACTAACCCCCTGCGTGCCAGTACAGTACAAGAATAGATGTCTGTTATATATCAGGATTGTCACCGACCTGAACAACAAATAAATCCAGATTTTTAAAGGAGCAGTAGACTTTTTGTTATGAAAATATATATATTGTAGGATGTTTCCTGTTGAGTAAAATAAAGGTACTCCCACTACTGAGATATGCATATTTCCAGAGTTATTACAGTTTAAGCCTGTGTTTTCTTTTTTACCTTAGCAGTGCCCTCTAGTGGTCAAATTCCAGTTAGTTATACTGTTACATTCTAATGGAGAGGAATGTCAGTGACTTACAGTTATCCATAGAATGTGATAGAAACTGCCTGTCACTTCCTGTGAGTTAGAACTATCAGGAAGTAAACACAGTAAATTCACTTCCTGTTAGAACTATCAGGAAGTAAACACAGTAAATTCACTTCCTGATTATTTGAACTGCTATAAAGTTTGAATAAAACAACTGACAGCAGTGGGAGTGACCTTGTTTTACTCAGCAGGAAAAGCTCTATAACGTATAGGTTTTCATAAAAAATGTTTACTGCTCCTTTAAATTACATGACAAGGTATAATTCACCATCATTATTATTATTATTATTATTATGAGAAAAAAATAATGCAGTCCTCACATTGATGGCTTCCTGATCACATGACCCACAACATGGATGCCTTAAATGCTAAGGAGGCCTTCAACACTGCACTGTGCACTGGAGCCCTCTATATACCACTCAAGGGATTGAAGGGATAAAGGTTGAAAACAACACAAATATACTACAGACTGAACAACCTCCATGGCCTGCAGTGTAATGCTGGTGCTGTTGCTACAGCAGTTTATGAACAGCTTTGATGAACTGACCATAAAACCATCATAGGCTGTTGTAGTAACAGCACCACAGGGAATTTTCAGGCCATGCAGGTGCTGCACACAAAAAATGCAAGTTCAAGCTGTAATAACATTTAAATAAACATCTGTTAACTTTTTGTTCTTGACTAAGGAGCTAGGTGTAGTTCCAGAACGTGTTTACCTGTACAGATTAGGAAAACAAACTTACTAATATGTAAGCATACTCAGGGCCGGATTTGCCTTCAGGCAAAGTAGGCACCTGCCTACAGGCGCACTCCAACGAGGGGCGCCTGCCATTTGTATTTTTTTTTTTTAATATTCTTTATTAAAAAAAAAAAAACTAGCAGTTTCGCTGGCTGCGCCGGCGGCACCCACTCACATAGCCCGCCCCCCCAGTCTTGTACCTGATGGAGCTCCCTCGTCACCTCTTTAGGAATGCAGAGCGCTGGGAGATGACATCATCTCTCAGCGCTCTGCATTCCTGAATAGGAGACCGCGCGGGAGCTCCGTCAGGTACAAGACTGTGCCAAAGGAGGCACAGACAGATGACAGATCTCCTACCAGGGAGGTAGGTAACGGACAATGGGAGGGGGGGAGGCAATGTGGAGATGGTGGGGGCAAGTTGGAGCTGATGGGGTGGAGGGCAATGTGGAACTCATAGGGGGCATTGTGAGGGCAATGTGGAGCTAATGGGGCAATATGGAGCTGATGGGGGCATTGTGAGGGCAATGTGGAGCTGACGGGGCAATATGGACTGATGGGGGGCATTGTGAGGGCAATGTGGAGCTGATGGGGGGCATTGTGTGGGCAATGTGGAGATGATGGGGGAGCAACGTGGAGATTAGGAGCATTGTGGAGGTATCCAGTGCAGATGGCCACCAAAGTCACCAGAGCAGATATGAACCATGAGATCAGAGATAGCCCAACAATAACAAATGAAGTGTCAACGGACACTGAACAGAGGTAATAACGCCCCAGGAACTTCCACACAGCTCACTGAACTAGAGCCAACAGGGCTCAAAAGTGAAGGAAGCACTAAAGAACCGAAGAAGATCCTAGACAGGCAAGACTGCCTCCAGGATCTTCCTCCCAAAAGCGGCGTCAGCCAATGCCAGCACTTCAACACGGTAATGCTTCAAAAAGGTGTGCACAGATGACAAAGTGGTAGCCTTGCACAGCTGATCAGCAGAGGCCTGATTCTTGTAAGCCCAAAAAGCCCAAATAGATCTAGTAGAATGAGCCGTGACCCGAAAGGGAAAAGGCTTCTACATGAGCTCGTAAGCCTTATGAATAGTGGACTTGATCCAGGACGCAATAGTCACTTTGGATGCAGGTCTTCCTGCCCTGGGACACTCAGGAATGACGAACAGCGAGTCGGATTGCTTGACAGACTCAGTGCGATGGACATAAAACTTGAGACAATGCACCACATCTAACAAGTGGAGATCCCTCTCCTTGTCAGAGGTGGGGTCAGGGCAGAAAGAAGGCACCACAATCTCCTGATTGATGTGGAATTCCGAAACCACCTTCAGAAGAAACTCCTGAGAAGTGTGAAGCACCGCCTTGTCCTTGGGAAACACCAAAAAAGTTGGTTTACAGGACAGAGCATGTAACTCCGCGACACGGCGAACGGACACAATTGCCAGGAGAAAGACCATTTTCCACATCAACAGGCGTAGAGGAATAGTAGCCAAAGACTCAAAGGGAGGGCGCTGAAGAACACCCAAAACCAAGTTAAGGTCCCATGGAGGAGCGGGATTCTTAAAGATAGGACGACTATGAGCAACACCCTGAAAGAAAACCTTCACATCAGGAAGAATAGCATTGCGCCTCTGAAAGAAAAAGAGAAAGCAGAAGTCTAAACCTTAAGGGAACTCAGACTGAGGACCTTATTCACAATGTCCTACAAAAAGGCCAGGACTGTAGGCAGCTCAAATTCCTGAGACAGGTCCCTGTCAGCATACTAAGACAGAAAGGTCGACCAGACACGATGGTAGGCCTTAGGAGAAACAGGTTTGTGGGCACTGAGCATAGTAGCCACCATACCAGAAGAAAAACCTTTCTTCTTTAATATTGAGGATTCAATTTCCAAGCTGTCAAAGCTAGCCGATGAACATCCTCCTTCCACAGGTAAACGGACGGCAAAGGAGCCGGAATGGCTCCGCCACTGACAGAGCCAGAAGCTCTGGAAGCCAAGCCTGACAAGGCCAGTACGAAGCAATCAGAATGACTGGACAGCGCTCCAGTCTCAATTTCTGCCACACCCTGTGCAACATGGGGAGGGGAGGAAAGATGTAAGCCAGAGGAAATCACCAAGGAATGCACATGGCAACCACCGCTAGAGCTAGAGGATTCCTACAACGAGAGCAGAACCTCTGAACCTTCCGGTTGTGTCTTGTCGCCATCGGGTCGATGCAAGGAAAACCCCACTTCTGAACGATGAGGGTGAACACCTTTGGGTGCAGTTCCAACTCGCCGCTGTCCACTGTGTGCCGACTGAGGAAGTCCGCCATGACGTTGTCTACGCCCGGAATGTGCACTGCGGATATGGCAGGAACGTGTTCTTCTGCCCAGGACAAAATAGCCTTGACCTCTAACCAAGCGGCAAGACTTCTTGTTCTGCCCTGATTGTTGATGTAAGCCACAGCCATGGCGTTGTCAGACTGTACCCGGACTGGCCAGTCTTCCAGCTGAGGTGTCCAGTGACAAAGGGCATGAAATATTGATGGGAAGGAGAGATTCATCCGAAGACCACCGGCCCTGAGCACTCAGGCGACCCAAGACCGGTCCCCAGCTGGAGAGACTAACATCCATCGTCACCGTGGTCCAGAAGGATACTAGGAAGGACTTGCCTTTTAGCAGATTGGAGAGGTCGAGCCACCACGACAAACTCAGTTCCACATGAAGAGGAAGGGATACTGACGTCTTCAGAAGGTCCGGCTGACCCCTGCACACCTGGATCATAAACCTCTGGAGTTCCCTGGTGTGAGCCATGGCAAATGGGACCTCTTCTATGGTGGAGATGAATTTCCCCACTAGAGAGGACAGCTTCTTGGCTGGAACTAGATCTTGAGCCAGAATAGCAGAAACCCTGTGGGCGATCTGGTGAGCTACCTTGTCCGTGAGAAACACCATGTTCTGCTGGGTGTTGAAGAGAAGGCCATGGAAGACAAGACGCTGGGATGGGACAAGATCCAACTTGTCCATGTTGAAGATCCATCCATGATGGGTGAGAGCATGAATGGAGTCCTGAACTTGCTGATGAAGAAGTTCCGCAGAAGGGGCTTTCAGAAGCAGGTCGTCCATGTATGGAATAACTCTGATGCTGTCCTGGTGGAAGATGGACACTAAAGGTCCCAGGACACGGTTGAAGACTTGAGGAGCTGTAGTCAGACCAAAGGGAAGAGCAGAAAACTGAAAGTGCCTTTGGTCACAGGCAAATCTGAGATACTGCCGGTTCTCTGGATGAATGGCGATGTGTAGATACGCGTCCTGAAGATCCAGAGAAGCAAAGAACTCCCCCACGAACATAGCAGCAATCACTGTCCTTAGGGACTCCTGGTGATAATGAGTCCTGATCAAAAAGGAATTGAGATCCTTCAAATCCAAAATGGGATGACAAGCGCCGTCCTTCTTGGAGACCACAAAGAAGTTTGAGTAAAAACCCAACCTCGGTCTTGAACTGAAACAGGTTCTAGAACATCCTTGACCAGAAGGGCCTGGATAGCTCCATGAAGAGAGACGAAATGGATCCTGTACCCTTCTGCCACCACCTGTAAAACCCATGGGTCTGCCACTGAAACCTCCAGGACGCTGTGGTAGTGACGCAGATGGCCACCAACAGCAGAGTGGGGACCCGGGTTCGGTGAGTCATGCTGAAGAAGGCTTGGAAAAGACCTTGGGCTTCCATTGCTGTTTGGGATTGGAAGAGGCACGCGGAGCTGAGAGAACCGCCTGGTTCGCCGAAAGTGTCTCAGTCTGGAAGGAAAGAAAAAAACGACTAAGCTTGAGAGAAGCTTTCTTCCTGGGGACCAAAGGCAGAAGGGTACTTTTACCACCTGTGGTCTCGCTAATCAGATCCTTAAGATCTGGCCCAAACAATGATGTGCCTTGAAAAGGTAAAGAGAGCAAGGCTTTCTTGGAAGCAGTGTCAGCAGACCAGATCTTGAGCCAAAGAGCCTGTCTGGCAACCACAGACATGGTGGAACCCTAGCCACCTAACGGATGGCATCAAATAAGGCAGAAGAAACATAGTGCTGGGCCTCAGAAATGTTGGCAAGAAGCCGCAACATATCCGAAGTAGAAGCACCCTGACGGACAGCCAGTGTGAGATGTTCAGTCCAGACCGCAATGACCCGGTTAACCCATGCCGCAGCGAACGCTGGATGCATGGCAGTACCAGCAGTGGCAAAAATGGACTTGAGGGAAACCTCAAGTTTCTTTTCAGACCAGTCTTTCAGAGCTGACGCATCAGAAACTGGCAAGGCAGTAGACTTAGATAGCCTGGAGATAGGAGCATCCACTTTGGGGGGGATGAACCAACTGAGCAAGCGCCGTCTCAAAGAAGGGGTAACGCTTGGCAAATTTCTTGGAAACAGAAGGTTTCCTGTCCGGGAATTTCCACTCATCAAACACAAGGCAGCCAAGAGTGGGGTTAGGTGGAAAAAAAGTAAGGGGCTTTTTAGGCTCCTAAAACACATCAGAGGGATCTGAAGAAACCTCCTGAACTAAGGAAATGTTTAGGGTAGTCAAGACAGCCATGATCAGGCCCTCAGCCGAGGGCTCAGGATCGGCCTCAAAGGGGTCTCCAAAAAACTGAGAGGAGCCCACAGCAGAACATTTCTCAACATCTGAATCCATCAACAGTTCCTCCTCAGAGGAATCTGATACGTCAGGTACTCCTTGAGGTTTTGGCAGGGAAGATCTGACAGAAGAAGGGGTCTACCAGAGTGGAAGACCCCCTGTAACTGGGATAGAAAGAGTTGCAATGTAGACCTAAGGTCCCTAGTAGCAGCCTTGAACTCTTGCACCCAAACTGGCTCTATTGCATAGCTGGAGGTCCCTGGGAGAGACTCAGGGATAGCGGAACATGCTGGGCATAAATGACCTGAGAATTCTCTAGATAACCCTGAATGACATGAGCAGCAATGCACAATAGGGGACACAGAGACCCCAGCGTCCTTAGTCTCAGGCCTGGCCCCATTCTTACAGTGTCAAAAAAAACGTTTAGAGTATAAGGAATCACCCAAATACAGTGTGTTAGGTTAAAATTTCACCCCAGAAATCGCTAAAATACACGTATCTGGCAGGCGAAGGGTTAATCTGCAGAGGAGAGAAGGAGAGTCCAAGCCCTGCGTAGGACAATCATTCTGGAAAAGGCACAAAATGGCTGTCGCAGCAGGAGCCAATCAGAAATGAGCTCGCTAAGCAAGTGCTCATGGGAAATGTAGTTTTCCCAGGAGAAGTACCCCAATAGTGCCCGAAGCCCCCTGAGTCCCCCCTACACACTTAAAACGTTAACCGGCTGATAGAGCAAGGACAGACAATTAAAATGAGCCATCTCTAAAGTCGCTACGTTGAGCAGTTGCAGAGATATATATGGTAAGACAAGTCCAAGGTACGGTCCAGAAATTCAAGCAGAAAGTCACAATTAGAAGTATCCAAAAAGCTATGCAATAACTAAGCACAGGACATACATTTCGCTGTGATTAGTCACGTAGTGGTGATGTCACTGCATTGACGCTGCAAGTTGTCAGAATGATGCTGCATGACTACGTTGCCAGAACAGTGTTGCATGTCCTCGTCTCCGAAATGATGCTGCTGAAAAGAGGCTGATCGCGCATGTCACAGTAACGACGCTGCATGACACCGTGAGCAGAGAGGAGGAAGGCCCGTCACACATGGAGGAGAATGACGTAGAGCCGCCATGATGGTTTGAGGAGGAAGACACCAAAGCATCATGATAGTCTGGAGCCGAGGTATGACAACTTTGTTTTTATACATAAGGCTCAAAGTGCCCTGAATTATCTGCTCTAGCACCCATAGGTACCAGTTCCACATTATGAGAAAAAACCTCCCAAATGATCTGCTCTGACCTGCACCCACATGCACCTCTGTACCTTCCATTCATAGTCTATTCAGCCTGCAGCCCCCTCTTACAGTGCCCCACCCCTCACTACATACGTTGGTCACACACGTGACAGGTGATGGCACCAAATATCCTTTAGCTCGCTAGACTGTAGCGACTACCATAACACCGTGTGTGTGTAGATCAGAGGGCCGCAGATTAGCAGGCACAGGACACATAAGGTGAGAGAGCCACATTTCTGGCATTACCTGTTTTAAGGAATTCCAGTGAATCAGTGAGACAGAATGCAGCCATATTATGCGCACCTCTGTTTTCATGCCGTCTTATCTGATTATCATTATTACGCACTATGTCAGCTATGAAATGATATATTTGTGTTTACTCTAACTCTTGCAGCTGTTTGCCAATGTCTGAAACGACGATGGAAAGCAGGAACATTGATATCTTCTCATATTAAGCCTGTTCCTTTCACCTGAGCCACAGTCTCTAAAATACGGCTTGGGGAAGAGGAGTGAGAACTGTCTTATTGCTACGTATAATGCAGACTGAAGGCAGGAGAATTAATCTACATATCAATGAGACGTGTACCAGTAATCCAGTCACAAACAGCAGCCATTTTCAGGTAAATAAATTAATTTAAGGACGTCAAAATGCCTGTATTAGAGGGAGAAAAAAAGAGCGGGTAAGACAGTATATTGAATGTTTTACTATCGCGCTCACATTGGCCGCTGCTCAGGATGTATAGGACAACCGTAATCTATTCCAAGGTGCCCATATTAAAGACCAGATGCTATGGCACATCTGCACAAAGAGAAAAATTGGAGCAATTCTGGTACACGCCACTTTCAAGAAGCAGAAATTCTCATTTATTTAATACTGTGAGTGTAAGAGAGATAATCAAGGCATTCAGCTGCATACCCTTCTGGCATTCAAAGTGTTTAAGAGGGGTTTTATCCAGGGCCGGATTTCCCAATAGGCAGGCTAGGCACCTGCCTACAGCTCCAAATTCTGAATTGTGGGTGGGGCCAGAGCAATATCTGTATCTATGCAGTAGCTTATACACCCCTTTACAGACTATTTTTAACCCCTTGGATGCCAGTGAGAACTCCAACGCATTGCTGAGATCTCTCTAGCAACGAAGGGGTTAAAGGTGTTATGTCCTTCCTTGTTGTAGGCCAAAGGTATATTCTGTGCCAGGAAACACTAGGTGAGTCTGATGGCATGGTCATGTGAGGAGTGGGGTGTTTGCATGGGAGGAGCTAAGGGTGCCCAGAGTGCCTTGCCTAGGGGAGCCTGGAATGGAAATCTGGCCCTGGTTTTATCCCTTTGAATGCTAGCAAAGTCTCTAATGCATTGCACTGGAGACATCTTTAGCATTTAAAGTGTTAAGGCCCCTGCTCCTTTATACCACTAGAAGTCTTGGGGTTTTTTCTCTATTGTGTACATAATGTGTCACCCCACGTGTCCCTACACAACTAGAGCCATCTCTCAGCTACAAGCTTTCTCACTGGCTGCCCCTCGACTCTGGAATGCCCTCCCCATCACCATTCACCAATCATCCACACTCATCACTTTCATCTCCTCAAAACCCACACGCTCAGGAGGCATCTCAATAACAAAATCCTCCTTTTGTACACCGAAAGTCACATCAGAATCATTGTGCACTCCCTACACCTTGTACTTATGATCCTCCTCCTACTGTCTCTGTATGTTGTCATGAATTCCAATTAGAGTGTAAGCTCCTTTGGGCAGGATCACTTTCCCACTGTATGATTCTTTTGCTACACTTTCCCCAACAAATAATGCAATGATCGCACTTTAGCGTAATGCTCTTAACCCGGTTCTGTATTTTTGTTTTGTATTATTACAACGTCTGTAAAGCGCTGTGTACATGCATGGAGCTATGTAAAGATATATACATACATACATACCATTACCTACTGATTTGTACACATGACCCTGTATCATCCATCTAATGCAGGGGTCAGCAATCAGGGACCTCAAGGGGGAGCTAGACTACAATTCCCCTTCACCCGAAGCCGACCAATTGCTATGTTTGTGCATACGGTCTAGCGAGTGAAAATCAGACGTGAATGTTTAGTCAGTAAGGTTTTGTCACCATGTTTAATAGCACAGAGACATAAAACTGACCCACAAGTATCTTTATCACTTAGTATATCCTGGCCTGAGTGATGCAATGGGACAGTCAGCAGAGTGCGTGTAAAGGCTATATGTACCAAGTCAGAGCGGTGCATCTGGGGCTGTCCAACCGCACCATAGTAACCAAATTCAAATGCCACTGGTTTTAATTGGCGCTTTTAACACTTTGATTGCCAGAAGGATACTCAACGTATTGCTTTGCAATGCATTGCGTACACCTCTGGCACTCAAAGAGTTAACCCTTTCAATGCAAGAGATGTCTGCAACACAATGAGCAGCAGTGCACTGGAGATCTCTTTAGCATGTAAGAGGTTAAATGCCACATGTAACATGGGGAATTTGAGGTTCATTAATCCTTTATGGTGCAGTTGATGTGCTGTAGAATTTCTCCACCTTTCCTCCTCAATATGTCCCAAACAGAAACAACCCCTGTCCCTGGAGTCGGAGTCCAGCTCCCGGAGTGCACCGTTCTGCAGAGGGTGTAAATCTGCCGTCAGACGATAGGAATGACAGGAGAAATTAGCTAAGCCCAGGTACCTGCAGATCAGCAGAACGTGGCCTCTTGTCTGATTTCTCCCTATTGATTTTTCTATCTCTGCAATCATCACTGGGGTAGAACAAACCTCATTTTCCTGCCCATTCTGCACATTGCTCCCTGAATTATGTAGGTGGGCAGAATGCTTCTCCTTGTGAAAAGAAAAAATTACCTTCCATAAGCACAATTTATTACTGCCTTTCCACTGCCCGGCCCTTCTACTGATTCCCATCGGAGATACAAATGGCGGTACTTACTTCACTTCATCAATGGCTAGATAAGCACAGTGCTTCACAAACTTTCACTCCTCCTCCTGCTTTATGCTTCTCATTAAACATGGATGTCCTCCTTTTATCTGACCGAAATTGAAGATTTTCCAAGTGTTTTTTCTAATTTTAATTTGCATTTTATTTTCAAATACACTTACTAGAAACCAATTCATTATACATACTTTTCTTTGCCACAGGCATGTCTACAAACCAGCATACAACGGCTCCCTGACATGGTACACGTGTTACGTATCACAAGACCAAATGTGTCAGTCTATGTTGTTCTGTGAAGCAACATTTCCCAAACCAAAAATTACAGTTTGGCGCTGAAACGAAGACTTACACTTCTGCTTAAAATCACCAAATGCCTCTTCAAGGTTACACCCCCCAACAATACAATCATGTCCGACGGTGATTTCTTATGTACCTGCACACTTTAAGTACAGTTAACAGCAGTCTATTTGGTAACAGGGAGCAGGCAGCCCTCAGAGGCTTCTCCTACATCTCCCCCCCCCAGCACAGTAAGAAATGGAGATATTTATCCTATACTATATCACCATTCCTCCAAACATTTTAAATAACAAAAGAGGGACACTTTTGTTTTAGGTGGTGTTGCAGAAGTTGTGGCCAGTGGGTAGGGCATTACCGATAATTTTTAGGTTATTTCAAGACTAAAAGACACCTCTTTGAGCAACTGAATAAATGTTTTAGAGCAAGATCAAAGTATTTTACTTACACAGAATAATTTATACACAAACACATAGAAAATGTGTTGCAGTGAAACCTGGTCTTGTGGGTAAATCTCCCACACATTCAAGATGCAGGCTTCAAAAGCCAGGCTGTCAAAGCCACATTCTCCACCTAAGGGTGACATACCGGACCTTTGGTCAATAGAACAGCCACACAAAGAGGCGAAAATGTTCGACAATGGCTAGATCGACAAGGAACCAGAAGGGAGTTATCAGGATGACTTGAGCTCTCTCCATCTTGACCTTTCTTAGTACCCTGCAGATCAGGGAGATCAGGGGAAACATATAGGCTAGATGAAAATTCTAAGATATGGACATTGCATCCATAGTGAACACCAGAGGGTCCCTTGATCTAGCACAGAACAGAGGACCTTTTTGGTTCATGCGGCAGGCCATGACATCCACTCATGGTAAGCCTCAGCGGCTAACAATCAGGTTGAAAGTGCCCTGATTGAGTTTCCAATTTCCGGGCAACTCAAATTCAACGTTTACTATGTGTGGAATGTGAACTGCAGAGACAGCCAGAATGTCTCAGCCCATTGGAGAATCTCCCAAACCTCCACCCAAGCTGACACACCTCTGGTTCCTCCGTGACAGTTGTTTTGGCAACTGCTATTGGATTGTCTGATTGGATCTTCCCCAGTGATTTGGACAGAACATGAGACAAGTTGTATAGCTCTAGCTGAATCACCCTCATCAACAGAACATTGATTGGATGAAGACTTTCCTCTCCACTCCAAAGATCCTGGTGACCGTGGTCATCTTCACCTACTCCGGTATGACAAACGGATGGTTCTGTAAGACATGGGAGCACTAAAGCCATCAGTTGGTCCTTTTCGTACATGGGGACAAGGATTTAAGATGCAACAGGTGGGAATGCTGTCTCGAACATTTCCTGAGAATGTCCACGTTGTCTACTGGCTGGGGAGTCTAGTTATGGCTCAGAGACTGGTCACCAGAGGCCTCTAAGCCCGATCCTTTCCTGGGTGGACTGGACAGGCACGGTAAGATGTATTTTTTCACCATAATACAGGCATAAGCCTAGCAGTCTTCTCTTCTTTCTGATTCTGGTAATTTAGTTACCGTATTGGCTTCCATAGTTTCTGGAAATGACAATTGAAAGATAGCAGGAACTAGGAGGTAGTTTCGAATTGAGAGTAGGGCAGAGAGTTAATGGAAGATGATTGGTCTTTGATACACTAAGTCGGATGCCTGTCTGGTGGCCAAGCACAGACTGGCGATGTACTACAGATGAACAGTCTATGACATAGTGGTGAAGGAGTAGCTGGTGAACAGACGCATTCTGGCGATCTTCGACAGATGTCTCTGACACACACTGGCGAATGAGTAACTGGAGCACAGGCTCAGTCTGGCAACCGTCGACAAACAAATTATTACATTATTACAATGCTGTACGGTGTCTAGTTCATGTGTAATTAAATTATTATTAAATTATAAAGTGTCCCCCTCCCGCCCCTTTTACATATGTAACGCTCCCTCCAAGACAGATCACAAAGACAGACAATCTTCTGGCTGTCAGTATAAGGAAAATCACGGCCCGCCCACTTGATGAAGGAGGCAGGTTTTCCATTATGCTGACAGATGATGTCCCTCATCGCTATCCATGTGGACCGGCATGCTGATCTGAGGAGAGGCAGCGTTACGAAGGTAAAAGGGGAGGGAGTGGGACACTTAAGCAAAGGTTCTTATTTTCTTTTTTTTCTTGCTCAAGGCAAACCTAACGCACACTTTGGGGACTTAATGGCACCGCAAAATTTTTTTATGTCATTTATCAAGGGTATAATAAAAGAGACAAATACATAAACACATTTTAGGTCTCCCATCAGGAAAAACAAAATCAAAGATACTATGTATTACACATTCCATAAATATATATTTGAACGTCAACTTCCATATTTTTTGTCAAACTCTTTAGAGATAACAAGGGACACCCTAAGTGGATGTCTGTGGTGCACCAAAATGCCAGGCTACCCTGGTTGGGAACCATTGTGTTAACCCTCTGGCACTCAGATGGTTAAAGGTTTTGAGTGTTAACACTCCACAGAGATTTCATCTGAAACAATAAGGTTGCATCATAGCAAAAACTTTGAGAACCATTGACTAAATCTAAATAAGTTTCAGAATTCCACACAATAAAAAACAACAGACTTGTCTAAATAAAAATGTTATATGTATAAATAAGAGAACTGTCTGTGCTGAGCAGACTGGATGTGATTTTTTTTTTATTGGTTAATACAGGAAAAATTTTGTGAATATAATGCGTATTTTCTGACGCAGCGCTCTGGAAATAATCACACAGTCTTTTAGGAACTGCTGAGCTGAGTCATCAAATCTGTATTATATTTTTTATCGTGAGGAATACCGGACTCTCAAATCAAATCAAAAGAATGTCTGTAAAGCTAGTGGTTCATTGGGGCCCGGTGAGCCTGCCTAATGAAGGGAACACGGTCTGAGATTAGTGAGGAACACGGCTGGGGAAGACAGAGAGGAACTGATTCTAATTCCTTACAAATGTCAAATAATCCCTGTGGCACCGGCAAATGGGCAAGATTAAGTGCACTGTCAGATCCAGAGTCTCTCCCCAACTTCTTCCATTAGGTGTTTGGCTTTAATGTGTTACATGGCCCTATTTCATTATTCTGCATCTTAACCAAAAAAGACATCAATCTCTGTTTATAAAGATGCACGATTTCTAACTGACTGTCAAGCTGTCTGTAAATACAAAGAAACAGGGACAGAAACTTGTGATTGCATTCCTAACTTGATGGAGTGGTTTGTCTACTTATGGATAATGCCATCACTGCCAAGGGCCTAATTTGAAGACATCATCTGATCTGTTTTTAAACTGCATTATACTAAATGCAGGTTCACTGCACATTTGAGTCAGATACGTACCTGCCTTGATATTTGACGGCAAGCCCAATAAGCTACTGAAGGACCAACAAGATGTGTCCAAATAGGGACTCAGTAAAGATACAACAGGGCAGATCTGCAGAGAGGAATAAGAAACTGTATTATTACTGTATCACACAGGAACGCAGTAAAAAGATACAGCAGGACAGATCTGTACAGAGGTCTATGGGACTGTATTATTACTGTATCACACAGGAACGCAGTATAAAGATACAGCAGGGCAGATCTGTACAGAGGCCTATGGGACTGTATTATTACTGTATCACACAGGAACACAGTATAAAGATACAGCAGGGCAGATCTGTACAGAGGTCTAGGGGGCTGTATTATTACTGTATCACACAGGAACACAGTATAAAAATACAGCAGGACAGATCTGTACAGAGGTCTGTGGAACTGTATTATTACTGTATCACACAGGAACGCAGTATAAAGATACAGCAGAACAGATCTGTACAGAGGTCTGTGGAACTGTATTATTACTGTATCACACAGGAACGCAGTATAAAGATACAGCAGGGCAGATCTGTACAGAGGTCTAGGGGGCTGTATTATTACTGTATCACACAGGAACACAGTATAAAAATACAGCAGGACAGATCTGTACAGAGGTCTATGGGGCTGCATTATTACTGTATCACACAGGAACACAGTATAAAGATACAGCAGGACAGATCTGTACAGAGGCCTCTGGGACTGTATTATTACTGTATCACACAGGAACGCACTATAAAGATACAGCAGGGCAGATCTGTACAGAGGTCTACGGGGCTGTATTATTACTGTATCACACAGGAACACAGTATAAAGATAGAGCAGGACAGATCTGTACAGAGTTCTATGGGACTGTATTATTACTGCATCACACAGGAACACAGTATAATGAAACAGCAGGACAGATCTGTACAGAGGCCTATGGGACTGATTATAACAGTATCATGCAGGAACGCAGTATAATGAAACAGCAAGACAGATCTGTACAGAGGTCTATGGGACTGATTATAACAGTATCATACAGGAACGCAGTATAATGAAACAGCAGGCCAAAAGAACTGTTTAGAGGCCTGTAGAGCTGCAGCAAACCTTTCAAGAGAGTGGGGTGGAGGTTGCAATGCTCATAGCAACCTCCAATGAATGGCCAGCCAAAGTGGGCAACAAACAATAACATCTGGCTAGAACTCAGGAAGCAGTACTGTAGTAGATGGTGGCTACAGTTCTGTCACCTGATACCATTACAATAAGGTGGTTTAATGTTCAGAGCATCCACAAGAAGATTTGTCTAGTGGTATAATGGTCAGATCTGCCCTAAAAAGATTAGAGTCTAGTGACCCTGGCCAAAGGAAATAACAATCTTGTGGTTCAATGGTAGAAAATTATTACCTAGCTGGACAATGGTCAGACCTGTCTAAAGGAGATTATAAACTAGTGGTATAATGGGAGATCTGCCCATTTACATCTGGGGGAGGCAACCCTGGTCCTGAAGAGCTACCACCAGTGCGCATTTTAAGGATCTCCCCGCTGGTGCACAGGGGAAATAATTAGTGGCTCAGTCACTGCATCAGGTCCACCTGTGCTCTTTCAGCGATATCCTGAAAACATGCAGTGTTTGTAGCTTGTGAGGTAAAGGTTTGTTTACCATTGGCTTACATTTTAGTGGAATAATGGGTGATCTGCTCAATGAGTTTGCAATCTGTTGGTATAATGGGAGCTTTTCCCCAATGAGCTTGCAATCTAGTGGTACAATGGAGAATTCTGGAAGAAGAAATTTGTAATTTAGACCTATAATGGCACTAACAAGTATTGTAAGGATGGAAGCACATTGATTCATAAGTGCCAGTCAAGGAGGTCAGGTACATACTGAGTGAGAGTCAAGTGGTTTCAACACAGACGAGTACAAAGCATGGAGGAAAGATATGGGTCAGAGTCTGACAGAGGAGGGAGCTCGGTCCTTATCAGCACGGACAATGCTGAATGATTAGTGTGGAAACCAGTGAAAGGAGCAGGAGGTTGGCCTGTTCTGATGAGTCTGATAGATATCCAGGGTGGAAGTTGTGACAATTCCCTGGTGTGATTATTCCTGGCGGCTCTAGCTGATTACAAGTCAGGCTTCTTCATAAAGTACACAATGAAGGTGATCGGCTGATGAGCCCCCAGACAGACTGTGGATGCAATGACACAGAGGCACAATAACCGACTAAATGTCTCCTTTATGTGAGTAAGCTTCACAGACCACCAGGCTCCTGAGTGAATGTATTCACAGTAGGTTCAGGGTAAGACTGACACATCAGCTTCTGTTGAACTACAACTTCCATCATCCCCAGTCAGGCAATTTCACAGAGAAAAGTCATTCTTTAAAGGGATAGTAATGTTTCATAATAAAAGCAGCTCCAATTAATCTTCATAGTATTTAGACTTTGGAGAGTTTTATTTCAATACTGTCAGAGTTGTAGTAAAAGTAATGGAATGATAAAGTATCCCCCTCCCGCCCCTTTTACTGATGTAACACTACTCAGCCAGAGCAGAAGGGAGGTGCCCAGGTAGACTGCAGAGAGGGACAATCTCCAATTAAGATAAGGGAAAAACCTGAAAAAACCTGTCAAGGGGAGGCAGGGATTTCCTTATGATCACAGTAAGAAGATTGTCCCTTGCTGTGATCTGTCCGGTCAAGAGACCAGATTCCACATCTGAAGTGAGCAGTGTTACACTAGGTAAAAGGGACGGGAGGGGGATACTTTATCATCCATTTACTCTTGTACTACAACTGTGACAGGACTGAAATAACAATCTCTATGGTCCAAATGCTATGAAGATAAAATGGAGCTGCTGTTTTTGTGAAACATTACTATTCCCTTTAAAGGGATAGTAATACTTAAAATGTAAAAAAAATATGTTGTAGGGTTTATCCCCCTGAGTAAAACAAGAGTACTCCCACTGCTGAGAGGTCTTTCATTCAAAAGTTATTAATTTTCCAAGTTGAATTTTTTAGGTGCAATATCACAGTGGCCTGAAATTGTACAGTGGCGCTGTTGCTACACCATCCTATGGAGATTTATGGTCAACTGACCAGAGTTGTCCATAGGATCGTGTAGCAACAGCGCCACTGTACAATTTCAGGCCACTGTGATATTGCACCTAAAAAATTCAACTTTGAAAATTAATAACTTTTGAATAAAACACCTCTCAGCAGTGGGAGTACTCTTGTTTTACTCAGGGGGATAAACTCTACAACATATTTTTTTTTACATTTTAAGTATTACTATCCCTTTAAGTCACAACACACACAGATCTAAATGCACAAAGACAGACGTGGCACAATGCAAGGGCCAGCCAGACATAAACTTCCCAGAATCCTCAGTGATTTAAAGGGGGAATTAAAGAATTTGAGTACTAAATGGGGTACCTTACTCATTGCTTTGCATCACACTGGATACCATTCTGGAGCGCAAAGGGATAACCCTTTGAATGCCAGAGAGCATCAAAAGAATTCAAGGGGGCTAATAGCGTTATCCCGCCCAAACATTTAAAGGAATAATGATCATTATTTGTTCACTATGGTGGACTTGGTTTACCCCATAATAGCCCCTCTCCCTTTGTGCCTATGGCCACAGAGACTTTTCCCTCTTTCAAATTGCAGTGTGGATCTCCTGACTCCAAACAGAATGGGTACTGTGCCCTAGTACCAGGAGAAGCCCGGAACATGCCATTTGGTCTACAGAAACCCATCCCACGCAGGGCCCTTAGGACGATATTCTCAGACAGACCAAGACAGGGGAAAGTAATAGATCACTGTCAGTTAATAGATTCCCTTTCTCCAGACAGCGGTTGCGGGCCCCAGAGCCATCAACTTGATTGCGAGAATGGTAAATTTGATTTGGTTTGACTGAGCCATCAATTAGCTTTTATCTATGTCACTGTTCATTGAAGGTCAATGTATTTAAATATGTTGTCGTTATATAATATCAAGACAGTTTCAAGGACAAGCTGAAGCTGTAAGTGGGTGAGGGGGTAAGAAATGAATTTCCTTTATCACTCAGAACCAGTCCTCCTCACCTGTGAATAGGTTTTCTGCTAAAATATATATATATGTTTTGGGTTTTTTTTACATATATATTGTAACAGAAGTACCATTCTTATAATAAATACAAAAGTTGTTTTCCAGCAGGCTGGCTGAAGCAATTGAATACCTCCCAACATTTCAGATGGCCAAAGATGGACATTTCTGTTTTAGGTGGTGTTGATGGGGGCATGGCTGGCGGACGTGGTATTAGTGAGAATTTTTATGTTATTTCATGACCTTCTGACACATCTTTGTGTAAATGAATACATTATTTAGAACAAGGCACAAATTATTTTATTTACACATACTAATTTATAAACACACAAACAGTGAAGTTTATACAAACATCACTGTGATGTTATTGCTGGGGAGCGATGTGATACACTAATATACACATCACACAGTCTGATCTCCTAAACACAGGGATGTTAGGGTGTCAAAGAGGGACATAGAGATTTGGTTTTCAAAGAAGGACTGTCCTGACTAAAGAGGGAAGGACACTTGGGAGATATGCAATTATCACCTGTACTTCTCACAGCCTGTCGTATCCTACACATTACAGGAAAATTGCTTTCCCCACAGTGCTGGAAAAAAACACATGTAATATTGTAAATATTAAGTTATATCAATGTCTGGGAAGCCTTATAATCTGTGACTGCTGTTTCTAAGTGGAAGAACTGCAGCATAAAGTTCCCTATGTGTCACACTCCTCTTTGCTTCAGGAACTAATCAGGCTTTTTGCATGTACAAAGTACACAAGCACATAGTACAAAAGTCAACTTAACCCTCTGAGTGCCAGAGTGGTAGTGGCAAAGAAATATGTTGTGTACCACACTGGCACTCCCAGGGTTAATACCAAATAAGCAGAAGTAGGTTCTTCAGTCTGTACTCCATTGATTAAAAAAAAATTCTGTATGCTGGTAAAAGGAAAGGGAATTAACCAGGGACCCTGAATGGCCAGAGGCCTTGTTGAACGTAATGTGTTATAGCTGCAGAGTGCAGCCTAATCACCATCCTATATAATAATTCACTAAAACGTGTGTAACGACGCAGGCATGCGCAGTAGAGACTCCTGCACGTGCTGCAGTCATGTGCAGTAGAGACTGTCCACGCCACGGCTGATACAGAGCTGGACGCTCCTCTGTATCAGCTGCGGGGCGGCAGTCTCTACTGTGCATGACTGCCCCGTGATTGGCTGCCAGTGACACTGTGGCCTGTGTAACAGGCTCTTCAACTAGTTATGAATAAAGAGATTAGCACATGCCCCAAGCTAGCAACAAAATCCGAGGCTTCAGTCACAACATCCATTATACAGAAATGTCCTTTGCATAGGAAAGTTCCCATATTTACGTGACGTACCCTTGATGGAGTTCGTTAACAAATGAGCTAGTACAAAAACTGCATATTGTATCTCCATGTGCAACTAGTATCCTTTAACAGGGTGAATGGGTGCACACCACAAAATGCATAGAGCTGTATCAGTCTCATCTTGAAAAGGAGAGAGTACACTAATACTGTGATATACATAATATTTCTCTGTAGTAGCCTCCCAGGTGGCTGGGGCTAATGCAGTTTGGGACTTTGTATCACTTGATATATACATAAGGCTTTAATGTATAGAAGATTAACCATACAAATCTGTATACTATTAAAATGTCATCAGCTACATGCCAACCGTTAAAAGGTTGATATCATATCACCCGCATCAAAAGACTGACATCAAATGTTGCTTGCATCAAAAAAACAACATCAATTGTCACCTGCATCAAAAGACCGACAACAAAATGTCGCCTGCATCAAAAGACCAACATCACGATGTCGCCTGTGTTCCAGGAAGCCTGGAGTGTTAGGGGTTTAAGTCACTAGAATCCAGAAGGTAAGGATCCACAGTCTCTACGCTGCTTATGAAGCTTATTCTGGGGAACAAATCCACGCAGAACTGATTCTTAGTGACTTTCTGCCCAGGTACGCGTGGGTTATTATTAGGACGTGTTTGTGTTAAGTTAACCCCCTGAGTGCAAGAGGGGTACGCAATGCATTGCAAAGCCCCTCTGGCAAAGGGTTAATTAGCAACTGATAATTTTCAATAAAAAAAAAAAGTAGAAAACTCAGTGCAATATTCATGTCATTCAAGTTGAAATCCTAGTCATTTATTAAATAAGTGGCACTGTCTTTTCTTTTTGTTAGCTTGGGAGTAGTTTCACTAGGGGATTTCTGGGTATAATCTCTATTCAGCTCTGTAAAGAAATCACTCACTCAATTCAAATTAAACCTGCACATTTTCATAATGTGAACACATTAATATCTTCAATCAAACCAGTCTTTTTAGACAATTAACCGGCCTGTGTATGGAGGTCTGTGCACGTTCTAGGGCCGCGCTAGTTCAGATCTCAATATGAGGCCTCGCAGAATCCCGGCCTATTCACTGGGAAATAGGATCTTTTTACTAAAGAGAAGAATGAATGGGCCGTGCCTTTGTAAAATTGATTTTTTTTTTATGGTGCTATAAAGCGAGACTTTTTCAAAAGATGTCATTAAAAAAACAGATTTCAGTCATATCTGAAGAAAAAGTAAAACACGTTCAGATGATATGGATATCCGAGAGATTAATATTCTACAGAACATAAACAATTTCCCATACAATTCAGCAACACTGAGCTGTATTTAACCCTTTGAGTGCCAGAGGGGTACGCAATGCATTGCAAAGCAATGTGTTGCATCCCCCTCTGGCACTCTAAGGGTTAACAAGCTACATAAGTGCAATTCTGGAGCAGATGGAGTGCAGCATTGGGGAAAATAAAAATTCCCTAAATGTCCTTAGGTTTCAATTAGAATTTTTAATATTTTCTATGAAAAGCAATGCTTTGAGACCTCTCTAGGAGTCAAGGGGTTTAAAGCTCAATTAAAATCAAGGGGAGATTCTGGGAATGTTTATTTGTTCCCTACAGCAATGTTTCTCAATCGGTGGTAAGTAGTACTGGTGGGGGGTATGTGGGATGCAGGAAGGGGCTGATGTTAAAACCTGGATCATAATCCAAGGATGATCAATGTGCATCTCTCCAGCTGTTGTTGAACGCTGACACCCATCACTTCTCAGCTGACCACATCCCACCAGCTATTGTTGGACCACAACCCCTATCATATTCACTAAGCTCCTGGCCAGCTAAGGATGATGGGATTTGCAGTACAACAATGGCAAGTGGAGGAACACACAACTAATTTAATGTAAGGTATAAAAGATCACACTGGCTATTACAGGAGTAGTAAACAGTAAGACGCTGTACAATCACTGCTGTGAAACCTTTTCATACAGCAGTTCTTACAGTTCAAGCAGTATTTATTAACAGCGCCATCTGCTGTCCAGACAGTTATTCTAGTGCATTTTTTGGGAGAGACGGGTCACTCGCTATTGTTCTCCATAGAATATGATAACAGCAGCTCCACCACTCCAGACATTTTAACTGTAATAACTTTATAATGAAACACCTCCAGCAGTGGTAGTAACTTTGCTGCACTCAGCAGGAAAAGACCAGCAATTTATATTTCTCCTATTTTCATAATAAAAGTTTACTGATCCTTTAACCCTTTAAAGACCATATAGTTGAGAATCGCAAATCCGAAGCAATGCACTGGTCTTTATAGCGTGGGTTACCTATCTTGTACTGAAAGGTTCACTCCACACAAATGGGCATGTTATCACAGAATCTGCAGTGCATCATTTATGGTGCAGACTACAAAAGGTTGTCTAATGAAGACTTTTTTTTATCTAGATATCTGAGAATTATACAAAAGATTCTGGAAGGGAGACATTTCATTGAACTGAGAAAATTTCATCAGCACAAATGTCGTGTCAACTCCAGGCAATTCACAGTAAATTCTCTCTCATTAAATTAGCAAAAAGTCCAGTGGATTTCTCATGAATAACAGGGTTAGTCCACACAAAACTGTCCTAAAAGATAAGTACTTTCACTTCGGCAGACACCATAAAACACAATGGCCACAAACAAAACATTTTACTAAAAATCCTCCCCCAAAACACAAGGGTATGCTGCACCAATAACCTAAAAATGTATTACAGCAAAATATGAACTCACTTTTAAATTCTCACTTTATCACATTGTGCCTGCAGGGCTACGTAGGTGAAGTCTGAGCACTGTGGTGCCCAATTAGGGACAATCTTCTCCCCTGTTCACACAGAAGGTGGTAGAAAATGCTTAGATCTATGTCGGGGATTGTCAGACATTGTACAATAATAGTAGACACAGATATGATTTAATCCCTTAGATTTTTTTTTTAATCAAGCGATCCTCCTAATGCACAAAAGGCATCATCACTAATAATAAAAGGCCAGATGTATGTTTGTCTGATGCAGTCATGCGCAGTAGACACTGCCCGAACGCACAGACTTTGGCCATGTACACGGGCTTTTACACTAGTTTTTTATAATGCTATAATGCCCCCCCTATGGGAGGTTGGAGGCAGTAAGACTGATGTTCTGAAGTACTGAAGCAATTCTACAGTAAAGCAACTGCACCACAGGGCAAAATTAAACATAACCGTTGAGTTAAATAGGGCCTTATACTGACCACTTTAGTTTACTACGATTTAAAACAAGGCAACAAAAAAAATGCACACAACCCACAATACCATGGGAAATGCCGTGCAACATTTGCTAGGATAATTGGATTTTAGTCACCTTACCAATTAATCCTTTTCTTTTAGGCCATGTGGAACACAGGAGACATGGAGTCCTGATAGAGCTTACCTTTAGATTTTTAGTGAATTCTATATTTCTGTTTTGTTCAATGTTGAATGAGAATGTCCAGCTGCAATCCCCTCTGAAGGAATTGCGTAATGGGAACAGACACCAGGTAACCCAGCAACTTCATGCACTTCCGCACTGCCACAGATAGCCACGATATTTCCTAAGACACCAGGACAGACATAGACTGAATAATCTGGGAGAAACACCCTCCCTTGCAGGGTGTCTAAACACATGATTAGAAAATGAAGGATCTGGGAAGGAACCAGAGAAGATTTTTTTGAAACTGAGTACCAAACATGTTCCAAAATGGAAATGCACTCCTGAATCTGAGTTCACAAGGTTAACTTTGAAGGAGCCTTGAGTAAAAGGCCATCTAGGTAAGAGGTCCTGCAAGTGAATGTGAGCTGCCAAGGCGTAAATGACTTTTGTGAAGACCCTTGGCATGAACGCCAGACCAAATGGAAAAGGTCAGTGAACTGAAAGTGACTTGGCCTGAAACACAAAACACAGGAAATGCTGATGATCTAGAATGGACTTGGACGTGCAGGTAACCATCCTTAAAATCCAGAGAGGCAAGAAACTGGAACAAAGGACGGCATCCACCATCTTTTATAGGAACAAAAAAAGATGAATATAATCCAGCGAAGAGTTCGTCTGGAGGAACTAGGACCAACGCCTCATTCTATCAAGGAGGAAAATGCAAGAAGTAGATGGCCCAATCTGGATGCAGAGGAACACTGGACAGGATAAGTGAAAGGCCTTAAAGTCTATGTGGTACCATTCCTAAATCAACCACAGTACCCAATGATCCATCACTGAAATCACTCATGCACTTAGGAAAAATAGAAGTGATCTCCTACAAGCAGAGACAAATCAGGACCCTGTGAATCATATGGAGGTGGAATAGTCAGCCTTAGGCTTTTGAGCAGTATTCTTGCCTGCCCAAAGCTATTTGGGTTTTGGAGAAGGCCATGCCTGCAAAGACTGAGGAACTGGTGCCCCAGGAGATTACCGCAACTACAGGAGGTAACAAAAGCCATGCATCTTCTTGGCAAAAAAGAAAAATTAGTAGTAACTTGAGGTAGTAAGGTACTCTTGGCTGATAAGTTTTTCCAGGTCAGGGCAAACATTTGTTTTCCACAAAGGGAAGAGAAACAAGAGATTTCTTGGAAGCTTGGTTATCCGACCAGATATCAAGCCATAGTGTGAGATGGGCAGTCACTGAAAAAGCCGAGGCCTTTCCCGGGAACCTGGTTGCTTCAAAGTCCAAATCACTGACACAAGCATTCACTTCATGGATCTAAAAGAGCAATGTCACCAGCTCATCCTTGGCAGCATTCCCTTGAAAAGTTGATCACCCAGATGACCATAGCCCTGGTAACTCAGGTAGTGGCAAATATAAGATGGAAACTGAAACCCGTGGACCTAAAGCTCAACTTTAGCAAGAAGTCAAAACATTTATCAGTTTAATCCTTAAAGGGATAGTAATGTTTCAAAATAAAAGCAGCTCTAATTAATCATCATAGTATTTGGACTTTGGAGAGTGTTATTTCAATTCTGTCAGAGTTGTAGTTCAAGAGTAATTCAATGACAAAGTATCCCCCTCCCACCCATTTTACCTAGTGTAACACTGCTCAGCCAGATCAGAAGGAAGGTGCCCAGGTAGACTGCAGAGAGGGACAATCTTTAATTAAGATAAGTGAAAAACCTGCAAAGCTTGTCAAGGGGGGGCAGGGATTTCATTGTTCTCATAGGAAGAAGATTGTCCCTTTCTGTTATCTGTCTGGTCTATGGACTGGATTCCACATCTGAGAAGAGATGGCTTACACTAGGTAAAAGGGACGGGAGGGGAGACTTTGCTTGTGAATATCTCTCACACCATAAAGGTTTGAGAGATAAGACTTATATCATTCTTCATGTTTTTTTAATGCCTACAAAATAAAATAAAGATAAAATGAAGTATTACTATCTCTTTAAGGACCACAGCATCTGCTAGCAGTATTCTTGGCAAAACAAGAAATCGGAGGATAAAAATAAGGAGTAGCAGCCACTGCATAAAAACCTCAGACGTAAAGGGATAGAAATTAGAAATTAATCCATTAAGGAAAAATCTTCAATCAGGTTTCTTTCAGGAGAACCTGGTCTAAGGAATGGTGAGGTGGAAAAATAGGTACCTCCCTTCTACATCTCTAAAAATATCAGGGGAAGAGGAACCAGAGTTAGAGGCCTCTGAGATGTTAAGCCCTAAGTAGCCCCTCAGACAAGGAGCTAGCGTCTTCTTCTTAGTAATATATTCACCAGTTTCCCCTTCCTCAACTTCCCCAATAATTTGTGGCAACCCCCAATTACAGGAGTTAAGTGCCTGGTGTGGGGTGCCGCAAAGACCAAGAGCTGAGGACCCCCTGAACAGATGAGTGGGATAGAGGCGAATGAGGCGATAAGAGCCTTTACCCAAACTGGTTCCTGTTCAGCAAGAGAAGGCCCTGGTGTGGTAGTGTAGGGGACACTGTGAAAGAGGGACATAACGTACCTAGGAAGCCCAGTTTGGCATGAGAAGAAATGGGTTAAAGGAGTAGAGGGAACTCCAAAATCTTTAGATTTGGACTTGCCCGTGTTTCCCTTGGGTTCTAGCAAAGTCAGAAGACCCCACAAAGTAGAGCAAAAGACAGTCAAAATGGTAGAAGGATAAAAGAAAACTACTTAAAAGGATGCAAAACTACTTCAAGGAGTAAAACTGTCAAGGAGGAGGGAGAGGCCAGCCTCTGCGCAGCATGCAGAATACAAAAAGTACTCAAAGACCACCTCTTCACATGCAAGTAGGGTTTATACTCATTAGTAAAACTAGGGTACTCCCACAGCTGAGAGGTCTTTTATCCAAAAGTTATACCAGTACCTTGATTTTTTTAAGGCGCAATATCCAAATGGTCTGAAAGTTTACAGTGGCGCTGTTTCTACACCATCCTATGGGCAGCTCTGGTCTGTTGACCAGATGGTGTAGCAACAGCACCTCTGTTTACTTTCAGGCTACTGAGATATTGCACCTAAAATATTCTAGTTTGAGCTACAACAACTTTTGGATAAAATACCTCAACAGTGAGAGTAACCCTGTTTTACTTAGGAGTATAAGTCAAATTCACTGTTGTAGAGTATGAACTAAGCTTTACTTAGCTTATTTTATTCGTACTAGCTGTATTACCATTAGTAAGTTGCGCTACATGTGGATAGTTTACCCGTGTAGTCTGAGCACAACATCCCAGTTATAATTTGCTGTATCATGTCACTGTTAAAGGGACAGCAATGTTTCACAATAAAAGCAGCTCCTATTAATCTTCATGATATATGGGCCATGGAGAGTGTTATATCAATACTGTCAGAGTTGTAGTACAAGAGTAATTACATGATAAAGTATCCCCCTCCTGCCCCTTTTACCTAGTGTAACACTGCCCACTTCATATGTGGAATCTGGTCTAAAGACCAGACAGATCACAGCAAGAGACAATCTTCTTACTGTGATCATAAGGAAACCCTGCCCCCCTTGACAGATTTTTCATTATGATCAGTAAAGATTGTCCCTCTCTGTGATCCATCCGGACAGTCTTGCTGCTCGGAGGTGAGCAGTGTTACATCAGTAAAAGGGGCAGGAGGGGGATACTTTATCATTCAATTACTCTTGAACTACAACTCTGACAGTATTGAAATGACACTCTCCATAGCCCAAATACTATGACGATTAATTGGAGCTGCTTTTATTGTGAAACATTAGTATCCCTGTAACATCCACAGCATGTTTAATACTTCATCTCAGTACAGTATCAATATGGGGATATCCCTTCTATAAAATGCCTTATCCCTGTAACGTTTACTGGTGCTACAGACTCATTGTCATGTTACTGATTACCATTGCTGGCATTACTGCATTCCTCCTTGCATGATCGATTCTGTCATACAGTTTTGTTGCTAGTTTTAGGATTCTACGTTGATCCTTATTACCTATGTTAGTAGTAACACACACGGTGCATATTGTTTTTACTAATGGATAATGTATGTACACGTAGTCTGTCTCCTCACTAATATGACACATACCGTAATTCAGTTACATTCCCTCCAAGTCCTGAAGCTTTACCGTGCCGTTCTTGTCACCGCATATTATGGAGGTTTATGGTCAATTGCTCTGAGATGTCTATACACTGCACCACCATAAAATGTATGACCATGGAAAAACTGCAATAGAAAATACTTTTTAGCTGTTATAACTTTCGACTAAAACCTCTCTCAGCAGTGGCAGTATGTCTGAGCTGTAATAACATTTGGATTAAATATCTCCCAGCAGTAGGGGTTATCTTGTTTTCCTCAGCAACATATGCACTACCTAAAAAAAATAAAAAATACTCCTCCTTTTCATGATCAGAGGGGTATGCACCTCTCTGGTCCCTAACCCTTTGAGTGCCAGAGGAGTACGCAACACGTTGCTCTGCAATGTGTTGCATACCCCTCTGGCACTCAAAGGGTTAGTATAAGCTGATATGTTTTTTGCTTCGCTAACCCTTTAATTCACGGCTTCAGGCAGCAGTCATTAGTAAGTAGTCCTGTAAACTGTGCTGTGTACACTCATATAATGCGAGGTGAGCAATCTTTCATTCTCCACAGCACAATCACTACTTACTAACATAAATGGAGTTCTCTTGGCCCTAAATGGCTGTGTTATTAAATGTTAGTACCAAGTGTAGCAATAATGCCATCCCTGAACATGGAAGGAATACATTTCCACGGCGTTCTGCTCCCAAAAGGTTAATGTAACAGCCCATTTAGCAGGAATCCCAGGAGCTGTACAGACACATCTGTAGGCCTGAGTGTTACATGGAGGATAGGAGACGGTGCGTTACCGTGGGCTGAGATAAAACGACGTCCTCCGCGTGTGTGTTATGTACAATACAGGGCCACACCACAAAAACAATGGTGTCTGGAGACAATACACACCCTCTGAGTCAGTCAACTCCTCGCCCTATTTGGAGTAACTGAGACTAATGTACTAAGCAAAAGAGATGCAATTGTACAAAACACCAGTTGCCATTGAGAACAACTAAACATTCCCATTGAGTTAAATGGGACTTCTATACCACTGAATAACAGAGGTCTACAATCCATTGTGAAATCATGCAGTAGACCTCTCTAGTATTCAAGGGGTTAAAAGCCCCATTTAACTCAATGGGATGTTCATTTATTCCCTCTTCCTTTGATGACATGTATTTATTGGCAATGAACAATATAAAATGCAGAGTTTGGGGGGGACGAGGTGTTTAGAAGTGAAACTACTCCCTACTGCATTACATTGCTTCTTAACCCTTTGACTGCCAGGGGAGTGTTCAAAACATTAATTTCAAAGCATTGACTGGTTGAAAAGACACATTAAAATCAATGGATCAGTGGGAAACCCGGGGATTGTAATTTGCCTACTATGGAGAGTTGTTTTGTCTCAGAATTGCTCCCCCACTGTATTGTACATATGACCCTAATTCTCCATCACCGAACACGGCCCAAGTTCCCAGCTTTGATTCATTGCTGTCTCTATGGCATTTCTGTGCTGTGATTGGAGGGGGAGTTGAATCCCATAAGAGCAGGAGATACTTTGTTGTAGTTGTAAGAGTGTTTTGTTCGTTAAGACGAGAGATCAATGTACCTAAACAAACAGAAAATAAGCTGCGTTCCAGGGTAATTGGCAGATCTCAGACCTGTGACTTATTTCAAGTTAACGGAATCAATTCTCCGGCTTTGTCTGTAGCGTAATATTTTTTCCACCCGTCTCAGTCCGTCACATTCACCTTGTTACCAATTCTTTATGAATCCATCTCACTAACAGGGAAATCACTGCTACCACTTGACACAGGCAGCTCCGGTTAATAGACTTTAACAGTATGGACGGGCTTGAAGAAGCATAGGCACAAATTGATTTAAATGGGGCTTTTAACTCTTTTGAGGACTGCAGAGGTCTGCAGCACACTTCTTCCCAACGCTCTGGAGACCTCGCTAGCACCCAAGAGGTTCATTTTATAAAATAATATGCAGTGGTTTTACCCCGGAATTGGTCCACTTTGGGCTTTATACTTATGTCTAGATGTGTAGTAATTTCTAGAGCAAGAAGCCTGATTATTCTAGGGCTCATTAGCAAGACTAAACCATCACATGCATTATTACTGCCACGTGTAGCCATTAGTGAATACACATTAACAGCAGAATGAAACACATCTTTTATCTCACAGCTAACTGGCAGCTTCTGCAGTCTAACAATGGCTCAGATCTCATCTGTGTTATGTCTAGAATTACACATTATAAAATCTGTACCTTTAAGATATAGACAACATGTCAAGGGGAAGGGAATTTGGAATCCATCTTAAAAAAGGGTGAAGATACATTTCTACCCAAAGTTACTGAATAAAACTCCAATCACATGCAACTTCTAATACAAGTAATGCTCTGTTTTGTTGAATAAGTAAGATATTTCTAAGTTTACATGTGCCCAACAAGGGTATTTATGTATAAAGAAATAAAATATTCTTATTCTAAGTGAGATCACAACTGTCTGAGAAGTGGTAATCACGATGGACACACTGCATTCTGGGACAGGTCTTTGACTGATATACTACATAACAGGACAGTCTTACAATGGGCGCACTGAATATGGGACACACTTATGATGGGCATACTGAATCTGGGACAAGTTTACGATGGGCTTACTAAATTCTGGGACAGGGTTTTATGATGGGCATACTAAATTCTGGGACAGGTCTCTGATGGAAACACTGCATTCTGAGACAGGCTTATTGTGGATATACTGCATTCTGGGACAGGATTACAAGGGGCACACTGCACAGAACGACACAGCAGACTGTGTTGGTGACTTCAACATTCCTGGGATTAAGGGTTTCCAGTGGAGTTTCATGTGAAGTTAAAGGGTTGCACTGGAGCTCAAAGTCTAAGAACCACTGCAGTGCCATTCATTACTATTATGTGTCTCCCTGAAATAGTCGCCTCCATTTAAAGCAAAACTCTTAAACTGATATCTGTCTAATGTATTAGAAGTCTCACTGGAGACCTGTCACATTAGTGTCTCTCTTCCCACAAAGAGTCCTTCTAATTGAAAGACTGTTTTAGTTATGAATAGAGTCTCCAACTGGATGTCATTTTAGCCGTGAGTCACACTAATTAGGTGTAAGCCTCTTCCATTCTAAGTCTGTCACTTAGGGCATATGTCTACATTAAAAGTGTAGAAATTCTGAAGCAAAGCAACTGAATACTAGGGAATACAAACATCCCATTAACGCCCTAGAAAGCTGGAATCGTCTGCGAGGCATTGGTAAGTGACTTTCGTACAGTGTTTTGGTTTTATATATATATATATATATATATATATATATATATATATATATATATATATATATATATATATATATACATACAGGGTTTAAAATCTGAAGTCCTTTGCTACTAGCCAGACCTGAAAAGTTACTAATCACTGCAAGCCAAAACATACCAACCAGGGCTGAATTTCTACTCGCCACAGCTAAATTTTCACTCGCCATTGGCTAGTGGTGAGTGGAAATTTTGAGCCCTGTATACAGATATATATATATATATATATAGTAGAGTGGAGATTGTAGCCGTATTAGTCCAGTGATGCAGATGTAAAATAACAAACAAAATAAGTATCTTGTAATACCTTTTTTATTGGACTAACAGAATTTTGGATTGACAAGCTTTCGGGAGAACCTCCCTTTCTCAAGTCTAAAGCATAGGTTCTCCCGAAAGCTTGTCAATCCAAAATTCTGTTAGTCCAATAACAAAGGTATTACAAGATACTTATTTTGTTTATTTTACATATATATATATATATATATATATATATATATATATAAATCAAAAGGACACAACACTTGAAATTAGTGCCTGGGTGCTGGAATGTAGAAATCATATCTGTAGCAGAATCAGCACTCCCAGGACTGCTAAAAAAGTGATCAATATACACATTTATTACATTAACTTTTCGATCCCAATCCTTGAGAATCCCAGTCTTGAGAAAGATCCCAGAATTGGGATCGAAATGTTGATCTAATAAATTTGTATATCGATCACTTTTTGAGCAGTCCTGGGAGTGCTGATTCTGATTTTATGTATATGTGTACGTATATAATGTTTATCCTACAGACCTAAATACATTGTAAAGGTCCTTATTCTTTATGAGACTTTATAAGAATACACAACAGATCAAATGAAAACAAAAAATAGGAATGGACTGCAGTTTGTGGGAATTTAGATATGACGTTTTGTTACAGAAATCAAGAAAGACTTTTTCCTAGGTGAAACGTTCCCCTCTTATTGGAGATCTATTCCATTATTAGACTACAAGCATTGAAGCAAATATATGAATGTAACAGCATAAGGATCAATATTGCAGAGAGTTTAATAAAGACGTGCTTCTCTACCTTACATAAGCCCTGTCATGTCCAGCTTTTAATGGGCAAGTATCTCATTATACGGAAAATGTATGGTTTCTAGGGCTTTTCCTGCTATGAAAAACAAGGGCATGCCTTTAGCTTGGAAATACTTTATTCAAAAGTAAATACAGCTCTTCTACACAGTGTTAGGGTGCAATATTTCCATGTTTCACCATTTTTGGGTGAGACACTATGGTTACAGTAGTCTGATAGGTTAGTGTTACAGTCTGTTTTAGCAACAACATCATTATGAAATGGGAAGCCAAGGGAGTAATGCATCAAATGGACTGAATCCTGTATTATCCAGCGGTGAGATTGCCCATGCTTTACTCACAAATCCCTACAATATACATACTTTCCAAGTTACGACTGCTTTCCATTACAGGCATAGTAACTCTTAATGTGGGGAAAATACATATTGCAGGGATTATGCTGCTCAGTAAAAAGGTACTAACACTACTGATTTTTAATTGAAAAATTAATGTAGCTCAAACTTGCATTTTTTGCATGAAGTACTTCCATAGGACAGCTCTGGTCAACTGACCATAAACCTCCTAGGATGCTGGATCATCAACGTCACTGTAACATACTTCACCCTGGATGTTCTGCTAAGAGACATTCAGAACTGAGCTGCAGTCACTCTTGAATAAAACATCTCTCAGTAGGGGAATCCTTGATATAACATAATTTGCAAGAATGCGAAACTCCCTGTGTGCGTAACACGCACATGTGCAGTAGAGACTGCCTGAACGACGCAGTCACGAGCAGCGGTCATGCGCAGCAGAGACTGCCCGAACATGCCAACCCCCGGTACGAGGTATGGACGATCCGGAGAGGGGAATCCCAAACAGCCCACTGCCAGTCCCCCAAGGCAGCAGCCAAGGCTGCCGGACGGCACCCTGGCCCGTGCATACGGGCCTTCAATACTAGTTATGTCATATTCAGCAAACAGCACCATGTGTATGAATATAAAACAGTGTGACAATGACTTTTTGGGGTCGATATGACACACTACACTTGACGTGATAGGGGAGTTGTAGTCCAACAATACTAAGTGAAGACCCTCAGCTCACGCACCCCATAGAGACAGTAAAAAGATGACGATCCTTATTCATCATGCTACAGAGGTGCAGTTCTGGAGCAAACCAAATCCAATATAAGGGACAAAGGAAAACAGCTGGATGGATACGGCCCTTGGAGTCTACTTTATGTTCAGAGATAATTCTCCTGATAAGATTGAGTTGTCCATGCACAATTACCGCAGACCTTCTTACAGAGTCATTGGGAGCCTGCAGCGACACAGCTCTGTCTTTTTTACCTCTCACATAAACATTAAATCTCTGATTTGCCCTTCTCCATGGAAATAGCACTAAGTCCCAGATTTACTCCTCTCATTTCTAAACGAGCCCTATCTTTTACTGGAACTGTAAACCTTTTATATAAAGCTGTGAAACTCGTATTGTTCTTAAAGAATAAAAAATGATATTACAACACCGCGCCTCAGACATTTCCTTTTATATACAAGGCTGAGCACATGCGGCTCGTGCTTTATAAGAAAGTCATATATATCCACACAGAGAGGAAATAATAAATATTTTACTTCTGAAGGAAAGTACGTCCTGGATCCGGAAAACAGCAGGCGGACTTGGGGTCAACTGTTCAGTATGAAAAGTGGTTATAAAGTAGGTGGCTTCACAGAGCAGCATTGTGTGCGACTTTAATGCAGAGAGCAAGATAAGGGGAAGGGATTACAGTGTGACAATAGGATCTGGATATGAGAGGGATGCCGGGCTGTGAGTATGGGTGGGTACAAGGCGGTCTAGTCTATAGGCAAGAATTTAGAATAGAATGGATAGGGGTGACTTGCTAGAAATATTGCAGAGAAAAACACTTTTCCTAACTACTGACGTGCAATCATCAAAGTAAGCTCATTGGCACCCTGCAGCCGTCCACCTGCTATGGCACTACAACTCCCATAAACCACTTTCTGCAAATGGGAATTGTCTTAAAACAATAGCAGCTATACGGATATCTTAAGACTCGCTAACACGCAGTTCCAAATAAACACTCATTGTGAGGCTTTGCCTGTTGAGTTATACTCAATGCTGCAAAAAGTTATTAAAGCTCAAAATGTAAGTAACCCCTTGCAGATCAGAGAAGTGTGATATGCATTGCGAAGCAATGCATTGTACACCCCACTGGTTTGCAAGGGGTTAAACAGTAGTTTTCTATCTGTGCTATCACTTGTTATGGAGACAGCAATAAAAACACACATATCGGCACTCTGGAAGAGATAGCGATGTTGTGAAAAGTGTGATAAAAAAATGAAGCATTATCTGTAATAATGTTTGAATGAAGCATCATGAGTATAACTATTTTACATGATGGGTTGCAAATATCTCAAGAATCCAAGGGTATCAATAAGCATCCCAAAACAAGTGGGAAGTGGACTTAGACTGATGAAGATAGGAAGGTGTATGAATGAGGAGAAGGGGTGATTTTGTAGATCGCAATGGTCCCTACGAGTGAAGACAGACCCAGATCTGCTTGGCACCTGTGTACAAAGCTCACTGCACGTGTGCAAGAGCTAAGCAGCATTGGCATCATCCCTCTGCACCCAAACGATGAGCAGCAGAAGAATATGATTAACCCTTTGAGTGTCAGAGGGGTACGGAATGCATTCCGCACCCCTCTGGCACTCAAGGGGTTAAGAAAAATAAAAAGGAAGGGGGGTTATGTGTCTGGATCAAGGATGTCCTGACAGCTGCCATCTGTTGAGGACTACAATTGTCATCATGAGACAGAACTTGTAGTCCTCAACAGCCGGACAGTCTCGGTTAGCCAAACCCTAGCCTAGGGACTGCTGAAGGAGATGTGTACATACAACTAACTCTTTTCACTGACATGGTCCCTCTCTTAGCATGCCTATATACGGGTGCGCAGTATGAGCTGCACTCTCATCTCGTACAATCCTTGTTTTTGTCCTAGCCTATTATTTTAATGTCAACAGCTGGGATGGAAGGGTTAAACCCTATTGCAGAGTGAGAGCTCCAGGCCATGTAAGGTAACTCTCCCCCCGCCTCCCTCTTACTCTAATACCTATTTATGCTGAATACTGTAATTGCAACATTTATAACAGCCAATGAAGATGTGCGGCGCCCATTAAAGTCAGAGAGAATTATATAACGAGCTCCCCGGTTCCCGGGAATAAGTGAGTTTTATGGAGTCTCTGGCACTGAGGAAGAGGGAAGTGTATTACGCTTTGGGATTGTGCCTGCAGGCCCCCAGAGTGGGTGCACTGATCCGCCGCTCAGTATAGGCTGCTCTCTAGGAATCACTACATGGCTCGCTCTTAATTTAACATGAAAAACAGGTCTAAAATTGAAACACGCATTGATGGTTAATAAGAACCAATTGTCCATCCAGTCTGTCAGTCGTCCTAGTAACAAGGTCAGTTTTACAATAAGGTACACAGATGACTTTGCTGCACAATTTTGAATGCATGAGTTTGTAATACTGAGTTGTATTCAACAAGGTAAATGGGTGCAATTCTGGAGCAAACCAACTGCATACAACTCCTCCGTGCACACACAGCTACACAGTAATGCAACTCCTCTGTACAGACACATTTACACAATAACGCAACTCCTCCGCACACACATCTATACAGAAACCAGTCCTCTGCACACACACGCAGCTACACAATAACGTAATTTCTCATTACACAGCTACACAATAACACAACTACTCCGCACAAACACAATAATGCAACTCCTTCACACACATAAACAGCTACACAATAACACAACTTCTCCTTACACACACACAGCTACACAATAATGCAATTCCTCTGTATACACATAGCTACACAATAATGTAATTTCTTATTACACAAACAGCTACACAATAACACAACTCCTCCGCATACACATAGCTACACAATAATGCAACTCCTCTGTAAACACAGAACTACATAATAATGCAAATCCACTGTACACACACATTACTCAATAAAGCAACTCCTCTGTATACACACAGTTACACAATAATGCAACTCCTCTGCGCACACAGCTACAAAGTAACACAACTCTGCTTAACACACACACGCAGCTACACAAATAAAACAAATATTTGTATACACCAAAATAACACAATCCCTTGGTATACACACAGTTACACAATAACACAAGTCCTCTGAGTATACAGAGCTACACAGTAACATAGGTCCTCTGTACATGCACAGCTACACAAAAAACAGCATAACTCCTCTCTACACACACAACAAAATAACAACTCTTCTGTACAAACAGCAACCCAAAACAGGACTCTTTACAAAGTGAAAAAAGTATCTTTTCTGTGTATACAAACACACCCCTACACTATAACACAACCCAACTGCCCATAAACAAAACATCATGCACACAACTCCACAACAACACACCTCCTATAAATATATATATATATATATATATATATATATATATATATATATATATACACAGATAGTTACAAAATAACACACATTCTTTGTATACACACATCACTACACAATTCCTCTGTAAACACACACAGTTACGCAATAACATAACTCCTCTACACACACATCTACATAACAACAACTCCTCTGTATAAAAACAATGCTCCTCTATGCACACAAGCTACAAAATAACACATCAGCTCTGTACACACACAGCTACACAATAACACTACTCCATTGTATACACAAAAATAAACAATTCCTCTGCATAGAAAAGATACACAATAACTCCTCAGAAAACACAGTTATACAATAACACAACTCTTCTGTACAAAGCTTACACTATAACTTCTCTGTGTATATACACATCTACATAATAACAACTCATATGTATACGCACACACACACACATTTATACTACTCCTCTATACACAGCTACGCAGTGATCTAATTACACAGCTACGCAGTGATCTTATTACACAGCTCTGTACCACCCATACACAGGGACACACAATAACATAACTCAGTAGTCATGTAATAAGACAGTTGAGTTGATGATTTTCTCTGCACCCTCCCACCTACACCAATCTCTAGAAGCGCAGTACAAGGAGACAAAGCTTGCAGTCTACAACCGAGATTGGGGGGGCGCTGTAACAACTGACTGATCTCCTGTGAGACATACCTCTCCAGAGCCTCAATTGTTATCAGAAAGGAGGGTGTCCACAACCGGTTTATTACAGCACAGCAGAAAAGAATAGAAACAAGCAGTAATGATACCCTGGTCTAATTAGGACTATTAATCATTTTGATTTGGGGTCTATCAAGATGAATCAGTGTGCTAAACCCCAGGAAGTTGTGATGCTCACATCAACAGTCCCCACGTGTTATATATATTTATATTTAGATCTGTTCCTAGTGACACCCCAGGTGGAGCCAGCGGGAGTCAGGTAAATGAAGGATGAGTCCTGTGCACTGACAATGACAAGTTGAGGTGGCAAGTGAGTAACCTCTTACACAGCGCAGAGCGATTCTCCGCTAAGCTATATATTTTCATTAACACGCTGCAGAGGTGGGTAACAAGCCATGAAACTAACAGCAGCCCTTGTGCTGTCTTATCAGGCAAACAAGCTGCAGTCTTCAGTGTACAACTGAGGTGCAAGTGGACATGATGCATGGAGCCGGGATGTGCCGACTTGGCACCTAGGTGTGTGGGGGGGAGTTGGTTGGAAAAGGGATGGGGTTTAGCCTATCCTTTATTTTACAATATAATTTGCTAGGATACAAAGCTCCCTGTGTGCGTAACATACACATGCACAGTAGAGACTTCCCGAACGATGCAGTCAAGCGCAGTAGAGACTGTCTAAACGCGCCGGCCCCCAGTCCAAGGCATGGCCAATCCGGAGCGGGGCGCCTCGAACAGCCCACCGCCCGTCCCCACCCCCGGGGCAGCAGCCGAGGCCGCTGGGCTGCATCCTGGCCCATGCACACGGGCCTTCAAAACTAGTTACTTATATTTTATTTCCTTAGCACAGGTGTTAGCAACCACTGGCTCCCCAGCTGCTGCAGACTACAGCTCCCACAACCACCAACCAGTTAATGGCTGGCTAGGGATGATGGAGGTTGTCGTTACCAAAAGCTAGAAAGCCAATGTTTATGTACTTCTGCCCTAGGGCCATACGGGCAGACAAAAAAAAATGGTAGTAATTCTGGGGCAAATCACAGGATCATAACAAGCACATAAACATTTCCACTGACTTAAATGGAACTTTTGAAATGTTTAATACAAGGGAGATCTGAGATGTGCTGCTTCATGTTACTGACCTCTCTAGCAGTCAATGGGTTAAAAGCTCCATTAAAACCAATTGAAGATTTTGGGAATGTTTTATTTGTCCCCTATGGCAGTGTTTCTCAATTGGTGCTATTAGTACCGCTCGGGGGTACTTGGGAGTCAGGCAGGGGGTACTTTGTGAGGGCCTGTTCTCAGAAGAGATGTGCTGAGCTGGATCACAGTACAAACATACAGAGAGAAAGGCTGCAGGTCAGCCTGGTATGTCTGTCACGTGGGACGTCCTCTGGGCTAAGGCATCTTGGTGTGGACCTTTCACTGTAATGTGCAACTGCCACTTTGTATCTAATAGCTCAGTAGGCTTCATCCATGGTGTTGTGGCACTTTGGTGTGCCACGGACATTAACTTAGGGAGCCCCTTTATTTTTTTAGAGCCCGATTCACTTTCTCATGTATATTTATAGAAATTTCTATGCACAGCATGTTTTGTTATTCTTATTGTGAGACCTTAAGCTGCTGTTACATTTATGTTTTTGTTACTTTATTATGTTCTTGACAAATTACCTATAAAATGCTAGGTATGCCCCAAAAATTCCCCACGGTGTCTTACGGGTGCCACTAGAATATGTGGTTCTGAAAGAGTTTTAAAAATCGCCAACATTTACGTTAGCTTTTTATATTTCAAACAACAGTTTATAAGAGAGAGAACCATATTTATATCTGTTATGCAAATGAGCTAGAACTGACTGGTAGAATGTGGCAATTGGGATGGGGAGCAGTGTGACAGTGTTGCCAGATTTGTATAACCTGACAACTAAATAAACAGAAATATATAATAAACAATTGTTTTAAATTAAAAAAACGACCTACACAAGTGCAGGTGCTTTTGCAAGAGTTTTCAAAACCACTTGTTACAAAGTGACAATTCTAATTAAAAATTAAAAGTTATCTTTCCATTATGTGTTTTTTCTAACATGCACAGAAGTTGTCATGCTGTCCCCTCCGCCGTGCACTCTGCGGGTGAGCGCTCTGTACATTCACTTCCTCCTCCCGCCTGTTCATCACCGGTGCATAGCTTTGGGATGGGCCTTCTTAAGCCACTTAAGCACGGCGAGCAATTATAGCATTACTGATAGTGAGTGCCTGTCACTTGTATCAGCCCTTAGTTCCTTGCTTATCCAGTATCTGTGTTTGACCTTGCCTGTCTTGACCTTGATTCTGCCTGCCAATTTCGATACCTTCGTTGCCAGCCTGATTCTGACCCTGCCTGTACCTGACCTCTCTTGCCTGCAGATTTGGATACTTTCTTGCCAGCCTGATACTGACCTGCCTGTACCTGACCTTACTACTGTCTGCTGTTGGGGTTTCTGCTTCAGCCGGCTCTCTTGACCCTGTCTGCATTTTATATTTGCACGTCTAGTGGTGAGTCTCCTACTCATTTACTATATATTGGAATTGTCTTCCCTGCGGTTGGTGGGGTTAGACCTTGCAGTGGAGGGTTATCCTGGGCCTTCTTAGGCTCAACCGAAGAGGGTCATCTGGCTTCGAGGCCAGCAACTTTACACGGCCTGTCCGCAGCACAACCCACTACAGGGGGCCCACAATAATGAGCATCGCACTCGAACGACGCTCACTAGCATTCACCCTAGCAACCCTTGTTGGAGGAGTCTACTCACTTGTCTACAGTGCTAGGGTTGCTGGCTCCCGTCTAGTTTGTGATATTTAGGACATTCTGATGTGTCTGTACTTACTTGTGGTAGAATGAATAGCTGACAAAAGTGAGTCTGAACAAACATTTAATTGTGTGAGTTACCCCTTCTCCTCTTCAGTCCCTCGTTCCCTCTGCTAAAAAAAAAAAGTGACTATACCAGCATTTCATTTAATAAACTAATAATAGGATATAAGAAACATCATAACAAATACTGTTAGAAATATTATTTGTGAAAATGTAAAGGTGTAAAAATAAACCTCTGGCTATGGGAGAGTATGAATGTGGGGGGGGTCTGTATTCTATACAAAGTGCACATAATACTAGTGTCCGCCCTGTTCCACTCTAAGATGGGTGTACAGTGTCAGTAGGAAAGTAAAAGAAATGCAGTGCTGTGGGTTACGTCTTACTAGACAGGCTGAGAATTCCCACCCAGTGGTGCAGTTCATTTATCTCAGATTTGCTGCAGTTTTTTTTTACAGATGGCAAAATGGAAAATTTGAACGGGTTGCACAAATAATAGCCCCCCAGCACCATAAGCACCAAGATAAAGAGCATTCCTGGGCACAGCACGTGCCTCTCAAGTAACAAATAAAAACTCAGATAGGCATAAACAGGGTTTTTAAACTTTTAAATCCTAAATGGATCTCAAACCCATTGTTTTGCAATGTGTTTCAGATGTCGCTAGCTTTCAAGGGGTTACAAGAAGAATTTAAGTCAATGAGAATTTTAATTTGGTCATTATAATGCAGTTGGTTTATCCAGAACTGCCGCACGTATCTTTACTACATGAGCCTCACTGGTTTGAGCAGGTTTGTGATCCTACATACAAAGGACACATCCCCTCCACTCACCTGCTGCCCCTGCTGGCTGTCCAATTTATAGCAGCCGCGGGTGAGAGAGCTGGAAATTAACACGTTTACTTTAGTCCCCTCCCTCCTGTATAACAGCAGCGAGCTCTCAGTTTGATTAATTTGTTAAATTACCTCTGCCTAATGGATGAAAGGGGGCTGGTGCTTTGCTAGATTTTTCAGACGAGGGTTAATTAATTTTTAATGCAATAAGGATTTTATTTTTTTTAATTACAGGGTTTTTTCCCCAAAGGCTCATGAAGCTGGAGTGAAAAATAGAAAGCGAGAGGTGAAGATGAAGTGCATTATTCTCTGGTCTCTGGAGCGCTAAGGGAATTGGTCCGAAAAATATTGGATTGAATCCAACTATAGAGAAAAAGACAATCCAGTATCTTTTAATTTCCTGGAACTTTAGTTTAAGAAATTAATAAATCCCAGCTGATCATATAGCAGGCTTGTAAGTAATGTGTCACTTAGCCCCTGTCTGGATGAACTAGTAGGATACGGATACCTGGGATGGACACCCAGAGGAGGAGGTAGAGGCAGTAACTATCTGATTCAATGTATGGAACAAACAGAAGAACATAGCCTTATGCAGAAAGACAAATGGAGAAACAATCTGCACCACAGAAAGGGGAGAATTCAATTAATTACCATGAGGCTTTTAATAATTTGATTGCAAAAGAAGTGGATAAAGTAGAATGACTGAACTATTGATCATCTAATTTGTGTTTTATCAGCGAAATCTAGAAAGGAGACATAACATAGGAGTAAATGGTTCTTAACTTGTTTAACAGATTAACATAACTAGGCAGATGTCCTTCAGACTACAGTGAGGTGTATATATTAGTATTTTTCATTATAACTGCAGTTTTCTATATATTATGATCTCTACAAACTCTGCCTATAGGACAACTTCATACAATACACACTGGGCTTCAATAGACATGTATGTGACAGTAGCTTTTATCAGACTGTAAACAGAAAACAATGTTGGAGACACTTTACTAAGTAAATTATTATGTTAAACAATATAAGAGCCATTGATATAGTTCTGCTTTAAAGGGATAGTAATGTATCACAAAAGCAGCAGCTCCAATTAATCTTCATAATATTTTGGCCATGGAGAGTGTTATTTCAGTACTGTCAGAGTTGTAGTACAAGAGTAATTGAATGATAAAGTATCCCCCACCCGTTCCTTTTACCTAGTGTAAGACACCTCCCCCTCAGATGGGGAATCTGGTCTCTTGACCGGACAGCTCACAGCAAGGGACAATCTTCTTACTGTGATCATAAGGAAAACCCTGCCCCCAATGACAAGATTTTCAGGTTTTTCCTTATGATCACAGAAGATTGTCTCTCTCTGTGATCCATACGGACAGTCCTGCTGCTCTGAGGTGAGCAGTGTTACATCAGTAAAAGGGGTGGGAGGGGGATACTTTATCATTCAATGACTCTTGTACTACAACTCTGACAGTACTGAAATAACACTCTCCACAGCCCAAATACTATGAAGATTAATTACAGCTGCTTTTATTGTGAAACATTACTATCCCTTTAAATTCTGGCCTGCTTGTGCCCTTGCGCACAGCACTGGACACCCGTGATTTGTAAGGATGTGACAGCATACCCCACCACATGTCCTATAACAGTATTACATGAATGAGTAATTTGTGGCTCACCCATCATTCTCAGATGACCTCAAGCTAATGCTGGGCTATGATTTACATCACCCTTGGTCAGCTTACCCCAAACTGTCATTGGATCTGCAATAACAATTATAAGTTATGGACAAAATCTTATCATAATTTACTACCATGTAATAATCATTAATAGAACTGTATCTTTCTACGGTATTTTGTGTTTTATTCCTAAGTTTTATTCCTAGTTTTCAGTACTTCTCAGATGATAAATTTTCAGTATGTATCAGTTAACCCTTTGTGTGCCAGAGGGGTAGCACTTGCTCATAGTTAATAGTCTACTGTACTTTTGCATTTAATGATTTAAACTGAAGAGCTGTTTAGTAACCTTTTGCATGCTAGACATGTCTCCACTGCATCTCTCGCAATGAAAAAGGGTTACACCTTGCAGAATTTTGTCGTGGGCTTTGGGATGTACGGACAAAGGAATGGATGCCAGGTGTGTCTCAGACTAGTCCTGCTCTCTCCATCACACAGAATCTTTGCTGTTCACAGATGTTAAATCATGAACTCAATTGATTTCAGCTGCAGAGAAGCCAGAAAGGAGACGTTAGAGCGCCCCCGTGTGTTTCGCCAGCCACTCTGCAATGAAAATGTCTTTCCTCGATATAGCTGTGTGCGCCCAGCATTTTAGTGTTACTCCCTGTAACCTGCCTGCTATTAATCACTACAGAAAAGCTACATATTGATGTATGAATGGACTCGTGAGGTGCTCATGGCAGTTGGTTCAGCACCGGTCCCCGGGGACCAAAGTCTGCTCGCTCTGCAGACGGAAAGAAATCTGTCAATCATGAATAAGTGTGTATGTAAGACCTGTAGAGTCAGCAGTTCTCTCATCAAAATGCATCCCCCTCTCTGGACATAATACATCACCGCTCAGACTGCAAAAAGCCGGCTTCATTTAACCTGACACGGCACTTTACACACACAAGCAGAAATATTATCATCAAATAATTTGCATAACGTAAAGCCCTGTGAGGGGGAAACTCTTCCAGAAATGGTACCCCCACTCACCCACGCAATCTACAGTAACATATATTACAGCATCCCGCAGCCTCGTATCTGGGGTCTAACCTCATCTACAGTTACTGGAAGAAGACTTAAATTTCCAAAATCTGGAACTTGAAAAACAGCAGACTCAGAGCCCAGCACGCGATCATAGGAGTTCTATTCTGGCAACAGCTGAAGGGCCTCTTGTTGTCCAACCCTTGACTACATGCATATCGCCGGTATCGATTTCATGGGCTGGTGGGGATGAAACTAGCTGACATTGGGCAATATCAACAGGCACAAAAGAGGGGCAATTCAGGGGAAAATCAACTGTACCACAGGGAACAAAGCATCCTTCCCTAAAATCCTTTTGATTTAAATGGGGCTTTAACCCTTTGAGTGCAAGTGAGGTACGCAACGCATTGCAGAGCAACGCGTTGCATACCTCTCTGGCACTCAAAGGGTTAACTCCTCAAATGCTACACAGGTCTCCAAAGCACTGCTGTCTTTACTAAGAAAATCTATTTGTTTCATCTAAGTAGGAGGCACTGCTCCTTTAACCCCGTGCTGAGAGAAGAGCCTGTAACCAAGATACTCCCCCCTTATGACAATTTATGCTGCAGTCCCCCACCACTGCAAATAACATTGGATTATTTATTGTACAATGTGTGCTTCCGCGGCGCGAGGTACAGTACAATACAAGCATGACTAATCCGTTTACCAAATATGTTCTAATCCGATTTTTAAATGGTTGGCATCAGAAGATTAGGCCGAGATCCCAAGGTCACACGCATGACCTTGAGATTTCCTGTGACATCACTAAGAAAGGTCAGATCTGATGTCCATGTTTATTTCTGCAGGTCATCGTGATACGCTACAGCTCATCAGGAGAAATAACCTGAATTCTACATGATCCACCCTAACTCAGGGGTATTGTCAGCTTAAAGGAGCAGTAAACTTTTTTTATGAAAACACGTATTTTATAGAGCTTTTCCTGCTGAATAAAACAAGGTCACTCCCATCGCTGTCAGATGTTTTATTCAAAATTTATATCAGTTTAAATAATCAGGAAGTGAATTTACTGTGTTTACTTCCTGATAGTTCTAACTGACAGAAAGTGAATTTACTATGTTTACTTCCTGGAAGTTCTGACAGGAAGTGAATTTACTGTGTTTACTTCCTGATAGTTCTAACTGACAGAAAGTGAATTTACTATGTTTACTTCCTGGAAGTTCTGACAGGAAGTGAATTTCCTGTGTTTACTTCCTGATAGTTCTAACTGACAGGAAGTGAATTTACTATGTTTACTTCCTGGAAGTTCTGACAGGAAGTGAATTTCCTGTGTTTATTTCCTGATAGTTCTGACAGGAAGTGAATTTCCTGTGTTTACTTCCTGGTAGTTCTAACTGACGGTTTCTATCACATTCTATTGAGAGCTGTATGACTCTGACTTTCCATTCCATTAGAATCTAACAGGAAATCTAATTAGAATTTGACCACGGTTTAAACTGTAATAACTCTGGAAATATAAATCTCTAGGCAGTGGGAGTACCCTTATTTTACTCAATAGGAAAATCCCTACAATATATATTTTTCCATAAAAAAAAGTTTCCTGCTCCTTTAAATGTGTGTAAGAAACAGATCTTTTCCCACTCAACACTTCAGAGTACGTGGGTGACTAGTGCATTACAATTTAGGGCCATACTAAACAAGAGAGAGGTGCACTTCTGGAAAAATCCAACAGCACAATAGAGGAAAAATGAAAATTGACACAAATTAATACTGGGCTTTCAAACCGATAACTTGGACAAGTCCGCTATGTAAAACAATGCATTTGAGACATACCTAGCATCCAAAAGGTAAAATAAGCTATGGTACTGCACCAGTGTTCTGCACCTGACCTTTGAACCCATCTTAAGATGCATGGGCTCTTTGCAAGTAAAACAGTGAAAGAAGTTTGTATGAAGTATGAACTGTATTTGTAAATGTAACAGCTCAGCTTCATGTGTATACTGGTACCACTACCAAGAAAGGGAGTCATTAGGCCCATAGTGTACTAAAGTATGTTTCTAATTTAAATTTTACACCTGAAGAATCTATCGTCCAGCAAACAAACAGTTAAAAACTGTCATCCAGTGAGAAGGAATTCCTTGGGATTGATTAAAAGCCAGTGGGTCACATTAACCTCCTTACTTGTGGCTATTCCCAAAGTGAGAGAATATGTAGATTTTGTGTCCCCAGTCTGAGAGTCCCAGCGTACAGCAGAAGGCTTGTGTTTGAGCTACTTTCCTCTAGTAACTGAGGACTTTCCCTAAAGTGGAAAACAATGAGCAGAGCTGGCGATGTTAACGTATCCACGGCAGTTCAGCGAGGAAGGCCTGGCACAACTGCAAGCATCACAGGCATTGATTACTGGCTGTGCTCCAGTGGCAGCGAGGTACAAAAACAAGAATGGGATTAGCCGCAAGGATAACACTGATAAACATGCCACAGTATTACATTACTACCGAGACACAATGATATGCTTGTGTATCACTACTGCACTGATAAACTTCTATACTACTGTATCACTACTGCACTGATACACTTCTATACTACTGTATCACTACTGTACTGATACACATCTATACTACTGTATCACTACTGTACTGATACACATCTATACTACTGTATCACTACTGCACTGATACACTTCTATACTACTGTATCACTACTGCACTGATACACATCTATACTACTGTATCACTACTGCACTGATACACATCTGTACTACTGTACCACTACTGAACTGATACACTTCTATACTACTGTATCACTACTGCAATTATACACGTCTATACTACTGTATCACTACTGCACTGATATACTTCTATACTACTGTATCACTACTGTACTGATACACATCTATACTACTGTATCACTACTGCACTGATACACTTCTATACTACTGTATCACTACTGCACTGATACACTTCTATACTACTGTATCACTACTGCACTGATACACATCTGTACTACTGTACCACTACTGAACTGATACACTTCTATACTACTGTATCACTACTGCAATTATACACGTCTATACTACTGTATCACTACTGCACTGATATACTTCTATACTACTGTATCACTACTGTACTGATACACTTCTATACTACTGTATCACTACTGCACTGATACACTTCTATACTACTGTATCACTACTGTACTGATATACTTCTATACTACTGTATCACTACTGCACTGATACACATCTATACTACTGTATCATTACTGCACTAATACACATCTATACTACTGTATCACTACTGCACTGATACACTTCTATACTACTGCATCACTACTGTACTGATACACACTTCTATACTGCTGTATCACTACTGTACTGATACACTTCTATACTACTGTATCACTACTGCACTGATACACATCTATACTACTGTATCACTACTGCACTAATACACATCTATACTACTGTATCACTACTGTACTGATACACATCTATACTACTGTATCACTACTGCACTGATACACACTTCTATACTACTGTATCACTACTGCACTGATACACATCTGTACTACTGTACCACTACTGCACTGATACACACTTCTATACTACTGTATCACTACTGCCCTGATACACACATCTATACTACTGTATCACTACTGCCCTGATACACACATCTATACTACTGTATCACTACTGCCCTGATACACACATCTATACTACTGTATCACTACTGCCCTGATACACACATCTATACTACTGTATCACTACTGCACTGATACACACCTCTATACTACTGTATCACTACTGCCCTGATACACACATCTATACTACTGTATCACTACTGTACTGATACACACCTCTATACTACTGTATCACTACTGCACTGATACACACATCTATACTACTGTATCACTACTGCACTGATACACACTTCTATACTACTGTATCACTACTGCCCTGATACACACATCTATACTACTGTATCACTACTGCCCTGATACACACATCTATACTACTGTATCACTACTGCCCTGATACACACATCTATACTACTGTATCACTACTGTACTGATACACACCTCTATACTACTGTATCACTACTGCACTGATACACACTTCTATACTACTGTATCACTACTGCCCTGATACACACATCTATACTACTGTATCACTACTGCCCTGATACACACATCTATACTACTGTATCACTACTGCCCTGATACACACATCTATACTACTGTATCACTACTGCCCTGATACACACATCTATACTACTGTATCACTACTGCACTGATACACACCTCTATACTACTGTATCACTACTGCCCTGATACACACATCTATACTACTGTATCACTACTGTACTGATACACACCTCTATACTACTGTATCACTACTGCACTGATACACACATCTATACTACTGTATCACTACTGCACTGATACACACTTCTATACTACTGTATCACTACTGCCCTGATACACACATCTATACTACTGTATCACTACTGCCCTGATACACACATCTATACTACTGTATCACTACTGCACTGATACACACATCTATACTACTGTATCACTACTGTACTGATACACACCTCTATACTACTGTATCACTACTGCACTGATACACACATCTATACTACTGTATCACTACTGCACTGATACACACTTCTATACTACTGTATCACTACTGCCCTGATACACACATCTATACTACTGTATCACTACTGCCCTGATACACACATCTATACTACTGTATCACTACTGCCCTGATACACACATCTATACTACTGTATCACTACTGCACTGATACACACCTCTATACTACTGTATCACTACTGCACTGATACACACATCTATACTACTGTATCACTACTGCACTGATACACACCTCTATACTACTGTATCACTACTGCACTGATACACACTTCTATACTACTGTATCACTACTGCACTGATACACACTTCTATACTACTGTATCACTACTGTATCAAAATACACTACTTCTACTATTACTGTATCACTACTGTGATAATCACTTCTACACTACTGCACAAATATGTATATATCACTGTAGTACTCATTTAATGATAGACTAAGCTCTAACAAGCAGGGCCCTATGGTCCTTTTGTTTGTCTATGTTCCATTTGTAATGTTTAATGTCTTTGTAGTCTATATTCAGTTGTACAGCGCTACATAATAAGTTGGTGCACTATAAAGGAAAGTAATAATAAACACTATGAACTATAACCACTTCTACACTAATTCACTACTAGTAGTACAGTGATAAACATGACACACTATTATATTTGTATGGATAAGCTCCCCCCACTGTACTACTTCACTATTAGTCATATGCGCTTCAATACAACTGATTAAAGGGGAACTGCCACCTATTTTAAACTTTATGGCAAATAATTCCCCATCTGGCGACTAGCTGCTCAGTAACGCTAGTCGCCAGAATAATTACCTGTTTAATGAGAATGATATCCTGCTCTGGGGCTGACCGGCAGTAGAGAGCGCAGACATCTTTCCATAATGACGTCTGCGCTCCTGCTATGTCAGTCCCTTTTGGAGCCGAACAGCTCCCAGCAACGCAGGGGAGGGATGGCCTGGGGGGAAGGGGGGCAATAGCCCCCTGTGCCAGTCATATGTCTAGGCTGGTTTGCCACTGCCTCACTCAATCTCCCTCTTGCTGCTGTAAATAGAACTACACTAATGATACCACAGAGATTAGAACTGAAATGGAGCTACACAAAGGATATCAGAGAGCTACAATCCATATTAAGCTTCACTAATAGCATAAGTCATTTCCCTTGTAAGCTCTATGGTATCACTAGAGTAGCTTTACTTCAGTTGTCAGTACTATAATATCATTAATGTAAATCAATTTCAATTGCAAGCTGTGTGAGAGTGCGCTGGAACAATAGTATAAATGGACAACTGGATTATATTTGCCCCCAAGGCCATAAGCTGCCAGCCCTCCCCTGCAGCAACGCCTCCTAGAGTAGACTGGGAATGACAGCGCAGGAGCGCAGATGTCACTATGGAAATATGTCTGCTCTCTCTACTGCCGGTCAGCCCCAGAGCAGGATATCATTCGCATTAAAAAGGTAATTATTCTGGCGACTAGCACTACTGAGCAGCTAGTCGCCAGATGGGTAATTATTTGCCATAAAGTTTAAAATAGGTGGTAGTTCCGCTTTAATACTGAACGGATAAACACTCCATTCTGAAATACTTCAGAGTAGTGCTGCATACTCTTCAGTGGAACCTTTTTATCAGATACAGTACCTTTTTGTGTGTTTGCACCTAATGAAACAGCATGAAAATTTTGTATCTTTCATTCTACAAATAGAAAACTCCAGAAACCTTACTTAAAGATTAAAACTAGCTCCAATTAATATTCATAGTATTTGGGCCATGGAGAGTGTTAGTTCAATGATGTCAGAGCTGTAGTTCAAGAGTAATTGAATGATAAAGTATCCCCCTCCCGCCCCTTTTACCTAGTGTAACACTGCTCACCTCAGATGTGGCATCTGATCCACAGACCAGAGAGATAACAGCAAGGAACAATCTTCTTCCTGTGACCATAAGGAAACCCTGATCCCTTGACAGTTTCCGGTTTTTCCTTATGAGCACTGATGATTGTCCCTCTCTGAGATCCATCCGGACAGTCTTGCTGCTCTGAGGTGAGCAGTGTTACATCAGTAAAAGGGACAGGAGGGAGATACTTTATCATTCAATTACTCTTGTACTACAACTCTTACAGGACTGAAATAACACTATCCATGGCCCAATTACTATGAAGATTAATTGGAGCTCCTCTTATTTTGAAACATTACTATCCCTTTAACTCAAACCTTGGCCTGTGTCCCTTACTACCACTACATCATGCTCTAGTAGATCACTCGTTAATAGTTACCCTGTTTCATCACTAATAACACTGTCAAATGAGGGGTAGGGAGAAAGAGACACCAGTTCCTGTCTCTCATTGGCAACTAGTGTTAAGACAGCTGGGACTGACATTTCCCTCAGGATTTAGGCTCAGAGCAGGCGCATTGGTTCTATGGGGTTTGAGACATCCACTATTGTACTGCCAGTCACCAATCAGCATCAGAAGCGGAGTCTGGTTCTCCATACTCCTTATCCGACAGTGTGGAATCGACCATTCGTTGTGTTAAATATTAACCTTATAAGTCATCAGAGAAAGCTAGCGGTAGTACTGCCAGTGATTCTGAAGGTAACACATAGAAATTCAGGCATAAATCAGTCATTTAACCAACAGAATGCTAGAAGGCCTGAAGGCATTACAAACCTATGCATCTCAGACCTCTACCACTCAAGGGGTTAAATGCCCTATTTAAGTTAATGGACATTTTTTGAAATTGGATTTGTCCCCTGTGGTGTAGCTGCTTCCCCCTACAACCACTCCACTTGTATTTTGACGTGTTGGCATTCTGAGCAACGAACAAAATCTGGTCAGTATTCATAAATAGATTGTGTTTTATCATGGACGTCATCAGTAATAATCTAGTATCAAGCACTTGCCAAATGAGCTTAAAAATGTTTGTGTGTTGTCCATATTTATCTCTGGCAGCGATGGATAAATATTCCATTATACAGCTATTGTTTCTGTCCTAGACAGTTTTAGTCCATAAAATTTATGAGCGAGTTCAGCTAGAAGTAATATATATCTATACAATCCTGCACAAATGGAACAGATCGATGTACGGCCTGTGTGTGTTACAACAGCAACCTATTGATCTAGGGCCCTATGCACAAACCAAAATGGGAACAATTCTGGAGCAAAAGATTGCACTATAGCGAAAAATAAACTCCCCATATTGTCATTGATAACATAGGGCTTTGCATTGGAGAGCTCTCTAGCAGTCAAGGGTTTAAAGGCCCCATTTCACTTAATGGGAATTTTTGTCCCCTATGGTGCAGTTGGTTTACCCCACAATCGTTACATGGAGACTGTAATGCAGCAATCAAAACACAACCCATCACCCAAACTAGATAGCCATAGTCATATGGAGCTGTTGACATGGGCACCTAGAGTAATAATAATAATATAGTTATTCTTATATAGCACTACCAATCTGTATGCAGTGCTGTACACCGTTTGGGCATCGACCAATCAAGTCCAAGGAGCATCCTGTAAGCCAGCCCATGTCTGTATCAGGTCTGATTTTCAGTCAGGTCATGACAAGCCTATTATTGAGTTCTTTTAACATTAACATCAGCAACATAATACAACATTACACAATTTAGTGAATTTGTACCTTTCTTTTTTCCAAAGTCCCCCCTAACAGAGGGACATAGGAGTAGGAGGAGAAGTTTCTCTTGATCATCCTCAATTCTGCTTTCTGTACTGTTATCTGTAAGGCAAGGAACATATCCGTTATATGACAATGCAGTCGTGAAGAGCCAGGAACACCAACATCATTATCAATTCATTCTTGGAATACATGTTACAATGGTGACCATGTATGCAATGAAAGTGGAGTAATTGCAAAGCAAGCCAACTGCATCATAGTTAATAAAAACTATGAAAACTCCCCCTCATTTAAATGGGATTTCAATCCTTTAAAGACAACAACAGCTTAATAATAAAATTGCTATGTGTTTAATTCCAGCTATCATTTGTACAAAATATTCATTTGATGTTAGATCCTTAACTACTTAAGGATCAATGACATGCAAGGCCCATCACAGAATTCGGTCCTTTAAGGCCCAAAGATAGTCCTGGCATGTCTTGGGTAACATGACTGCAGAGAGCCTCAGGGCTAGTTGTGATCATGCCAGAGAAGATGAAACAAATTGCTCTAGGACTGGAGCAGTCAGTTTCAGCTTTCCCTCTGAGGCACGGTACATGTGATTGCCTTGTCACTGTTCTCTGCCTCTCTCTTCCTCACTGTCATCATGAGTAAGAGAGGAGCAGAGAACAGAGCTCCCAGTGGCCACAAATGAGGCACTTTTGTGGTATTGGCAGCAGAACTGGGGGTGAGGGAGTTAAAAGAAAAACATATGTAAATGACACTTTGACCCCTCTTTGTATAACTGAATAAATGAATCAGAGTAAGCCTTAAAGGGGATCTGTCACCCCTATGCAAGTTTGTCTAAAAAGTTAGGTTATATAGCAACTAGATGGAATACTGTATTAGTGTCCATTTTAAAATTACTTGGCCGAAATTCAACGTGTAAACATTATTCTGTTCCCTACTTCCGGATGGACTGCAGTTACCAACACTGTACCACAGTCTGTCACTCTTCCTCTTCTCCCCTCCCTCTATCCAGCCTTTTCTGCATGTAAGCTGGAGCAGTCTCTGGCCAATGAGAGCGCTCCCGCTTACATGCACAAATCCTCCATCTTTGGAGGAGATTGGATAGAGGGATCACAGGAAGAGTGACAGACTGCGGTACAGAGCAGGTAACTGCAGTCTGTCCTGAAGTAGGGAACAAGAAAAGGAAATAATAAAGTATTCCACCTAGTCAATATATAACCTAACGTTTAACCCTATGAGTGCCAGAGTGGTACGCAACGCATTGCAAAGCAATGCGTTGCGCACCACGCTGGCACTCAAAGGGTTAACACAAACTTGTATAGGGGTGATAGATCCCCTTTAAGTATTTTACTAACACAGCCTAATTTATAAACACACATATAGTGAAGTTTACACAAACATTAACGTGAGTTTTATTACTGTGGACAAACGTGATACACGTCTATACACAACACACAGTCTGACTGCCTAAAAGAGGGACATCCCAGGAAGGGACAGAGGGACACCCCAGGAAGGGACAGAGGGGCACCCCAGGAAGGGACAGAGGGGCACCCCAGGAAGGGGCAGAGGGACACCCCAGGAAGGGACAGAGGGACACCCCAGGAAGGGACAGAGGGGCACCCCAGGAAGGGACAGAGGGACATATGGATTTTTACCTCTGAGGAACTGTTCTCCACTATTAATAATGAACCAATTGAGCACAAATTACTACAGGAAACCCTACAGAAAGTTCTGGATTTGTTTTTTTCTTTGTAAAATAAATAGTGCGTTATCCATATAAATGTGGTATTAAAAGAAATCCCTGCTTTGCTTAACAAATGCACATAATTTGTGTGGGTGAATTAAATGAATTAGAGGAAAAAATATGGTTGAACAAAGGAATACTAAAAAGGCTAAAATTAATCTTGTCCTCTATTGTAAAAACAAAACAAAAAAAAACAAAAAAACGTCGTCGTTAAGGGGTTAAAATAAAATCCTGAGCATTTTGAATGCATTTGTTGACTGTCACTGTCCTAATCAGATTTGTAATAAGAAAGAAAAAGCAACTAAGCCAGTTACATTATAGAGATCACGATCATTCTTGTATTTAAACCCTTAACGACCGACCGCGCAGACACGCGGTGTTCACTAAAGGACCTTTTTTTTTTTTTTTTTTTGATTACAGACTCCCCGAACGGCGTGCAGCCGCGGGGGGAGCCCGGAATTCCATGACAGTCATAGTACGTCATGGGTCGTTAACTCAGATCGACCCATGACGTACTATGACCGTCAAGGGTCGTTAAGGGGTTAAAAAGGATGCTATACAACCCCACTTAATTTTTTAGATATTTGCATTCCTTTACATGCTAGAGAACTCCAAGACACTTTTTTGCAATGCTGTCTAAGCCTGTAGCATTTGAGAGATTAAAGGCACCATTTAAAGCAAAGGGACTTTTAATATATATGCGTGATGGTGCAGTCATGTTGTTCCATAACTGCTTATTGTTTATTTCTAAACATGGTCCTTAGTGTACGTTACAGGTAGAAGCACAGAACAGTAGTGAGTGTCCTCAATAAAACATCTACCTGTTATATCTGACCATGGGCTGGATTCAAATGCAGATGCTAATTTTATCTCTGCTTTTATCTTCAGGTATCCCAACAGACATCAATTGGAACATTTTTGATAAAATGGGAGGTAACATTTATCTCCTGCATCTGAATCCAGCCCTTGCCCTTTAATGTGTTAAAAAAAAACTATGAAGGAGGCAAAGGGAAACGCTTTGTATATAGGAATGATAATGGTTGCCTGTCGGTCTGTGCTGGAGGCAGACAAGAGGGAGTAACTGAGGTTAGGAGATTATATTCTCTTTTTTTATTAAAGATTTAAGAAAGACTTTTTGTGAGTAAAATTCAACTACTAATATTGTAGTGAGGTTTCCAGCTAAGTAAAACAAGGTTCTCCCATTGCTGGGAGATGCTTCATTTAAAAGTTATTACAGTTCAATGTGTTTGCTTTATTAATCATAATTGAGCTAATGTAAAGTCACAACTTGGCTAAACTATGGCTACTGCTTTTTATGGTGAACTGCAGTCAAGGACTGAAGCACTACACAAAAGAGGAAGAGATTTTTATACTGACCAATAAATCATTTTCTCATGGGGTACAGAACTCCTCCTCAAAAGTGAAAAACCCTCCTACTTTCTTCCATCTGCACCCCACCCCCCAGAGAAAGGTATAGATATCAGGACACAAAAACCAAGCAACAGCATCACATCCTGACCCATAAAAACACGAAGAGAGGTTTTCTGCTTGTTAAGTATACAAATCCCATTTACTCTTACATCTATTGAGGGGTGAAAGGAACACGGGGATACCCCAAAGCGGTCCCAAAAATACAATCAGGGAGACCTAGAGAACAGTGTCCTTGCATTTTGGGATGCCAAAACAATGAACCTTGTTGAACTTTGTGAATATATGATCAAAGGATTAACCAGGTGTCCTGCAAAGCGCACAAAGTACTAAGGGAATGTGCTAAGTGGGCAGCTACCTAAAACGAAACGAAACAAGACTTGACAATGTAAGCTTACCTGATGGCTCATTTAATCAATGCAGCAGTTATAGCTTTAGAAAAAGGTTTGACCTTTCTAGCACCCTTCAGGTATGGCAAACTATCATAATTTGGACTTAAGGTTGAGACGTCTAACCAGATCCAGAAAATTAAGTACTTCCTCCTCGAGATTACATGGATTAGGACAGAAGGATGGGAGAAGTAACTTTTGGTTGATACGAAAACAAGAAATAACTTAAGTCTGAAATTCTAGAACAGTCCGTAATACCACTTTGTCTTGATGGAAGACGACATGAGTCGTGCAAAACAATGCACCAAGTTCAGAAACTCTCCTTGCATAGAACATAGCAGTAAGAAGTACAGTCTTACACATTATGTGGGGGATTAGTATACTACCTGTGAACATCACCTTCATTTTCAGATGACCCTTGATCTGACACTACGATAGAGTCATGGCTAATACTAGAGGAAGATGGCCTTTACAGCAGTACATGAGGTTTCAGGAAGCCATTTGAATAATACTTTTTCAAAGTGTTTGCTATTGAGACTGAAAGATCTTTTGCCCGACCACTCTCGCTCCAAAATGGGGCGTCGCATCTTCTTTCAGAGTAAGAAGAGGTAGTATGTTGGTTGCAGCAAAATTGCACCCTGAACAATCAGACCCAAACTATTTAATCCCACATGTAGTGAACGTGGCATTATCTCTGTTACCCTTATATTTATGCTCGCTCTCTGGCCCCTGACATGGTGCCTATAGTTTACAAAAGAACAGAAAAGAAAAAAATAATAGCCCTTCCAATGGCTCCCTTCAGAGGAGAGAAAGACCTACTTAAAGGGATAGTAATGTTTCATAATAAAAGCAGCTCTAATTAATCATCATAGTATTTGGACTTTGGAGAGTGTTATTTCAATTCTGTCAGAGTTGTAGTTCCAGAGTAATTCAATGACAAAGTATCCCCCTCCCGCCCCTTTTACTGATGTAACACTGCTCAGCCAGATCAGAAGGGAGGTGCCCAGGTAGACTGCAGAGAGGGACAATCTTCAATTAAGATAAGGGAAAAACTTGTCAAGGGGGGCAGGGCTTTCATTGTTCTCATAGGAAGAAGATTGTCCCCTGCTGTTATCTGTCTGGTCTATGGACTGGATTCCACATCTGAGAAGAGATGGATTACACTAGGTAAAAGGGGCGGGAGGGGAAACTTTGCTTGTGAATGTCTCTCAAACCATAAAGGTCTGAGAGATATGTCTTAAATCGTTCTTCATGCTTAATGCCTACAAAATAAAATAAAGATAAAACGAAGTATTACTATCCCTTTAAGACTGACAAACAGGCCTAAACTTTTGTGAGGTAGCTACTCCACTAAAGAAAATAATCTGTTAACATAAGTGGAAGGGCCACCTGTCCTAACAGAGTTCAGAGTATGTGTGCCAAAAGCCAGGAGTGATGGTGGCAACTCCAACCCAATATAGGCACAACAGGCTCTGCCTTTTTCATAACTCTCTGCCCTTTTCCAAAATGAGTGCAGAGCGGGATAAGCCCAGGGGAAGTGGCCTGTAAGGTGATGCCTCTATCACAAAACTGGAGAGATCTCCAATGGCCTGCACCATTCATCCTGGCATCAGCACAAGGCAGGGACATGCTGTTAATGGTCAGTTAATTCCTTTGTGGGAAGTAAAATAAAATGAAAGCTGTTCAGTCCGCTGGACACAGTGAACGCGGTAAGGGAAAGCTTACAGTAGACTCTCCCTGACCCAGGAAGGATGCAAGAATTCTGTCAGAGGTACAGTAAACCCACAGTGATAAAGCAAACTAATGGAATGATGATACAACTGAATTAGCACAGTGTCCCACACATCTTCTCTTTCTTCTCATTTTCTAATTTAAAGAAACATGTCCCCAAAAGTACAGGAAAAGTAACTCCAAAAGGAGAAAGAGGAAGTGGAGGCAGAAAGAGGGAAAGGAAAAACAAAAGGTGAAGGTCTCTCCTATAATTGTACTGACTGCACCCTCAGCGTAATGATAATTCACTGTATCCAGAAGTATGGAGACAGCTGTGTTCCCAGGTTTGTACCCTACAAATGCAATTGGAAAGAGCGATTATATTGTCCCCAAGTCTCTCAGACCACAAGTGACAGAGGGAACTCGAGGACAGGTCCTTGCCATCCCAAAAGTAATGCCAATGAAGTCCGCTATTCCTTATTTGTTAGAATAACAAGAAACAAAACATTTTCCACGCAGGGAAAATACCCTGTACATCCTGCGTCCAATCAAAAAGTCTGTCAGCTGGGTGGAGGGCTATAAAGGGCAGGAAGTGGGTCAGGTTTTAACCTGAGTGCCGTGACCCCTGGTGGAGTTGCTCTATACCTCATGTGCCTGCATCCCTCACACATACAAGATAAATGAATTTTGTGATCCTCATTTTTACAATAACTTTGAATCAAGTGTCTACTAGTAGCTGAAGTGCCATTGTTTTACTCAACAGGCAAAACCCTACAAAACATGCATATAACATAAATGTTTACAACTCCTGTAAAAATGGACAGGCCGGCCGATAAGTCATTGCTGCATATTCCTCATGGGTAAAACATTGGATTCCTGAGATGGGCCTCAAAAAATCAAAATAAGCATTCAAAAATAATACCTAGAAATTGTATTATAGAGTTTTATATGTGAAGACCATCGCGGATCCATGAGAACAGACCAGGCGTGAACATTTATAATGCTCTGGCCATTGTGGGACTACAATTCTTATCATCCTCATACAGGCTGTTGGGAGCTGTAGTTTAACCACCATGATCCCATACTCATTACAGTATGAACTAATTTTCATTGCTTAGTGCTTTATCTTTGCCTAATTTGGGAGTGATAAATAGAGAAGGGAGCATCTGAACAACTGGAAACCCCTTCCCAGTTTGCACTTACTCGTCTTACCTATGTCACAAGTTGCTCAAGTGGACAAAGAGAGATTTGGAAGGAACTGTTCTCTGTCTAGGAAACACAAAGACATTATGAGCCTGTCTGTAAGTTGGAGGATGATACATAAATTAGAAATAATAGGAGATCAATATGCAGGTTGGTGTATGGCTCAGAGTGCCCTCATCGGTATAAGTACTAGAGTTTTTACATTAGACAGAGTGGTGAGTGCTTGTATACTGCTCATTCCAAGGATCCCTCTATCCTGAATGTATATTATCAGATGTGACATGTGGTTATTCCCAAAACGCTGACTGGTGACCTCTCTACATCCACTGGGTTAACCCTTTGAGTGCCAGAAGGGTATGGAACGCATTGCTTTGCAATGCGTTCTGTACCCCTCTGGCACTCAAAGGCAGGGCTGGATTTCCCAATAGGCAGACTAGGCACCTGCCTAGAGCTCCAAATTTTGAGGGGAGGTGCCTCATCTGTGCTGGCAACACCCACATTCTGAATTGTGGGTGGAGCCAGAGCAATCTCTGGGTCCATGCAGTAGTTTATACACCCCGTTACAGGCTATCATTTAACCCCTTGGATGCTAGTGAGATCTCCACAATGCGTTGGAGGTTTCTCTGGCAACCAAGGGGTTAAAGCTTTTATGTCCTTGCTTGTTGTAGGCCAAAGGTATATTCTGTGCCAGCAAACAGTGGATGAGACTGGTGGTGTGGTCATGTGACGAGTGGGGTGTGGTCATAGGCGGAGCTAAGGGTGCCCAGAGTGCCTTGCCTAAGGGAGCCTGGAACGTAAATCCGGCCCTGCTCAAAGGGTTAAAAAAATAAAGTCCCTTGAAGGGTCAGACCCTTTTCTTGCTAAGTAAAGTAAAGGGGAGCTTGTCCCTGACACTTTCAAGTGGTCCAACAAACTCTAAAATGTGCATAAAAGACCTGAGGACATATATAAAAAAAAAAATATATATATATATACAGGGCTTAAAAGTTGGAAATTTTGAGCCCTGATAGATAGATAGATAGATAGATAGATAGATAGATAGATAGATAGACAGATAGATAGATACACAGGTCTCAAAATTTCCACTCGCCACTAGCCAATGGTGAGTGAAAATGTATCCCTGGCTAGTAGAAATTCAGCCCTGGTGGGTATGTTATGTGTTGCAGTGGCGAGTAAGTTTTCAGGTCTGGCTAGTAGCGAAGGACCTCACATTATAAGCCTTGTATATATTACTGTTCACCCCTTAACAACCGGCCGTGCAGCTGGCAGTTAAGGACCACAGTTTTTTTTTGTTTTTTTTTTGCAAAATGAATTCAGGGGTCCCTGAGAGGTGTGCAGCTACGCGGGGACCTGCTGAATTCCATGACGTGCCAGAACCAACATGGGTCCTTAACGCAGGTTTACCCATAACTGTCCTTGCACGTTATGGGTCCTTAAGGGGTTAACAATATTCACTGACAGCGGAATTTAAATGTTTAAATAATTTGCATGAGTGTTTAACTTTCATTTATTGTGCATTCAGCATTTGTTCTTATTATGCCTGAGGAAGAGGCCTAGGAGGGGTTATGCATTAAAGGGATAGTACTACTTCGTTTTAACTTTATTTTATTTTGTATGCATTAAAAAAACATGAAGAACGATATAAGTCTTATCTCTCAAACCTTTATGGTTTGAGAGATATTCACAAGCAAAGTTTCCCCTCCCGCCCCTTTTACCTAGTGTAAGCCATCTCTTCTCAGACGTGGAATCCAGTCCATAGACCAGACAGATAACAGAAGGGGACAATCTTCTTCCTATGAGAACAATGAAAGCCCTTCCCCCCCCTTGACAAGTTTTTCAGCTTTTTCCCTTATCTTAATTGAAGATTGTCCCTCTCTGCAGTCTACCTGGGCACCTCCCTTCTGATCTGGCTGAAGGGGGGGGGATACTTTGCTTGTGAATATCTCTTAAACCATAAAGGTTTGAGAGATAAGACTTATATCGTTCTTCATGTTTTTTTAATGCCTACAAAATAAAATAAAGATAAAATGAAGTATTACTATCCCTTTAAAGTGTGATAATGAGATGATAAAGTGGAGATCTCCAGTGATATTTCTTCTCCAATTCTTATGTTATTCTGTGGAGCCAATGCACAAAGATTCCTTTGGAGATTTTAGTGCATTAGCTTTATATAATAACACAGGAACTGGAGAAGTGATATAATTGAAGAATTGATCTCTGTGTTATCACTGCTTTATCACAGCTTAGTGCAGAACACCTTGTATCCCAGAGCCACTCATCCAATAAAGGTATCATTTTTACTCTACTAGTGGCCTGCTTTTACAAGCAAAACATCAGGTACAAACTCGGACTGTGTAGTGAAAGGGAACTCTATCACTTTCTCCTTCCCCCACCACTGCCCTTTAAAGAGAATTAGGACTTTCTTCTTTTTTTTTTTTTTTTTTTACTATTTAATGGTAAAGTTTTTTATGAAAACCTATATGTTATAGAGTTTTCCCTGCTGAGTAAAGCAAAGGTACCTCCACTGCTATCAGTTGTTTAATTCAAATATTATAACAGTTCAAATTGCCAGGAAATGAGTGACAGTGTGACACGAAGTAATTCCTGTGGAGAACTGTCGGTGACTCAAATCTCCCAGAAAATACAACAGAATAGTTAGCCTCTGATAACAGATCCCTAGTTCAGGGCTGCAGAGGAAAAATTTCAGGACAAGTGCAGGGGTTCAGCATTTCTTGGACTACAAGTTCCATCATCCTCAGCGAGCCATGTATCACCAGCTGCCGTTCAACTGCAATATCAATAAACAGAATAATGGCTTTCTTTACAGCCCTATGAAATACATGTCCCACAAGCATACCTGGGGACCTTGAAGCCCACATCCCCTGTAGCAACAACTGTTGTGGGAGCGTCCAAATACCGTCATAACATGGGAAGACTTTAACAGGAGTGGGGCAGGATTAGATGGATAAAAGGTATGGTTTGCTTGGAAAAGGGACATAATGGGTGGGGGACGGATGGAGCTACCAGGGAAATCACCCCACACCCCCTGTCACCCAGAGAGACTTGGTTCCTATGTATGTCCAAAACAGAGACAAAAACCAGGGTAGCCAGCTGATTAATCTCCAGCAGCTGGAGGGGCAAAAACTCCATTGGATGGCAGAGGATCATATGAGTTGTAGTGTTCAGCCCCTGGAGAGCCATCACTTAACATCTGCCGAGATAAAATTAACATAAGGTGCCATCTTTCTAACCTAGGATTGGGCAATCTGAGAAACAGCAGCTGTTCAGAACTACAATTCTCATTATTCCAATACAGAAATCTGAGGCCCTCCAGCTGTTCAAGGCTACAGTTCCCATCATCCTCAGCTAGCCAATGTCTGGAAATTCTAATCCTGAACTGCTATAAGGCCTCAGGTTGTCCTCCAGTGCTCTCACAATATTCACCTGCTGAGTCAGGGGTAGGGAACCTTTGGCAGTCCAGCAACAGGAGACTACGATTCTTGTCATCCTTAAATACCCGACTGCTGGTTGACGATGATGGGGACTATAGCTGGATTATTAGATTAATGCAGGGGATCCCAGCTAAAGAAGCAGGCTGGAAACTCAACTGAAAGAGTTAAACAAAAGAAGGAATTTGGAGGAGATCTGGCCTTAGTTTGTGGGGGGAGGGAAGCAAGGGGCAGACAGGAGAGTGAGGATACAGTTTAAATGCTACAAAGGGAGATTATAGTCATTAATTGTGTGAAGTGACAGTATAATGCACAGCACAGAGTGCCAAGACTGTGCAAGCTTTTAGCCGCAGGTTAATGGTCAGTCTGATTGCCTTCTCCTAGACTCGCATGCCCCCATTAGCAAGGGAAAGGAGCTGGCAGATGGTTTCTGGGGCCGGGCCTTTCATCTACTCCTGCTGGCAAATGCCCAGCTCTCCCTTTCAGACAGAACCTTGAGAAAGGCAAAAGCCATTAGGCCTGGTGTGTGAGTGAAATTAGCCAGAGCCAGGCCCAGTGTGATAGGACAGGACTGTGCTGATGTGTGACCAGCCTGCTTTCCCCTCCTCTTCACACCTCTAGGGGACCAAAGGAGGGGAGGGCCTACGGCCTGGTGCTTACAAGGCCGCTAAAAGCCAAGGCCCCCAAAATGAACAAAGTGCTAATTGAATTCATTTACTGCCGACACTGGAAGAGTTTACGTGGGCTCCTCCCATAGCAGACCCCTCAAACCCCACAGGGACCCTCTATAAAAGCAAGAGCAGTTGTGCACTATAACAACCGGCAATAAAATAAAGGAACGCTGAGATTTTTGGGCTTGGGATGACCTCACTAAACCTCTACATTAGACTCAGGACAAGAAATGCCTCATAAAGCTGGATTTTTAAAGACAAAATGGACTGCTTGCTTTATACCAGGGACACTTGGGCTTTAGTGACATAGGATGAACGTTCTTCATATTCAACATAACGTGATCTGCTTCCTTACCAGCAAGCATCAATGGTCCCTCTACATCACATGCTGCACAGCATATGTCTGCTTCTATTGCCTGTCTATGTAGAGTAACAAATCTGATTCTATTGCCTGTCTATATACAATGTCATTGGACAAAAAGAGCACACAACATTCTAACAAAATTGTTAAGAACAAGCAATTCTATGTAAAATGTGGATTTAACCCCACAAATGCTGAAGAGGTATCCAATGCATTTAGAAGCAATGTGTTGGGGGACCTAGATTAAAAGCCTAAATAGGAATGTTTACTTGTGCCCTGTGGCACAGTCCTATGAGGGACATGCTTTAGAAAACTTTGGGCCTTCCGAAGGACTGATCCATAAATACATCACTGACATTAAAGTGGACCTAGGACCCTCACATTTATTATTAATATATATGCTTTGTACAAGCTATTTTTTGTAAAATGAATCAATCTGGGGGAAAATAACCTTTATAGTTTGGTTGCAATCTTGCAGTTTATGATTATGTCCTACACACTATGCTAATTAGTTGCTTTAGGCCAGATTTATCCTTTACTGTGCAACTGGAAATGCTCCCTGCTTTATGTATATGTGGTTCTGTGGCTACCAGTGGGCACTATTATTGTTATTAAATAGTCATGTGAGGTATGGGTTCAAACTATACTCTAATATGGGAGATAAGCAGTGGCATGGAAGTGTAACAAAATATGTACATCGGGGGAATACTTTTCATCAGGGGACTCATATGGTCTTAAAACAGCCCCCATATGCATACAGATTACAGCAATATTAACTCCAGCAAAGAATGAATGACAGAGATTTGCTGCCAAATAAGCTCCAAGAAGTAGGATATGCTGGTTCCTCAGCACTGGTCAAATTTATTTGTTTATAGTGTGAAGTAGATGAAACATTTCTGCCAGCACGGCAGAGCATTAATATGACTGCAGATCGTGATCATAGTTAAATGGAACTGTCACCTTGAATTTTCTTTACATATTTGAAAACTTAGTTCAAAACCGCCTATGCGTCATGTTAAAGAGAATTCCAGCAGATGTCTAGTTTAGGAGATATTCACACGTATTTCTGGGGAAGGTGAACATTTCCTGGTACAACACAGAGTTTCATTACCATAAGAAATGTCACTGGTCCCGCAATAGCATACGATAAGTGGAACTTTCTCCTTAACTGTATATTTGCTGGTCTTTTGAGTTTTTACTGCAGATTTTAAATATGAAAACTTGAATTAAAGAAGCAGTAAACTTTTATTTATGAAAACACATATTTTATTGAGCATTTCCTGCTGAATAAAACAATGTCACTCCCATCGCTGTCAGATGTTTTATTCAAAATTTGTAGCAGTTTAAATAATCAGGAAATGAATTTACTGTGTTTACTTCCTGATAGTTCTAACTGACAGGAAGTGACTTTACTGTGTTTACTTCCTGATAGTTCTAACTGACAGGAAGTGACTCAGCAGTTTCTATCACATTCTATGGAGAACTGTATGTCTCTGACTTTTCTGGCTTTCCTCTCCATTAGAATGTAACAGGAAATCTAATTAGAATTTGACCACTAGAGGGCACTGCTAATGTAAAAAACAAAACAAAAAAAAGGGTTTAAACCTCCCCTTCCCCTAATCCTCCTGTTCCAAGCTTTGCACCCTGTGCTGACCCTCCCTCCCCTTCTCCTAATCCTCCCGTTCCAAGCATTGCACCCTGTGCTGACCCTCCCATTCCCCTAATCCTCCTGTTCCAAGCATTGCACCCTGTGCTGACCCTCCCTCCCCTTCCCCTAATCCTCCTGTTCCAAGCACTGCACCCTGTGCTGACCCTCCCTCCCCTTCCCCTAATCCTCCCGTTCCAAGATTTGCACCCCGTGCTGACCCTCCCTCCCCTTCCCCTAATCCTCCTGTTCCAAGCATTGCACCCTGTGCTGACCCTCCCTCCCCTTCTCCTAATCCTCCCGTTCCAAGCATTGCACCCTGTGCTGACCCTCCCTCCCCTTCCCCTAATCCTCCCGTTCCAAGCTTTGCACCCTGTGCTGACCCTCCCTCCCCTTCCCCTAATCCTCCCGTTCCAAGCATTGCACCCTGTGCTGACCCTCCCTCCCCTTCCCCTAATCCTCCTGTTCCAAGCATTGCACCCTGTGCTGACAGTCCCTCCCCTTCTCCTAATCCTCCTGTTCCAAGCTTTGCACCCTGTGCTGACCCTCCCTCCCCTTCTCCTAATCCTTCCGATCCAAGCCTTGCACCCTGTGCTGACCCTCCATCCCCTTCCCCTAATCCTCCCGATCCAAGCATTGCACCCTGTGCTGACCCTCCCTCCCCTAATCCTCCCGTTCCAAGCTTTGCACCCTGTGCTGACCCTCCCTCCCCTTCCCCTAATCCTCCTGTTCCAAGCTTTGCACCCTGTGCTGACCGTCCCTCCCCTTCTCCTAATCCTCCTGTTCCAAGCTTTGCACCCTGTGCTGACCCTCCCTCCCCTTCTCCTAATCCTTCCGATCCAAGCCTTGCACCCTGTGCTGACCCTCCATCCCCTTCCCCTAATCCTCCCGATCCAAGCATTGCACCCTGTGCTGACCCTCCCTCCCCTAATCCTCCCGTTCCAAGCATTGCACCCTGTGCTGACCCTCCCTCCCCTTCTCCTAATCCTTCCGATCCAAGCCTTGCACCCTGTGCTGACCCTCCATCCCCTTCCCCTAATCCTCCCGATCCAAGCATTGCACCCTGTGCTGACCCTCCCTCCCCTAATCCTCCCGTTCCAAGCATTGCACCCTGTGCTGACCCTCCCTCCCCTTCCCCTAATCCTCCGATCCAAGCTTTGCACCCTGTGCTGACCCTCCCCTTCCCCTAATCCTCCTGTTCCAAGCTTTGCACCCTGTGCTGACCCTCCCTCCCCTTCCCCTAATCCTCCTGTTCCAAGCTTTGCACCCTGTGCTGACCCTCCCATTCCCCTAATCCTCCTGTTCCAAGCTTTGCACCCTGTGCTGACCCTCCCTCCCCTTCCCCTAATCCTCCCGTTCCAAGCTTTGCACCCTGTGCTGACCCTCCCTCCCTCCCCTTCCCCTAATCCTCCCGATCCAAGCATTGCACCCTGTGCTGACCCTCCCTCCCCTTCCCCTAATCCTCCCGTTCCAAGCATTGCACCCCGTGCTGACCCTCCCTCCCCTTCCCCTAATCCTCCGATCCAAGCTTTGTACCGTGTGCTGACCCTCCCTCCCCTTCCCCTAATCCTCCGATCCAAGCTTTGCACCCTGTGCTGACCCTCCCTCCCCTTCCCCTAATCCTCCTGTTCCAAGCTTTGCATCCTGTGCTGACCCTCCCTCCCCTTCCCCTAATCTTCCGATCCAAGCTTTGCACCCTGTGCTGACCCTCCCTCCCCTTCCCCTAATCCTCCTGTTCCAAGCTTTGCATCCTGTGCTGACCCTCCCTCCCCTTCCCCTAATCCTCCGATCCAAGCTTTGCACCCTGTGCTGACCCTCCCTCCCCTTCCCCTAATCCTCCGATCCAAGCTTTGCACCCTATGCTGACCCTCCCTCTCGCTCCTCCTTCCCACCAATCCCACTCACCATCCATACCTCCCCCCCAAACTGCATCAATCTCCCTCCGTTTTACTACTCTAAGTCCCGCCTTTTTTGCTGCTTCTCATCTCCTTTTTTTACCATTTCGGCCCCCCTCACAACCTTCCACCAGTCAGGCTCTTCTTCCTTACCAGCCCTTTTTTCCCTCCCCCTTCCGTTTCGCAGTGCCCACACACAGGGCCAGCCGAAGGCATTATGCTGCCTGGGTCCATGGATGAAATGCTGCCCCCAACCCCCCCCAAAAAAAAACAAAAAAAAAAAAACAACAACACACCAACTAAAACACGATAAAAGGAAAAAAAAAACATCTTGGTCATTTCTACACTAACACAATGTTAGTGCAGAGATGACATTTTTATGATGTCCAAGCCACATTTTTCCCAATACAAAAATAAGCTTAACAGGATACACACATTGCCCCTCAATCTCCACAATGCTCCTCAATCTCCACAATGCCCCTCCCACACAGCCCCTCAATCTCCACAATGCCCCCCAATATCCACATTGCCCTAATACCCAGAATGCCCCCAATCTCCACATTGCCCCAATCCCCAGAATGCCCCCAATCTCCACATTGCCCCAATCTCAACAATGCCCCCATATCTCCACAATGGCCCTTCCACATTGCCCCCCATATATCCACAATGCCCCTTCCACATTGCCCCCCATATATCCACAATGCCCCTTCCACATTGTCCCTCAATCTCCACAATGCCCCTTCAACATTGCCCCTCAATCTCCACAATGCCCCTTCCACATTGCCCCTCAGTTTCCACAATGCCCCTTCCACATTGCCCCCCAATCTCCACAATGCCCCCCAATATCCACATTGCCCCAATCTCAACAATGTCCCTCAATCTCCACAATGCCCCCCCATATCTCCACATTGCACCTCAATCTCCACAATGCCCCTTCCACATTGCCCCTCAGTTTCCACAATGTCCCTTCCACATTGCCCCCCCAATCTCCACAATGCCCCCCAATATCCACATTGCCCCAATCTCAACAATGTCCCTCAATCTCCACAATGCCCCACCCCATATCTCCACAATGCCCCCCAATCTCTACAATGCCCCTTCCACATTGCCCCTCAATCTCCACAATGCCCCCCATTGTCATCTCCCGGCTCTCTGTATTACTAGAGTGCCGGAGACTAGTGGAAGATCAGCTGGATTGTCACCCTTGTCAGAGTGCTGCCTGGGTCCATGGACCCACCGGGAGCCATGTAAGGGCGGACTTTGCCCACACACGTTTCATTCATCACGCACAGAGCCAAACAGATCCACTTCATGGACTGTCACTGAAACTGGTTGGTGGCTGCTGTGAAACGGAATGTAGGGGGAGCTCAGAGGCAAAAGGGTAGAAGAGAGGAAGAAGCAAACCAGCCGGGAGAGTGTTTTATTCTCTCATCCCTTTAAGTGACAAACGGGTATCCAAAACATTTGTTGCAATTCGTTAGATACCTATACGGCACTCAGTGGGTTAATGTCCACATACGTCTATTGTTGTTTGCCCTTTTTAGGTTAACCCTTTCAGTACGAATGTATTGAATACCACTATGACACACAATGGGCCAGAGTTGCTGGTATCATTACTATAAATACTGATCACAGTGAATGTGGAGAAGGGTTGGGCAGACTTGGGCACTCCAGATATTGTTGATTTTGCAAATCCATTTAACCATTACCAGTGGCCCTTCACAGCGCCTACCCCCTGTAAAACAAACTCAACTGTGCCAAAGCAGCACAGGCCAAGAAGCACACACATAACCACAACTACAAATCCAACCAGCGAACGTGGAGTAGTGAGGCTTAAGCCTCCGTATCCCAAGCTACAGTTGCCAAATTGTATCTGTCAGCCAGAGGCAAACCTCTTCTACAATTTCCCCCAGGTTTCCCCTCCCCACAGCTAGTGCTGTGCGTTCCACAGACACACTTGATCCTGCATATAAATATAGGAGCTGTGCAGGCTGGCCTAAGGGTCATATTATGGCTTCCCCCCAGAAACATTTGAGGACACCCTTGCCACAGAGGCACTTAATTCCTATTAGCTGCTGTGATATCACACACCCCTGCACAGCCAACAGGAATGAGGTTGACACTGACAGCTTCGGTTCCTCTAGAAGGTGTGACAAGAAGCTAGGGGAACCTGTACAGTGAGGGATGTCATTTTATAAGCCTGCTAATAAGAGGTAAGATGATTACAGCTTTAACAGTAATTTCTTTACCTTTAAAGATGAACTTTCAGCTCCTGCAGACTTTATCTTAATTGATTCCTCTATTAGTGATGAGAATGAATCTGTAATCTTTAAAGGGGAACTTTCACCCCGCAATAACTTAATGTTCCCTTACTGCTCACCTGGCGACTAGCTGCTTAGTAGCGCTAGTCGCCAGAAACCTTACCCGGGTCTTCAAATATATGCGTTTTAAAGGAGCAGGAAGCACGGACGTCTCTTCACAGTGACGTCCGTGCGCCTGCGCTGTCAGTCCCTTGTGCACCGTACGGTGCACAAGGGACTGACAGCGCAGGCGCACGGACGTCACTGTGAAGAGACGTCCGTGCTTCCTGCTCCTTTAAAACGCATATATTTGAAGAACCGGGTAAGGTTTCTGGCGACTAGCGCTACTAAGCAGCTAGTCGCCAGGTGAGCAGTAACGGAACATTAAGTTATTGCGGGGTGAAAGTTCCCCTTTAATGACTTACTATCAACAATATGATAGGACTTAAGCGCTGTTGCAATATCCCTACATGCGGTACAAGTTGTACTGCACGGCGTGTAATGACCTACCCCCGGCTTTCCAATCTCTGCCTTGATGCATACTCACGTTCCAGACAAGAATGAAGTATACTTGGAGAGGGGAGCTCTGCCAATCAAACACTGCGTCATCAACAAGGTAATTCCCTGCAAAAAACATCATGGCCAGATTGTTAGTGGGTAATATATTAAGTTTCATTTACAAAATAAAGTTGGTCTTAGCGTGATACAGTGATACGTGGGGGAATTGTTTTAGGTGAAAGTTCTGATTTGAATACAGAACACAGAGTTTGAATCTACATGAAGCATTTCTAAATTCCTTGACTGTACTGGCCTCTACCAACTACTGAAAATCGATGGCGCTAAGTTACCAAGAACTACTTTGCAATGGACAAGAGTGGCACAAAGCCACATTTTTACCAGTAGGTCAGTAAAAATCAAACTTCAAGCCCATGGTAAGATTTTGACAGCAACAAGAAACAGGGTAGGAGATTCACTAAGCATTGATAAAGTGGAAATGACTTCTCCAGTTTATCACTTCTCCAATTCCTATGTTATTCTATGGAGCCAATGCAGTAAGATTTCTCCAGTTTTGGAGATCAAAGTGCATAGGCTCTATAGAACAACACAGGAAAAAGTCATCTCCACTTTATCACCTCTTTATCACACCTTACTGAATCTCCCTCTTGGAGTTTTATGTACTAACTAGTGTAAAAGCCTGTGTACACAAGCCGATGCAGTCACGCACAGTAGAGACTGCCAAAAGCAGGCCAGATGTTTGTATGTCCGATGCAGTCATGCGAAGTAGACACTGCCCAAATGCACAGAATGCTGGGAGGTGTAGTTCTGAGGTAGTACACCTGCTATTACATAGCCGTTTAAATACCTGCCGTTACATAGCTGTTTAAATAGCCTGAGCTGACCTGTTCCAGCACTGTGTCACAGTGCCATACACCTACCAGCATTCTGTGCATTTGGACAGTCTCTGCTGCACATGACTGCATTGAACCGCTCAGGCAGTCTCTACTGTGCATGACTGCATCGGACATTCAGGCAGTCTCTACTGAGCATGACTGCATCGGACGTTCAGGCAGTCTCTACTGCGCATGACTGCATCGGACATTCAGGCAATCTGTACTGCGCATGACTGCATCGGACATTCAGGCAGTCTCTACTGCGCATGACTGCATCGGACGTTCAGGCAGTCTCTACTGCGCATGACTGCATCGGACGTTCAGGCAGTCTCTACTGCGCATGACTGCATCGGACGTTCAGGCAGTCTCTACTGCGCATGACTGCATCGGACGTTCAGGCAGTCTTTACTGTGCGTGACTGCAACGGACAAACATACATCTGGCCTTTTATATTATGGGACAAACATACATCTGGCCTTTTATACTATAGAATGTGACTCTCCAGTGAAATTAACTCTCCAACTCCTATTATTTTAAGGAACATATACAGTTTATGTCACTAAACCTTTTATCTGATCTTTACCACACCTTAATGCATCACCCCCCTGGTATTGTTTCCTAGCAATGGTAGCTGACATATTAGTAGGATAGATTCTGAGAATCTTTAGCTCCTCCAGTGATACCATACAAGTATTACAGGGTTTGCACCCTATTCCCTTATATAAAGGTTCTCGTATGGTAAATGTAAGCACTTCTGAAGTTGAATTGCTGGTGAAACATCACCTCTTTCTAGTCACGGAGCTAAACCAAAGGCCAAAAAACATCACAGGTAATGCGAAGTGCGTCCTTATGTTTTTTATCAGCAAAACAGACAGAATAATTGGGGCTGTCTGTTGCAGAGGTAAGCAAGAATCTGGAAATCAGTTCTCCCTCCCATAGGGCTGGAGTTAGTTGGGGTGGGGGAGAGCAGAGAATTGCTTCTATAATAAACTGACATCAAGTCACATGGCTCAGGCTTATTGGAGCCCCAAGTTAAAAGTGTGAACAAGCAGTCAAATAAGGAGACCAATGAGGTGTTTTTAGACTGGCATTCCTGACAAACCCTAGGCCTAGACATCTTTGTGGTCTAGGCTGGAAGGAAACTAGATCTGCAGTGCAGGGAGTTGGGGGAATCCATGCAGGTACCCATACATGACATGTACTTTTGCTGTCTGTAAGAATCCTGACAGCAGCAGCCAAATTCAAACTGAGCAGTACACAAGTGATATATGGTAGATGTGGTATCTTGTGTGAACATTCCCCTGCAGGCTCTGGAGGCGTGCAGAACAATGAAATAAAATGTCATATTGCATAATCTACCTAGGGGTCTTGAAGAAAAGTACGCAGGGGTATTTGATAGATAGGAAGAATGAAAACACATTTATTTCCCTTATAATCACAGCTCATATACTCCTCCACATTCCAAGCAGGGGAGTAAATATTGTGCCATTGGCTTGCCCCATAAATATTCCACTTTTGCGTTTATATGTATGCTGTTTTATGCTTAAACAGTATGAATGGGTCATCTGTATGTTTCCATTTACTGTTGGACTACAACTCCTGCCATGGACAACAGCAGACAATGATGGGACTTGATAGTTTCTTTAATCAGACTTTTAACACATGAATGTTTTATAATTAACTGTAAACAATGTCTAGAAAACTAAAGGTGCATGGAATCTGATCTACAGATGTGGCAAAATGTATCACGACATATTAAGTAACAAAATGCTGAGCTCTGGGACTTAATCACTCTGTACTACCTCTATATTACATGGTACCAAATGGAGGTGCATCCGATTGTTCACCATACGGTGCAACAACACTCACTACACAGCATACAACATGCCCACTTGATGCATACAAGTGCCAAACCCTGAGCACTCATTAAAGTAACACACCTTGCCTGCTACCTGCATAGAAGGTGCAAAGCCCTCCCCAACCACTCATTATACAGTGCTGCTCCCAGTGCACTGATTTTGTAACGCTGTGACCATTCACAATACTACACCCTGCCATTTCACTGTACACTGTGCCATTCACTACCTACCCACTTTATTCAGTGCTACAGCCAGCCCATTTGTTGTATACTACCTACTCACTTTATTCAGTGCTACAGCCAGTCCAGTTACTGTATACTACCTACTCACTTTATTCAGTGCTACAGCCAATCCAATTACTGTATACAGAGGGTCATATTTTCAAAGACAAAGTGGAGTAGTTCTGGGATACAACAAATACACCACTGGGTAGAACTAAAATTTCCTATTGATTTAAATTGGGATTTTAACCTCTTGAATGCTAGAGAGGTCTCCAAACTTAAAGATCTCTCTAGCATTCAAAGGGTTAACACCCCCATTGAAATCACTGTTAATCTTTACTTCTCCCCTATAGTGCATTTGGTTTACCACAGAACTACCCCACTTTTCTTTTAAAAGTAAGGCCCATATTTATAACAGCAAACTGAGTCATTCTGTAACAAACAAACTGCACCACGGGGGAACAATAAAAATTCCTGTTCTATTAAATTCGGTTTTTAACCCCCTTGAATGCTAGAGGTGTCTCCAATGCAGTGTGAAGTAATGTACTAGAGACCTCTCTGGTATCTGAGGGGTCAAAAAGCCCTATTCAGGTGCATGTGAACCGAGGAACTTTTAGTTTGTCCCCTATGGTACAGCTGTTTTACTTCAGAATAACTTCAGTTTTCTTTTACAAATATAAACCCATAATAGGCATATGCCCAGTACTCTCACTATGGCTCCACTCCCTGCCCACTTAGTACCACGCTCTTCCTACACATGTTCATCCCTGCAGGACTAGGAGGGTGTAACGTATTCATCAACTTCTCACAGGAGTGACCAGCGCTTCTCTCACCATACTCAGTGCCATGTCTCTCCTATATACAGTAACTATTATCCCGCTCTCTATACACTGTGTCACTCCCTATGTCCCTGTGTCAGTACCAGGGCTCGGGCTGTGCTCCCGTGTTTATGGGGGTAAAGGCAGCTCTGGAGACCCTCAGATACAGAAATTACCTCAGGACAGGAGCTTTACCCGCCATGTCCTGTACAGCCTAAACCCGTCCAAAGTCTGACCACCCCCTCACAAAATGGCCGCCAGTCACCTGACTGCAGAGTGTGACACCGCAAACCCCGCCTCCCGCCCTGATTGGCTGCCGCGGCCTGTCACTCTCTGCTCCAGACAGCCCCAGAGGCGCCATGTTATGACATCAGAAGGTGAGTACCTCAGGGGTAGAAGAGGGTAGCTGTTGGGGTACTTATCTGTACCAGATGTTTCCTAGACACGCTGGGAGGGATGTGTTCACTGTGGGGCATATGTGTGAAAAGAAAAGGGGACCAACCTACTGTACTAAAGGGATAATTGCATGGGATAATACATACAAATCCCCATTAATTAATTAATGCGTGGTTTAACCATTGGTGTGGCAGAGGTATTCAGCGCAGTGCGTTGGCTGTCTCTCTGGCATTCATTGGGTTATCCCGTGAGTACAGCAGTGGTCTCCAACACATGTATTCCTGAGTTTAACCCTTAGTGTGTCAGGGAGGTATTGTGGGGTGGATTTCTCTTACAAGGCCTCCACTTTTGATTTGATACATATGCCCCTTTTCAAGGTAGCGCTGAAAGAGTTAATCCCACTATGTCAGCGCCTGTTTTGCTTTTTTTTTTTTTGCACAGAGTATCTAACATTTAATATGGTATTTTTAAGTGTGAATGCATGTATATTTTTATACAGAGCCTACAAGTGTACTTAGCACTTTACACTTAGTATAGATGGGGTACAGTAAGTGTGGTAGTTATAAAGATGATTAGGATAAGGGGTACACTAGGTATATTGGGATAGGAAATTCCTACCCCGTGGAGTTTACAATCTAAATAGTGAAGGGCAACAGGGGTGTGCACAGCATTGGCACCCCTCTTGGCCTCAAGTGTTTAAGGGTGTAATGAAGGGTACAAATACATAAAGATATATTCCTTTGTCGTACAATAAGACACAAGACAAGGCAATACATATTGTTCATAAATATATATCTGAATTTTAGAGGGAAAAAAAAAAAAAAAAATATATATATATATATATATATATATATATATATATGAGATAGAGGCCTAGACCTTTGATACTAAACACCCAAGAAGAAGACCAGACAAGATAGGTAGATGAAATTATCAAATTTGTTTGTACACAGTGACAATAAAAATCACATCCTGCAGTGGAGCAACAATGGCTGAACATGATGAAGATTATGATATTGCTATTGAGATACATATGTAGTACTGTATGGTTGATTTACTAGGGAAAAAATGGTGCAGTTCCAGAACATAACTGCATAATGGGGAACACATGAAAGTTCTCCAAACATCCCAGTTGATCTAATTGGGGCATTTAACCCCTTGAATGCAACAGAGATCTTGTGTTGGAAATCTCTGAAGAGCTTAGGTTGACTAGACACCACCTTTAAACCTCCGAGTGCCAGAGAGGGATACCCCTCTGGCACAGAAAGGGTTGACACTTTGAGTGCCAGAGAAGTATCCAATACATTGTGTTTCACTTATTAGATACCTCTCTGGCACCCAAATAGATTAACTGAGAACACATGTGAAAGATTCATACTGAAGGATTGCTGGAATTATATTTTAGCCCTGAAATATGTTGATTTCCTTTGTGTCCCCCTGTGTCTGGTCAGAATCCTTTAAAAGTCCCGTTTAAAGCAATATATTTCTTATTTGTTCCATGTGGTGCTGTTGGTGTGCTTAGTCCATCAGCCTCTATGTAACGCAGTACTGTGCAGTGAGACATCAAGGAAGAGTAATTTTAATTCCCAGCAAATTGCAAGATAATTATAAAAATACTGGCATAACATAAACAGACTATAAAAGCCATACCATTAAAAGAGGAATAAATGGATGCTAAGTATTGTGTGTTCTTTTGTGTAGGATAAAGCTAAGTACCTTAAAATGCCAGAGGGTTGTGCTGTGTGTTGCAAAGCACTGTGTTGCACACCCTTCTGGTTCTTAAAGGGTTAATATGTGTATCATAGAGCGGGAGTGGACCAGCAGGTGGGAACTAAGGGACTTGTGAAGAAAGCTAATGAGGTGCAATATTGTTAGATTTGCTATCTCTGCATTCCCCAGATTTGACGGTGTAAATTTGATTCTGAATGCACAATACAATTGCCCCCCCCCCATGAATACACACACAAACACGACTATCCCTCAGCTATTGTGCACTACATAGTTTGCTCCCCCCACTCAGAGATATACACGTTATATTTATCCCCTCCATCTACTGCATGATACATAGTCTGCTCCCTACATTCAGACATATACACACATTAAGTCTATTCCCCTATCTGTTACATGAGACATGCTGCCCCCACACACACATATATATATATTTCATCTCTATCCCCTCAACTAGTGCACAATACAGACTCCCTCCCACTTAAGCATATACACACGTTACATATCTATCACCCCCATCTAGTACACAATGCACAGTATGCTCCCCTCACTCAGACATATACACACATCATGTCTATCTCCTCCATTGAGAACATTATGCATAGTCTGCCCCACATGCATTCACATGTGTTCTTGTTGAACACCCTTTTTACGGAGGTCTTTTTGCACCCCATGAACCATACTTTTAGCTATTAATCCTGTTCTGCAGCAGGGACAGCAAATTCAATTACATCACATCTTGTATCTGTCTCCCCCGGGGCTCTCCCTCAGCCGCCCCCGCTCCCCCCTCCCCACCCAGGTTTTATGAGGCGCAGTGACAATCCTGGCACCCAGCTTGATGCCTTCTTTCTAATTAGAAATAAAACCAATAAAAGATTTAATGGGCACTCCGGTACTCTGTGTGCACTGGCCAGGCAGGGATGATGATCCTCAGAGTTAGATTAGGGTTGTAAACATTCACTTCATCTCAGGGACCTCCCACCCCATATACTTCTTTATGTCATGGGATTATATGTGCTGAATTAAAAATCAGTGGTCAGTGCCCTAGACTAGGGTGACCCCTTTCAGCTTTGTCAACCGTCAGGTATGAACGATCCACAGCACAGGGTTAAGGCAGGGGTGGCCAATCTTTTATCTCTAGCTGCTCCATCATCTGCAGCTGACCAAAAGCTGGCAGACTATGCTGCAAATTGTAGTCCAAAACCAGCTAGAGGGAAGGCTGAGAATGATGACTTATAGTTCTGTGCACTTACCTTATTATGGCCTGTGACACTGTATTTTGCACGTTTGATAAAAACCTCAGCTAGTCCTGTGTGTAATATTTATGGAGCTGGATATGATTCTTGCTGGCAAGACTGTTTGTCCCACATTTGGCTAAGTGCAGCTTCTAAATTTGTTCCCAAACTGAAGCAGGCAGAAGTGGGTAATTCAGTGGGTGGAGTTTGGGGTTCAGGAGTCTTATCAGCAAGTCATGTCTACCTGTGTATACACGATATACAGGACTGATGTGAAGATGGTATCTGTTTTAATAAGGAGCGATGCTAGGATTAAAACATAACCATTAGGATTTTCTCCCCATAGTAAGTTAAGTGCAGGCTAACTATTAGGAGGTGTTAATGGCCCTTTAATTTTAACATTTTGACTGTCATAGGGGTGTCCAGTGCCTCTGGAACTCCAAGTGCTGACCTGCTGTGAGCTTTTATTATTTATGTCTGTGGGGTAGATCAGTTACTGTATTCCCAAAACACCGGGCTTGGTCCAACCTATGCACTATCAGTGCAGTCCAATTGCACTATTTCTGTTGGCAGATTAGCACTATTACATACCCCAAGTTGGAAACAAGACACAAGACTTAAGCCTTCTCAGCCAATGCCTAGCAATACCCCTGATGATGGGTGTTCTCGCATTTGGATAGTATAAGGCTGTATTAAGGAATACCTAAATTTATCCAGTTCCACAGTGTAAATAATGCATGTTTCTCACTTTTGGCACAGTTTACGATGTTTGGGAATGTGAAGCCCAGACGCCCATTGTAAGAAGAGACCCATGAATGCCATCCTCATGAATTCCATTGATTACCTTCTGCAGCACATATCCATGTGAGAGCCACCATTTTCTCATTTCTGCAATCACTCTCGTCCATCAGCAGAGGGCACACAGGATCCATCCTCTAGGCCTGCTTCGGTTGACTGGGTATTCTTTCTCCTGACTCGCAGGTACTCCACAGTCTCTTACAATGTTATAATTATATTTGTATTTACTGCACACAATACATTGTACCTGGGAATCTGTAGGGGACCAGTGTATGCACGAAGCTCAGGCACAAGACACTTACCTTGGCTGTAAAACTGCTTTTATCCACTATAAGTCCTGCGCATGGTTTTAAACTAACAGAGTGTGACGTGGGCATGCATCTTTTCTGTATTGTAACTGGTTGAATGGATTGCACACACTGCAAAACCAACAGTCATGCCCTTCATGGAGATCTTGTTACCCACCCTTAAGGTGACAAAGTCTTAACCCTATACTAACAGAGTATATCTCATTTAATACAAGCTTCTTCCATATCTGCTTTATCAAACTCTATTATGCCAACCATAACTCCTCCCTAAACCCTATAAGGACTGGTCCTGAAATGGTTTAAAAAGAACCTGTCTAAATCCTCATCTCAGTGGGAGAATCCATCTTTACTGCACTGACATGATGGTTCCTCCCCATTCATTTATTTTACCCATTTGGTGGCAGTTTATTCTGGATTCTTGGGAGAAGTTAGGTAGTTTCAGGGCAGGAAAATGTGTAATGATGCAGAGGCTGTGCCACACAGTTATACAGCTCCACTGAGAGTAAACAGTCCCTAACTACTAAATCACAGACCTTTACATCCATTACACTGACTCTAAAACAAAAATCACAAGGTATAGGTTGTTTATATTAACCCCTTAAGGACCCTTGACGGTCATGGTACGTCAAGGGTCGATTTGACTGAACGACCGATGACGTACTATGACCGTCATCGAATTCCGGGCTCCCCCCGCGGCTGCACGCCGTTCGGGGAGTCCGGAATGCAACGGAGCAATAAAAAAAAAAAAAATGCTCCGTTGTCATTGTCGCGCCCGTGCGCCGATTCCCCCGTCGTTAAGGGGTTAATACTTTAAATGAGGCTACGGGCAATGTGCAAAAAAGTGGAGTAACTATGAGGGATGCCACAAAAATGATTACAGCAATGCCTTAGTGACCTCACCAGCATTCAGAGGATTAACCCTTTGAATGTGTTGCATACCCTTCTGGCACTGAAATGGTTAAAAGTCTAATTTAAATCAGTGGCCATATTTGTGTGTCCCCTATGGTATAGTTGGTTTGCTTCAGTTGGTCTTTACACATAGTAACATAGTTGATCAGGCTGAAAAAATCCCTGTGTCTGTCAAGTCCAGCACATGTCCTGTCACCTAGAGGAATACAAAAAAAAAAAAAAAATTGCATGAAGGACCCACGACGGCCCTGGTACGTCATGAAATTCAGGGGTCCCCGAGCGGACCCCCGAATCAATTTAGTGCAAAAAAAAAAAAAAAGCTGAGTGGTCCTTACTTGCCGGCCGCGCCGCCAGTCGATAAGGGCTTAAGCCCCATGGCAGTTAGCTGTTTGCTTAGAACAGCTCAGAATCCCTCCTCCCCTCGAACCACCGACTATAATTGGTCCTAACCCTCAGCCTTCAGGGATGTTTCTGCTACCCCTCACCCGGAATATTGCAGTACCACTTTAAATGGGACCATCACTTTATATCAAATAGGTAATAATGAAAACATTTTCAAGCACACCTATATGTTATGTTAGACTTTTTTTAGTTGTTTCCAAGTTTATGTACATTAGACAGCTCTGCGAGGCATGCCAGAGAGATATTAACATTTCACACTGCTCTCCCTCCCGTAATATGACATAAATACAGCTAAATACCTCAAGCTTGAAATAAAAACAAAATGGCTAACGAACATGAATTTTGAAAGTGCTTTCAAATTCCTCTGTTACTACATGACAGTTCCACTTCAGTACTGCAGGGGTCGGTTCTCAATTTTATACTGTAGAAATCAGTACACCCACATATACTGTAGGGGTCAGCACACCCATATATATTCAACAGGGCGCAGTAGCCACATATATACTGCAGGGGTCAGTAATTTCAACCTACACACAGCAGGGCTACCCCCTGTTCCCTTATCACTCAGTGCCTGTGATCTCCCAGCATTAAGTGAAACCTCTTTTCTCCTTGTGAACATTTAATAAACGTCCTTTCATTATGCTTTATCTCCCAGCCTGGAACGTTCTGAGAGCCCTCTCGCCTACTCCTAATTGAAACTGGGAGATCAGTAATTAAACTGCTCAATGTTATGTGATACTGCAGCCCAACATCACGCCGCCTGTGGCCTAATTAAATGCTGTCGGCCCTTTAAGGTCATACTGCACGCAAATTGATTTAACGGGCGAGCCACTAGAGGTATTTGTTTGGGCTGCTGCAGAGGAAAGCAGTGTGGCACTGATTATTGTATGCAGACAAGATGTGTAAATACATAGGCAGAGATGGATGCGTTTATAGCTTTAAGGAAGGTGGAGAAGGACGAACAATGGGGGAGATGCACTAAGGCGTGATAAAGTGTAGATGACTTCTCCAGTGATATCACATTTCCAGTTCCTGTGTTATTCTATGCACAAGGTTCTACAAAGGTGGGGAGATCTTAGTGTATTCTTTCTGTAGAATAACATAGGAATTGGAGAAGTGATATCACTGTAGAAGTAATCTCCACTTTATCACACTTTAGTACATAACCCCCATCATCTCCTTTTTATCTCACCTTACTGCATCTCCCCCATATGTTGAAAAAGAGTAGTGGTTCTGCTGGGTAGAACTGGTGTTTAAATGTTTTACTCAATTGAGCACAGTTCCATAATATTATTTTCACAATTTTCAATCTTACTTCATTTACGTGATGATGTAAAACATCCTCAGAGGAATCTGATATATCAGGTACTCCTTGTGGTTTTGAAAGGGAAGACTTGATGGAAGAAGGGGTCTGCCATGAGTGGAAGACCCCCTGTAACTGGGATGGAAAGAGTTGCAATGTAGACCTAAGGTCCCTAGTAGCAGCCTTGAACTCTTGCAACCAAACTGGCTCTAATGCATGGCTGGAGGTCCCTGGGAGACTCTCAGGGACATCAGAACATGCTGGGCATAAATGACCTGAGAATTCTCTAGGTAACCCTGAATGACAGGAAAAGCAATGCACAATGGGCGATACAGAGACCCCAGCATCCTTAGTCCTAGGTCTGGCCCCAAGCTCCAACGGATTAGACATTCTCACAGTGTCAAAAATATTACAGTATAAGAAATCACCCAAAATCTCAAAAACAAACTTATCTGGCAGGAGAAGGGTTAATCAGCAGGGGAGAGAAGGAAATTCCAAGCCCTGTGTAGGATACTCGTTCTGGAAATGGCACAAAATGGTCGCGGCAGGAGCCAATCAGAAACGAGCGCGCAAAGCGAGCGCTCATGGGAAATGTAGTTTTCCAAGAAAAAGTACCCCAACAGTGCCCGAAGCCCCCTGAGCCCTCCAACACACTAGAAACATGAACCGGATGATAGAGCAAGGGCAGATAAGAAAAATGACCCATCTCTGAAGTGGCTAGGTGGAGCGGTTGCAAAGATACGTCCCAAATAGTACATTCCCATAGGAGTGAATGAAGCAATGGCACCTATGTGGTAAAGCTGAAACAGTAAAATAAAAATGCATGAAACATCACTAGAACATGTTAGAATACCCAAAAACACTGAACCAGTAGGAAAAGTGTCAGAAACCCCCCAAAAAGATGCAAAGCCATCAGCTAAAGGGATAAAGTACCACATAAACCTGCTCCAAAACACGCAATGAGTGTAGGTATGTGCAATAGGAACTCCAAAGGAAAACCCCTGTGCGGAGGGGCACTGTGGGACATGTGGACCTGCAGCACTCAAAGGGTTGCTCACCTTTCCTGCAGATCTTCTGTCTTCAGACTACCATGTATTAAGAAGAAGCCTCGGTGGGCAACTCCTGAGGAAAGAACTTGTAGCCAAGATTTTCCCCCCAGGGCTTAAGGTCCACAAAAAGCACCTGGTCACTGAGCTGGCCACATCTAAGGGCATTGTCAGTTATGGTAATCCACCTAATGGTGGTATTCCATATCTAACAGAAAAATAAAAAAAATTCTAAAAGTATAGCAGAACTGTTCTCTTGCCTGTGTCTTCACCAAGGAACAAATCTTACTGGAGCTGATTGGCTGGCATACAATTCTAGAATTGTTCCTGCCTACAATTAAAGGGGCGGGTCGCCTACCCAAAGTTACCAGTAACCTGTATTAGACGACAGAGAAATGTAAATTCCCATTAATGTATATGAGAATTTTAGCCCATTGAATGCTAGAGAGATATCCAACAAATTATATCACAAAATTGTAGAGACTTCTCTAGTATTCAAGGGGTTAAAATTTCAAGCAATGGGGGATCACTAAGTTGATGTGTGTGAGTGTGAGAGAGAGAGAGGAAGGAGGGAATTATCTGCTGTCACACCGTTTCTTGGTACACAAACCCTTGTAAACCAGTAACTGTATATATTATATATACACAAATGCACAAACTCTCAAACGTACAGACACATACTCCTACACAGGCACACCACCGCAGTGATGCTGCACCCTGTACCCATCAGTGCCCTGGCATTTCTCCTCAGTGAACGATTCCTGCAACCCCAGCTTAGTCAAGGAGAGGGCCCCCATTATTTTGTTAGTCTACAGGGGGCCTTGTGGAATGAAGAGGCTCTTTCAAGCCCAGTGACAGATTTATGGAGCGCACAGGATGGGACCATAGAGGCTGGGACTACAGACCAATTCTTCTACTGTTTGTGAGTTTTTCTTCCCTCAGCCATTTAGAAAGATGGGAGGGGGTAGGGGCTCTGGGGCCTTGGACACCCCACAGAGAGGGGGGGGGGGGTGCACATTCGGAATTTGGAATAAGGGAATTTCCATCCAGAATGGGATGGCAGATCATTTCTGCTTGCCACACACACACCCATATGCACAAAAGTGGAGCAATTATTACGTAGACTTCCTGCACCAAAGAGACAATCTCATTGATTTAAAATGGGTTTTAACGCTGTAAGTGCTGGAGAGCTATCAAAAGCATTGCAAAATAACACAATGTAGACCTTCCTAGCATTCGAAGAGGTTAAAATCCAAACTTAAATGTTTGGCAAATTGGGGAATTATGTTTGCGCCACTAATGTATTTGTGCATATGGCCATTTGTACTTTTCCTTCGTGTTGTAAAACACTATTACTCTCTACTACGTGACACTTTCAGACGACTCTGTATGAAGTGCTGTCTCCAGTGCTGTATGTAAATGGTCTGGTCTGGAATACAGCCCCACTCACCACTATCCTACAACAAGAATGCACAGATATAGGAGGAAGCACTATTGTTCACATGTATAGTAAATAAAAAGAAAGTCTGTGTATCAAATCCCAGCCTTTAAGAAGAAATAAAGATCAGGTTTTGAGCCATTTTGTTACTTTGTATATGTAGCACAGATCTAGCTTTTGCTGCTCTCCTGACTGCACACTAATGTAACATATAATTGAATGCTATTGATAAATACTATTTTGCGCTCGCCGGAACCTGTATATTATGTTTATTTTTATTGTTCATATGTGACAGACCTGATCTGGAGGTGACATTGGTAGTGTGTCTGGGTTCTGGTCCTTGCACTACATGTGATCTAGATCAGGGCTAGACAACCTTTGGGATACCAGGTGATATGGACCAGATAATGGCTCCCCCAGAACTAGAGGGCTATTAATTGACTGCCCCTGTTGTAGACTGTATTAACTGTTAGCGCTATTGGTTCTGTACTCTGTGGGCCTCTTGCTGCAGAAAAACATGAGCAGTTCTGTACTATATCCGCTGTACCATGGGGAGGTGAAAGACATAAAATGTATTGCGCATCAATCAGCTGGAGACCTCTTTAGTGTTCAAGGGGTTAAACATTTCATTTACATTAATAGGATTTTGAGGCGTTTTTAATTTCCTCCTTATGGAGCCGTTGGCTAACCCATCTTTTTTTTTTTTTTTTGTGCATTAAGTCTTTATATTTTGTCGGGTGCTGCGTCAGTTCATCAGTTCCACTAGAACAGTCAGGCATGGTGCGATGCTGTATAAACTCCCCAGACTGAGGCATGTGAGGGGCATTAGTGCATGTCTCTTATTCAGATGTGTAATTCCTCTTATAATCCAGTTAAGAAGGATTAGGGCCAAGAGGCCGGATAAAAGGATCACTATTATTTCATGTGTAAATGCTACCAGCTGGGAGTGGAGAGATAGGTGGGGGCATTTGGAGTCAGATGGAGTAGCTGGTAATAGGATGAGGTTGGGTGGTAGCATGGAGTAAAGTGGCATAGCTGGGAGTAGGATGGGGATGCTTGGATAAAGTAGTAGGAAACAGAATGGGGGTGTTTGGACTAAGAGGCTATGAGAGGTTAGACTACCTTAGGGATGTCTGGCATAAGCGGAGGTTGTTTTGGAGTAAGATGGGAAAAGGGTGGGGGTGTTCGGGAAAACAACCGGGGTACTTGGAGAAAAGTGGGGCCATTTTATTTAGATGAGAGTAGGGTGGGGTGTTTGGATAAAGTTCAGGTAGCTGGGAGTAGGACGGGGTGTTTGGTATAAGATGGGGTAGCTGGGAGTACGATTAATGCACATTTCAATGCTGAGGGTAATAGTAGTAAAGGTCGAGTAGATGGGTAAGAGTTGGGATTCATGAGGTAGAGTCAGATCTAAGAGGTCGAGTGGGGTGGAAAGATGAGAAGGTTGTTAAACACCTTATTTGATATGAGGGGTTAATGAGTGGAGGGGAGTCATATGATCTTGTCTGAAGTAAATGGCAAAATGCTGGGAAGTGAATGAGGTGCTGGGGGGGAGGTCACAGTAAGGATATAAAAGTGGAGAAGAGGCATTGTAGACTGGTTGATAGGGGATATGAAATAAGTGAAATATGAGTGTTCGCCCAGGATAGGGGCAGAACTATAGTTTCCTCCAGTGGCACTCATCAGAGGGTGAACACCTCTGGAGGTATCTTGTGAGTTGTGGGTGCTGAGCACCAGAGTGGGTCATGTAGATGTACAAACAAAATGACTACGGATCACCCTATAGTGAAAACAAGTCCGTTCCACTACACCGGGAAGCGATGTGCTGCAGCAGGATTTTCTGTTTGTTTTTTTGTTAATAGTAAATCTTTGCCGATTCCTTTAGTTAACCCCTTAACAACCGGCCGATCAGCGCAGTGCGGTCAGTTAAGGACCATGGAGCAATTTTTTTTTTTTCTTTTCTTTCTTCCGCTTCCAGGCTCCCCGAACAGCGTGCAGCCGCGGGGGGAGCCCGGAATTCCATGACAGTCATAGTACGTCATGGGTCGTTCAGTCAGATCGACCCTTGACGTACTATGACCGTCAAGGGTCGTTAAGGAGTTAATGGGAATTTTTGTCTCTTACAGTGTAGATGTTTTACCTCAGAATTTATTTTATTTTGTCTCTATACAATATGACTTTTTCATTGTTAAAAACATAATTAAAAGCACAACCCCCCCCTTTTTCTAACGCCAGAACAATCCATTAGCTGAAATGAGCGGCTTCCATCCAGAATTGCTCAAGAACAAGCGGGAACACACGCACGTGATCACAATATTTTATTATTTGGCTCAGTTTCTAACAAAAATTTTTAATACAATTCATAAAAAATGTATTGTAAACACAAGGAATACTGCAACACATAGAGACTGGTGTACTAAGAAATACAGTCCGTTCTGGTGTAAACCAACTGCACTAAACGCTTTTCATATTCCCGTTGATGTAAATAGGGTCTTAAAGGGACAATAATACTTAAAATGTAAAAAAACATTTGTTTATACCCCTGAGTAAAACAAGGGAACTCCTACTGCTGAAAGGTGTTTTATTGAAAAGTTATTACAGCTCAAAGTTGAATTTTTTAGGTGCAATATCACAGTGGCCTGAACTTGTACAGTGGCGCTGTTGCTACACCATCCTACGGACCGCTCCGTCCCAGGACCATAAATCTCTATAGGATGGTAGCCTTGTTTTCCTCAGGGGGATAAACCCTACAACTTTTTTTTATTTACAATTTAAGTATAAAACAAAGTAGTTCTCAGAGTCTTCACTGTGGTAAGTATAACATTTTGCACCGTGTTTAATAACTTACTTTGCTGTAGTATTAAAGATATTCAGTGTAAAAGGATCCCACTCATGCAATCTGGTCATGGGAACAGACGGACGCAGGGAGGGACAAACTTCAGTCAGTAACTATAAGGAAAACTCCGCCCCCTTGATGAAGGAAGGCAGGATTTTATTTTGCTTACTGAAGATTGTCCCACACCACTCTCCATCCAGGCCATACTTAGATGAGCGTGATGCGGCCAGAAGGTGCGGGAGGGTGATCTTTTTACGTGGAATATCTTTACAACTACAGCAAAGTAAGCAAAGTGGAACTTTCACCCACTATAAAGTGGCCCTGCAGTAATTAAGCAGGTAGCGACTAGCTTTATAATAGATATGTTACCTCTGAAATGTAGCCCATTATAATATTATTGTGAACAGACCAACACGTGGTCTTTTTAAACTTGTTACAAGTTATCGCTTGAATAAATTGATATTTGTTATACATTTGCTGCAGCGGCTGCATTTTTAAAGGAAAGTATCGATTGCTGACACCTTTGGAGTTGGATGATAAAGTACCTGGAAAGCCAAGATAGAGTATATACCGAACAGGGGCGGTAAGATACCCCAGTTTGCTTTACTTGCTGTGTTTATACATAAGTGTTGGCACATCTATATTTACCTGCGAGTGCGATTTATTTTATAATATATTCCATCATTTGTCTGGTTTAAGCACTATTGTCACCCCTTATTTTTGTCTTTTTTGGGTTCTCCTACACTAAAGGATTTCTTTATAATCGGATACATTTGAGAGGTAACATATATATTATAAAGCTAGTCGCTACCTGCTTAGTAATTGCAGTGCAACTTTATAGCGGGTGAAAGTTCCTCTTTAAACATAGTGCAAATCGTTATGCTTACCATAGTGAAGACGCGGAAAGCTACTTTACTTTAGACGTTACCATCCCTTTAATCCCCTTGAATGCTAAAAGGTTTTCCAACACTTTACTTGTAATTTGTTGGCTCTCTCTCTAGCAATGAAGAGATTAAAAAGTCCCATTTAAAACAGTGGTGTGTTTAGTTGCCCCTGTTATGCAGTTGGTTAGTCCCACAATGAGTCCAGTTTCTAAGTACATCAGTGTTTCATCTTCACAGAAGACAGAAGCACGTTCTCTTGACTGAGAACAAATCCTTTAGTCTGCAGGTACAGATTTCCCCTCTTTGGGGCAATAACCCAGTCAGTGCCACCCCCAAACACAGCCGGCAGATTTACACATCGTGAAGCACCAGTGGACACCCCAGAGGAGAGGAGTTTCCAGTCTATGTGAGATGGGTGGGAAGGACACTCAAGTGATCTCTTAAAGAAGCAGTAATGTTAAATTAGGGGCAACAAATGGTATTCTTGCCGTGATTCCAAAATGGCAGGGGGGCACCTCTTTCAGAGTATGTATGCCAAATAACAGTATTTGTATTGTCATAGAGCTGTCATGTTCACACACTTGGGAAATGCTGTTCAGAGCAAGTTTGAACAACACAGTGTGCCCTGTCTGTACCTGTGATACATACATATATATGCTTAGTGGAGAGCATTTGGCCCATATCTCTCTTAGAGAAAATTGTGCTTTTGCCTGTGTTTAGCAAGAAATGAAATGAATATACAGTGAATAGGAGGGACGTGTATACTTTCTATTGAATGACAGAGGGAAAGAAGATCTTGTTTATATAGAAGCAAAATATCAAGTGTTAAAGGAAATGTGTACTGGGCAGGACAGAATTTTTGTGACTAAGGGAAAGGACTGCGCTCTCTCTAGGTGGGGCCTTATATAAAGAGAGAGAAGCAGGGTGGCAGTGATTGGCGTGTGTGTGTAGGACACAGGACAGCTGTGCTTGTGCCAGACATATGCAATATTATCATTACAGTTGGGATCAGAAGGTACTCTGTGTAGATCTATGTGGGAACAATAAGGCAGAATGGTGCAACCGCAGCTCTTTATCCTCATTAGTCTACTGAGAACCAAGGCCCATATTTATCCAGGCAAACCAGAGTTATTCTGCACCATAGGGGACACAGCTTTTAACACTTTGTATGACAGACAGGCTTAATGCATTGCTTCACAATGCACTGGATACCTTGTTGGTATTCAAGCTTAAAAAGCTCTATTCAAATGCATGGGAATTTAGGAATTTGTTTGTCCCCTGCGGTGCAGTTGGTTTCCTCCAGCAGATTGTATAAATACGGGTCAGTATTCCTTAATCTGAAGCGGAGGAATGCAAAAGCAACGCAATCGCCCTATAGGGTGAAATAAAAGTTCCTCAACTCTTTAAATTGGGCTTTTAACCCCTTGAATGCTAGCAAGATCTCTCTCATTTTGAAACAATGAATTTGACCTTTGCATTGTAGGGGTTAAAAGCTTCAAATAAATTCTTGAGAACTTTCATTTGTCCCCTCTGCTAGTTCTTTTGGTTAGTGTATTGAACACGGCCCTCCATTTCAAGGTGACAAAACTATAAAATACATAGCCGAGTTTCCGGTATCATACGTGTATCCATCAGTCAGTGATGGAAGAATGCATAGGAAACCCACTTACAGCTGCCTCGCCCTACATGCACATTTAGAGATAAGAGGATTTGTAAGGAGCATCATCCTGGCAGAAGGAACCGTCACTCCATCACCAATGCCTACCATACTATATCTGTACTAGGGTCACATACAGTTGGCACTTAGTTTGCTCCTGCAGCTGTTTCAAATTCAAACCTCTTCTGCAGCTATGTAGGACTACAATTGACATCATCCCCAGCCAGCCAGCAGCTGGCTGACAAAATTATAATCCAACGTCATGGGCAGTGCCGCTGGTTTAAACCTGCCCAAGGCTGTGATTTCTCCTCAGGTGCCTCATTTTGTTCATAATACCAAGCTGATTCCCCCATTAATATCCGCATCACTGCGCACAGGATAATACGTGCCTCCCACACCGGAGGGTTCGCTGTGGATCCTTCTCTATGTCCATGCTGTTGAAATCACAGTCCGTACAGAAAAGCACTTAGAGGAAAAATGAAACATTGTAAGAAATCATCTGGAAGTTTTCAGTCTCAGCTCAGAATTGAAAATTGGTCCAAAACACATCCTTGTCTTTGGTTACAGGAGAGAGAGAGATGGTCTCAGTGCAAACTGCCAGATACAGATCGCCACCACATGTCCAGTAGTCCACACGTTGTTCTATGTGTCCGTCCACACAAGACGTCTGTGGGGAATCTGCAACAGTAGGAAACCAAGACTTAGATATTGGGGGGAAAGTGTCAGCTTGTTCTCTTCAGTTATGAAAACTACTAGTATTCTATAGACTGGGGTCACAGGGAAGGTCTGACCACTATACTGCAGGTCACCCATTCTACCATGCTATTGGAAACTAAATGCCATTAGCACCCCCTTCTGGACTATGTTTGGAATTGGAGGTCTTGTCTGCCTACCAGTGTAACTAACTGGATGCTAGAAGTCTCCATTGCATGGTGTTAATCATTTAAATGCCAGAGGGGCGAGCAATGAATTGTTCAACCCAATGGTACTCAGAAGGTTAAATATTCATGGGCTGGCTGAGGTGTTATACAAGGATCCTGCGTGATTGAGGGAGCAGCGTCTGGAGACATTAAGTAATGAGTAGTACACATGAACTGAGGAGTCTGATCCTCCTCCCATGGCGCAGCAGTGCCACCTATCTGCTAACATGAACATGACAAGAACAAGGGTCACCATTAGTAGGAATTAAACAGAACCTCAAGTGTCTGCATATCTGAAGGTTAACATAATCAGTTGCCTGTATGAAAGCAAATTCCAGATAACATGAAAGTAAAGGTTTTTTTTTTTTTTTTTTTTAAAGGGAAAATAAAAACATTTTTATTTTCTATATATGAAGTCCTTCTGAGTGCTCATTAGTTAAGCTACCTTCTAGATAGCCTACTATACTGATTTTTATGCAAGTATAATGTAAATGAAGGGTTTTTTTCCTGGTCAAAACAAACAAGTGTACTCTCCCACTATTTTATTGAAAAACATATTACAGGCCAAACTTGTTTAATTTTTTTCCCAATTAAAATTCACCTAATGAAAGGTCTGCATTAGGTAACAATATTGATATGTGTTTTTATCAATAACTATTGCTTAGTTTTCAGAAACGGTTCAATGGTTTTCTCCGTTATATCCTTTGAACAAACCATTTCACATCAATGAACATATTGCCTTGTTTTAGTCAACAAGGAAAGCTCCATATTTTCCATAAAACAACATTACTATTATTTAAAGGCATAGTAATGTTTCACAAAAACAGCAGCTCCAATTAATCTTCATAGTATTTGGGCTGTGGAGAGTGTTATTTCAGTACTGTCAGAGTTGTAGTACAAGAGTAATTGAATGATAAAGTATCCCCCTCTTGCCTCTTTTACCTAGTGTAAGTCACCTCCCCTCAGATGTGGAATCAGGTCTCCTGACTGGACAGATAACAGCAAGGGACAATTTTACTATGAGAACAATGAAAGACCTGCCCCATTGACAGGTTTTCCTTATTATCACTGAAGACTGTCCCTCTGCAATCCATCCGGACAGTCTTGCTGCTCTAAGGTGAGCAGTGTTAAATCAGTAAAAGGGGTGGGAGGGGGATACTTTATCATTCAATTACTCTAGTACTACAACTCTGACAGTATTGATATAACACTCTCCATGGCCCAAATACTAAGATTAACTGGAGCTGCTTTTATTGTGAAACATTACTATCCCTTTAAAAGGTAGTTAGACTGAGGATTGTACTTACCTGTAGGAAACCAGTGAGGACTGGTTGAGCACCTTGCGAGACCGAACCAGGACTAAATAAAGATGGCTGCCCTGATCACTTTATTCAGACATCCCTGTCCAGCATGGAGATCCCGGGATATATACGAAGAAAATCCATAGACAAATCCAAGACTGAGCAATGTACGGATCCCAATGTCCACCCCAAAGCCAGGAATTTCCAGTTCCCATCTGGGGTCTTTGTGCTTTGGTTCAATGTTCAGACAGAGGACAGATTGTTTCAGGCACAAGTTACATTTGCTCCAGAATATTTCATTTTCCTTTTTCTGGATAAAGTGCTAAAAAGTTAGTTTTTTCCATTCTGCATCACATAAAAATATATATATTTATATCGTCTCAAGGGGAATAATTTGTGCAAGAGGCAGAACATTTCCAGAGCAGGACAGGATCAATTCCAGAGCAGAACAAAGAGGCACAGAGTGACCAGAAATGGGGACACGTGAACGATAAAGGAATAGCTTCCCACCGGTCTCGAGGAGTCTGTAGAGGGAACATAAATATGTCAGTATGACTTCAGTGCTATATGGACACAATAAACTAGTGGACACTTCCTAGACAGTAGATGTGTACAACAGAAAGGAGGCACGTTGCTGGGACAGTCCAATTGCACCACAGTGTCAAGTAGAAATCACTGTTTTTGTAAATAACATTGGGAACCCCTATTCTAAAATTGGTTAGAATTTTAATTTCTCCCGAGTGGTGCAGTTAGCTTGCTGCCGTAGTTCAAGGGAGTACAGAAAGGGCACATTTGTCTGGGAAGGAAAACAATTAAGCCCTTAATTATCTTTATACGGGGCCAATTGACCTTTCAGTGTATCCTGACGTGTATTTTTTTTCAAACACTCCTGTAGTTTTGCAGAACATTCACTGACAGTTTTGTTCCCTTTAAGGTGAGACACCAGACGGTGAAAGATTTAAACAGTAGTGCTTATGAAAGTGCATTGTGTTGGCCTGCACTACAGTAACAGGTGCACCAGACATAACTACAACATTTTTATGTATAAATTATTCTTGACTCTTTCAATGATGGGTTGCATACTTTACATGGGAACACAAGGAGGTCACAACATGACCAAGTCAAACCATATCAGGGTACAGCATGACCCATAAAAGGTCCCTGCACCCATCCAATTCTCATCTATGGCCGGCACAAAATATATATAGACACACACAGGGGAGCACTTACCTGACCTCCTGCCCCCTCCTCCGCCTGGTGCCCCTCCTCGGGGCTGAGATTTAGGGACCTCAGTAACAGGTCTCACAGCTGGAAGAGGGATAAACAACAGCAGTTTAGTGTCTGCAGTAAGGTTACAGGGTACTAATCCCCAATGGGTCACCAAAACAGTGCATCAGACTGTGTGCAGGTTGGGATCGATTCCCGATCCAAGGATGGTCAACTTGCAGCTGCTCTCCAGCCAGTGAAAATCTACAACCCCCAGGAATTATGGGAATTGGAAGTCCTGCAACAGCTGGAGAAACATAGCAGGCTGCAAAGAAGAGCCATTCACACAAAGTGAGAGCGGAACCATTATGGAGCCCTGACTTAATTGGCTCTTTTAACCCGTAAATGCAAGTTATGGAAACGTTCATGTTCAACACATTTAGTAGAATGTTATTTATATTACTGCTCATTTAATGTTGATTAGCATTTCACAATTAGAATATATAATATAATGGATTGGGATCAAGGTCTACACATTGTATAAACAGTAGTCTTGTCCATCAGCCACCCATGGGGGCACCACCATTGGGACACAGTCCTGGCTGTACCAGGAGAGTTTGGGAGGAGTTCTAACACAACATAGGGAAAAGGGAGTCAGTGACACATGCAGACAGACTGACTAACACATGCTTACACAGAGACACACTAGTCTGTCTTCTTTAGAGTCAGTAAGACTTACTTGTGGGTTTGCAGCAGACAGACAAGCGCAGTTTCAGACACTCCCCAATGCTGTCCTCTTCTGGTACAGCTGAAATACACAAAGACAGAGATTTAGGAGGATTACGTCATACACAGGATTATAGGGGCTAGGTGGGGTGAAGACAGAATGATCAGAATGACTGCCAGTAAGGCAGAGATAGGGGTGCAATGACTGAGGTGCAGTAAGCTAAAGAGGCAGACTGTGGTGTGTGCGTGTGTTGGGATCAGTGAGACAGATAACGACATTAGTGTCCGTTGTACAAGTTACATGCAAAGGGCTGTGAGCAAGTCAGGAGTAAACTATCTGTATAATAGGAGACAGATTATACCCATTTATTTCAGTGGAACTTTTAACCCCTTAAAGGCTTAAGAGATCAATGCATTAGAGACCTCTAGCTTTCAAACAGTTAAGGCCCTCTTAAAAACAAAAAGTACAGGAGGTACTTGTTCCCCATGGTACAGATGGTTGCCACAGTTTTATTACATCCATTTCATTTTGCCAGAGCTACATAGCCAGGCCTAATGACCTGCCGTCCCAAAGAGCGGTCCCTGCCAGACTCTCTATACACAGCAAGTCACGCCAAGTCACCATTCTCAGGTCTCTTGAGGACATAGATGTGGGGTTAGTCTCGCTACAGTGGGACTGAGCCCAGTCATTATCGCATTCCTACAGTGGGACCTGACCTTTCCATAGCCTCTCACACAATACCACTGTAACCCAATCACTACATTTTAGGTCAACAAAACGTGACACCCTGCACTGGCCACGTCACTGCGTCTGTCGCCTGCCTCACTGATGATGGAGAAAGATGTCTCTGGTAATCACAAACCGGTCTGACTGCCCCAACGGATCCTAAGGAATCTGACAAACTGAGGGCTCTTTGTTACCTTCTGACACAACCCTCCTCCCCCCCACCACTAAAAAAAAAAAAACCCCACACCGCACAAAGGCCACAACTTTAACCCTTAAGATGCTAAAGGCTTCTCCAAAGTAGACAAGGTGTCAGAGCTTTTTATGAGTATTCGGCTACAATAGTAATGGCTTCATCAGAAAAGAGGGACCTTGTGGGATTTCCAAAACTCTGCAGCAAATGTGTAAATGGAAAGTGAAGCAAAAGATTGGCTCTTAACCCTTTGACTGCAAGAGATATCGTCATCATAATGCTTCACATCCCACCTGACCAGAATTATCTTTACATTGTCAGTGACATTTACCATTCAGCCCTGCTTTAAAGTTGTAGTTTCGTAGCTATTTAACCCTTTGAGTGCCAGAGGGGTACGCAACGCATTGCTCCCATATTATGAAAATGTACGTTAACTGTAGTACGTCTGTCTGAGTAAAACATTGATATTTTAGTTGCTGGTAAATGCTTCACACAGACGTTATAGAGCTCACGTTTTAACCTTTATTAAGCAGTTTGCAACAGCTCCACCTGGTGTACAGTGGGCATTTGTTCTCTATTGCTCTGTAGAAGAGCCTAAACCCCTTAAGGACCGGGAAAATCTGAGGTCATTTTCCCTTAAGGACCAGAGCAATTCTGACCTTTTTGACTATGTCTTTGTTCAACAGTGTTTTCCCTCTTAAGCTTTTATTCCACCCCATAAATTATATACTGTTTTTTAAGCACAAATAGGGCTTTCATTTGATACCCTACTTATATGGATAACCCACCATTTACTTTATTAAAGGTAAAAAAAAACCCAACATTTTTGTTTTTTCTCTTGGGATCAATTGGGCACAAAGGGTTACATTTTTATGGCGACTGCATGAAAGGTATGACCGGTCAGTCATACCTACAAAATGTGCAGTCTAAAGTGGCCACTATCCCCAGTTTTGGTGAAAATCCCCATGTCCCTTTTTCCCACCCTATTTTGTCACTTTTTTACCCGTGACATTTGGCAGTGTGTATAAGTGTATTACATAGCTCCACAACAATCACACTTCCAAAATTGTTTAATAAGATTGTTTTTAAAAAAATAAATAAATAAAGTTTGTCATTGCAGGTCAGAAATTGACCTGCATTTAGCAAGCCTCTGGCACCAGCAGTGAAGGGGTCAATACCCCCAGCTGCTGTTTTCTCATTTGCCACTAGGTGTCTCCTCTCTACTTCTGTCTCCCTTACTTTGATAGCAAGGGAGACATAGGTAGAGGAGACATGCAGAGACAGCATGCATTGCGTGCTGCCTCTGTCTCTCATTATGCCGGTACATGTGATCGCTGCTACGGTGATCACATGAACCGGCACAAGCAAGAAGGGCTGAGACTGAATGCCCTGGTCTCGGAGTGTTCAGTCTCAGCCTGGAATTAATGATAGCAGCGTGCACGAAGGCACGCTGCTATCATTTAAGTCATGACGTCCTGGACCGTCATGGGTCCTTAAAGGGTTAAACCTTGAAATAAAAGTCTCCATAGAAAGTGATGGCAACAGAGCAGTCTTGTGACATTGTGCTCTGTAAAGAGTCTCCAGTTGGTTAATTCCAAGGTGGGGCGCTGTTCGAAGAAAGATGCTGCATAGAATATAAAATAAGTTATCTCCCAGCATTGTATGTACCCTTGTTATACTCAGCAGAAAAAGCTTTGCAATATATAAATAAATTATATAAAAATAAAGGATTAACCATCCCTTTACACCAACCCTTTTCTTGTTTGGAAAGGTTTAGAAATTATTGACCTTAAAAAGGTAGGAGGTGTAGAAAGAGCATCAGAATTAAAGGATTAGATGCCGATCCCTCTACATTATTTGCTAAAAACCTTCTCCTGTCACACATTATACAATCCCTTTTCACCGGTCTACATTTTTACTATTCACAGAAAGAAGGGGAAAAAAATCTACATAGAATAAATACATCCCAGCCGTGTGCAGATCGTAATGGTTTGATTACACACTCCCTCCTTCCTCATGAGGCTGCGGTTATCACTGAGCGCTACAGTCACGACACCTCTGTCGATCTTTAAAGGAGTAGTAAACTTTTTTTTATGAAAAAATATATATTGTAGGGATTTTCCTAATGAGTCAAATAAGGGCACTCCCACTGCCGAGAGATTTATATTTCCAGAGTTATTACCGTTTAAACCTATGGTTTTGTTTTGTTTTTTTACATTAGCAGTGCCCTCTAGTGGTCAAATTCTAATTAGATTTCCTGTTAGATTCTAACTGAGAGGAAAGTCAGAGACATACAGTTCTCCACAAATGTGATAGAAACTGCTGAGTCACTTCCTGTCAGTTAGAACTATCAGGAAGTAAACACAGTAAATTCACTTCCTGTCAGTTAGAACTATCATGAAGTAACACAGTAAATTCACTTCCTGTCAGTTAGAACTATCAGGAAGTAAACACACAGTAATTCACTTCATGGTTATTTAAACTGCTATAAATTTTGAATAAAACATCTGACAGCGATGGAAGTGACGTTGTTTTATTCAGAAGGAAATGCTCTGTAAAATATGTGTTTTCATAAAATAAGTTTACTGCTCCTTTAAGCTTGCAGGATTAGAATGTCGCTCTGTTGATTTGCCCGATATTCTGATATTGCCTTTAAGATTCATGCAACATTTTTAACTCGGGATTATTATGGTCGCCCAACAGAGGGTGACATTTCAATAGGATAACATGCAGATCCATCTGCTAATCCCCTTGCACTTGATGACATTCATAGAATCTTAAACCAGGAAAGGATATCTTGCCTGATAAAACTTACTTCTCTGCCTGGGAAGCACATCATTGTTGCCCATAAAAAAAGGATGATTTAGACCCCTTTCTCAGGGACAACATGATGTCACCTGTTATGAAAGTGATCATTCAGGACTATGGTGCATTTCATACAGGGGACTATCTCCTATCAAGAAGCACAGCATGCTCTATGTTTACCAAGATCACACAGTTCACCAAGTAAAGTTGCAGTGAAGAAAGTCTGCATGGTGGCTTATGTGTAATTTGTGATAGTCAACGCAGTCTTGAATGAATGGCATACATATGTGGGAGTCAGCCAGATATATTGACTGGCACTCACATGGGCCAGCCAAACAAACCTCTCCTGCATCTGAATCGGGAGTGGAAGGCAGGAGAGTGCTAATTTATACAGTGCCAACAGCAGAACCGTGGCAAGGCGCTGCTTTCACAAGTGTTACTTTGAAGCGCTACTTTTTTTTCCAGCAACTAAAAATGTTCATGCATTTTAGTACTACAGTGTAGCAAGGGTTTCCCAGCATCCCAATCTTGTAAATATAAACAGAGGTGATAAAATCAGGGCAATCACATATAGCTGTGGAATTTCAGTGCAGTTCCATTGAATCCCATAGACTAACGTGTAGCCATTTAAGGAAGGTGCAGCGTGCTGTGACTATCTTTTGTCATTGTAGACTACTTCCTGTGTGAAATACCCTGTAGGACATAATGATTCACAACTCATGCCTTGTTTTCTATGATTTTCAGTTACTGCATATGTCATTTTCAGGCTTTTGATTTTGTGTGAAAGGCCTTATTCCTTAAAGAGGAAAAAAATAAATACACTAACCTAGACTGGCATTCTTCATATAGCTGTCAGTTGTTCTGTTTACGGTTTTTGCATTTAAAACTAGCTGCAGTCTATAAACCCCATAAGGGGCCCTTTACTACCTTGAGGGTGTATACATGGCCCTTTAGAGTCAAGGATTGGGCAAGCCAGAGCCAGATAGAGAGGTTGAGACAATGGCAAGCCCTGCCCTTGACTCTAAAGGACCCTTTTAGGGGCCCCCGTTTATAAGTGTATGGGCTACAGGCTCTCCAACAGCGGTTGGACAAAAAAGTCATCATCCTCGGAGGTCTACTATTTGATACAATTCCCATCATCATTAGCGGACCATTGATTTAAACAGGGCTTTGAATGCTAGAGAAGTCACATTCAGTGATTTGGAGACCTTGGTTTCAATCTGTGTGAATTTTAAAGTTGACTTGCTTGAAAACGGTTTTGTTTTTTTTTTGTTTTTGTTTTTTTTTTTTAACACCCCAAACTATTCACTAGGCCCTTGTAAATGGAGTCTTCGACCTGATCTGCAGTGAGAACTCTGCCATGGTGGGACAGTTTGGCATCTGTACGGCCTCTTCTCCTAGTGAACACACAGCCCCTAGTACCCAGACAAGAGGTACTTTTACCAGATGTACCAAGGTAACTACTGAGAAAACTAAAGTGGAGAGAGTGTAGCGGAGGGAACCATAGGAGTCGGCAAGCAAAGCAAACCTGGAGAATATTTCACACGAAAAAAAGAACATTGTGTCCTTGGGACAGCACAGAGTGAACTCTGACCTCTAGGTTTTCTTATCTCCACTGTGCTGAACTGTGGGGTGTTTTAACTTCTTGAGTGCCAAAGGGATGTGCAGCTCCAAAAAGCTGAATACACAAAAAAAGCAGAGAAACCACTGGTGTGTGTGTGTGTTCCCTAAAGTGTCTAAGCAGACGCCATTAAGTGTGATTTATCTGCGGCCTTTATATGGCCCACAGATGATTTCCCCCACTCGCCCATTCTGGGATTAGGGCAACGTGTTGGAAACATTAGCCCTGGTTACTGGGATTAACCAAACCGGAAACACCTGGACTCCTAGTGATGGGATTGCCTGCAGTGCAGCATGCTGGGGGTTAACCAGGCACACATGAGAAACTCATTACAGCCAGGAGGAGGAGGAGGACGAGAATGGGTAGACGATGGGGGAGACTTGGAGACATTCTCTCATTACCAGTGGAACATGGAAAACGGCTTCTAAAGTATGGCTTAATTCACACAAGTGTTTTAAATGACTCAAAAGAAAAAAAAAATACATGAAACAGAATGCATTGGATTGTATCAGGCTGTTCAGAAGTGCATTAATAAGCACACGACACAGGCTAATACAGTTTCTGAAGTTTTCATGTGTTGATACATTAATTCACATCGGAATGGCTGCTCCTCAACACCACAAGTTTTCCTATTTTTCATGTGTAGTTGAAGCTGCGCTGTTGTCACTTTCAGACTCAGCAACACGCAGATAGCCAAGTCAGAAAAAAATAAGTAATAAATCATATGCATGTCAAAAAAGAAAAAAAAATGTGTGTTTTATACAGAAGAATTTATGCACTGGTTCACATGATTGTTGTGCTGCAAAAACTAGGTTTAATATGTCCAGCTTAAAGGACACCAGCAGTTCTGGAGCTAACCAGCTGCACCACGGGGAAAAAATTAAGTTTCCAGGGTGGTGTGTTCAAGGTCTTATTACAAATCAATGCACTGGAGATTTCTAGCAATCGAGGAGTTAAAACAAGACCGTATTTAAAGAAAGTTTGTCTTACCTAGTGCAATTGGACTTGCTCCAATATTGCACTTTGTTAACTTACTGAATTTTGGCTTTTAGTTGATTTTAGAGACTTAAAACCTAATCAAATATTTGATTTCCTAATGCGTGTGTTGATTATACCATAGGCCACACAGATAGATTACTTCTATTTGTATATCCTGTAACGAGTGACCAAATATAATGCATTTAATTTATTAACATCACTCACTGCTCTTATCATCAGTTTACAGACATTTGTGTGTTTTCAAAAACAGATTATTTAACCCATCTAAAGAACCATTTCTAACACGACGCAGCTAGCATACAAGGTGTTAAGGAAATGTGGACCCCGCACAAAGCATATTTAAGATGATATTTTAGACCTCCTGTATCAAATAGGGTGAAATTTGCTTACCAGTATTTTATTTTCATCTGTGTCTATCCACGGCGATACAAAGTGGGTTTTATCACCTCATCCCACCTGGGTTGGACCAAACAAAAGACTACTTTAGGAAGCCTCCTCAGGCCCTGCTTCCGTTATACTATTGTTCAAGCAGTAAAAGAGCATCAAAGGGCAGAGTGTGCTGTGAATGGACACAGAAGAAAAGGAATTATCGGTAAGCACATTTCACCCTTTCTTCTGTGTCCTAATCCACGGCAGTACAAACTGGGACACGCAAAAGCAGTGAACGGGGGGGGGGGGGGGGGGGGAGGCAAAAATAATAATTGGTGACTGAACACCAAACCAATCACACATATACAGGATAAGTGAACTAAGTGAGAGGTCAAAAGGAAGGAAGGTAAGTAGGAAAACAACCCTTGTACATGTGGCAATAGTATAAAACAAGGAGAAATTAATCCAGTTAGAGGGGGTACAACAGCCTGAAGTACTTCTTCCAATGATGGCCTCTGCTGAGGTCTGTACATCACGTGGGTAATGTCCGATAAATGGTGATCCTGAAGACCAAACGGCTGCTCTGCAGATTTCTTCAGGAGCTGCCTGGAAAGAAAGTTTCTGATAAAAGATTACCTTGTCCTGTTGTATGACTAAATATACTTATTCACAGGAAGATAGGACTGTAGTCTTCTTACCTGTTAAATCTTTTTCTCTTTAGTCTATATGGAACACAGGTTCCGTGCTCCTGGATGGCAGGGCACAACATCTCTCCACATGCCTCTTAGAGTCAGACACATACAGGAGAACCGGTCTAAAACTAGCTGAACAAGTTAAAAATATCCCCAGTTTAAAGCAAAGCCCCCAGAAAGTACTTTATACCAAGAAAAGGGTTATATTGGACAAGAGAGCAGGAGAGTCAGCCTCTGTGTACAACAAGGAAGGAAGAAATAAGATGGGCACCAGTACGTGCCAGCCAATCTGAAGAAAGATCAGGAAACAGGGCATTATGGGAACTGTAGTCTTCTCCCTTGCTTGTTGCCCAACAGTGAGTCTTGCTGGGTTCGAGGGTCACAGTGTGCTCTGTGTACACTCAAAGTGAACCGTGCGATAAAGCCCTCTCTGACAGATATAGCCCAAATGGTCGCAGAGATATGTCCAAAGAAGTTTTCCCACAGAAGTCAATGAAGCAAAGATGCTACCGGGCAGGCTCTGGTTTTTAAAGGAGCTGCATCATTAAAATCTGACTAAAATTTAAAATCACTGAAAAGTTCCAAAGAGTGTGTGAGACAGCTCAACATGGGACATAGAGTGGACCATGGCACTCAAAGGGTTACTCACCAGTCTTCAGGCTCCCATCCTAGAGAGATGGCAGAATCTATTGGAGACTCAGGGTGGTTCCTGTGTTCTGTGTCCGCTAATTAGTTTGCTTGGATGGGCCTATAAGGCGAATTGCTACATTTTGATAGATTCTGGGCTTAGCCCTGCATTGTATTCTATTGCAGAGTTAATGGTGTCTCTAGAGAGATTATTATCCATGTACCACTTTCTGAAAACTCTCCAAACCCTGGAGTAAATGTTAGATGTTGAGGCTTTCTTGCCAGAAAATATGGTATTAACTGGATCTGACAATCCTCTCAGTGGTGCTCACTGAGCTTGAAGAAACCAAGGTTCTGATGACAGATCTGATCTTGTGCCAGAAGATCCTGCCTGGTCGGAAGAGGTCACTGTTGAGCCAGTGACAGCTGGATCAGTTTTGAATACCAGATTCTTCTGGGCCATTTTAATGCCATCAGGAATACTTCCACTTTCTCTCTCTTTTTAAGCTGTCTCTGTACTTACGTTAGCATAGGGATGAAGGGCATAGGCCAGAGTAAAAGCCATGTAATCTTCAGAGCATCCTACCCCATGGCCATTAGATCCTTCCTTCAGCAGAAGAACCTCTCACTTGTTATTTTCTCTGGAGACCATCACGTCTATCTCTGGTAGTCCCAACTTGATGGTGGTCAGCTGAAAGACTTCTTGCTTCAGGGGCCGCTCTCCCTATGTGTTCTTCTCAAGAAGTCTTAATCAAGCTTCCTGATAAGAGAGGCAGAAGATTATTTTATTTATGCCAACAGTAGACCCTTCCTCACTTCCCTGTTTAGAGGCTTGTCTTTTTGTGCCTGCTTCCTTCTTTAAACACATGATGAATATCATGTTGTTGGAGTTGTTTTGAACAGGTTTCCCCTTTAGAACCTTTCTGAATGTTTTAAGACACTATACCACCTCCTTCATTTCCAGAATGTTTATGTGTCATGTCACTTCCACTCCTGACCAAGTTCCCCCAGCTCACGTGTTGTTCCATACTTGTCCCCAGCCTGTAGGGTTGGCATCGGTAGTCAGGGTTTCCCACTGCAGATCCCGTAACGGAAGAGCCTTCAAAAGATTGGCTTTATTTGTCCAGCAGACAAATTCTTTTCAGATTTGAGCTGGAAGAGGAATCCTCTGGGAAGTATCACTCTTATTCTTGTGCCATGTCTGTAACATGTGGTTCTGAATGGAATGCATGTGAAAAGTGCATTTAATCTTTTGCTGTATGTATCAGCTGGGATCTGAATGCTCGGGTCCTTTGTACTGTCATGGATGAGGACACAGAAGAAATACAATTATTGAAGATACTACTACAATTAAACATTATTCATCCCTTAATCTCATCTCGGCTGGGTGGAGGTGCCAGTCTGATGGTGGCGGAGGCTGATGTGGGCTCCAAGGACTCTTATTTAAAGAAACTGAAATACCCCAATAATAGGTAGTTGCCCCACGCTAGGTGTAATACGCTTCCCAGAGCGAGCGAGCTATACCTGTAAGTGACCGTATTGCAGTGGTGAGATGAATGGTTCTTTTCCCACCTGTTTTTTGCCAAAAAGCTGCTAATTAATTAAACAAGAGAAGAGGGTGAAAATGGTGAGGGGAGAGAAAAAGGTGGTTGGGGACAGTGCCCCCAATAACTAACAACATAATGTGGAAAATGGGCAATGTCATGGGTACCAATAGCACAAGGCTCAAAATTTCCACTCGCCACTATCCAATGGTGAGTGAAAATGCACCCCTGGAGAGTAGAAATTCAGCCCTGGTGGGTATGTTATGTATTGCAGTGGCGACTAACTTTTCAGGTCTGGCTAGTAGCAAAGGACTTAAAATTATAAGCCCTGCAATAGCATATCAGTTGGAACAAAGGAAAGTTGTATGCCTAATATATGTTTAATTAATTATGCTTTTCTTATAACACAGCTAATATGAATCTCTCTAGTAATGTAAAATTTATGTATTTATATGCGGCAAGGGCACAGCGTGTAGTGCAGAGATATTCCTGTGTACACAATATCACTGCGTTACACACTTAATTAGTGGCGGTTGTGCATTTTTTTTTGTTTGTTTGTTTCGTTTGGATAACAAATCACTTCACTACTTTGTATTATTTTATTTTTTCCTTTTTGTGATCTATTCTTAAATAATAACAGCCAAATAGGAATGACCGGTCAAACAAGTACCCAACTAGTATTACATATAGTGAGAAATGCAAGATTATTGCTAGGAAGGCACCATCACAAGCCACTTTCCTTCGTACCAAAAAGTAAAAAGTAACAATACTCTAGGTGAGATCTAACCAGAGATCTGTAGAGTGATTTGACCACTTCCCTCTTTCTGTTACTAATGCCCCAGCTATACAACCCAGCACCCTGCTTGCATTCCCCACCACTTTGTTACATTGACTGCCTACCTTTAAAGGGATAGTAACAGTTCACAATAAAAGCAGCTCCAATTACTCTTCATAGTATTTGGACCGTGGAGAGTGTTATTTCAATACTGTAGAGTTGTAGTTCAAGAGTAACTGAATGATAAAGTACCCCACTCCCGTCCCTTTTACTAGTGTAACACTGCTCACCTCAGAGCAGCAAGATTGTCCAGATGGATTGCAGAGAGGGGACAATTTTCAGTGATCATAAGGAAAACCTGTCAGTGAGGGCATGGTTTTCCTTATGATCACAGTAAGAAGATTGTCCCTTGCTGTGAGCTGTCCGGTCAACAGACCAGATTCCACATCTGAGGTGAGCAGTGTTACATCAGTAAAAGGGGCGGGAGGGGGATACTTTATCATTCAATTACTCTTGTACTACAACTCTGACAGTATTGATATAACATTCTCCATGGCCCAAATATTATGAAGATTAATTGGAGCTGCTGTTTTTGCAAAACATTACAATCCCTTTAAAATCGGCATGTACTCAGATGGGGCTTAAAAGAAAAGGCCACTAATTTTGGGGTAAACAGAGTGTACCATGGGAAACAAGTAATCATGGATTTAATCCTTTAAGTGCCAGAAAGGTGTGCAGAGCATTGCTTTGCATTGTGTATTTTTGACAATCAAAGGGTTAAATTGGGTTTTAACCCCCTCAAATGCCGGAGAGGTCTCCAACACAATGCATTTGCAATGTGTTGGATACAACTAGCATTTTAGGGATTACATTCCCCAGGGGAAAATAAAGGAATTTTTTTTGTGTTTGGTTTTATCTCTCCCCTATAGTGCGTCTGGTTTAGCCCACATTTACTCCAGTGTTTGGACATAAGGAAACTAGGAGATAAAAGCTGGTCCCCTGTGCAATGTGCAGGCTATTAGGACTCTCACATAGGTGTCAGAAATGTGCCTGTCACACGTACTTTCACTCTCCTTTGTAACACCAACAATATGAATGCAGGAGGGGTGCGTCCAACAGCCAGCCCACGTCAGTGCCAGCTAACATAATTGGCTGGGACCCACGTGGAACAGCCATTCATTTAAGAGTGTGATGAGTATAGCTTGTATAAAAGCTCTGCTGGAGTGAATGCTGTATATATATGCTGGTGTGTTCCCTCGTGCCAAGTCACCCGATTGAAAGGTGTCATAGCCCAGCATTGTACACTTACCTACAGGTGACATCACCAATGCACCATCATTGTGTTGCTGTCACTTGTGTGTAAAGGGGCTTTATGGAGACTAAGTACCCAACCATAAAGGGAGGCATTCCTTTTTAAAACACTTTATTGAACCAAAAAGCAGAAAAACATGCACACACAGAGTTAAACCTCTTACACAACTACAACCTCCCTGTATCATGATTGTGCACTGAGGAATGTAAATCCTCCAGTGAGTGATAATAGTGTTTGTACAGAGAGTAAATATTCTAGAGATATGGAAAGTAACCACACACTGATACGGAGATATAAAGTGCAGGATTAGAGGAACAGGGGGACTTAGTCAGGGAAGTAGTGAATGAAGAAACATGCCATTGAACAGACACATAGGAATAGGTATCACAGACAGGGTGGAACACACCTAGAAGAGAAATGCAAAATATACATTTATATTGGGCAGATACGACGTGCAAATGTCCTAGAAATCAGGCTGTGAGCTCCTGATTAGGATAAAAAAATGCTGTTTTTGTCCCGTGTGAATCTTCACTAATAGAATTGTAATAGCGTCCAGACAAGCATACACATGAAGAGTGCAACACACAGACATGCACGTGAACACACACACACACACACAAACATACAAAACAGCTGGAGGAAAATGGCTGGATAAGAATGGGATTTGTAATCCAAACAGCAATATATCCATGTCTAGGGCAGCAAATGGGCAGGGATGTCACATTGAGCAGCTTGTCAGCTTTAAGCCAATCTATTTCTTAACCCTCTAAGAACTACAGACATTATGATCCATAAATGGTTAAACAGAACACGCTGTTTTTTCTATATCTGCAATTCTTAAACAGTTCACTCTAATTCCCATCGTGAGATTGTAAAGTGATGCATGGCTGTAGGATGACCACAGTTTGCCCTGCACCCCCAGTGTGATTATAAGTAGGAACAGCACAGTACAACTCCAGGTCCTATTTGTTGTAGGTTAACAAATTCATCTTCTTGTTTGTGTGACTGAATTTCATAAATTCTACTTGTCCAACAGTCCTGGCATTTTTAACAGGCAAAGTAGTGTAAGAGAATAGACAATGTAATTTATGTGGGGAACATAACTAACTAAATACATGAAAATATATTTTATATATATATATATAATATATATATATAATATATATATATATACACACACACACACACACACACACATATAATAAATATATAAGCACTCACAGTCAATTCAAATAACTATCATCAGAAAAGTTAAAAGATTAAATATCTGGGGTTTCATCCATTCAGGAAAATGCTTTTCTATAAAGTGAATCCACCCAAATAGTCTTTTCTTAATAAATTATATTTTGATTGTTGTTTTAATGCCCTTGAATGGTAACATTATTTGTGCTGACACTGGATATATTCTATATCAGTAGCCCACCCACACAACTTCCTCATAGGCACCTCTTTCCCAAGTGACTATACCCAAACAGCTGTTTTCTTCAGGAATCCAATGCCTGTGCTACTGTGTCTGTAAGGTAAGGGCTTTGTATGTGTAAGGGGCAACATAAAGTGAGGGTGTGGAAAAAAGTGTGAATGGGGGGGGGGGTGCACCTGGTTGGGCGTAGGGAAGGAGAAATTCCTAAATGTCTCACAAAGAGAAAGCTGGAGAGCCACAGTTAACCACGTCTCTCTATGGTCTTTCTGGGAAGCACTGCGCTGCCTACTAGTCATTAGTGATAGGGAAGAAAGACAAATCCACACATGCTTTTTTGCTTTCATGGTGTTTAAAGCCACTTTTACTTATTTATTTACTCAACAGTTCGGTGTGTTTGTCCCAGGAATTCCTCTGGCACCATAAAACGTTACAAGAGGACAGGGGAATACGACTCACACGAGAACCACAATTCATTGTAAAGTGTGGGTGCACATCAGACCTGCAATAGTAACAGGCAGCACACACATAATGTCCATTTATTAATTCAGCCCATGGAGGTCTCTGGCAAGAAACCCTGAAGAGGCAAAGTGATGTGTTGTTTACCCCCTCTGGTCCTTAAAGGGATAGCAATACTTAAAATGTAAAAAAAAAAAAAAAAAAAAAATGTTGTAGGGTTTATACCCCCTGAGTAAAACAAGGGAACTCCCACTGCCGAAAGGAGTTTTATTCAAATGTTACTACAGCTCAAAGTTGAATTTTTTAGGTGCAATATCACAGTGGCCTGAAATTGTACAGGGGCTCTGTTGCTACACCATCCTATGGACAGCTTTGGTCCCGGGACCATAAATCTCCATAGGATGGTGTAGCAACAGCGCCACTGTACAGTTCCAGGCCACTGTGATATTGCACCTAAAAAATTCAGCTTTGAGCTGTAATAACTTATGAATAAAACACCTTTCGGCAGTGAGAGTACCCTTGTTTTACTCAGGGGGGGGGATAAACCCTACAACGTATTTTGACATTTTAAGTATTACTGTCCCTTTAATGGGTTAAAAACACAGCATAATAAAGGAGGCTTTTTGTTATCAGGGAATTCATCATTAAAGAGGATTAAAGTAAAGAAGAATCACATTTTCCTCGAGAGATTATCTGAAAATATCCTTTAAACCCTGATGTCTGAGAGAGAAAACAGGCAGGGAATGGTTCCCATAGAACTGATCCCAAATCGTATCAATAAGTAACAGGACTGGAATGTGGGGCAGACAGGCTGGAGCCACAGGGCCACTGCTCCCCCATCTCACAATTATTTCACTTTATACATTTTACTTTATTATATCTAAAAGGGACTCACAGAGTGGACAGGCCTCCTCTTTATCAGGGCAGATTGTGACCCTTCACCTCTTAGGTGCCTAAATGCTGAAGCCCTCAGGGACAGGAGGAAAGTGCTGGGAAAGGTTACTTGCACCATCCCCCTCCCCTCAGGAGAGGTGTCTAAGGACCAGCTGATAAGGTGATCCACGTATACAGCCCTGGGAAATGGGGATTCCCTGACCCGTGGAGGTCATCACAGGGGTCAGACCTTATCCCTCTCCCTGGGGGGGCAGTGAGATTCTTAACCTCTGTGCGTTCAGACAAAAGAAAACATCTGTAGCACCACACTCCTTATTACGCTTCTGTTCCTCTAAAGTGCACCCCCCTCACACACGTCACCCTGTGGACACACGGGCAGGGAAAATGGGACTAACGGTGCCCTGTAACGTGACACTAACGCAGGCCCATGTGCAGCTGCCACTTCCAGGAAGCACGATGTACAGAGACGTAGAGCAGTTCTGGGCTGAGCTCACTGCACCATCCGGGACAGCAACATTCCCCAAATTACCATTTACACTGGGGCTTCTAGCATTCATGTAGTTAAGAAGACCTGTTTAACCCACTGAGTGCCAGATGGGTGCAGAATGCTTTGCCTTCAAAGGGTTAAAGCAATGGTAATTTTTTTTAATGCTTGGTGCAGTTTGTACCACAGTTGCTCCAGTTCTCTTTTGTATATAAGCCTCTGATACTCCAGCCAATGGGGGTCTACAGCTGTTGTGACTGCCGATTGGCTGGGGATGTTGGGTGTTGTTGTTCCCCACAGCTGGAGAGCCAACAGTGAACTATCCCTGCTGTAAACCATCCATGGACAGAAGTCACCAAGTCCAAAATTAACCAAAACCTGCATCGTGGCCTTACACATTAACACCCATCAACCAGGGCATAGAAAGGGGTCAGCCTGGGAGTTGTGTGGGGACAGCTGGACGTCCCCAGGACAGTCTCATTATGAGGATTGGCCGTGCACACATGCTCCTGTGGGCAAGGCCACCCCACTCATTTGTGCAGGTTCATTTTTTGCTGTAATGTTTGGTTTATTTACCGATTTGGTCAGATTATATACACTACTATCGGCTCTTGGATGCTAAAACTGTTCCTAACACATTACTTTGCAATGTTTTGAGACCTCTCTGCATCCAAGGGGGTTAAGAGATGTGAATATTACAGGCTCAGGGTCTGTGCCAGACGGCAGTGGCCGGGTGCGCCTTGTCTGGATTATCAGACCCCAACGTTACCTGTAAAGTTATTTAGGAGCCAGAATACAAATGGTAAATGGCCGGGCTCTTAGGATTTTTTTTTTCACCCCTTTTATTTGCAAAACTCAAATAACTGTACACCAGGAGAAATGAATATAGAATTACAACTCAAAACATGTAAAATTAAAAAGGAAAATAATTCTTATAAACCTATTAAAAATCCCCAGTTTTACCCCTCCCCCCCAGGGTGTATCACAGCAGAGGCAGCAGCTGCCATTGTAACTTCTTAGTTATAAATGTGCTGTATTAATATAGGCCTGTCACTTGAAAATATATTTTGCCTCTTAATACGTCACATTTTTATATTATTTCACAAATGCACCAGTTTCTATAATATTACATTTAAAGGTTGAACTTTAGATGACTCCCTGATGTATGTGTTTAGGAATCCGACATGTTCAGACTCCCTAGCACACCCTGTTGGTGTGAACACCTGTACTGCACACACTAAAGACCCGTATGCATGTACTATTTCACCGAGGCAGTACTGTGTTGGTGATGTACCCAACTGAGAAAGTTTCTACACTGAGCTATGGTGCCCTTCATACAGGCAGCTATCTCCTCCCAGGACTGCACCAAAGTCCAGCATACTGCATCTTTAGTGTATCCACACAGTAACGCATAAAGATGCAGTAAAGAAGAGGTGTACAGAGACCTATGGACAACCAGAGGACCGCAGACACCAGCGTTTATGAACGTTGTGATGCTCAAAAAATATAGGTTGGAGGTCCTGGGGCAACTGTCACCACTTGTCGTTGGCTGTGGAATAACACAGGAGACAGGACTTTATTAGGGACAGACACACTCCTACTGTTCCTGTGTGAATGGGTCCTGATAATGATGTAGTACATTATACCAAATAACGGGTGCATGTCTGACTCCAAACCACAGTCAGCAGAAACATCATCCAAAGGTCCACTTTTACAGTATAGAATGGGGAAAAAAGGTTAATCTTGGCTATAAAATAAAACACAATGCATTCTTCATTTTCAGTAGTTGTTAAAAGGCAAGAGTGTTTTCAGATGAAAGGTTCCCTTTAATCCACGTGAAGCCCTCCAGCTGTTAAAGTGATAGTAATGTTTCACAATAAAAGCAGCTCCAATTAATCTTCGTAGTATTTGGGCCATGGAGAGTGTTATTTCAATTCTGTCAGAGTTGTAGTACAAGAGTAATTGAATGATAAAGTATCCCCCTCCCTCCCCTTTTACCTAGTGTAACACTACTCACCTCAGAGCAACCAGACTGTCTGGATGGATCGCAGAGAGGGACAATCTTCAGTGATCATAAGGAAAAACCTGTCAAGGGGGGCAGTGTATTCCTTATGATCACAGTAAGAAGATTGTTGCTTGCTGTGACCTGTCCAGTCAAGAGACCAAATTCCACATCTGAGGTGAGCAGTGTTACACTAGGTAAAAGGGGTGGGAGGGGGATACTTTATCATTTAACTACTCTTGTACTACAACTCTGACAGTACTGAAATAACACTCTCCATGGCCCACATACTATGAGGATTAATTGGAGCTGCTGCTTTTGTGAAACATTACTATCCCTTTAAAGGACTACAATTTCCACCATGCACATGCAGCTTTTGTGAGCAACAGCAGGAGGGCAACAGGTTGCCTACTCTGAAAGCAGCTCCAGCAGAGGATCCTATTAACCCTTTTGCTGCTGCAGTGTGTAGAGTATTCCCAGAGACACAATACTCACAGATATAATAGTAGTCTTCTCCTGGTCGGAACTCAAAGCCCAGGGAGAACGGCGTGAACTTCTGGATCTTCTCAGAGAACTTGATGGGACCAAAGGGGGCATAGGGCCGATTACATTCCCAGCGTTTAAAGGCTCCAGGGGTCTCGTAGCAGCCCTCAAACCCTTCCCGGTCCACCATATACAGGATAAAAGACTCTGTGTGTTCCAGGGGCACCCGGGGATCGTAATGTGGGCAGTATATGTCCAAGTAATCGTTAATATCCACACGCACTGTGTAATCATCCTTCAGGAACCTGGGGGGTGGAGAAGAAATAAAAGGTCAATAAAGGTTGAGAGTCCAGAGAAGGGAGGGGCAGACACTGAGGAAGGTGGAGTGTCCACAGCACAACAGAGTGGTGTGAGAGTCCATGCACAGCACTCTAGTGTATAAAGGGTTAATCAATTTTACTTGCACCCTGCAGTCCTGTGTATTGTAACCGCTTACTTGCGCCCTGCAGTCCTGTGTATTGTAACCGCTTACTTGCGCCCTGCAGTCCTGTGTATTGTAACCGCTTACTTGCGCCCTGCAGTCCTGTGTATTGTAACCGCTTACTTGCGCCCTGCAGTCCTGTGTATTGTAACCGCTTACTTGCGCCCTGCAGTCCTGTGTATTGTAACCGCTTACTTGCGCCCTGCAGTCCTGTGTATTGTAACCGCTTACTTGCGCCCTGCAGTCCTGTGTATTGTAACCGCTTACTTGCGCCCTGCAGTCCTGTGTATTGTAACCGCTTACTTGCGCCCTGCAGTCCTGTGTATTGTAACCGCTTACTTGCGTCCTGCAGTCCTGTGTATTGTAACCGCTTACTTGCGCCCTGCAGTCCTGTGTATTGCAACCGCTTACTTGCGCCCTGCAGTCCTGTGTATTGCAACCGCTTACTTGCGCCCTGCAGTCCTGTGTATTGCAACCGCTTACTTGCGCCCTGCAGTCCTGTGTATTGCAACCGCTTACTTGCGCCCTGCAGTCCTGTGTATTGCAACCGCTTACTTGCGCCCTGCAGTCCTGTGTATTGCAACCGCTTACTTGCGCCCTGCAGTCCTGTGTATTGTAACCGCTTACTTGCGCCCTGCAGTCCTGTGTATTGTAACCGCTTACTTGCGCCCTGCAGTCCTGTGTATTGTAACCGCTTACTTGTGCCCTGCAGTCCTGTGTATTGCAACCACTCTGTATATGGCAACCGCACATTTACACCCTGCAGTCCTGTGTATTGTGACCGCTCACAGACACCTCCTACCCCTTGTACCATACAATCACCTATATCACTTAGTACCTGTATATAAAGTATTACACCCCTGTACACAGTACTGTGAATAGGTCAGCTCTTTACAGAGAATTTAGATACAAACAGGAAAGTCCTAAAAGACACTGCATTAGTTCCACAATGCAATAGTCATCCTAGCTGTGTGACCTCTCGTCCTCCCTGGACACCCCCCCATTGCCCTTCTCCTCCCTCCCAATAAATCACCTTCTATATCAGTAGCAGACAGCCCTGTGCCCCTGCCACAGCATGGATCTTCAGAGCAGCTCATTACCGGGCCTGGAACTCACACTGGGACCTGGTACATATCAGCCTCCCATCCATCTTCCCTAGTCCTCACTCTCTGTGTATCTGTACAGGAAGCTTACATCTCCTCACTGCAAGGTCTCCCTCCTCATTAACCCTGTGACTGCCAAGGGGGTGCCCAACACACCTCTAACAGCTACAGGAACCATAATATTTTGAGGAGAGTTGGTACCGTGTTAGCCGTAGAAGTACAAGAGGTGACTATAGTCAAGCTGATACCATTATTGCCGAACTAAACAGATTTCGGTTTAGAAAGCCAATGAAGTTATCAACTTAACTATATTCTCCTCCTGTAATATTTTGATAGCGTAGAAATAAAACCTACTAGTGAAAACTGATGGGTTCAAGAAGTCTAAGAAGGGTGGGGAGAGGTGATTATCTGGACACAGGAGTGAGTAATTATGGATCTTTATCAGACAGGTCACAGAGCAAAGCTCCGCTGAGATTACATTCCCTTTTAGCCTATTTGGCATATAAAATAGGACATTTCAGGCAGTTAAATCCTTTCCAATGCATCTGGCACACAAAGTGTTAAATAGAATCATTTACTGAAACTTAACGCTGCATACGTAACGGTCCACTTTAAGAGTAAGAAGAGAATGCTGCATGAGAGATACCAAGATGTATCACCTGGAAAGGAATTATTATTCTGTTATCAGTCTACAAAGATAAGTACATTTGACTGCATCAAAATTACTGGCTGACCACCATTTATGTACCTGCCATTACTTACTGGCAGACTGTGGCTCCCCAGCTCCATCATCTTCAACCAGCCAACTGCTGGCTGCTGATGATATAGTTGTAGTCCAACAACTGCTGGAAGGTCCCAGCGTGCCCACCCTGGTGCAGAGGGAAATATTCATCTGTCGGATCCCATCATTCCTTGCATTACCTAAGGCAATAGTGTCCAACTACAGACCACACACACAGACATACATCCTCTAATTAACTGGGTCAGTCCATGGGTGCAACAGCCTCTGATGTCCAGTAGGTGGAGTAGTGGGACAATTCTACAGACCTCTCTCCGACCCAGTGCCTTAGCCTCTTCCTTATATACACTGGTGCTGACATACAAAAGCATAGGCAGAGCAAGCCAAGCGCACCACCTTGGAGCAATGTGTTAAACACATCACTGGCTTCCAGTGCTTAATCTTATAAATACTGTGCAGTTGCTTTGCTCCATTATTGATATTGTATCATAGGTTCTTACTGCAATGCAGTTCTGGAAATAAGAAGACAATGGAGGGTATCTGGTGACTGATCTGACAGGATAACAAGAGACTCTCAGGCACCTCCATCAGATACACACAGCAGTATCGGCCCATTATCATTCACAGACTACCCCCCCGCAACAGATATGGGCTCTCCCACTACACACAGCAGTATCGGCCCATTATCATTCACAGACTACCCCCCCGCAACAGATATGGGCTCTCCCACTACACACAGCAGTATCAGCCCATTATCATTCACAGACTACCCCCCGCAACAGATATGGGCTCTCCCACCACACACAGCAGTATCAGCCCATTATCATAAACATACACACCTCCCCACCACAGACATAGACTCTCCTGCCACACAGACTAGTATCAGCCCATTATTATTCACATGCACAGACCTCCCCGCCACAGACATAGACTCTCCTGCCACACGGACTAGTATCAGCCCATTATTATTCACATAGACACCCTCCCCTGCATCAGAGATGGGCTCTCCTACTACACACAGCAGTATCAGCCCATTATCATTCACATAGACACACCTCCCCACCACAGACATAGACTCTCCTGCCACACAGACTAGTATCAGCCCATTATTATTCACATAGACACCCTCCCCTGCATCAGAGATGGGCTCTCCTACTACACACAGCAGTATCAGCCCATTATCATTCACATAGACACACCTCCCCACCACAGACATAGACTCTCCTGCCACACAGACTAGTATCAGCCCATTATTATTCACATAGACACCCTCCCCTGCATCAGAGATGGGCTCTCCTACTACACACAGCGGTATCAGCCCATTATCATTTACTCAGACCTCCCTGTAGCAGAGATGGACTCTACAACCAGAAAATGAAGGATGCAAGAGTTTTGGGGCAAACAAATTTCACTGTAGGGAGAAAAAAAAAAAAAAAAAAAATGCATTTTGTAACCCTTTGAGTAACAGAGGTATCCAACTCAAGTTGCAATGTGTTCTCTGGCACTCCGTGTTAACCCCTTGCACCCTAGAAAAATCTAACTACTTCAAAATGATTTGGGACCTCCCTAGCATGTAAGCAGTTAATACCTAATTATATCAATGTGAATTTTAAAGTGCAGTTGATTTGCCCCAAACAGTTCCACTTCTACATTAGGTCTATGACCACAGGGCTCAAGAGAAGTTGTTGGAAGTTATAATTTACCTTCATTGTGTGTGTGGAAATACTGTGAAGGTACATACATAATAGAAAGTACTTCAGTGACTTAAAAGTAGGCAATCAATGCAGTAATGTAGTGGGGCAAGCTAGCAGTGTGCTAGGTTTACTTGAGGATTAGCAGTGGTAATGAAAGAGCATTTTAATGAACTTAGTGTTAAAATTATTTTCTCTTAGTACATGTGGAACACAGGAACCATTGGGTAAAGTGCCCTCCTGCAGGTAGGCAGGGTCTTTGAGGCAGAGACTCCCTTCTTTCCCTCCATCTTTACTAAAACCTCTCAATTTCACATATAGTAAAGTAGCAGAAAGAAAACAAGAGAAATGAAATCTCTGGAACACAGATCTTAAGAGGATCCCTCTGCCTGAGGACTTACACCACATGTATTTTCTCCAGGTCAGAGTCCTGTGCTCCACATGGACCAAGAGAAAATAATTTAATGGTAAGTGAACCAAAATCCAGTTTTCTCTTACATCCAATATGGGACTCAGGAACCATGGGGATATACCAAAGTATCCACCACAATTCCTAGGAGGGGAAAGAGATAATAAAACCTCCAGTGTTGCACAGGACTAATCAGCACTATATAAACATGAGATGTTTCATCTATGTTTCGTTTATGGACTTGCACACCAAAAAAATCCAACAGGGTTCAGAACTCTGCATAGAGAAAAACTAGTAAACAAGTCCCTACTCAGGCACTACTGCCTGAAGGACCTTCCTGTCAAAGCTAGCCTCAGCCGCGGTCAGGGCATTGAGACAGGAATGTTTGATGAAGGTAAGTAAAGATGACCAGGTTGCCTCCTTACACAGCTGTTCAGCAGTGACCAGACTTTTGTAGGCCGAAGAAGCACCCACAGATATGGGGGAGTTCTCTAACACTAGGAAGAAGAGGGTTTTTTTCTGTAGCACCTACTCCTGTCAGATAGAGGCCTTGATCCAAGATGCAGTGGTTACTTTGGAGGCAACCTCGCCAGCTCAGGGACCCTCAAGAATGATAGAGACTCAGATTTCATGAAATGCTGCGTGTGATGAGCATAGTACTACTCAAGACAACACACCACTTAAAGCAGGTACAGCTCCTGCTTGATAGACGGATCAGGGCAAAACAGAAGGAAAAACTGTTCCCTCACTGATATGAATATCAGAGATGACATTGGGCATAGAACCTCTCGGAGTACAAAGAACCCTTTTTGTCCTGGTGAAAAACTAGGAAATGGGGATTACACTGTTAGAAACAATTACCAAAAGGATGGTTAAATTAAGAGTCAGAAGACACAAAGGAACAGACAGAGGCTCAGAAGAAGGCCTCTGGAGAACTACTAACATTAGGTTTAGGTCCCCTAGAGGAATGGGATCCCTGAAGGTAAGGTAGGAGTGAGCCATGTCCGTCTAAACAAAAGTCTTGACGTCAGGAAGAAAAACAATCCGCTTCTGACAAACAACAGAGAAGGCAGAGATGTGAACCTTAATAGAACTCAGACTGGGACATCATCCTGAAGAAAGGACAAAATAGTAGGAAGACTGAAGGACTGGGGGGGCACATCTCAATTAGCATACCCCTGGTAAAGCAGAGACCAGATCCTATAATAAGACTTGGACTAAACAGGCTTCCTAACCTGAACCGTAGTAGAAATGACAGCATCGGAAAAAACTCTTCAGGATGTTGGCTTCAAGAGCAATGCAGTCAAATCCAGTATTTCCACCAGATAGTAACAAAATGGACCTCGACTCAGGAGATACAGCCTGAGAGGATGTTGAAATGGTTATATAATGGACAGATTAAGAAGATCTGTGAACCAAAGCCAACTGGGCCCAAAGGGGGTGTTCAAAATGACTTGCGGCCTCTCCATCTTTATCTTCCTTAGCATCCTGGGAGTCAGGGGAAACCGTGAACACATAAGTCAGATGGAGTTCCATGTCATGGATATCACTCCCATCACAAAGACTAGAGGGTCCTCCCTGCTGTGTCAGTGGGGAACCTTCCAGTTCTGGTGAGAGTCCACAAGATCCACTGATGGAAGACCCCGGCATTGTACAATGTATTTGAACACACAGAGTTCCCAGAAATCTCAAAAGCCCCATTTAAAATCAACTGGGGATTTAACCCCTTGGATGCTAAAGGTCTCCAATGCATTGCTTCTCAATGTGTTGAAGACCTCTTTACAATACAATTGAATCTAAGGCCTCTTTGGACTGCTGGGAATTTTTCTTTCCCAGCTATTATGCAGCTGGTCATGGAATAGCCGCAGCATTGAAAGTAGAGGTTAAAGGGATAGTAATACTTCCTTTTATCTTTATTTTATTTTGTAGACATTAAAAAAACATGAAGAACGATATGTCTTATCTCTCAAACCTTTATGGTTTGAGAGATATTCACAAGCAAAGTTTCCCCTCCCGCCCCTTTTACCTAGTGTAAGCCATCTCTTCTCAGATGTGGAATGCAGTCCATAGACCAGACAGATAACAGCAGGGGACAATCTTCTTCCTATGAGAACAATGAAAGCCCTGCCCCCCTTGACAAGTTTTTCAGGTTTTTCTCTTATCTTAATTGAAGATTGTCCCTCTCTGCAGTCTACCTGGGCACCTCCCTTCTGATCTGGCTGAGCAGTGTTACATCAGTAAAAGGGGCGGGAGGGGGATACTTTATCATTGAATTACTCTTGTACTACAACTCTGACAGAATTGAAATAACACTCTCCAAAGTCCAAATACTATGATTATTAATTAGAGCTGCTTTTATTATGAAACATTACTATCCGTTAACAGGTCACAACATGGACTAACTGGTTCTTGCATGACATCCCAATCTATGAAGGAACTTCAAATCATTAACTCTTATTGTCAGGGAGAGGTTCTCTCAAAGGACAGAAAAAAAAAATTACAACTTGCACTTTTATAAAGCTTCTACTTAACCCTTTTTTGTGTCAGGGATGCTGTGTTGGATATCCATCTGGCACTCAAAAGGTTAACTAAGAGCTCATTTAAGAACAGAGGGGGGTATCCTAATCACTGTATAACATTAACTGTATAAAGACAGGCCCATACTTCAGTTGATTTAGTTCTATATAGTAAAGGGCCGGGCTTATTTGCAGTACATTATATAGAAATATATACCTGTATACACACACGTACATTCAGTTAGTGCTGGCGGAACAGTGTATGTGTGGGAGTAATTTATACCTAGTCATAAATGTACACAAACATGTATAGTAAGTGAATAGAAGATTTGAAAGTAGTGATTGGGGTTTATTACTCAGCATTTCTCCTCCTGTATCAACACCTACTGTATCAGGGTATCCTTTTGAAAGGTCACACGCAGAAGAGCGCGCAACCATTTAACTCTTTCTCCATGTCGCCTGGATAAAAACAGTGACGTGACAATCTCGCAGTGCATGACAGCGCACGATTGTCACGTTGCCTGGTCAGTGGTCGCGTTTAATAGTTATACAGTCGTGATTCTTTTCAATCACCTTCCGTTTCAGCCTTAACAGTTTGGCTCTTTTTTTTGTTACCTTTGTGCAGCTTTATGAAGAGGCTATTAAACCAAAACCCCAACACAATCAGTATGTGAGCCGATCCTGCCTCTCCCCTTCTCTGTGTGCTCCGCTTCCCTTCTCTGCGTGCTCCGCTTCTCCCTGTCATTCGACCATTCACAAGCGAACCCTGTATCAGCACTGATAATACAGTGAACTGGTGACATCAATAATCTAAGTCCTTATCCCTTTATTATATGTATGTACTTATATATTTTTTTATATATATATATATATATGTATACACACACACACAAATAATATCTATTGGAACGTAATCAAAAAAGCAAACGAGGGACAGTTCTAGGGTAACTACACACAAAAAAAAAAGTGTTCAATTCCTGCATTGAGCTGCATTGCGGATCACCTGCATATGTATTAATGGAAATGTTTATTTGTCCCATGGTGCAGCTGGTTAGTTGTAGAATTGTTTGTCTTTTACTTTGTGCATCTGGCCCTATGTACATACACAGAGACTTATCACTCTCACCACTACATAAAGACAAATACTGGTTAGGGTCAGAGAGTCCTGTACATTTCAGCCCGAGCCTTTACCACGATCCCTGTGTGTGTGACACTGTTCTATATAGTCTATGGGCCAGTGTTGGGCAACAGGAGGCTCTTCAGCTGCTGCCACACGGCATCATTCTGTGGCAGCCAAATTAGGGGAGCTGTAGTGTGGCATCAGTTAGAGGGCCTCACATTGTCCAACCGTGCCGAAATCTACCCCCTACCTGGATGGATACACTGGGCCATATGCACAGAAACAAGTGGAACATTAATGTGACCCACAGCTGCCTGTGTATACTGTACGGGCCTCCATTACTGTGACCTACAGCTGCCTGTGTATACTGTACGGGCCTCCATTACTGTGACCTACAGCTGCCTGTGTATACTGTACAGACCTCCATTACTGTGACCTACAGCTGCCTGTGTATACTGTACAGACCTCCATTACTGTGACCTACAGCTGCCTGTGTATACTGTACAGACCTCCATTACTGTGACCTACAGCTGCCTGTGTATACTGTACGGGCCTCCATTACTGTGACCTACAGCTGCCTGTGTATACTGTACAGACCTCCATTACTGTGACCTACAGCTGCCTGTGTATACTGTACAGACCTCCATTACTGTGACCTACAGCTGCCTGTGTATACTGTACAGACCTCCATTACTGTGACCTACAGCTGCCTGTGTATACTGTACAGACCTCCATTACTGTGACCTACAGCTGCCTGTGTATACTGTACAGGCCTCCATTACTGTGACCTACAGCTGCCTGTGTATACTGTACGGGCCTCCATTACTGTGACCTACAGCTGCCTGTGTATACTGTACAGGCCTCCATTACTGTGACCCACAGCTGCCTGTGTATACTGTACAGGCCTCCATTACTGTGACCCACAGCTGCCTGTGTATACTGTACAGACCTCCATTACTGTGACCTACAGCTGCCTGTGTATACTGTACAGACCTCCATTACTGTGACCTACAGCTGCCTGTGTATACTGTACAGACCTCCATTACTGTGACCTACAGCTGCCTGTGTATACTGTACAGACCTCCATTACTGTGACCTACAGCTGCCTGTGTATACTGTACAGACCTCCATTACTGTGACCTACAGCTGCCTGTGTATACTGTACGGGCCTCCATTACTGTGACCTACAGCTGCCTGTGTATACTGTACAGACCTCCATTACTGTGACCTACAGCTGCCTGTGTATACTGTACGGGCCTCCATTACTGTGACCTACAGCTGCCTGTGTATACTGTACAGACCTCCATTACTGTGACCTACAGCTGCCTGTGTATACTGTACGGGCCTCCATTACTGTGACCCACAGCTGCCTGTGTATACTGTACGGGCCTCCATTACTGTGACCCACAGCTGCCTGTGTATACTGTACGGGCCTCCATTACTGTGACCTACAGCTGCCTGTGTATACTGTACAGGCATCCAGTGCAGTGCAGACCCTGTGTAGTGTACATGCACTACACTATCAATACACACAGAGGCGCAGTGAAGCGTTACATTGCGTCAGGCCTGCCAATGGAGCATACTGCAGGTAGCGTGCTCAGAGCACTGCCTGGACCAGGTACTTACTACGCCCTCGCACGCTATGCTCACAGGGGCGTGCAGGCAGAGCAAATATTTGTACAATGCAGCTCTGTGCAGAGCAGGAATGTGTGAGAGTTCACTCCCAGTGATCTAGGGACTCAGGCTGTGACTCACACATACCAGACTTGCACTGCAGCACAGAACAGCTCAGAAACATGTGGCCTTGTATACTGGTACCGAGTATCACCAGTTCATTGACTGACTCACTGTAATATAGTCGCCCATTACAATATTCTTCTTGGACTGCAACTCCCAGCATCATTAGCCAGCCAGTGGTTGGCTGAGGATGATGAGAAATGTATGATTACCTGTAGGGTGGCTGAGAATGATGGAAGATAATGTCCAACAGACCTGCTGTCTGCCACTGGTGGAAGATATAGCGCAACCACAGACCTGCCAGTGGTGGGAGATATAGCGCAACCACAGACCTGCCAGTGGTGGGAGATATAGCGCAACCACAGACCTGCGGTCTGCCAGTGGTGGGAGATATAGCGCAACCACAGACCTGCGGTCTGCCAGTGGTGGGAGATATAGTGCAACCACAGACCTGCGGTCTGCCAGTGGTGGGAGATATAGCGCAAGCACAGACCTGCGGTCTGCCAGTGGTGGGAGATATAGCGCAACCACAGACCTGCGGTCTGCCAGTGGTGGGAGATATAGCGCAAGCACAGACCTGCGGTCTGCCAGTGGTGAGAGATATAGCGCAACCACAGACCTGCGGTCTGCCAGTGGTGGGAGATATAGCGCAACCACAGACCTGCGGTCTGCCACTGGTGGAAGATATAGCGCAACCACAGACCTGCGGTCTGCCAGTGGTGGGAGATATAGCGCAACCACAGACCTGCTGTCTGCCAGTGGTGGGAGATATAGCGCAACCACAGACCTGCTGTCTGCCAGTGGTGGGAGATATAGCGCAACCACAGACCTGCTGTCTGCCAGTGGTGGGAGATATAGCGCAACCACAGACCTGCGGTCTGCCAGTGGTGGGAGATATAGCGCAACCACAGACCTGCTGTCTGCCAGTGGTGGGAGATATAGCGCAACCACAGACCTGCGGTCTGCCAGTGGTGAGAGATATAGCGCAACCACAGACCTGCGGTCTGCCAGTGGTGGGAGATATAGCGCAACCACAGACCTGCGGTCTGCCAGTGGTGGGAGATATAGCGCAACCACATCTGAAGGGCCAGTTACATAGTGACTGACAGTGTCCCAATATTTCACAGATTGGAAGCTCTCTGGCACAGCACCAGGCCAAGCCTGCAGGTTACATTAATGGTAACACAATCCCAGTACAATGCCTTTTATAGGGTGCTGGGCACACTGCTGGCATAGTGCTCATAAAATCCAACCAACATTTTCATGCCAGGCCTCCTGCCCTTGTTGGAATGCAGCTTTCCCCCAGATATGGAGGGAGGGGGCTGTATCCCCCCCCCCCCATGTCTCGCTCTCTGTCAGGATGTGCACAGACCTGTACAGACTATGTACATTCCTCTTAGTTACCTGCTCACATTCCCAGCAACCTCCTGACTCACACACACACTGCCGGACACTGCTCCAGCCTGCAGCGTGCCAGCGGTCACTCTCACAGGCAAAAGGAGACAGAAGCACCAAGGTGAGAAAGTCTGCACTGTGCGTTATGCGAGTGTAGTCCCAAACAGCTGTCTTAGTGCAGAGCCATTTTAGTCACCAACCCCTGGAGTTCCAAAGACTGATCAGTCCATCACTAAGATGTCTCCAGCTTGTAATTGAGGCTTCATTGAATAACACAGGGAATGGAGACTATATCTCACTGGAAAGTCTCTGTCCCCTTTATCTCACCTTGATGACCCCCGGCTTCATAAAACACAGTGGGCAAGATATACTGAATGGCAAATCGACACTTAACGTGAGGAAAAGGGACATTCTTTCACTCATTCCCCGTTTTGTATGTTTTATAGAGACATTTACGTGCCTGAACAAGAGTTGGTCTAATATACAGTCATATTTATACACACACGGTGCCCTCTTAGCTCCCCTTGTGTTTAAACATTTACTGGGCACGGGATCTTGTTAAACAAACAGCTTCAGTTTCTATTAATCTCAGAACAGTGAGAATGAAAAGGCTAGGCATGGGGGTGGGGGGAGAGATCACAGGCATCCAGAGAAAGACACAGATCAGAGGGAGCGAACCCAGCAACATGCAGACTTAGCACAATTCTCCTTGGCTGCGCTGAACGTGTCCAAGACACACACCGCCAGCTGACCTCACGTGTCCGTCTACCCGTCTCACACAGACCGGGGACCAGACATTGAAAACTTGGCTGCAAACGTACAGAGCAAAACTACAGGGCAATCCACCTCCTGCAGTTCCCTATAAACGGCTTTCCCATGGGGGGGGGGGGATAACCTCATCTTAAAAAGGACATCACACAGTTCATCTGTACACTTGGGAAGGAGAAGGGGCCCAAGTTAGGCAGAAAGGGTTTATCAAGTGTAAAAAGCCCCAGGAGCCGGACAGCCAAGGCTCCCAAAATGTTACTTTTGCCCCTTGAATCAAGGCAGTATTTTATATACATTCATATACAATAACTACGTCACTGGCTAATGAAGCTTCCAGTTGGCTTCAAATGACCAGAGTTCTGATCTCTTTGTCCTACCCTGGGGTATACGTACGAAGGTAAAAGTGGAGCCATTCGTGTGTGGTAGACAGACCTCCAGAGCATTTATCTGGAACGTGTTGGAGATCTCTTTACCGTTCAGGCGGATTAAGCCTCATTTAACCACATGAATACCAGAGGGATTCACTATGCACTGAAGGGGTTGTGTAAAGAGGAATGTGCATTTGTTCCTTTATGGTGTATTTGGTTTACCTCTGATTTGCTCTACTTTGTCTTTGTACATATGGCCTCATGGGCACAAGTGGCTCAGAAGCACCCAGGAGTGCAGTAGATGGTCTGGAGCCAGCCCTTATCTTCAGTGATAGACCAGAAGGAATGTGCAATGCGTTGAGCCACAGTCTGTCCTAAAGTCAAGGGCCCCCTTCCACCTGGACGCCTCTGTCAGCCCACATGTCTGAATTGCATGTGAACACCTGGTGCTCTTTCTCACAACAGCCCGAGCTCGGCCCTCCAACCTCCTGGTCTGCAGTGTTCCACACACCCTGCAGGTGAGAGGGGCAGGGCAGTCAGCCCCACACATGCTGAACCAGGGTGGTACGTGAAGACACCTTGTGAGGGCTCTGTCTGCACTCGCTGCCAGATATCAGACAGCATCTCCCACTAGGCAAGGCAAGACAGCTGGAAGGTGGGTGCACGGAGTCACCTTCCATTAGGTCTGGCTAGGAATGACACAGCACTGATAAGAAGATCAATACTAACACACAACGGGGGTCATTCACTGATAAAGTGGAGATAGCTTCTCCAGTTCCTATGTAATTCTATAGAGCTAATGAACTAACATATGCAAAACCTAAGAGATGTTAGTGAATAGGCTCCATAATATAACATAGGAACTGGAGAAGTGATCTCCACTTTATCACACCTTAGTGCATAACCTCCAACTTTTTCTACTAGTAGTAACACACACATCAATGTGTAAACTATCCTATCATAAAAGTGTAAGGTACCGTAACCTCTCCTGATCACGACACTATTACTGTCATTTGGGCAGAAAGTCATATTGGTCGTATTAATTAGTTCTGTGTGGATCAGTTCCCCAGAAAGTCCTCTTTATTTTGTGGCCGTGGATGCGGATATAATTCTTCCTGTAGGACTTCAGATCCTAAAATTATCCCATTGGAAGTTCCTTGGAAAGAAAACTCCAGGGAGCGGCACAATTCCTGCAGAAATAATGTCTGCCTCCACGATATTAGTACTAATAAGAGTAAATTGGTGGAACAAGTACACAGAATCACTCAAAGGAGTTTTTGTCCAGACTTTGGACAATTAAGTTAATAGAAGGAGCTATTAGCGTCCCTTTAAGATCTATTTCTGGTGCGGTTTTTCAGCAGACTGGGGAGGGAACAAGTCCTCTTTGTACCCCTCAAGTCCTGCTGAATGGGGTGGACATTGCAGGTAGTTTGGGAGAAGCTTCCTTTCCGCACCTTCCTGGTGAAATACAAAGCAGGACGTACAGAGAGACACTGCTCCCTCCAGTCTGCTGGGGAAATAGGAGAGCTTCACAACATTCCCCTAATAAGAAACAGCATGATGTTATCATTTCCATACTGTAATAACTGGTGATGTATATAATATTGCATATGGTGACTTTGATCAGGCCTGGGGGAAGACAGTTCAGATCTACCCTCTACATTTCCTACTATCAGGACTAGGCATCCTCTGGCACTATAATGAACAGAACGATAATCTCTACTGGTTGGAGATGACAGGAGTTGTAGTCTCCAGAAGCTAAAGCGCCACATGTTCCCTGCCAGTGGCATTTATAAACTGTGCTATCTAGGTGGGAAAATTGGTGAATGTCATAACATACTTTCAGAAAACAGCAACTTGCATTTCAGACTCTTTTTAACCCCACTGAAGGCAGAAGAGCATTTCAGTGCACCCTACTGGTAGTCACAGTTAATGCATGCGTAAAAAGACTAGACGTAATGAGAATGGGACAAGATACTAGTGGGGCAGCCTGGGTAGTACAACGCAGCATTGTCCTATTCACTGCCTGAGGCTTTATCCATAGAGAGTTACCTTGCTTCTCTCACTGGCAGATTGTAACTAGTGCTCTGTAGGGCTGGAACGCCTACAGTAGCAGCATGAGATCAGGTAAAGGAGAGCACCAAGTGCCTGGGGCACGGGTGTGTATGTGTGTATACTCCCTACGTCACAGTCTAAACAGCTGGAAGTCACTAAACATTACTGGGAGGAACAATTTATCCACACGCGCCACTCACACCTTGTTCTTAGTTATACCCTACATTAGGAGTGCTTCCATTCAGGTCCTCCAAGACCACAAGTGATCCTAGATCAAGACTACTCTCGTGTGTGAGAGATGCTTCATTCAAAACTTCTTTCAACTCAAACTTACATTTTTGAGGAGCTACACTTCCATGTGCTGAAATGTTACAGTGATACATACAGTTAATACAGTAGACTACACACAGGTATGGTTAGTGACAAGAACGCTCCATAGGATGCTATAGTAACCACACCACTGTAAAATTTCATGGAGGAGCTGTACCACCACCACCACCAACCCCCCCCCCCAAAAAAAAAAAAGCAATTCTGAAAAATGTCTGCGTAAAAGATATCCCAACAGGATAGGTCCTACAATAGAATACATTACATTTATAAAGCAAATTTATGCCTTTAGGGATTTCCGTCTTGACTGTGATGTAATGAATGACTGAGGACATAGTGAAACATGGAAGTGTTACAGGTCCCTTTATCACTGAGAAGATATCACTAGGAACGCTCTGTGGAAACAGCAGAAGTCAGATGCCGCGTTCTATTTTACTATACACAGGCATGACTATTTACAATAGAACAGCAGATCTGGACAGGCCGACAAAGAGGACGAGTTCACACACAAGATTTATATTTACACATAAGAGAAAAGCGAGATTAGAGCAGAATAGGGCAGGATACATGCACTTCACATTAATGTGTTTACACATGTCTGGGAAAACTTGAATAGACAGAGACAAGAAAGCATGCAATACAGAACTTTCCTATCCCCACAGATCTCCTCTTCATGTGTACAGACCTTTCCTATCTTCACAGATCTCCTCTTCATGTGTACAGACCTTTCCTATCCTCACAGATCTCCTCTTCATGTGTACAGTCCTTTCCTATCCTCACAGGTCTCCTCTTCCTGTGTACAGACCTTTCCTATCCTCACAGGTCTCCTCTTCATGTGTATAGAACTTTCCTATCCTCACTGGTCTCCTCTTCATGTGTACAGAGCTTTCCTATCCTCACAGGTCTCTTCTTCATGTGTACAGACCTTTCCTATCCTCACAGGTCTCCTCTTCATGTGTACAGACCTTTCCTATCCTCACAGGTCTCCTCTTCATGTGTACAGACCTTTCCTATCCTCACAGGTCCCCTCTTCATGTGTACAGAGCTTTCCTATCCTCAAAGATCTCCTCTTCATGTGTACAGACCTTTCCTATCCTCACAGATCTCCTCTTCATGTGTACAGACCTTTCCTATCCTCACAGGTCTCCTCTTCATGTGTACAGAGCTTTCCTATCCTCACAGGTCTCCTCTTCATGTGTACAGAGCTTTCCTATCCTCACAGGTCTCCTCTTCATGTGTACAGAGCTTTCCTATCCTCACAGGTCTCCTCTTCATGTGTACAGAGCTTTCCTATCCTCACAGGTCTCTGTACAGATAAATATCTCTATGTGCAATATATGTACTCCTGCAGATAGTTTGACAGCTCTTAATGACTAAACCCTACAAACTCAGCAGGGTACTGCCCAAACCCCCACCCCCCGTATCTGGGCCCAGGACAGGTTTCACTGTGATTTATGCTTCCTCTGAACTCTGGCCCATAAATCTCGCCATGCTGCAGCCTCTGTGGGAGACAGATGGAGGCTGCTGTACGGCTGTTTATAGAAGGTCACAGCTGTGACACCTCACAGGACCCTCGCACCAGCCTGCCCATGTTTCTTCTCCTTCCCATCCTAGTGGAAGCATTCTAACACATTCCTAAAGATGAGCACCACACATTCCCCCCAAACACTCCTCTTCACCTAACCACTTCCATCACCCCCCCAAACACTCCTCTTCACCTAACCACTTCCATCACACACCCCCAAACACACATCTTCACCTAACCACTTCCATCACCCCCCCAAACACTCATCTTCACCTAACCACTTCCATCACACACCCCCAAACACTCCTCTTCACCTAACCACTTCCATCTCAATGTGGGATTCCCTGCAGATCAAATTAGGGTCATATTCTCATTTTGGGGTAAACCAGATGAACCAAAGTTTAACAATAAAACTTCCCAACATGCACACCAATTTATAGAACCCATGACGTGCTAGGACCGTCATGGGTGAACTTGTATTAAGGAAGGACCAATAAGAGTACTGGCACATCATGGAAGTCAAGAGACGCTACATGGGGACCACTGAATTAAAATCGCAAGAAAAAACACCTCTGTGTTCCTTAACTGCCAGCCGCGTAGCCCCACATGGCTGGTCGTTAAGGGGTTAACACCAAAAATTAAATAGGTTGATATTTTAAATATCATGTACTTACAACTAGAATATGTAAACATTGTTCTTGTTACATCCCTAAAATATAATCCTAAATTTGCTTTTCCATGCATGTGTAAACTGTCCTATAACAAGAGCCTCCATTTAAAGGGATATTAATACTTCGTTTTAACTTTATTTTATAGGCATTAAAAAAACATGAAGAACGATATAAGTCTTATCTCTCAAACCTTTATAGTTTGAGAGATATTCACAAGCAAAGTTTCCCCTCCCGCCCCTTTTACCTAGTGTAAGCCATCTCTTCTCAGATGTGGAATGCAGTCCATAGACCAGACAGATAACAGAAGGGGGCAATCTTCTTCCTATGAGAACAATGAAAGCCCTGCCCCCCTTGACAAGTGTTTCCCTTATCTTAATTGAAGATTGTCCCTCTCTGCAATCTACCTGGGCACCTCCCTTCTGATCTGCTTTTGTAGGTAGTTACCTTATCCCGACCCATTTACCATAATCCTGGATAATCAACTGGAATCCCCTGGAAGAGGCAGGAATGGCTGATCCCCTACAGCATATGTAAGTCTGGATTTTAGACCTCTGAAATGTAATACATATTACAGAGGTAACCATGGAGAACAAGTTATTTAAAGGGATAGTAGAGTCCCAAAAAAAGTATCTTCTAAACGGTAGCTGTAATAAAAAAAAACAAAAAAAAAAAAACAACACTTAGTGCGCTTAATCCTTTCTCTCAGACCGTTATGGTTTGAGAGATGTAATAAACTAAAGGTCTCCGCTCCCTCCCCTTTCTGCCTGACGAGCTGTAAAGCTGTCAGAGACAGAATCCGGTCACCCGACTGTAGGCGGCTCTTCAGGAGAGCTGACATCTAAATATCTAACTATAATTACTTCATCGGTATGGTCTATAATGTGTTCCTGGCTTGCAAGCACACGTAGACCATTCAGATGAATTATTTATAGTTAGATATCTATATGACAGCGCTCCTGAAGAGCCACCGTCTGGTCCCGGAAGCAGTATTTCATGACGTCCGCTGTACAGCGGGCGCGTGATAAGGGGGAGGGAGCGGAGGTCTTTATTTTATTATATCTCTCAAACCATAATGGTTTGAGAGAAAGGATTAAGCACATTAAAAAAATTTTTTAGTGCAGCTACCATTTAGAAGATTTTTTTGGGGACATTACAATCCCTTTAAGAATGTATACTCCTTGATCCATTTTTAGGTTAAAGTCCCTTTAACTTCCTAAATACAGCCCTTAATATAATACCACATGTGCAAAGTCTTCGCAGAGGTGCAGAGGGACAGGACAGTCCTTTGCACCTTATCCTGTCCGACATTTTCAGCTCCCCCATTTTACACTCACAATACACCTCCCCTTCATTCCACCATACCCCATCTATTCAATCCCTATCAAGCGGATGCCCCCTTTTAAATACTGGTATCACAAATGTAGAACTGGTTACACATCATGGTATAGGATACACCGGAATGCGGTACAATGGACTCCTATCTAGACAAATATTTTTTAAAATTAACTAATTAAAAGCCTCTACTTATTTATAGTTATGTGATTCCCAGTTTTCCCACTGTGATTTCAAAATAAAATTGTACTACTATGGGCCATAGTCTACACAACCAATGGTAAGAGGCAAGACCATGGATCCAAAGCACCGCTGACAGTAAGAGAATGATTTACTCTCTTTAGCAGGAAATATTTACCTCCCAGTAGTGAAAGCGAGAGGTTACAAGGGGCCGCTGTCTGCCAGATCATATAGCCTCCCTCCTAATGCAAGGACACAAATAGCCCTGTGTGCCATGAACTCTCTCACTCTCTACGGTAGAGGGGAAACCAATGGCTCTCCATCTCCTATTAGTCTACAGTTCCCAATATCCTCAGCCACATGAGGCAGATAGGAACTGAACTCTGAGAACTGGATTGTTGGTGGCTGTGCATGCCTCAACAACAGTAACAGGGCCTATGTACCAAATGGAAAGTTTCCCACAGCTAATTGGCTAGGAGAGGAGGCTTCAGGACACATTATTAGTGTTTAGCACACACAATGCACTTCTATTTGTACACTGAAGGTTACTAGGGACAACGCAACTCCTCATCTAAAGCCATTTGTACATAGGTCTATACACAAAACTAAATTGTACTCTAGACTAAACAAAGAGGGGATGTAACGCTGGCAAAGCGGATCAACAGTTACTGGTCATCTGATACAAAAAATAACACTCATTTGTTCTGCATCAGAAAAGGCACATAACTAAAAAAACAGGGTACAATCTGGCCTGGAGACCTGCAACAAATCTCTTATTCATTATTAAAAATAAAGAACTTAAGGCCCTGCCTGATTTAAATGTAAAGTATCACTTATTTGCTTTGCAAGCCCTTTCAGTAGAAAGGAGTTGGTTTCAGTTACAAAGAAGACAGACAATCTGAAGACGACCAATTAACATGTGTAAAATAAGTAGTCAGTTTATCACCTAATTCACCCTCACTCCTCAGCTGATTAAAATGCATTCTAATTTATTATCACAGTAGATTTTACCTCTTGGGGGTTAGATGTCTCCATTGCCTTGGTTTACAATGTTTTGGGGATGTCTAGCATCCAAGAGGTAGACCGATACAGATCAAAAATAGGAACATTTGACATAGAAGAAATTAAAGGGATAGTAATACTTCGTATTTAAAAAATCTGCATCTTTTAGCCATTTAAAAAAATAAAATGCCCCCAGCTGGAGACCTTTATATTAATGTCTGCAAATGATACAATACACTGGCTTATATTTTACTAGTGCTCAATGTCTATGACTAATACATTTTAAAGGGATAGTAATATTTCATATTTAAAAATGTCTTGTAGTCATTAAAGGGGAACTACCACCCCGCAATAACTGTACATGAATGCAGTCTTCATCTGGTGACTAGCTGCTTAGTAGCGCTAGTCGCCAGAAATATTACCTGGTTCCAAAGTTTTTGCCGTTTTTCCGAGGTGGCTCCGAAAGGGACTGACAGCGCAGGCGCACGGACGTCACTGTGACAAGATGTCCGTGCTTCCTGCTCCTGTGAGCCTCGGAAAAACGGCAAAAAAACTTTGGAACCGGGTAATATTTCTGGTGACTAGCGCTACTAAGCAGCTAGTCGCCAGATGAAGACTGCATTCATGTACAGTTATTGTGGGGTGGTAGTTCCCCTTTAAAAAAAAATAAATAAATAAACAAAATGCCCCAGTGCCATCTCTCAAACCTTTATGGTTTGAGAGATAATCGTATTTAAAGTTCCCCCCCTTTCTCTGACATCAGTGCTCTAGCTGACTGCAGGGGAATCTGGTCATGGGACCATCGAAGGCTCTTCAGCAGAACGGAGATAGTGAGATATAAAAAGAAATAATTCATTGGAACACTCTACAAACTGTGCCTGGTTTGCAAGCACTTTTTTTTCACCGTTCCAATGAAGTATTTTTTTTCATATTTTGCCATCTCAGCTCTGCTGAAGAGCCTCTGACGGTCCCAGGACCGGATTCCCCTGCAGTCAGCTAAAGCACTGACGTTAGGGAAAGGGGAGGGGAACTTTACTGCTGAATATCTCTCAAACCATAAATGTTTGAGAAATGGGACTGGGGGCATTTTTTTAATGGTTACAAGATGTAATAAGAAATATTACTATCCCTTTAAAATGTATTAGTCATAGACATTGAACACTAGTAAACTATAAGCCAGTGTATTGTATCATTTGCAGACATTAACCCTTTGAGTGTCAGAGGGGTACGCAACGCATTGCAAAGCAATGCGTTGCGTACCCCTCTGGCACTCAAAGGGTTAATATAACAGGTCTCCATGCCTTATAATTACGAAACTAAATCTGGTGCATTCCATCAGGCCAGGGGAAGCCATTTTCCTTTGACTCCCTCACTTCCTGGTCAGGAAATTCCAATGTATGGTGCAGAGCACAGCAGATAGTGAGCGCATGCTTCCCCAGCTGGATCAAATTAAAAACAACTTTCTAATCCCAAATAAAGTCAGGTTTCCATAGCAGATGATAACTATCACTTATTTTATTTTAGAAATTTCATGGGAATTATTGGTGAAATAAAACCAGTGGTATCATTTCTCACCTGCAGTCTAGGCCCAAATCAGGGCAACCTTTATACACGATATATAATAGTTTTGATTTTCATTTTTACCCCATGTAGGAGGAAACGAGATTTTAGATTTTGCAATCATTTGTCACATAAATATAAAACAATTTCAGCAGGAAAATATAATCCTCAAAATCATGATTCAATGGAACAAAGGTAATTTAGGGAAATCCAAATTAATGCAAGAAAGTTCAAGGCAGACTGATCCCATTGCATGGAATATAAAACAAACACCGTACACCTCCCTTCGGCTGGATTCCTAGTTATTTAGAAGTATCAGCTTGCAATGTTTTCAGTTAGGAAAACAAATTATGTATTATGTAAAGCAACGTCTTGTGGGAGGCAAATCCGCACACACTAGATTTTTTTGGTTTTTTTGTGCCGAGCAAGAAGAGATTCACAATCCTGATTAACTCAAAAGTTACAAAACAAGCAAAAGAGGAGAAAAAATAAATAAAATAAAAAAGTGGGGGGGGAGACTGGGCCCACAGAGTGAAATCTGCCAGCGGACACAGGTCTGGCCAAGACAAACAGGCCTCTCTCATCCATCCACACAGCTCATTTCAAACGAGAGAAAAAAATACACAGCCTGGAAAAAAACGGGACACAGCTTCTCTAAGGGAAAACACAACTCAGTCCAAAATAAGCACCAAGTCTCCTGCCCAAAATAACAAGCCCTTCCTGTATCACATGGTGCCCAAGAGGAGAGAGCGGGGCACTAAGATTGCAAGCTCTTGTGGGGCGACAGTCTAAACCCTTGGGAAACAGAGGCGCCAACAACACTTAGTGTTCTGGCACACAAAGGAACAGAAAAATATTATATTCACACTATTGTCTACGTTTGATGCGTTGGAATCACACAAAAAAGTTGCAGATTTACATGCGATTTTGCAGCCATTTATTTTCTCCCAGAACCCCTTGCTCTCAATATTAACAGCGGAAAATGCAAATTTCTGCAATACCGTTCTTGTGTCATTCAGTTCAAACCCAACCAGAAACTTGAGGCAATGTTAAACAAACCTCTATCAGACCAAAATCTCAACAAGTTGCGTCAGTGTGCGACAGGCACAGACAATCGTCACTGTGAGCAACTCCATGACAGTCACACAATTTACACTTCAGTACAACAGTCTAAAATAATAAATATTTCAAGGGTTACCAAACTAGTCTCATTTTTACTATTAGAAACACTCGTCTGCAAGTCTTCTACGACTGTCTGTTTTCTATTTCTATTAACAATAGGAACTTAAAGTAAATGTTTAGCCATTTGATGTGTCCTAATCATAACAAAAGACTGTCATACACAGGATTTGGGAAGTTGTGTGTTTCTCAGACGGGGACAGATTTATTACTAAGAACTGAATTGTATTCATTTCTAACCGTTTGAGAACCACAGCTCTGGAAACATTTATAGCGTCCAATTTTTTTTTTTTTTGCTCAGAATACTGCTTACATGAAATCTGCAGTTTTCAGGACACCCCTAGCCCTTTTATATGACTTTTCTCAAGATTTAATGAAGCAAAAAATACATATATTGTATGGGACAAACTCAGTTTGACAACAAAGGTCATATTGTGAAAATAATTCCCATAAATAGACTTTAGAAAGTCAACTTAAACATTTGTATCAACGTTTTCATAGAAGAAGTGGGGCATCCTGGTCTGGTATCTGTGGGCACACGTAAGTGGCGCAGGACCCTGGTGGAGACCCACTGCTCTAAAGCAATGCACTGGAATAGACAACTCTCTAGCAGGCTTTTTAAAAGAGGTAATAAATAGTCACAACAGGTATTTATATACTTAAAATTTATTACCACTTTAGAGCCGCTCCTTAATAATAAAGAGGAGCTGAACACTTAAGACAAAATGCACTGAAAGGAAAGTTTTATCTCGCATACAATCTGGTGCCGTTGTTTAGTGCCCTGGAGACGCTCTGATGGGCCCTCCCTCCACCATAGATACTGAAGGTGGATAATCACAGATACAAATGTGCTGCAATTGTAGGACCCAAAACTGCAGGGTAAGGGATAATTAAAGGGTCCATGGCCCCTAAAAACTACTTTGGGGGTTTTGAAAGGGCTTTCCAACTCCCTTATATGCTGTAATAGGCATTTAGTATTGGGAAAACTAGTTTGTGAGTTATTTCTGCCATGCAGGGATTTCATGTCTCTGTCTTGCATCTCCCAGTCACTGACATTTAACTCTTTCAGTGCCAGGTGAATGACATGACATGCGTTATTACTCCACCTATACATCTAAATCACTCAAATACCAGTTTCCTACATTAAGAAGTGTTAACCCTTTGAGCGCCAGAGGGGTACAAAACGCATTGCAAAGCAATGCGTTGTATACCCCTCTGGCGCTTAAAGGGGTTAATACAACATATATAGAGGATTTGGACAGGCCTTTTAAAATCACCAGCATTTGCTTTTAGTAGATATTGTCTCTTTAAACATGCCCATTGGATTAAACCCGGCTTGTAACCCGCTACAGACATTTATAGATCATTCAGGGGGATGCAAGTCTCCTTCATACACATTTGAATGCTGAATTAGTATAATGTGCAAAAGGGGAGGAATTCTGCACCATATAAAGGAGCACATGAATTCCCTAAAATTCACATTGATGTGTATGGGGACTGGTACAGTGGTCTTCAACTCCTTATGAAGCAGACTTTTCTAGCACTGAAGGGGTTAATGTCATTTAAATAGGATTTCTACACGTCCCCAAGGCAGTAAGTTATCACCCCACTACTTATCACGGTCATCTTGATAGTGTAAGTGACAGGGTCTGTGACAGGGCTGTGAGATCCCAGGAGCCACCAGATTATATATACAATATAGTGTGTGTGTGATCTGTATCTTAGTCCTGCAGGGTAACGCTTTAGTTTTTAGGAGGGGACCTATTAGTGTAAGTGACAGGGTCTGTGAGATCCAGGAGCCACCAGATTATATATACAATATAGTGTGTGTGTGTGATCTATATCTTAGTCCTGCAGGGTAACGCTTTAGTGTTTAGGAGGGGACCTTGTTCCACTTGTTTTTAAGTGCTTATTAATCGTTTTGTGCCCCGCAGCAGCCCGAGCCGAGATGTCTGACATACCTCGCTTTTCCCCCTGGTATTAATGTAAAAGGCAGCAGATCCCCCCCTCCCTTCCCCAAACTCACACACACACCAATCCCAGGACCCCTCCGGGGGCAGCCCCCCCCCCCCGCTCTGGTTTTCATTAGGACTCAGCCCTGAGATTCACAGACCTAACAAAGGGACCAAGACGGGAGGGGGCAGGGGAAACCAAAAAACGGATGGCACCCTGGCACACTGGGCATGAATGGGGCGACAGGTTATATGGAACATACTGGAAAGTTTCATAAGGGTGATAGGTCAGGGTGGATAGCGGTTGGGTACAAAGATGGGTGGGTAGGAGGGTGCGCGGCCCCGGGATCGGGGGTGCTGAGGGGGTACTGGGGTGTGTGTGGGTTGAGGGGTACCTGGATCACAGTCCGCGGATATAAGGATTAATGCGTTACACATGCACGGTGAGGGGGGATAGGGGGCACGTACCTGGGGTTGGTGCTGTTCCAGTGGACTCCATGCCTGGCACTGTACACCCTGCTGATCTGCTCCAGCACCGCGCACATCCACACCAGGCTCCGGAGCACACCCTCTGCCCCCATGTCTATGCTCTGCCGCTCCTGCACTGGGACTAAACTGCTCCCTCCCAGCAAAGGTACCCCGGCCCCGCCCACAGGGGATCAGCTCCAGCCAATCAGCGCGCAACACCCAACTCTGCAAAGTGTTAACATCTGGGAGGTTAACTCCTCTCTACCCGGACTGAAGTAAAGACCGGGGCAACTGATTGATACATAGAACTACCAGTCCGATATCACGCCCAGCTTTCACTGCCTGCCTCCCCTTGCACTGACAGTCCTCACTTACACTGCCAGTCTTCACTTACACTGACAGCCTCCCCTTACACTGCCAGTCTTCACTTACACTGACAGCCTCCCCTTACACTGCCAGCCTTCACTTACACTGACAGCCTCCCCTTACACTGCCAGCCTTCACTTACACTGACAGCCTCCCCTTACACTGCCAGCCTTCACTTACACTGACAGCCTCCCCTTACACTGCCAGCCTCCCCTTACACTGCCAGTCTTCACTTACACTGACAGCCTCCCCTTACACTGCCAGCCTTCACTTACACTGACAGCCTCCCCTTACACTGCCAGTCCTCACTTACACTGACAGCCTCCCCTTACACTGCCAGTCCTCACTTACACTGACAGCCTCCCCTTACACTGCCAGTCTTCACTTACACTGACAGCCTCCCCTTACACTGACAGCCTCCCCTTACACTGCCAGTCCTCACTTACACTGCCAGTCCTCACTTACACTGACAGCCTCCCCTTACACTGACAGCCTCCCCTTACACTGCCAGTCCTCACTTACACTGCCAGTCTTCACTTACACTGCCAGTCCTCACTTACACTGCCAGCCTCCCCTTACACTGCCAGTCCTCACTTACACTGCCAGTCTTCACTTACACTGCCAGTCCTCACTTACACTGACAGCCTCCCCTTACACTGCCAGCCTCCCCTTACACTGACAGTCCTCACTTACACTGCCAGTCCTCACTTACACTGCCAGTCTTCACTTACACTGCCAGTCCTCACTTACACTGCCAGCCTCCCCTTACACTGCCAGTCCTCACTTACACTGACAGCCTCCCCTTACACTGCCAGCCTCCCCTTACACTGCCAGTCCTCACTTACACTGCCAGTCCTCACTTACACTGCCAGCCTCCCCTTACACTGACAGCCTCCCCTTACACTGCCAGCCTCCCCTTACACTGCCAGTCCTCACTTACACTGCCAGTCTTCACTTACACTGCCAGTCCTCACTTACACTGCCAGCCTCCCCTTACACTGCCAGTCCTCACACTGCCAGTCCTCACTTACACTGACAGCCTCCCCTTACACTGCCAGTCCTCACTTACACTGCCAGTCCTCACTTACACTGCCAGTCCTCACTTACACTGACAGCCTCCCCTTACACTGCCAGTCCTCACTTACACTGCCAGCCTTCACTTACACTGACAGCCTCCCCTTACACTGCCAGTCCTCACTTACACCGCCAGCCTCCCCTTACACTGCCAGTCCTCACTTACACTGCCAGCCTCCCCTTACACTGCCAGTCCTCACTTACACCGCCAGTCTCAACTTACACTGCCAGTCCTCACTTACACTGCCAGTCTTCACTTACACTGCCAGTCTCCCCTTACACCGCCAGTCTTCACTTACACTGCCAGTCCTGCTTCACACTGCCAGTCTTCACTTACACTGCCAGTCCTCACTTACACTGCCAGTCCTCACTTACACCGCCAGTCTTCACTTACACTGCCAGTCTTCACTTACACCGCCAGTCCTCACTTACACTGCCAGTCTTCACTTACACTGCCAGTCCTCACTTACACCGCCAGTCTCCACTTACACCGCCAGTCCTCACTTACACTCCCAGTCCTGCTTCACACTGCCAGTCTCAACATACACTGCCAGTCTTCACTTACACTGCCAGTCCTCACTTACACTGCCAGCCTTCACTTACACCTCCAGTCCTCACTTACACTGCCAGTCCTCACTTACACCGCCAGTCTTCACTTACACTGCCAGTCTTCACTTACACCGCCAGTCCTCACTTACACTGCCAGTCTTCACTTACACCGCCAGTCCTCACTTACACCGCCAGTCTCCACTTACACCGCCAGTCCTCACTTACACTCCCAGTCCTGCTTCACACTGCCAGTCTCAACATACACTGCCAGTCTTCACTTACACTGCCAGTCCTCACTTACACTGCCAGCCTTCACTTACACCTCCAGTCCTCACTTACACTGCCAGTCCTCACTTACACTGCCAGTCCTCACTTACACTGCCAGTCTTCACTTACACTGCCAGTCTTCACTTACACCTCCAGTCCTCACTTACACCTCCAGTCCTCACTTACACTGCCAGTCTTCACTTACACCTCCAGTCCTCACTTACACTGCCAGTCTCCACTTACACCGCCAGTCCTCACTTACACTGCCAGTCCTCACTTACACTCCCAGTCCTGCTTCACACTGCCAGTCTCAACATACACTGCCAGTCTTCACTTACACTGCCAGTCTTCACTTATAATGCCAGTCCTGCTTCACACTGCCAGTCTCCCCTTACACTGCCAGTCTTCACTTACACCGCCAGTCCTCACTTACACCGCCAGTCTCAACTTACACTGCCAGCCTTCACTTACACTGCCAGTCTTCACTTACACTGCCAGTCTTCACTTACACCACCAGTCTTCACTTACACTGCCAGTCTCCACTTACACTGCCAGTCCTGCTTCACACTGTCAGTCTCCCCTTACACCGCCAGTCTTCACTTACACTGCCAGTCTCCACTTACACTGCCAGTCCTGCTTCACACTGCCAGTCTCCCCTTACACCGCCAGTCTTCACTTACACTGCCAGTCTCCCCTTACACCGCCAGTCTTCACTTACACTGCCAGTCTCCCCTTACACCGCCAGTCCTCACTTACACCGCCAGTCCTCACTTACACTGACAGCCTCCCCTTACACTGCCAGTCCTCACTTACACTGCCAGTCCTCACTTACACTGACAGCCTCCCCTTACACTGCCAGTCCTCACTTACACTGCCAGCCTTCACTTACACTGACAGCCTCCCCTTACACTGCCAGTCCTCACTTACACCGCCAGCCTCCCCTTACACTGCCAGTCCTCACTTACACTGCCAGCCTCCCCTTACACTGCCAGTCCTCACTTACACCGCCAGTCTCAACTTACACTGCCAGTCCTCACTTACACTGCCAGTCTTCACTTACACTGCCAGTCTCCCCTTACACCGCCAGTCTTCACTTACACTGCCAGTCCTGCTTCACACTGCCAGTCTTCACTTACACTGCCAGTCCTCACTTACACTGCCAGTCCTCACTTACACCGCCAGTCTTCACTTACACTGCCAGTCTTCACTTACACCGCCAGTCCTCACTTACACTGCCAGTCTTCACTTACACCTCCAGTCCTCACTTACACCGCCAGTCTCCACTTACACCGCCAGTCCTCACTTACACTCCCAGTCCTGCTTCACACTGCCAGTCTCAACATACACTGCCAGTCTTCACTTACACTGCCAGTCCTCATTTACACTGCCAGCCTTCACTTACACCTCCAGTCCTCACTTACACTGCCAGTCCTCACTTACACCGCCAGTCTTCACTTACACTGCCAGTCTTCACTTACACCGCCAGTCCTCACTTACACTGCCAGTCTTCACTTACACCGCCAGTCCTCACTTACACCGCCAGTCTCCACTTACACCGCCAGTCCTCACTTACACTCCCAGTCCTGCTTCACACTGCCAGTCTCAACATACACTGCCAGTCTTCACTTCCACTGCCAGTCCTCACTTACACTGCCAGTCCTCACTTACACTGCCAGTCTCCCCTTACACCGCCAGTCTTCACTTACACTGCCAGTCTTCACTTACACTGCCAGTCTTCACTTACACCTCCAGTCCTCACTTACACTGCCAGTCCTCACTTACACTGCCAGTCTTCATTTACACTGCCAGTCCTCACTTACACTGCCAGTCCTCACTTACACTGCCAGTCCTCACTTACACTGCCAGTCTTCACTTACACTGCCAGTCTTCACTTACACCTCCAGTCCTCACTTACACTGCCAGTCCTCACTTACACTGCCAGTCCTCACTTACACTGCCAGTCTTCACTTACACTGCCAGTCTTCACTTACACCTCCAGTCCTCACTTACACTGCCAGTCTTCACTTACACCTCCAGTCCTCACTTACACTGCCAGTCTCCACTTACACCGCCAGTCCTCACTTACACTGCCAGTCCTCACTTACACTCCCAGTCCTGCTTCACACTGCCAGTCTCAACATACACTGCCAGTCTTCACTTACACTGCCAGTCTTCACTTACACCGCCAGTCCTGCTTCACACTGCCAGTCTCCCCTTACACTGCCAGTCTCCCCTTACACTGCCAGTCCTGCTTCACACTGCCAGTCTCCCCTTACACTGCCAGTCTTCACTTACACCGCCAGTCTTCACTTACACTTCCAGTCTCAACTTACACTGCCAGTCTTCACTTACACCGCCAGTCCTCACTTACACTTCCAGTCTCAACTTACACTGCCAGTCTTCACTTACACCGCCAGTCCTCACTTACACTTCCAGTCTCAACTTACACTGCCAGTCTTCACTTACACCGCCAGTCTCCCCTTACACCGCCAGTCTTCACTTACACTGCCAGTCCTGCTTCACACTGCCAGTCTCCCCTTACACCGCCAGTCTTCACTTACACTGCCAGTCCTGCTTCACACTGCCAGTCCTCACTTACACTGCCAGTCTCCACTTACACCGCCAGTCTCCCCTTACACCGCCAGTCCTGCTTCACACTGCCAGTCTCCCCTTACACTGCCAGTCTTCACTTACACTGCCAGTCCTGCTTCACACTGCCAGTCTCCCCTTACACTGCCAGTCTTCACTTACATTGCCAGTCTTGCTTCACACTGCCAGTCTCCCCTTACACTGCCAGTCTTCACTTACATCGCCAGTCCTGCTTCACACTGCCAGTCTCCCCTTACACTGCCAGTCTTCACTTACATTGCCAGTCTTGCTTCACATTGCCAGTCCAGCTTCAGAGACTTCACTCACACTGCCAGCCCTCCCTTACACTGCCAGTCCAGCTTCAGAGACTTCACTCACACTGCCAGCCCTCCCTTACACTGCCAGTCCAGCTTCAGAGACTTCACTCACACTGCCAGTCTTCACTTACACCGCCAGTCTCCCCTTACACCGCCAGTCTTCACTTACACTGCCAGTCCTGCTTCACACTGCCAGTCTCCCCTTACACCGCCAGTCTTCACTTACACTGCCAGTCCTGCTTCACACTGCCAGTCCTCACTTACACTGCCAGTCTCCACTTACACCGCCAGTCTCCCCTTACACCGCCAGTCCTGCTTCACACTGCCAGTCTCCCCTTACACTGCCAGTCTTCACTTACACTGCCAGTCCTGCTTCACACTGCCAGTCTCCCCTTACACTGCCAGTCTTCACTTACATTGCCAGTCTTGCTTCACACTGCCAGTCTCCCCTTACACTGCCAGTCTTCACTTACATCGCCAGTCCTGCTTCACACTGCCAGTCTCCCCTTACACTGCCAGTCTTCACTTACATTGCCAGTCTTGCTTCACATTGCCAGTCCAGCTTCAGAGACTTCACTCACACTGCCAGCCCTCCCTTACACTGCCAGTCCAGCTTCAGAGACTTCACTCACACTGCCAGCCCTCCCTTACACTGCCAGTCCAGCTTCAGAGACTTCACTCACACTGCCAGTCCAGCCTCACCCTGCCAGACTTCACTCACACCGCCCACCCTCCCTTACACTGCTAGTCCAGACTCACCCTGCCAGACTTAACTCACACTGCCTGCCCTCCCTTACACTGCCAGCCCAACTTCACCCTCTCAGCACTGTAACCCTACCTCACTGTAGCAGCCTTATATTACACTGTCAGTATTCACTTTCTCTGCCTGGTCTGGCAGTGTATGTTAAAATGGGCAGTGTGTGCTGGGCTGGCATTAAAAGGAGTAAGTCATTGTGAGTGTGTCTTGTAATTTTTTTACCTCAGTGCCAAACGTTTCTCACACTGACATCTTACCTCACACTGCCAGACCCCCTTCACTCTTCATTCACACTGCCAGCCTTCACTTACACTGCCACCCTTCACTCACACTGCACAATGACTGTCTCCTTCTACTGCCAGCCCACCATCACCTTATCAATCCTACCTCACACTGTCAGCCTTCAACTCACACTGCCAGCCTTCACTCACACTGCTCAATGACCGATTCCTTCTACTGCCAGCCCATCTTACCAGTCCTACCTTACACTGCCAGCCTTCACTCACACTGCCAGCCCAGCCTCATTACTCACAAATATACTGCTTATCCTGCCAGTACTGTAGCAGTGCATGACAAAGAGTGAATGGCAGATTCCAGAGACACTGTGCACACTGGGGGTAAGGGGTGCACATACCCACTCACTGAGGCTGATGGGGGTAGGGAAAGTGCTGCAGTTTTAGGATAATCCAAATGCACCATACCTAACAAATATAATTCACTACTGATTTAAAGAGCTATTAATGTTTCACAAAAACAACAGCTCCAATTAATCATCATACTATTTGGGCCATGGAGAGTGTTATTTCAATTCTATCAGAGTTGTAGTACAAGAGTAATTGAATGATAAAGTTTTCCCCTCCAGTCCCTTTTACCTAGTGTAAGACACCTCCCCCTCAGATGTGGAATCTGGTCTCTTGACCGAACAGGTCACAGCAAGGGACAATCTTCTTACTGTGATCATAAGGGAAACCCTGCCCCCCCTTAACAGGTTTTTCCTTATGATCACTGATGATTGTCCCTCTCTGTGATCCATCCGGACAGTCTTGCTGCTCTGAGGTGAGCACAGCAGTCAGGCGTATGTATATAATTACTGTGTGTAACAGAAGCACTTACCTAGGTAGGAGTCCATCACACAGCAGTCAAATGTATCTATATAATTACTGTGTGTGACAGAAGGACTTACCTAGGTAGGCGTCCATCATACAGCTGTCAGGTGTATCTATATAATTACTGTGTGTAACAGAAGCACTTACCTAGGTAGGAGTCCATCAGACAGCTATCAAGGTAAGTCTTAACGTTACATACAGTAATTATATAGATACACCTGACTGCTGTGTGATGGACTCCTACCAAGGTAAGTGCTTCTGTTACACACAGTAATTATACAGATACGCCTGACTGCTGTGTGATGGACTCCTACCTAGGTAAGTGCTTCTGTTACACACAGTAATTATATACATACGCCTGACTGCTGTGTGATGGACTCCTACCTAGGTAAGTGGTTCTGTTACACACAGTAATTATATACATACAGCTGACTGCTGTACAATGGACTCCTACCTAGGTAAGTGCTTCTATTATACACAGTAATTAGATACGCCTGACTGCTGTATGATGGACTCCTACCTAGGTAAGTACTTCTGTTACACACAGTAATAATACAGATACACCTGATTGCTGTGTGATGGACTCCTACCTAGGTAAGTGCTTCTGTTACACACAGTAATTATATAGATACACCTGACTGCTGTGTGATGGACTCCTACCTAGGTAAGTACTTCTGTTACACACAGTAATTATATAGATATACCTGACTGCTGTGTGATGGACTCCTACCTAGGTAAGTACTTCTGTTACACACAGTAATTATATAGATATACCTGACTGCTGTGTGATGGACTCTTACCTAGGTAAGTGCTTCTGTTACACACAGTAATTATATAGATACACCTGACTGTTGTACGATGGACTCCTACCTAGGTAAGTGCTTCTGTTACACACAGTAATTATACAGATACACCTGACTGCTGTGTGATGGACTCCTACCTAGGTAAGTGCTTCTGTTACACACAGTAATTATATAGATACACCTGATTGCTGTGTGATGGACTCCCACCTAGGTAAGTGCTTCTGTTACACAGTCATTATATAGATACACCTGACTGCTGTATGATGGACTCCTACCTAGGTAAGTGCTTCTGTTACACACAGTAATTATACAGATACACCTGACTGCTGTGTGATGGACTCCTACCTAGGTAAGTGCTTCTGTTACACACAGTAATTATACAGATATACCTGACTGCTGTATGATGGACTCCTACCTAGGTAAGTACTTCTGTTACACACAGTAATGATATAGATACACCTGACTGCTGTGTGATGGACTCCTACCTAGGTAAGTACTTCTGTTACACACAGTAATGATATAGATACACCTGACTGCTGTGTGATGGACTCCTACCTAGGTAAGTACTTCTGTTACACACAGTAATTATATAGATATACACCTGAATTGCTGTGTGATGGACTCCTACCTAGGTAAGTCCTTCTGTTACACACAGTAATTATATAGATACGTCTGACTGCTGTGTGATGGACTCCTACCTAGGTAAGTACTTCTGTTACACACAGTAATTATATAGATACACCTGACTGCTGTATGATGGACTCCTACCTAGGTAAGTACTTCTGTTACACACAGTAATTATATAGATATACCTGACTGCTGTATGATGGACTCCTACCTAGGTAAGTCCTTCTGTTACACACAGTAATTATATAGATACGTCTGACTGCTGTGTGATGGACTCCTACCTAGGTAAGTACTTCTGTTACACACAGTAATGATATAGATACACCTGACTGCTGTGTGATGGACTCCTACCTAGGTAAGTACTTCTGTTACACACAGTAATTATATAGATATACACCTGAATTGCTGTGTGATGGACTCCTACCTAGGTAAGTCCTTCTGTTACACACAGTAATTATATAGATACGTCTGACTGCTGTGTGATGGACTCCTACCTAGGTAAGTACTTCTGTTACACACAGTAATTATATAGATACACCTGACTGCTGTATGATGGACTCCTACCTAGGTAAGTACTTCTGTTACACACAGTAATTATATAGATATACCTGACTGCTGTATGATGGACTCCTACCTAGGTAAGTCCTTCTGTTACACACAGTAATTATATAGATACGTCTGACTGCTGTGTGATGGACTCCTACCTAGGTAAGTACTTCTGTTACACACAGTAATGATATAGATACACCTGACTGCTGTGTGATGGACTCCTACCTAGGTAAGTGCTTCTGTTACACACAGTAATTATATAGATAGACCTGACTGCTGTGTGATGGACTCCTACCTAGGTAAGTACTTCTGTTACACACAGTAATTATATACATACACCTGACTGCTGTGTGATGGACTCCTACCTAGGTAAGTGCTTCTGTTACACACAGTAATTATATACATACACCTGACTGCTGTGTGATGGACTCCTACCTAGGTAAGTGCTTCTGTTACACACAGTAATTATATAGCTACGCCTGACTGCTGTGTGATGGACTCCTACCTAGGTAAGTACTTCTGTTACACACAGTAATTATACAGATACACCTGACTGCTGTGTGATGGACTCCTACCTAGGTAAGTACTTCTGTTACACACAATAATTATATATATACACCTGACTGCTGTGTGATGGACTCCTACCTAGCTAAGTGGTTCAGTTACACACAGTAATTATCAGGGGAGGGCTGGCCTGGGGGGCAGGGGGGCAATTGCCCCTGGGCCGGTCATATGTCTGGGCTGATGGGCCACTGCGTCTCACTAAATCTACTGATTGCTGCTGTAAATGGAGCTACACTAGTGATACCATAGAGCTTACAATTGAAATGGAGTTACATAAATGATACCACAGAGCTACAATCCAAATGGAGCTACACTAGTACATAACCCATTTCCCTTGTAAACTCTATAATATAACTAGTGTAGCTTTACTTAAATTGTACACTTTGTAGTAGCGCATTAGTGTAGACCCATTTCAACTGTAAACTCTGTGGTATCACCTTATGTTACAACATTAATGCCAATTTAAAAAAAAAATGGGGTGGGCTGGGACTGTGTGCTTGCCCGATTTATAGAAAAGGGCCACTTGACTGAATTTGGCCCCCTGGGCCACAAGTTGCCAGCCCTCCCCTGGTAATTATATAGATACGCCTTACTGCTGTGTGATGGATTCCTACCTAGGTAAGTCCTTCTGATAAGCTATGATTTGAGACCTCACTAGCATTCAAGGGTTTAAAAGTTCCAATTAAATCAGTTGGGATTTTTCTGTTTTCTATGGCGCTGATGGTTTTCTGTTGAATTTAATACACTTTTCTATTGTGTCTAAGGCCCTATCTAATCACATTGTGGCCCATTTGGCACCCTGTATTCATTACTGCAGAGATCCTTTCTTGCTGGCTTCTCAGTAAATGGGTTCCGATTGCTGTAGCTCTCAGCCTCTTTCTCTCATTTCCTTCACTATTAGGGAAATATAAAGCGGCTTTCTCTAACGAGGCTTCTCATTAAATAATTTGACAGTTTTTACTTCTTATTTTTCCAACCTTACGAAGATTGGGCCTGAAATGGTACTTGCAGCCGTCTGCTATCTGGGAGAGGAATGAAATGACATAGCAGCTCAGTATGGAAATGAAGGGACTGTCACTCTGAGATACGTTATATCGGGTTACTCAAAGGAACTCTAAATGTACTATACACAGAGCAGTGCGTGCCTGTATTATACACAGAGAAGTGTGTGTATCTGTATTGTACACAGAGCAGTGTGTATCTGTATTATACACAGAGCAGTGTGTATCTGTATTATACACAGATCAGTGTGTATCTGTATTATACACAGAGCAGTGTGTATCTGTATTATACACAGAGCAGTGTGTGTATCTGTATTATACACAGATAAGTGTGTGTATCTGTATTATACACAGAGTAGTGTGTGTATCAGTATTATATACAGAGCAGTGTATATCTGTATTATACACAGAGCGGTGTGTGTATCTGTATTATACACAGAACAGTGTGTGTGTATCTGTATTATACACAGAGCAGTGTGCGTATCTGTATTATACACAGAGCAGTGTGCGTATCTGTATTATATACAGAGCAGTGTGTGTAACTGTATTATACACAGATCAGTGTGTATCTGTATTATACACAGAGCAGTGTGTATCTGTATTATACACAGAGCAGTGTGTATCTGTATTATACACAGAGCAGTGTGCGTATCTGTATTATACACAGAGCAGTGTGTGCGTATCTGTATTATACACAGAGCAGTGTAAGTGTATCTGTATTATACACAGAACAGTGTGTGTATCTGTATTATACACAGAGCAGTGTGCGTATCTGTATTATACACAGAGCAGTGTGTGTATCTGTATTATACACAGAGCAGTGTGTGTATCTGTATTATACACAGAACAGTGTGTGTATCTGTATTGTACACACAGCAGTGTGTGTATCTGTATTTTACACAGAGTAGTGTGTGTGTATCTGTATTATACACAGAGCAGTGTGTGTGTATCTGTATTATACACAGCGCAGTGTGTGTGTATCTGTATTATACACAGAGCAGTGTGTGTATCTGTATTATACACAGAGCAGTGTGTCTGTATTATACACAGAGCAGTGTGTGTATCTGTATTATACACAGAGTAGTGTGTGTATCTGTATTATACACAGAACAGTGTGTGTGTATCTGTATTATACACAGAGCAGTGTGTGTGTATCTGTATTATACACAGAGCAGTGTGTGTATCTGTATTATACACAGAGCAGTGTGTGTATCTGTATTATACACAGAGCAGTGTGTGTATCTGTATTATACACAGAGCAGTGCGTGCCTGTATTATACACAGAGCAGTGTGTGTATCTGTATTATACACAGAGCAGTGTGTATCTGTATTATACACAGAGCAGTGTGTGTATCTGTATTGTACACAGAGTAGTGTGTGTATCTGTATTGTATTGTACACAGAGTAGTGTGTGTATCTGTATTATACACAGAGCAGTGTGCGTATCTGTATTATACACAGAGTAGTGTGCGTATCTGCATTATACACAGAGCAGTGTGTGTATCTGTATTGTACACAGAGCAGTGTGTATCTGTATTATACACAGAGCAGTGTGTATCTGTATTATACACAGATCAGTGTGTATCTGTATTATACACAGAGCAGTGTGTATCTGTATTATACACAGAGCAGTGTGTGTATCTGTATTATACACAGATAAGTGTGTGTATCTGTATTATACACAGAGTAGTGTGTGTATCAGTATTATATACAGAGCAGTGTATATCTGTATTATACACAGAGCGGTGTGTGTATCTGTATTATACACAGAACAGTGTGTGTGTATCTGTATTATACACAGAGCAGTGTGCATATCTGTATTATAGACAGAGCAGTGTGTGTATCTGTATTATATACAGAGCAGTGTGTGTAACTGTATTATACACAGATCAGTGTGTATCTGTATTATACACAGAGCAGTGTGTATCTGTATTATACACAGAGCAGTGTGTATCTGTATTATACACAGAGCAGTGTGCGTATCTGTATTATACACAGAGCAGTGTGTGCGTATCTGTATTATACACAGAGCAGTGTAAGTGTATCTGTATTATACACAGAACAGTGTGTGTATCTGTATTATACACAGAGCAGTGTGCGTATCTGTATTATACACAGAGCAGTGTGTGTATCTGTATTATACACAGAGCAGTGTGTGTATCTGTATTATACACAGAACAGTGTGTGTATCTGTATTGTACACAGAGCAGTGTGTGTATCTGTATTTTACACAGAGTAGTGTGTGTGTATCTGTATTATACACAGAGCAGTGTGTGTGTATCTGTATTATACACAGCGCAGTGTGTGTGTATCTGTATTATACACAGAGCAGTGTGTGTATCTGTATTATACACAGAGCAGTGTGTCTGTATTATACACAGAGCAGTGTGTGTATCTGTATTATACACAGAGTAGTGTGTGTATCTGTATTATACACAGAACAGTGTGTGTGTATCTGTATTATACACAGAGCAGTGTGTGTGTATCTGTATTATACACAGAGCAGTGTGTGTATCTGTATTATACACAGAGCAGTGTGTGTATCTGTATTATACACAGAGCAGTGTGTGTATCTGTATTATACACAGAGCAGTGTAAGTGTATCTGTATTATACACAGAACAGTGTGTGTATCTGTATTATACACAGAGCAGTGTGTGTATCTGTATTATACACAGAGCAGTGTGTATCTGTATTATACACAGAGCAGTGTGTATCTGTATTATACGCAGAGCAGTGTGTGTGTGTATCTGTATTATACACAGAGCAGTGTGTGTATCTGTATTATACACAGAGCAGTGTGTATCTGTATTATACACAGAGCAGTGTGTGTATCTGTATTATACACAGAACAGTGTGTGTATCTGTATTATACACAGAACAGTCTGTGTGTATCTGTATTATACACAGAGCAGTGTGTGCGTATCTGTATTGTACACAGAGCAGTGTGTGTGTCTGTATTATACACAGAGCAGTGTGTATCTCTGTATTATACACAGAGTAGTGAGTGTCTGTATTATACACAGAGTAGTGTGTGTATCTGTATTATACACAGAGCAGTGTGCGTATCAGTATTATATACAGAGCAGTGTGTGTACAGAGCAGTGTGTGTGTATCTGTATTATACACAGAGCAGTGTGTATCTGTATTATACACGGAGCAGTGTGTGTGTATCTGTATTATACACAGAGCAGTGTGTGTGTGTGTATCTGTATTATACACAGAGCAGTGTGTGTATCTGTATTATACACAGAGCAGTGTGTGTATCTGTATTATACACAGAGCAGTGTGTGTATCTGTATTATACACAGAGCAGTGTGTGTGTATCTGTATTATACACAGAGCAGTGTGTGTATCTGTATTATACACAGAGCAGTGTGCGTATCTGTATTATACACAGAGCAGTGTGCGTATCTGTATTATACACAGACAGTGTGCGTATCAGTATTATATACAGAGCAGTGTGTGTATCTGTATTATACACAGAGCAGTGTGTGTATCTGTATTATACACAGAGCAGTGTGTGTGTCTGTATTATACACAGAGCAGTGTGTGTATCTGTATTATACACAGAGCAGTGTGTGTGTCTGTATTATACACAGAGCAGTGTGTGTGTCTGTATTATACACAGAGCAGTGTGTGTGTCTGTATTATACACAGAGCAGTGTGTGTATCTGTATTGTACACAGAGCAGTGTGTGTGTATCTGTATTGTACACAGAGCAGTGTGTGTGTATCTGTATTATACACAGAGTAAAGTGTGTATCTGTATTGTACACAGAGTAGTGTGTGTGTCTGTATTATACACAGAGCAGTGTGTATCTGTATTATACACAGAGCAGTGTGTATCTGTATTGGACACAGAGTAGTGTGTGTATCTGTATTGTACACAGAGCAGTGTGTGTATCTGTATTATGCACAGAGTAGTGTGTGTATCTGTATTGTACACAGAGCAGTGTGTGTATCTGTATTATACACAGAGCAGTGTGTGTATCTGTATTATACACAGAGCAGTGTGTGTGTATCTGTATTATACACAGAGCAGTGTGTGTGTATCTGTATTATACACAGAGCAGTGTGCGTATCTGTATTATACACAGAGCAGTGTGTGTATCTGTATTATACACAGAGCAGTGTGTGTATCTGTATTATACACAGAGCAGTGTGTGTATCTGTATTATACACAGAACAGTGTGTGTATCTGTATTGTACACAGAGCAGTGTGTGTATCTGTATTTTACACAGAGTAGTGTGTGTGTATCTGTATTATACACAGAGCAGTGTGTGTGTATCTGTATTATACACAGCGCAGTGTGTGTGTATCTGTATTATACACAGAGCAGTGTGTGTATCTGTATTATACACAGAGCAGTGTGTCTGTATTATACACAGAGCAGTGTGTGTATCTGTATTATACACAGAGTAGTGTGTGTATCTGTATTGTACACAGAGTAGTGTGTGTATCTGTATTATACACAGAGCAGTGTGTGTATCTGTATTATACACAGAACAGTGTGTGTATCTGTATTATACACAGAGCAGTGTGTGTATCTGTATTATACACAGAGCAGTGTGTGTATCTGTGTTATACACAGAGCAGTGTGTTTATCTGTGTTATACACAGAGCAGTGTGTGTATCTGTATTGTACACAGAATAGTGTGTGTATCTGTATTGTACACAGAGCAGTGTGTGTATCTGTATTGTACACAGAGCAGTGTGTGTATCTGTATTATACACAGATCAATGTGTGTGTATCTGTATTATACACAGAGCAGTGTGTATCTGTATTATACACAGAGCAGTGTGTGTATCTGTATTATACACAGATCAGTGTGTGTATCTGTATTATACACAGAGCAGTGTGTATCTGTATTATACACAGAGCAGTGTGTGTATCTGTATTATACACAGATAAGTGTGTGTATCTGTATTATACACAGAGCAGTGTGTGTATCTGTATTATACACAGAGCAGTGTGTGTATCTCTGTATTATACACAGAGTAGTGAGTGTCTGTATTATACACAGAGTAGTGTGTGTATCTGTATTATACACAGAGCAGTGTGTGTATCTGTATTATACACAGAGCAGTGTGTGTATCTCTGTATTATACACAGAGCAGTGTGTGTATCTCTGTATTATACACAGAGTAGTGAGTGTCTGTATTATACACAGAGTAGTGTGTGTATCTGTATTATACACAGAGCAGTGTGTGTATCTGTATTATACACAGAGCAGTGTGTGTGTATCTGTATTATACACAGAGCAGTGTGTGTATCTGTATTGTACACAGAGCAGTGTGTGTATCTGTATTATACACAGAGTAGTGTGCGTATCTGTATTATACACAGAGCAGTGTGTGTATCTGTATTATACACAGAGCAGTGTGTGTATCTGTATTATACACAGAGCAGTGTGTATCTGTATTATACACAGAGCAGTGTGTATCTGTATTATACACAGAGCAGTGTGTGTATCTGTATTATACACAGAACAGTGTGTGTATCTGTATTATACACAGAACAGTGTGTGTATCTGTATTATACACAGAAAAGTGTGCGTGTATCTGTATTATACACAGAGCAGTGTGCGTGTGTCTGTATTATACACAGAGCAGTGTGTATCTGTATTATACACAGAGCAGTGTGTGTATCTGTATTATACACAGAGCAGTGTGCGTATCTGTATTATACACAGAGCAGTGTGTGTATCTGTATTATACACAGAGCAGTGTGTGTATCTGTATTATACACAGAACAGTGTGTGTATCTGTATTGTACACAGAGCAGTGTGTGTATCTGTATTTTACACAGAGTAGTGTGTGTGTATCTGTATTATACACAGAGCAGTGTGTGTGTATCTGTATTATACACAGCGCAGTGTGTGTGTATCTGTATTATACACAGAGCAGTGTGTGTATCTGTATTATACACAGAGCAGTGTGTGTATCTGTGTTATACACAGAGCAGTGTGTGTATCTGTGTTATACACAGAGCAGTGTGTGTATCTGTATTGTACACAGAGCAGTGTGTGTATCTGTATTATACACAGAACAGTGTGTGTATCTGTATTATACACAGAAAAGTGTGCGTGTATCTGTATTATACACAGAGCAGTGTGTGTGTCTGTATTATACACAGAGCAGTGTGTGTATCTGTATTATACACAGAGCAGTGTGTGTATCTGTATTATACACAGAGCAGTGTGTGTATCTGTATTGTACACAGAGCAGTGTGTATCTGTATTGTACACAGAGCAGTGTGTGTATCTGTATTATACACAGAGCAGTGTGTGTATCTGTATTATACACAGAGCAGTGTGTGTATCTGTATTGTACACAGAGCAGTGTGTGTATCTGTATTGTACACAGAGTAGTGTGTGTATCTGTATTGTACACAGAGCAGTGTGTATCTGTATTATACACAGAACAGTGTGTGTGTGTCTGTATTATACACAGAGCAGTGTGTGTATCTGTATTATACACAGAGCAGTGTGTGTATCTGTATTATACACAGAGCAGTGTGCGTATCTGTATTATACACAGAACAGTGTGTGTATCTGTATTATACACAGAGCAGTGTGTGTGTATCTGTATTATACACAGAGCAGTGTGTGTATCTGTATTATACACAGAGCAGTGCGTGTCTGTATTATACACAGAGTAGTGTGTGTGTCTGTATTATACACAGAGCAGTGTGTGTATCAGTATTATACACAGAGCAGTGTGTGTATCAGTATTATACACAGAGCAGTGCGTGTATCTGTATTATACACAGAGCAGTGTGTATCTGTATTATACACAGAGCAGTGTGTATCTGTATTATACACAGAGCAGTGTGTGTATCTGTATTATACACAGAACAGTGCGTGTATCTGTATTATACACAGAGCAGTGTGTGTGTCTGTATTATACACAGAGCAGTGTGTGTATCTGTATTGTACACAGAGCAGTGTGTGTGTGTATCTGTATTGTACACAGAGCAGTGTGTGTGTATCTGTATTATACACAGAGTAGTGTGTGTATCTGTATTGTACACAGAGTAGTGTGTATGTCTGTATTATACACAGAGCAGTGTGTATCTGTATTATACACAGAGCAGTGTGTATCTGTATTGGACACAGAGTAGTGTGTGTATCTGTATTGTACACAGAGCAGTGTGTGTATCTGTATTATGCACAGAGTAGTGTGTGTATCTGTATTGTACACAGAGCAGTGTGTGTATCTGTATTGTACACAGAGCAGTGTAAGTGTATCTGTATTATACACAGAGCAGTGTGCGTATCTGTATTATATACAGAGCAGTGTGTATCTGTATTATACACAGAGCAGTGTGTGTATCTGTATTATACACAGAGCAGTGTGTGTATCTCTGTATTATACACAGAGTAGTGAGTGTCTGTATTATACACAGAGTAGTGTGTGTATCTGTATTATACACAGAGCAGTGTGTGTATCTGTATTATACACAGAGCAGTGTGTGTATCTCTGTATTATACACAGAGCAGTGTGTGTGTATCTCTGTATTATACACAGAGTAGTGAGTGTCTGTATTATACACAGAACAGTGTGTGTATCTGTATTATACACAGAGCAGTGTGTATCTGTATTATACACAGAGCAGTGTGTGTATCTGTATTATACACAGAACAGTGTGTGTATCTGTATTATACACAGAGCAGTGTGTGTATCTGTATTATACACAGAGCAGTGTGTGTATCTGTATTATACACAGAGCAGTGTGTGTATCTGTATTGTACACAGAGCAGTGTGTGTATCTGTATTGTACACAGAGTAGTGTGTGTATCTGTATTGTACACAGAGCAGTGTGTATCTGTATTATACACAGAACAGTGTGTGTGTGTGTGTCTGTATTATACACAGAGCAGTGTGTGTATCTGTATTATACACAGAGCAGTGTGCGTATCTGTATTATACACAGAACAGTGCGTGTATCTGTATTATACACAGAGCAGTGTGTGTGTCTGTATTATACACAGAGCAGTGTGTGTATCTGTATTATACACAGAGTAGTGTGCGTATCTGTTTTATACACAGAGTAGTGTGCGTATCTGTATTATACACAGAGTAGTGTGCGTATCTGTATTATACACAGAACAGTGTGTATCTGTATTATACACAGAGCAGTGTGTGTATCTGTATTATACACAGAACAGTGTGTGTATCTGTATTATACACAGAGCAGTGTGTATCTGTATTATACACAGAGCAGTGTGTGTATCTGTATTATACACAGAACAGTGTGTGTATCTGTATTATACACAGAGCAGTGTGTGTATCTGTATTATACACAGAGCAGTGTGTGTATCTGTATTATACACAGAGCAGTGTGTGTATCTGTATTATACACAGAGTAGTGTGTATCTGTATTATACACAGAGCACTGTGTGTATCTGTATTATACACAGAGCAGTGTGTGTATCTGTATTATACACAGAGCAGTGTGTGTATCTGTATTATACACAGAGTAGTGTGTATCTCTGTATTATACACAGAGCAGTGTGTGTATCTGTATTATACACAGAGCAGTGTGTATCTGTATTATACACAGATCAGTGTGTGTATCTGTATTATACACAGAGCAGTGTGTATCTGTATTATACACAGAGCAGTGTGTATCTGTATTATACACAGAGCAGTGTGTGTATCTGTATTATACACAGAACAGTGTGTGTATCTGTATTATACACAGAGCAGTGTGTGTATCTGTATTATACACAGAGCAGTGTGTGTATCTGTATTATACACAGAGCAGTGTGTGTATCTGTATTATACACAGAGTAGTGTGTATCTGTATTATACACAGAGCACTGTGTGTATCTGTATTATACACAGAGCAGTGTGTGTATCTGTATTATACACAGAGCAGTGTGTGTATCTGTATTATACACAGAGTAGTGTGTATCTCTGTATTATACACAGAGCAGTGTGTGTATCTGTATTATACACAGAGCAGTGTGTATCTGTATTATACACAGATCAGTGTGTGTATCTGTATTATACACAGAGCAGTGTGTATCTGTATTATACACAGAGCAGTGTGCGTATCTGTATTATACACAGAGTAGTGTGCGTATCTGTATTATACACAGAACAGTGTGTGTGTATCTGTATTATACACAGAGCAGTGTGCGTATCTGTATTATACACAGAGTAGTGTGCGTATCTGTATTATACACAGAGCAGTGTGCGTATCTGTATTATACACAGAGTAGTGTGCGTATCTGTATTATACACAGAGCAGTGTGCGTATCTGTATTATACACAGAGCAGTGTGTGTATCTGTATTATACACAGAGCAGTGTGCGTATCTGTATTATACACAGAGCAGTGTGCGTATCTGTATTATACACAGAGCAGTGTGTTTATCTGTATTATACACGGAGCAGTGTGCGTATCTGTATTATACACAGAGCAGTGTGCGTATCTGTATTATACACAGAGTAGTGTGTATCTGTATTATACACAGAGCAGTGCGTATCTGTATTATACACAGAGTAGTGTGCGTATCTGTATTATACACAGAGCAGTGTGCGTATCTGTATTATACACAGAGCAGTGTGCGTATCTGTATTATACACAGAGCAGTGTGCGTATCTGTATTATACACAGATCAGTGTGCGTATCTGTATTATACACAGAGCAGTGTGTGTATCTGTATTATACACAGAGCAGTGTGTGTATCTGTATTATACACAGATCAGTGTGTGTATCAGTATTATACACAGAGCGGTGTGTGTATCTGTATTATACACAGAGTAGTGTGCGTATCTGTATTATACACAGAATAGTGTGCGTATCTGTATTGTACACAGAGTAGTGTGCGTATCTGTATTATACACAGAGTAGTGTGCGTATCTGTATTATACACAGAGTAGTGTGAGAGCAGTGTGCGTATCTGTATTATACACAGAGCAGTGTGTTTATCTGTATTATACACAGAGTAGTGTGTGTATCTGTATTATACACAGAGCAGTGTGCGTATCTGTATTATACACAGAGCAGTGTGCGTATCTGTATTATACACAGAGTAGTGTGTGTATCTGTATTATACACAGAGTAGTGTGCGTATCTGTATTATACACAGAGTAGTGTGCGTATCTGTATTATACACAGAGCAGTGTGTATCTGTATTATACACAGAGCAGTGTGCGTATCTGTATTATACACAGAATAGTGTGCGTATCTGTATTATACACAGAGTAGTGTGCGTATCTGTATTATACACAGAGTAGTGTGCGTATCTGTATTATACACAGAGCAGTGTGCGTATCTGTATTATACACAGAGCAGTGTGTTTATCTGTATTATACACAGAGTAGTGTGTGTATCTGTATTATACACAGAGCAGTGTGTATATGTATTATACACAGAGCAGTGTGTGTATCTGTATTATACACAGAGCAGTGTGTATATGTATTATACACAGAGCAGTGTGTGTATCTGTATTATACACAGAGCAGTGTGTGTCTGTATTATACACAGAGCAGTGTGCGTATCTGTATTATACACAGAATAGTGTGCGTATCTGTATTATACACAGAGCAGTGTGCGTATCTGTATTATACACAGAGTAGTGTGTGCGTATCTGTATTATACACAGAGCAGTGTGTGTATCTGTATTATACACAGAGCAGTGTGTGTATCTGTATTGTACACAGAGCAGTGTGTGTATCTGTATTATACACAGAGCAGTGTGTGTATCTGTATTATACACAGAGCAGTGTGTGTATCTGTATTATACACAGAGCAGTGTGTGTATCTGTATTATACACAGAGTAGTGTGTATCTGTATTATACACAGAGCACTGTGTGTATCTGTATTATACACAGAGCAGTGTGTGTATCTGTATTATACACAGAGCAGTGTGTGTATCTGTATTATACACAGAGTAGTGTGTATCTCTGTATTATACACAGAGCAGTGTGCGTATCTGTATTATACACAGAGTAGTGTGTGTCTGTATTATACACAGAGCAGTGTGCGTATCTGTATTATACACAGAATAGTGTGCGTATCTGTATTATACACAGAGCAGTGTGCGTATCTGTATTATACACAGAGTAGTGTGTGCGTATCTGTATTATACACAGAGCAGTGTGTGTATCTGTATTATACACAGAGCAGTGTGTGTATCTGTATTGTACACAGAGCAGTGTGTGTATCTGTATTGTACACAGAGTAGTGTGCGTATCTGTATTATACACAGAGCAGTGTGTGTCTGTATTATACACAGAGCAGTGTGCGTATCTGTATTATACACAGAATAGTGTGCGTATCTGTATTATACACAGAGCAGTGTGCGTATCTGTATTATACACAGAGTAGTGTGTGCGTATCTGTATTATACACAGAGCAGTGTGTGTATCTGTATTATACACAGAGCAGTGTGTGTATCTGTATTGTACACAGAGCAGTGTGTGTATCTGTATTGTACACAGAGTAGTGTGCGTATCTGTATTATACACAGAGCAGTGTGTGTCTGTATTATACACAGAGCAGTGTGTGTGTATCTGTATTATACACAGAGCAGTGTGTGTGTCTGTATTATACACAGAGCAGTGTGCGTATCTGTATTATACACAGAGCAGTGTGTGTCTGTATTATACACAGAGCAGTGTGTGTCTGTATTATACACAGAGCAGTGTGTGTGTATCTGTATTATACACAGAGCAGTGTGTGTGTCTGTATTATACACAGAGCAGTGTGCGTATCTGTATTATACACAGAGCAGTGTGTGCGTATCTGTATTATACACAGAGTAGTGTGTGTATCGGCACTGTAACACGTAAGAAGTAATTCTGTAATTCAGCTCTTCTCACACGTCATGCTATAGACCAAGCCTGGGCGATTCTCTGGGTATTGAGAATTACAGTTCCCATCATTCCAAATGTAATTTTGTAGGTCTTCAGGCTGCCTTCCCTGCTGTACACTACAGGATCTTCAGTATAAAAGTATCTACACGGCTTGGATTTTTCTTTACTGCACTAGCTAAAAAATAGGAGCTAGGTATCGATGACAATTATACACCGAACAATGTGTATGTCTCTTTAATACATAAAGCAATGTGATAGCCTTTTTCTTGGTAGTTTCCAGTGGTCAGTTTCTTGGCCATCGTTGGACGATTTCCTGAGCCTCTATTCATATGTATAACTTCTTACTTCCACTCCCGCTCTGCACACAATACGTCTCCTACAGTGCAGAGCTGGTGTCTGAAGTGGGATTATGGGTGCATTTCAAAGTGAGAATTAATGTGCACCTTTTGGGCAGAGATTATCCTTAAACACCTCGGCTAATCACATTGTCTTTTCTAGTATCAGGAGCATCTGCCTATGGGCAACAGAACAAAACCACCCTGGGCACAGCTGGAAGGAGTAGATGAAACAGAGAGAAGCCACATGTTGTAGACTGGGAGACGGTACAAAGAGGTTGGAGATGGTGTTAAACAGTGGGAGGGGCCACAGGTAGATATGAAAAGGCAGATAGGGAGGAGAGAGAAAAGTTTAGTTCTGTCACTTTAATTTAGGGTGTTCTCCTCATAGTGTGGTCCATATCTCTTCCTTGAATAGTGATGAAGAAATTGAGATTGTGTGTTAAAACCTGATCGGTAACAAAACAATGTTTTAGGATTTTTTTTTTGTTTGTTTTTCTTTTATTTTATGAAATGTAGATTTAGAATGAAACCAGATATTTTGTATAAAGTGGACCCATCGCCCTAAGATCAGTTATCTGTAAAGATTAAGCAAAAACTGTCCGTATGGGGTGCTAGCTATTTGTTAGCATTGTAATTAGTCTTTGGGAAATGAAAGGTTGGTGTCACAGGGCGGCACTTCATGCAATTTAGTTTATGTGATGGGCCACATTTCCACACACTGTGCCATGAATTAATGTAGGCACAGCCCATACACAGGGGGAGTGTCTAATCGCTCAGCGAGGGGTACGATTAGCTTGGAACAGAATTAATTACCATACACTGCAAACAATTAGAATAAAGTGCCAGACTGTGCCACCGAACACACAAAGGTTAATTTTTGAAAAAAATATAACATTAAAAATAACTGATACATCATATAAGCAAATTTTATGTTACAATATAACCAAGTATGCTTGTGTTGTGGTGATGGGCCCACTGCGAGTGCGATTGTACGTTTACATTACGTGCTGTATTGTGTACCGGTGAGAACATGGTGCAATGACAGTTGGGTCTGGGTGCGCAGCCCGTTTCTTGTTTTCACAGCCCTCTTATAGGTTAGAGTTGTACGGGATTTTTTTTGTGGATAATTGTATTAGTACTAGTGACATCACTGACTTTTCATTGTGTTTTATCTCCCTCGTTGCCAGACGGTTAGACAGGGTTGCCACCTTTTCTTAAAAAAAATACCGGCCTAGGCATTCCCTTCATAGACTTAACATTGGAAAGAAGCAAATTTCTTACCGGCCTGCCAGTAAAATACCTGCTGGGTGGCAACCCTACAGTTAGAGCCACTATCTGTATGGTTTTCCTTTTCTGTCCATTGTTTAACCCTTCGACAGCCAGAAGGCAATGTGTTGCATGCCTCTTTCGCACTCAGATGGTTAACCATTTGAGTGCCTGAGAGGTATCCAATGCTCTGAATACATATTTGGCACTCAAAAGGTTAAATGTCAAATTATTTCTACAGAATTAACTGAGGCTGTTTGTACAAATGGCTACTGCTATTGTCAAGTTGAATACATCAGTGGTAGGTGATATTTTGCACACTAGTCACTGACAGTTTGGGGATGATGGGAATTGCAGTCTGTAACAGCTGCAGAGCCAATGGTTGCTTACCTTTCCCCTAGCGTAGAGAGAAGGGCAGGAGAGAAAAGGAAGAAACTAACAGAGGAGAGAAGCAGAGAAAGGGGTGAATGGGGTGGGGGGGAGTAAAGATCAGTCTCTACTGTGTGTTTTTACTGACCTGCATTAAAGGAACACTAACACCTCTTAATAGTATCCACTGCTTATTAATATAGTTTAGGCCACTGTGAATCAATTGTGTGTGGAATGGTTGTCCAGAAGGAGACTTTTACTAGTACTGGAAATCATGTCCCCTGAGACATTAAAGTTGCTTTTAACAGACTCCAAGATCCCAAACTCCAACCACTTCAGTGTTTTGTGGGAGGAGTTTGGAGTCCTAGAGTCAAACCATAAAAAAAAGTCTACTCTACCATTTATATCTGGTAAATGTGTCAGCATGAGTTTGTGACTATTTCCCCTAAGAGAACAGTGGAATATGTTGGTAATTTATACATTAATAACATCCAGTGCTAAGGGGGGGAGAGTCAACCTGCAGCCCTCCAGCTGCTCAGGACTACAATGTCCATCATCCCTAGCTGGGCGGCAGCAGCAGGATCAACATGATGGGAAATGTCCTGAACAACTGGGGTGGAGGGTGCAGGTTGCCCACTCCTGAATTAACAAATACTTTAGTGTAACCAGTCCACACATAATTGACTCATAGGGGCGATTAGGATTTAATTCTCAGATTAATGTAAACAGGGGCTCTATATAGCATGCCTGCCAGGAGTACGTACCACACATTTCTTTCCTGGCTCCACTGACGGACACGGGGCCGTGTGTATTTACAGTACTATGTCAGCACCAGTACAGGGGTTTGGTACCTGGATTTCTGTTGCAGATCTGTGTTTAACCCATTAGGTACCAGTCACTTTTATCACTTGTGCTAAATGCCCAGTTAGCTGTAATTTAATGGGTGTTTACAAGCACTGATCACAACAGAGAGCATTAGCAGGTCATTTGTAGACATTTTACAAGTTAAACAAACATTGCACAAGGAGGCCTGCTACCACTTACAGATGTTAGCCTTTAACCCCTTAGGTGCTACAAACATATCCAGTGCCCTGCAATGTATCCATACAGTTCAGTGTTCTTAACCCTTTGAGTGCCAGACAGGTATTGTTGCATACCACTCTGGCACTTAATAAAGAAAACAAATATAGTTCTTCATATCTAGGGAATGAAATATAAAGAGAGATAAATATACATATATTACACGGACTGTTAGAGAGAGAGAGTGGGATAGATATGTAGACAGGTGTGGTTAACCCTTCTTTGCAGAAGGCTACCCCTCAGGCACTCAAAGGGTTAACCAAAGTGCTGCATTGCAAAACCCTCCCATCCTCACAAGGTTACTATCAGGCAAAGTCAGGCAACCAGATTAACCCAAAGAGCCATCAAATCCACCAAAAAGACTGAATTCTTAAAGGGATAGTAATACTTCGTTTTAACTTTATTTTATTTTGTAGACATTAAAAAAACATGAAGAACGATATAAGTTTTATCTCTCAAACCTTTATGGTTTGAGAGATATTCACAAGCAAAGTTTCCCCTCCTGCCCCTTTTACCTAGTGTAAGCCATCTCTTCTCAGATGTGGAATGCAGTCCATAGACCAGACAGATAACAGCAGGGGACAATCTTCTTCCTATGAGAACAATGAAAGCCCTGCCCCCCTTGACAAGTTTTTCAGGTTTTTCCCTTATCTTAATTGAAGATTGTCCCTCTCTGCAGTCTACCTGGGCACCTCCCTTCTGATCTGGTGAACAGGGGGGGGGGATACTTTGCTTGTGAATATCTCTTAAACCATAAAGGTTTGAGAGATAAGACTTATATCGTTCTTCATGTTTTTTTAATGCCTACAAAATAAAATAAAGTTAAAATGAAGTATTACTATCCCTTTAAACTCCTTGAAAACACAGAACAGAAGAAAGAAGGGGGTGTTATATTTTGGGTGGTGATAGGGTGCCTTACTGTGCTGTAATAAGGGGACACCATCTCCTCTTCCCACTATATCAGAACTGGCAGGGTCCACAGAACAAGCCTGAGGGCCTCACATTTCCCTGGTCTAGCTGGACCCTCCAACCTTGGTGTGTAGTCTCCCTGGTAGAGCTGTTATCACCATGTCGCTGGGTATTTCATTTCATTTTTCCCCAATTCTCAGCTCTCTCATCACACAGTCCGGCTCCCTCCAGCTCCAGTCCTGGGACGTCACTGCAGCCTCATTTTATTCTCAGGTTTCATCTGTAGGAATGCAATAACTGGAAACAAAATGTCACAGACAAGGCTGTAGATTCAGCACAGAATTCCACTCAGTCCTGGGCTCTCTCCATCAACTAGTGGATCCTCAGATCTACCCAGAATTCCACTCAGTCCTGGGCTCTCTCCATCAACTAGTGGATCCTCAGATCTACCCAGAATTCCACTCAGTCCTGGGCTCTCTCCATCAACTAGTGGATCCTCAGATCTACCCAGAATTCCACTCAGTCCTGGGCTCTCTCCATCAACTAGTGGATCCTCAGATCTACCCAGAATTCCACTCAGTCCTGGGCTCTCTCCATCAACTAGTGGATCCTCAGATCTACCCAGAATTCCACTCAGTCCTGGGCTCTCTCCATCAACTAGTGGATCCTCAGATCTACCCAGAATTCCACTCAGTCCTGGGCTCTCTCCATCAACTAGTGGATCCTCAGATCTACCCAGAATTCCACTCAGTCCTGGGCTCTCTCCATCAACCAGCAGATCCTCAGATCTACCCAGAATTCCACTCAGTCCTGGGCTCTCTCCATCAACCAGCAGATCCTCAGATCTACCCAGAATTCCACTCAGTCCTGGGCTCTCTCCATTAACCAGCAGATCCTCAGATCTACCCAGAATTCCACTCAGTCCTGGGCTCTCTCTCCATCAACTAGTGGATCCTCAGAGCTACCCAGAATTCCACTCAGTCCTGGGCTCTCTCCATCAACTAGTGGATCCTCAGATCTACCCAGAATTCCACCCAGTCCTGGGCTCTCTCCATCAACCAGCAGATCCTCAGATCTACCCAGAATTCCACTCAGTCCTGGGCTCTCTCCATCAACCAGCAGATCCTTAGAGCTACCCAGAATTCCACTCAGTCCTGGGCTCTCTCTCCATCAACCAGCAGATCATCAGATCTACCCAGAATTCCACCCAGTCCTGGGCTCTCTCCATCAACCAGTGGGTCCTCATATCTACCCAGAATTCTACACATTCCTGTATTCTCCTCTCTCCATCAAACAGCAGATCTCCAGATCTACCCAGAATTTCACCCAGTCCTGTGTTCTTCTCTCTCCATCAAACAGCAGATCTCCAGATCTACCCAGAATTCCACCCAGTCCTGTTTTCTCCTCTCTCCATCAAACAGCAGATCTCCAGATCTACCCAGAATCCCACCCAGTCCTGTGTTCTCCTCTCTCCATCAACCAGTGGATCTCCAGATCTACCCAGAATTCTACCCAGTCCTGTGTTCTCCTCTCTCCATCAACCAGCGGATCCTCAGATCTACCCAGAATTCCACCAGGCCCTGTGTTCTCCTCTCTCCATCAACCAGCGGATCTCCAGATCCACCCAGTCCTGGGCTCTCTCCATCAACCAGCGGATCCCCAGATCTACCCAGTCCTGTGTTCTCCTCTCTCCATCAACCAGTGGATCCTCAGATCTACCCAGAATTCTACACCGTTGTGTTCTCCTCTCTCCGTCACCATTGGATCCTCAGATCTACCCAGAATTCCACCCAGTCCTGGGCTCTCCTCTCTCCATCAACCAGCGGATCCCCAGATCTATCCAGAATTCCACCCAGTCCTGGGCTTTCTCCATCAACCAGCGGATTCCCAAATCTACCTAGAATTCCAACACAGTCCTGGGCTCTCTCGCACTCACCGGTGCATCCCTAGATCTGCCCAGAATTGCACCCAGTCCTGGGCTCTCCTCTCTCAGTCATCCAGCGGATTCCCAGATCTACCTAGATATCCACCCAGTCCTGGGCTCTCTCCATCACCAGCGGATCCCTAGATCTACCCAGAATTCCACCCAGTCCTGGGATCTCTCCATCACCAACGGATCCCTAGATCTACCCAGAATTCCACCCAGTCCTGGGCTCTCTCCGTCACCAGCGGATCCCCAGATCTACCCAGTCTTGGGCTCTCTCCATCAACCAGAGGATCCTCAGATCTACCCAGAATTGTACCCAGTCCTATGTTCTCCTCTCTATCAACCAGCGGATCTCAAGATCTACCCAGTATACCACCCGGTCCTCGGCTCTGTCCGTCACCACAGGATCCCCACCCTGTGAGGCTCCAGCAGGACTCTTTAGCCAGTCCTGGGCTTGCTCTCTATATAACAAGAGTGTCTCCAGATCAAGCAGGAATTTTCAGCCAACCCTTGGCTTTCTTTCTATAACCAGTGAGGCTTCAGCAGGACTCTCTGGCCAGTCCTGACTGCTCTCTCTATAACCAGTGAGGCTCCAGCATGACTCTCTATCAAGCCCTGACTGCTCTCTCTATAACCAGCAAAACTTCTGATCAGATGAGATTTGCAGCCTGTCCTGGGCACTCTCTCTCTACAACCCACAGATCTGTAGATTCAGATGGACATTGTTAGTGGTCTCTGAACTATTTTCAGTTTCCGAAAGTCCATTTTTGTGAACTGGTGCCTCTAAATACACTGGAGATCTCTCCAAGGAATAGTACAACAACCAAAGTATAATTTATACCCATTAGTCTGCATCCCTCCTTTATGCATGTCAATATCTTGTTGGCTTTTGGAGCTGCTGACTGACATTGAGGCTGATTAAAAAAAAAAGACCCATAAGGAATCTGGAGCAGACCAACTGGTTGTACGAGACAAACACACATTCTTAAATGTCACCTTAAGTTAAATGGGTCTTTTCATCCCGGAAATGCTACAGATGAATCAAACACATTGCAAAGCAATATACTGGATTCCTCTTTAGTAATCCAGTAGTTAAAATCCCAGCTGAAATCACTGGTCACATTTTATCCGCTAAGGTGCAATTTGTTTACCCCAAAATGTCTCCAATTCTTATTAAATCTTCATTTTCTACTTCTCTAGAGACTGTTGTCTGCTCCCAAACCCAGCAGTCAGCTGAGGAAAATTCTATTGTAGTCCAACAGCTGTATGGTCAGAGCTTGTCCACCTGTGACGTGGTCAGTAAGACATTGTGATATGAGTTGTCAGTCAGGCCCTTGCAATAGGAACATTTCTTGTATTCACACATCCCTCTCAGATAAATATACATTGCTTTCTGTACATGTAGCGGTAAATCCTGTACATATCCATCTACCTGCCGCAGAGCTGAAACATCATTACAGTTCTGCATAACACAGCTCAAATCTGGGCAGTCTCTCCTGGCCGCTGTACAGTGGCATCTTAATCTCTTGTGTGCCCTTATTTTACTCACCCAGGTCTGTATTCAAAACCCTAAATAGTGGTAATTAAGAGCAAAACATCTATACCAGAGGGATAAGTAAATATTCCAAATCACTTTAATAGGGCTTTTCAATCCATCCCACATAAATCAGGACCCCAACCACAGCCCATCATCCACTGCTTCCTGGTACAATAGTGATATTGTCTTACAGGATACAAACACAAATAGTCTCCAATATGGCCAAATTAGGGGGTAAATTCGATATTGCAATACAGAAATAGATTAACTGCCCACATTTATTTATAAACTAATAAAATAGGTCACCCTTTTTATACTAGTACATTTCTAGTTTGGCGCTATATAAATAAAGATTAATAATAATAGATAAATGAGGAAAACGTAGCATGAAGTTAGACTATCTAAAAAATGAAAAATGTTGTGTGTGTACACATATATGAGTGAGTATGGTGTGCATACCGGGCAGTATAAGGTGTGCATACCGGGCAGTATAAGGTGTGGATACTGGCTTGTGCATACCGGGCAGTATAAGGTGTGGATACTGGCTTGTGCATACCGGGCAGTATAAGGTGTGGATACTGGCTTGTGCATACCGGGCAGTATAAGGTGTGGATACTGGCTTGTGCATACCGGGCAGTATAAGGTGTGGATACTGGCTTGTGCATACCGGGCAGTATAAGGTGTGGATACTGGCTTGTGCATACCGGGCAGTATAAGGTGTGGATACTGGCTTGTGCATACCGGGCAGTATAAGGTGTGGATACTGGCTTGTGCATACCGGGCAGTATAAGGTGTGGATACTGGCTTGTGCATACCGGGCAGTATAAGGTGTGGATACTGGCTTGTGCATACCGGGCAGTATAAGGTGTGGATACTGGCTTGTGCATACCGGGCAGTATAAGGTGTGGATACTGGCTTGTGCATACCGGGCAGTATAAGGTATGGATACCTGGGATGAATTGGTGCCCTGAAAGTGAATCATTGTGCAGGAAAAACCTTCCCACCTGTACAGATACTGGGGGGGCAGTGTTTATAGATAAATGGACAGGGTGTGTGTGTGTGGGTCACACCTTGTATAGTGCTTTCACACAATGGACAAGACTGGAACAAAGGATTTACGGAGGGGGTTGGGGTGCTTACTGTTTCCCCTCCAGACCACCTGTACCTGTACTGCTATGCCCTCCTCCCCACACAGACACATGGCACCTTTCTGCACTCAGGGAGGTCAGGTAAAACCAGTTTCTGTTCATGTAATGCACTTTAGAGGCCTTGAGATAAAAGGGGACACTGGTGCCGAACAGAGGACTGAAGTAAGACAAATAGTATAACTTTATTTTCCACATAAATATGTACATCTGCTCTGTATGTAACAAACATTCTCATTATTTCCACTAGGACGTTTAACCTCTTGGATGCTGAACAGTCTCAGACACATTGGTTTGCATCCCTTTGCAGGAGTCCGTAGTGTGTAAGGTGGTGACGTTATAGATTATAGAGTTTGCGGTGATATGCATGCCCCGTACTGTACATGTGTTATATGGTCATAGTCCAGAAGTGGCCACTACTACTAATGGTCAATGCCTTCTTCTGACTACAGTAAGAAGCGGCTGAGCACAGTCCTGTTTCTATTTTACATGGACCGCTGTTCTGGGCATTTTTCTGTAACACCGTTGGAGAAATGAGCCGCTGTGTTGGTGACATTAGATTGGTACCTCATGCTAATTCTGTGTTCACCACCTGCCAGTTACTCCTGTTCCAAGTCAAACGTCTGGGCTATTCACAGTGTCCCAGTGCATAGTGCCTAGATTCCTGTATTACATAGATGTGTGGTATTGACCCAGCACACAGCCTAGCATTACGTGTCACATTGTGCCATTAACCCTATGAATGTCCCAGGGGTGTGAAACGCATTGCAAAGCAATGGCTTGTGTACCCCTCTGGCATTCAAGGGGTTAATAAAGAAGTTAAATTCTCAAAAACCAATATTACAGACGCATGCCTACTACAACAGACAAGCAGTTGTTTCTTCTCTAACTTGTATCAAGGTGACAGGTGATCAGCTCCTGGTTTAGATAACAGTCGGTAGTTATCAATCATCAGTCAGAGAAGAGAGGTTACTAGTGACAAGGTGCAATGCTAGACACACATTGTCACTAGTCACAGGCTAGTGAACTACACACGGACTACCTGCTCCACACCGGTGCCAGGACAAACAGACATGACAGTCAATCACAGGACTCGTGAAACATATGTATTCAACTTTTGGATCCAGTACCACTGTAAAAAGTGTATTAACCCTTTGAGTTCCGGAGGGGTATTCAATGCATTGCAGACCCCTCTGGCACTCAAAGGGTTAACCATTTAGTGCCATAGGCATAGCTAACGCAATGTAAAGTAATGCGTTGGTTACCCCTCTGGCACTCAGTGTGTTAAGTCTTTGTTGTTTCTGCTAAATCCTGTGAGTGCCTGTCGCTACTCTTTTAACATTAAAGTGGAACTACCACCCGACACAATCTTTACCTTCACTAAGTCCCCATCTGGCGACTAGCTGCTTAGTAGCGCTAGTCACCAGAATAATTACCTTACTTAATAGATTTCTGCTCTCTTCCATGGGCGACAGGCAGGACGGAGCGCGGACATCTTGCCATTGTGACGTCCGCGCGCCTGCGCTGTCAGTCCCAGCCGGGTCTAGGAGGTGTTGCTAGGAGCCATATGGCTCCGGCTGGGACTGACAGCGCAGGCGCACGGATATCGCTATGGCAAGATGTCAGCGCTCCGTCCTGCCTGTCACCCATGGAAGAGAGCAGAAATCTATTAAATAAGGTAATTATTCTGGTGACTAGCGCTACTAAGCAGCTAGTCGCCAGATGGGGAGTTAATGAAGGTAAAGATTGTGTCGGGTGGTAGTTCCACTTTAACTATGCACCTATTTTTCATGAATTTGCATTTACTGGTGCAGCACTGAATAGGGATGGACAACTGTAGACCCAACAGCAGTTGTTGTACTCAAACTCCCAGACTCTTCTCTGGGTGAGGATGATGGGAGTTGTAGTCTAGCTGCAGCTGTACAAACACAGAATTGACTGTTCCTGATGGAAGGAGTAGAATCTATGCAAGATGTTTGTAGCTAGTGTGGCACTATCGCCACCTGCTGGCATTAGGCAGTAACAACTAGTTATGACTGGATAACAAGATGAGGGCTTGTTTCACCGTTTCAATATTAAAGACATCTCCAAAGCAAGGCATTGTAAAGGTCTCTAGCAACCAGGGGGTTAACTATGCAAATCTAATCCGAATCATTATATAGCAAAACAAAAACTTCAGACTCGTCCAAAACTCACAGGGAATCCCAGCTTCCACTTTATTAGCAAATGCATTTCTGTGATGGGTTCACTGAGCCCAAGCTTAAGTCCTGTACACATTGGCACTAGTCTCCTGCAGTAGCAGAGGGCATCTCCTCAGATTCCAGCCCATCACTGGGTTTCTGCTTCCTCACGTTACCTCCACCAAAGCCGAACGAGGCCTCGACCTTTCACCAGTCACTTTATTGCACTGATACATCACACACACACACACACACACACACACACACACACACACACCCCACATCCTCGCTTATAAAAACACACGTCTCTCACTCACCACATACAAGGCCACATGTATAAAGACAAAAGAGGAACAATTCTAATGTAAGCCAACTGCACCGTACGGGATCAATAAACCTTTATATTAATTGAAATTGGGCTTTTAACGCCTTTGAATGTTAGAGGTGTCCAGCGTATTGCAAAGTAATGTGTTGGAGCCCTCTCAAGCATTCAAAAGGGTTAAAAGTCCCATTAAAATCAATTTAATTTTGGGGCTATTTATTTGTTATCTATACAACAGCTGGTTTCAATTAGAATTGATCCACTTTTGTCATTATACAAACGGCCCACAGTCCTTAATGTCAGTAAAAAATATACAGCGTGACAAATGGGTAAGTCGTTTCCAGGGGTGCAGAACTCACTCATTTCATGCACTGTGACATATCAGCAGTAGTCATTATAGAGTGGGGTGGGGGGGGGGTCACTGGCCCTTCCCCTCTTATTCCTCTTCACTACATCAGTCCAAGAGGCAGCTGTCCCCTACTGTCCTACTGAAGAGGTAGCAGGGCTGGAGGGAAAGGCAGAGCTGTGTGTCCTCTCTGTTGGGACGCGTCTTCAAGCAGCCGTCACAATGTTATCCACTACACCCGGGGTGTTCTTCCTGAATACGGGGGCAGTGGAGCAGGTCTGAGGGGGGAACAGAACCCAGTTAGTAAGATAGGACAGTATCAGGTTGTACAGAGTATGCGTCAGTGGAAGCAGACATTTTAACCATCAGCCATTCTGTGGGTCAGAAAACTGAGCTGTTCAGCTGGAAAGCAAAGCACAAGTCTATGCCTCTCAGACACAAGCTCCTGGGTTACATGTGCAGCATCCACAGGACAGCTGTACTGGGTTTTCAGGCCCAATACAGAGGATCCATGGGAAACTGCACTGCGCAAGACAGGAGAACATTATGTGGGATGCAGCATGGAGGGTCCCTTTTCTGACCCCAGTTATGTGCCACCCAGGCTGATCCAGGAGGGCACACAGTGCAGCCCTGGCTGCATCGGCATGTTCTGCTCCCTGGAAGGGAAATCTGCTCAAGTGTCAACTAATGGGTGATAGTTGTCCTGTAAAGCAGAGGCAGTCCGTTATTAGCCTTCCAACCACTCACTGGTCTGGGATGATGGGAGTTGTCGTCCCTACCACAGAAAAAGTCAGTAATAAAACTACAGTTTGCATTAAAGGGATAGTAATGTTTCACAAAAACAGCAGCTCCAATTAATCTTCATAGTATTTGGGCCATGGAGAGTGTTATATCAATACTGTGAGCGTTGTAGTACAAGAGAAACTGAATGATAAAGTATCCCCCTCCCGCCCCTTTTACTGATGTAACACTGCTCACCTCAGAGCAGCAAGACTGTCCGGATGGATCACAGAGAGGGACAATCTTCAGTGATCAGAAGGAAAAACATGAAATATCTGTCAAGGGGGCAGGGTTTTCCTTATGATCACAGTAAGAAGATTGTCCTTTGCTGTGACCTGTCCTGACCAGATTCCACATCTGAGGTGAGCAGTGTTACACTAGGTAAAAGGGGCGGAAGGGGGATACTTTATCATTCAATTACTCTTGAACTACAACTCTTACAGTAGTGAAATAACACTCTCCATGGCCCAAATACTATGAAGATCAATTGGAGCTGCTTTTATGTTGAAACATTACTATCCCTTTAACACCTTAACTCCACATGACATTCCATATTACAGGAATCCACCCAAGATGATGGTCCTGGCAAAGCATAGGTTAATGACCAGTGTGTGCCCCAGGGAATGTGGTGATCATGGTGGAGAGGAGGTAACGGATTGCTGTAGGACAGGATGTTCTGCACATCATCACAGTTACAGTGCAAATGGAGCTGCTTCAAAAGGGCAATATTCATACCCTAGTCAGTGTTCTCTGCCATCCTCCTCCTCACTGTGATCGTGAGGCAGAGAGAGATAGAGAACACGCCTCACAGCACTGAAAATAGCCAAAGACGGAGCATTTTTGTCCTGTTGGGGGCAGAAGTGGTGGCTAGAGCATAAAAAATAGTTAATTTCAACACCTGTTGACACCTATTTGTGTAACTGAATAACTGATTTAGAGTAAGTCCAAAGTATTTTATTTATCAGACTACTTTGTAATCTCAGACAGAGTATAAACAAACATTAATGTGAGATTTTTATTGCTGTGGGGCAATGTGATACACTAATATACAGCACACTGTCTGATCTCCTAAAAAGAGGTACAACTGGATTTTCATCTCAGAAAGACATACCCCCTAAAAGGGTCACTTGGGAGGTATGACCAACACTTTTTAACCAAGCAAAAATCATCACAGGAAAACATATAAAAATGTGAGTGTTTGGTTTTTTTTTTTGCACTTTTTTATATGATTATAAAAGTAACGGATGGGTTCGACATATACCTATGGAATCAAAAGAAAGCCTGCTTATCCTTTAAAAACACGATTTAAATTGTTTGGGTGTAGTAAATGAATTAGAGGGAAAATATGGTTGAACAAAGACATACTAAAAAGGCCAAAATTGTTCTTGCCCTCTAGTTAAAATAAATAAATAAATAAATAAAGCCCTTGTCGCCATGGGGAAGCATTCACCTTAATTCAAGTTTGCATATCTAAAAACTGCATTATGTTAGTTCATAGACCAGAAAATGTACAGATAAGGAGACTAACACTTCTTACATATACCAATGTATACTAATTGTGTGGTATCCCATGCGGTACCAGTTACATTCTAACCCCTTCCCAACAATGGACGTACATGTACGTCCCGTGAAACTTTCACTTAGTGACAGAGGACGTACATGTACGTCCCAGAAGTCGGGGTCCCCGCGCAGCTGCACACCGTTCAAGGACAACGGATTACTTTGGCGAAAAAAAAATGTCCTAGCCGGGCGTTAAGTGACGGCAGCGTGTGTGCGCAGCCGGTCACTAAGGGGTTAATATGCTTGTTACGTTTATCAGAGACATATCATATGCCAATTAAAGCCATTTCAGTGACATCATATGCTAATTAAGCTCTGTGCAGTACCAGGATATGTCACTTTCAGTTTGCTGAGAAATAAGTGTGAAGAACTCCTAAACTGTACTTCTGTTGGACTTTTGGTTTATGTGACATACTAGTGTAAAAGCCCGTGTACATGGGCCAAGGTCTGGGTGATGTTAACCCTTTGAGTGGCATTCAAAGGGTTAAGAGGCCGGTCCTGCTCTGTGTATTGCCGCCACCAGTGCAATGCAGTCATGCACCGTAGAGACTGCCCGAACGCACAGAATGCTCCCAGCATTCCTACACCTCCCAGCATTCTGCGCATTCGGGCAGTCTCTACTGCACATGACTGCATCGGACATCTGGCCCTTTATATTATAGGATAGGCAATATTAAATGCAGTTTTCAAATATGACACTTTAAGGATCAATACAGCTTTATTGTGGAAACAGATTTCTTTTCCCATCCAGTATGGAACACAGGCACCATGTGGGTGAGCTCCCCTCCTCCAGAAAGCAGGGCCCTTTAATAAGACGGGGAGGTTATGCACTAAGGTGTGATAAAGAGGATAACGTGCAGATGACTTCTCCAGTGATATCACTTCTCCAATTCTACGTCATTCTATGGAGCCGATGCAGTAAGTTCTCTCCCACATGAAGAATCTTTGTACATAGGCTCCATATAGAATAACATAGGAACTGGAAAAGTGATGTCTGTGGAGAAGTTATCTCCACTTTATCACCTCTTAGTGCATCTCCCCCCGGGCCTTTGAGTCAGAGACTCCCTCTTTCTCCTCCAGGTCAACCCCCATCTATTCTACCAGATTCAAGTACCTTTTCAAGCAAGAGAAGAGTTGGCGCTGCTCTGTTTTCTGGTCCCCCTTCCCTTTAGATATGGGGCTGTATAATCCTTCATTAGGCGGCTCCCATGGGCTGGACTGCCCAGTTCACAGGAGTGTCTTTGGACTATTTCCCTGTGGAGGTGACTTTATGGTAAGTCTGTTCCTCACTGCTAAACTGCTTTACCTAGGTGGGAGCCTGAAGAATGGCGAGTTAACCCTCTGAGTGTCATAGTCCTTTCTACTATGTCCCGCTGTTCTCTGACCTCACTCTATTCCTATCTCCCCTCACCTTCATAGGACTATTTGTCCAAGTGGCTACCCTGTTTTATTCCTCTTATTAACCCTCTGCGTGTGTGGGGAGCCACTGTTTGTTTGGTATACAGTATAGGGGCGGGAATTAGATTGCTCAGAATCCCCTGGTTCACGGGCTTTTTTTTTTTGTTGGGTATCCTTTTTTGGCTTCCTTCTTACTCATCCATTGTTTACAGTAACCCTTTGCATGCCAGATAAGTATTTTTCTTGGGGTTTTATAAAACTGGTTTCTACATTGAACTACTTTTACCCTCGTTCAGAACACTTTCTCTGGACATGTCTGATCACCAAGAGACACTCGGGGAAAACCAAACCTGAAGATTCAGGGGCTTCCCTAACACCCCCCCCCACCCACCCAGTTCACCGTTCCTCATGCCATTCTGGGCTTCCAATGAAAAATTCTGGGACCCTATGACTTTCATGCACTGTGGTCCCCACTACACCTCCCTATACCTCTTGGCCATCCAGCACTGATCAAGACCCAGTGTGGGTTAAAACTCCGATGTCCTCTGTGGCACCCAGTCCCCCATCAGACAAATTGATCCTGTTTTTAACGGTCACCCAACTAATTGGGGAAATGTCCGATAAGGAAATTGACACAGAGGAAGATACGGACTCTTCCTTGTCCTTTTGGGGATCCCTATGAGGCTGACCCTTACCCCTCAGCAGAGGAGGCTCATCGGATCGTATGCAGGTGACCCCCCATGTCTCTGAGGCCTCTGATTGGAATCTACCTCTCCTGATATTTTCCAGAGAAGCAAGAAAGACTCCCCAGTTTTTCCTCCTAACAGCACCATAGACAAGGTCCTACTGGAGGAATGGAAAATATCACAGAAGAGCCTTTTGCTTAATAACAGCATCTCAAAACTATACCCCTAGTACAATGAGCTTCCCCTCTTGCGATCAATCCTCCCTACTTCACACTTGGCCAGAAATAAAGATTTTCCATTGATAGATGCTGTGTGATTACTTTGGGGGTTCTATTTATCCCATTTTCTTGCAAGTACAAGCACACTGGCTGTCCATATTGTATACACAGACGCTTCCTTATGTTGTTTTGCAGTTCAGTTTTTTTAGACATTGTTAGGAAGATCAAAATGGCTCTAGTCATCCTAATTCCTCCCTTCAGGTCCCATCAGCCTGGTCTGCAGATCTTGTAAAGTCAGTCTATCAAGGAATTGTTCCGCCTTCCTCTGAGAAATATTGACCATGTTCCAGGCTAGGAAGCCAATTTCTTCCAAAGTGCATCATAAGATTTGGGACATTTTCTAATGAGGGGCGCGCTGATAAAGGTATGTCTGGTGAGACCTTTGATCTTCCTATGGTTTTGACTTTTTTGGAAGATGGCGTGAACAGATATATTGGTCTGAGCTCTATCAAGGCACAGATCTCATCTATTTAACCCCTTAAGGACTACGTGACATACTATGACTGTCATGGTCCTTAAATACTTAATGCCCAGGCTGGTATTCCCCTACAATCCACCCCTGTTGGTGTCTGTCGACACCTGAGGTTACATGGCTCCAGTTTAGTTCTATGGAATGCTGGTATCCTATGACGTTTTTTTTTTTTTTTCGTTTCCCTTCCTCAAATCTTATGGGTGCTTTAGAATATCCCCATAGTTCCTGTGTTCCATTTTGTATGTAAGAGAAAATAGGATTTTAGTGAACTTCACATTAAATCCTTTTCTCTTAGTCCAACAGTACTCCGGCCCAGAGAAAAACACAGTTTTCCTTCCCCGAGCAGAGCAGTCCTCTTGGGGTCTTTGTTCAGACAGTTTCCTTCTTTCCATCCTGCTTTTTAGTAATTTTTTGTGCCATTTTACTATATGTGAATCTGGGAGAATAACTGGCGAAGAAGTCTCCGCCTCAAAGACCCTGTCTTTTAAAATGCCCTGCCTTCTGGAGGAGGGGAGCTCAACCCACTGATTCCTGAGTTCCACATGGACTAAGGGAAAATGATTTACTGGTAAGCTCACTATAATCCTAATATTGTAGGACTTTTTCCTGCAGTAAAATAAGAGTCCTCCCACTGCTAAGACATGTTTCTTTCCAATCTGCCATGACGAACCAGTTACTAGCCCATTCTATAGGGAGCTGTAACACATGGCTCCTCTCTCCCATAGAATACAAGAGAATAACTGTCTGGACACCAGGTGGTGATGCTTCCAACAGTTTGATATTGAAAAGCAAGTTTGAACCCTAATAACTGGGGAACCAATCATTTCCCCATCAGTGGGAGTATCCTTGTTTTCATGAATTCCATAATAAAGCTATAGTGATCCTTTGTGTTTATGAGATGACCCACTCTACCTTATACTGTGATCTGCGGGAGATATTGATCCTATAGAGAACAGGAGAAGATACTACAGACCTCAAGTGGTTATTGGACTAGACGTCCCATCATCCTTAGCCAGCCAGCAAACAGCTGGAGAGGATCATTTTTGTCAAGAAACAGCTGGGTGTACACGTCTGCCTGAGGATGATGGCAGTTGTAGTTCAACAACAGCAGAGAGGCTGCATAGAAATCCAACAAATGCAATAAATAACTAAGGGCTGGATTCAAAAATGAAAAAGGAGCAATTATGGAATGTACCAAGAGTACAGCTGGGAGTGAAAGCAATCCCCAAGGATTTAAATTAGGCTTTTAACATCCGTGAATGCTACAGAGATATCCTGTATACTGCTTTGCAAAGCTTTGGAAATTCCCCAGCATTCAAGGTGAAAAATACAATTTAAATCAGTGTGAATGTTTATTCCGTCTGCTGCAGTTGGTATATTCCATCATTGCACACAGTATGGTTTCTGCATACAGCCCTAAAACATTGATCACCATTCTGTGATATTTATTGTGTAAATAGTAAATCATTACCGAGATGGAGCAGCATTCAGGTGGTCAGGATACACTGGTACAGAGAGAAGGGGGTCCTGAGGCTGAGGAATGGGGTACAATGGTAGTGGCTTCTTTGGGGGAGGTGGTTTCCCTGGAGCAGTCTCTTGTAGGAGCTATGCAAGGATTACAAGAAGACAGAGGTTACCACAGCTCTGATATCCACTGGGCAGGTCTTGTGGTCTGGTCCTCTGCTGTCACTTGTGCCTTTCCAGAGACCAGTCACCTGACTATGTCATCAGATAGATTAGGCTCACAGACATGATATACTTCTGGCTACTAGTCAGGACACACAGCTCAGCTTGTCAGGAACATACAGACTTTGAGCTTACCAATAGTCATAAAAACACTAAATGGACTGTTCTGCTGGTCATGGGAAATCCACATATTAACACCTTTTCTGCCAAGTGTCCAGAATTATCCTCCGCACAAAGAAGTGTTGATATGCTTTAATCTGTGACTGGGTCACTCACTACTACCGTGTCACCCTACATCACCCAGTCCAGTGCCCACAACAACCCCTTAATACATCCCTATCTCTCATAGAAAACTGGCTAAATGAAAGTTCTTTGTAGGAGTAACAACAATAAGAGGGGAATTATGGGACAGACAGACTAGGCATGTGAACGAGCCCTGAGATGCTAGGAACATTTTGTACATGTGAGATCTGAGGGCGGTTACAAGTTATTACTCGTATGAAGAACTTGTTAGCCCAAGTGATACTTAAGAAGATCAATTAAATCTGACCCCAGTGCCAGGGCTGGTACTAACCCATTCCGACAACCAGGCACACTATCGTGCAAAATACCTTCACCTACACCATCACCAAAGTTTGCCCAACACGCAGGGCTGTGTTACCTGAGACCGCCGTGGAAGGGGGTCCGCAGGAAGAGGCCGATTAGGGGGGGGAGGCCTGTCCTGAGCAGCAGCCTGAATGAAGAGAGCCATGAGAATGAGACAGTGCCATGCATGGGGCCAAGGTGTACCGGGTGATGGGGAGGGGGCAGAAGCCCCAGAATGGATGCAGGGTAGCAACAAGGGATGAGTGTCACAGCAGAGTGAGGTTACTAACATTAGCAGGAGTCTTAGAGCACAAAGTGAAGGCTTAGGACACTAGGGCAGGCTGACATGGACTGCACATAAACACACATACAGTGCACAGATCCACTTCAAATGTATACACCCTGCAATCCACAACACACACACACACACACACTACGTTGTAACACAGAAGTTCACACACACACACACACACACACACACACACACACACACACACACACACACACACACACACACACACTTACTTGTAACACTGCAATGGATTTCACACATTGGCTGCATTGTGTAACACAGAATCCAGTGCAGTACTCAGTATGGACCCGCGAGGTGTATTGCACAGGTAACGTCACACATTATAGCAGTGGTACTCCAGCTTTTTTTGGTCAGGGTACACCTAACACGCAGTCTGGCATTTTTCGGGGCACCCCTATCATTTTATGTAATTTGTCAAGGGTGTAATGTAGGTTACAAATACATAAATATATAGTTATTGTTAGACCTCACAACTAAAATAACCATACTGTGCATAGTAATATACTTAAATATACAGTTGGAAGTCTATAATCACATTTTTGTCATAGCATTATAGATACAATGGGGCACCCTAAGTGGATGTCCGTGGCACACCAAAGTGACACGGCACCCTGATCAAGAAACACTGCATTATAGTAATATAAATCCCTGCATCGCACCAGGAAAAACTAACACAACTTGCAAGACTGCACCACACTATAGAAACCAGCAGAACACAACAAGGACACACTCTGGACTGGACAATGACACACACTCACACTCACTACACCTCTCCCATATTATTTTTTTAATATATGCCACACACAGAGATATAGATTATATACCTACTCCAGTTATGATTTAGGACATTGAGAGCACAGGTTTAACAAGCAGGTAATTACCTGGCAGCGCTTGTGCACTGGATCAGGTGGAAGAGGCTTGGATGGAGGCTCAGGCCGGTTGGACCCCTGAGGATCGGGCCGAGCGAGAGGGAAAAAGAAGAAACAAAGAGAATGGAGACAAATAGAAGATCCAGTGAATGGAAGAGGTTAGTCTTGTGTTAATACTATACCCTGTGGTATACAATGGACATACAGCATGCCAATAGAGGTGCAATGCCAGGCATGATCTGAGCATGACAAGGACATAATCCCCCCAAATAGACCTAAGGGGTCTGAATGTTGCCCTCCCCAATACTCACCGGCCTCCAAATTCACATTAGGATTGATAGACACTGCCCATCCTATATTGTAATTCGCTAACTAAGTTTGTCAGAAGCCGTCATGCGCAGTAGAGACTGCCCGCGCCGCGGCTGATCCGGAGCAGGGCACTCCGAATTCAGACTGGAGTCCGGTGCACAGAGAGGACTACGATCTGAATTCAGAGCGCCCCGCTCCATTATCAGCCGCAGGGAGGGCAGTCTCTACTCTGTGTATAACTGCCCCATGCACACTCACACCTCTGTGTATAACTGCCCCATGCGCACACACCTCTGTGTAAAAACTGCCCCATGCGCACTCACCTGTGTATAACTTCCCCACGCGCACTCACACCTCTGTGTACAACTGTCCCACGCTCACACACCTGTGTACAACTGTCCCACGCGCACTCACCTCTGTGTACAACTGTCCCACGCTCACACACCTGTGTACAACTGTCCCACGCGCACTCACCTCTGTGTACAACTGTCCCACGCTCACACACCTGTGTACAACTGTCCCACGCGCACTCACCTCTGTGTACAACTGTCCCACGCGCGCACACCTCTGTGTACAACTGTCCCACGCGCGCACACCTCTGTGTACAACTGTCCCACGCGCGCACACCGCTGTGTACAACTGTCCCACGCGCGCACACCTCTGTGTACAACTGTCCCACGCGCGCACACCTCTGTGTACAACTGTCCCACGCGCGCACACCTCTGTGTACAACTGTCCCACGCGCGCACACCTCTGTGTACAACTGTCCCACGCGCGCACACCGCTGTGTACAACTGTCCCACGCGCGCACACCTCTGTGTACAACTGTCCCACGCGCACTCACCTCTGTGTACAACTGTCCCACGCTCACACACCTGTGTACAACTGTCCCACGCGCACACCTCTGTGTACAACTGTCCCACGCTCACACACCTGTGTACAACTGTCCCACGCGCACACCTCTGTGTACAACTGTCCCACGCTCACACACCTGTGTACAACTGTCCCACGCTCACACACCTGTGTACAACTGTCCCACGCGCACTCACCTCTGTGTACAACTGTCCCACGCGCGCACACCTCTGTGTACAACTGTCCCACGCGCGCACACCTCTGTGTACAACTGTCCCACGCGCGCACACCGCTATGTACAACTGTCCCACGCGCGCACACCTCTGTGTACAACTGTCCCACGCGCGCACACCTCTGTGTACAACTGTCCCACGCGCGCACACCTCTGTGTACAACTGTCCCACGTGCGCACACCTCTGTGTACAACTGTCCCACACGCGCACACACCTCTGTGTACAACTGTCCCACGCGCGCACACCGCTGTGTACAACTGTCCTACGCGCGCACACCGCTGTGTACAACTGTCCCACGCGCGCACACCGCTGTGTACAACTGTCCCACGCGCGCACACCTCTGTGTACAACTGTCCCACGCGCGCACACCTCTGTGTACAACTGTCCCACGCGCGCACACCTCTGTGTACAACTGTCCCACGCGCGCACACCTCTGTGTACAACTGTCCCACGCGCGCACACCTCTGTGTACAACTGTCCCACGCTCACACACCTCTGTGTACAACTGTCCCACGCGCGCACACCTCTGTGTACAACTGTCCCACGCGCGCACACCTCTGTGTACAACTGTCCCACGCGCGCACACCTCTGTGTACAACTGTCCCACGCGCGCACACCTCTGTGTACAACTGTCCCACGCGCGCACACCTCTGTGTACAACTGTCCCACGCGCACACACCTCTGTGTACAACTGTCCCACGTGCACACACCTCTGTGTACAACTGTCCCACGCGCACACACCTCTGTGTACAACTGTCCCACGTGCACTCACCTCTGTGTACAACTGTCCCACGCGCGCACACCTCTGTGTACAACTGTCCCACGCGCACACACCTCTGTATAACTGCCCGATGCATATGTCTCAGCACCTTATGACACACACGCAGTTGTAATATTCATGCCACCTGCCCTTCAGGAAGGGGATTCCTCTACCCCCCCCCCCCCCCAAACCCACTCCAAGATGGACAGTTCAGGTCCTCCCAACCCCTCTACATGTCCGGCTGTACACCATTGCTTTAGTCTTGGTGCCAGCTTGTGGGATGGAAATGGCTCCAGGGTGGGTTATTATTGCTGGCTCTTCCCTCACCTTGCTGTTGGCTGACATCACCTGGAGCTCAGTGCCCTGTGTCCAAAGAGGTGGAGGAGGAGGGCGCTGTGGACGGTGCTGGCTGCTTGTCTGGGTGACCCTGTGGGAAAAGAAGCCTCAGATGGGCACAGGATGCGACTTTAGTGCCCGTTGGGGCAGAATGTTAAGAGAAGGGTATTGTATGTATAGTGTGAGGTGGCCAAGTACACTGGGCAGTGTGTGAGGCCTGTGTAGGCAATACACAGACTGACCTATAATCCAGGAATACAGTGTGTGAGACTGACCTATAGGGAAATGGCGCAGGGAACACAGTGAGTGAGACTGACCTATAAGGAGATGGCACAAGGAACACAGTGTGTGTAGGGAGATGGCACAAGGAACACAGTATGTGAGACTGACCTATAGGGAGATGGCACAAGGAACACAGTGTGTGAGACTGACCTATAGGGAGATGGCACAAGGAACACAGTGTGTGTAGGGAGATGGCACAAGGAACACAGTGTGTGAGACTGACCTATAGGGAGATGGCACAAGGAACACAGTGTGTGTAGGGAGATGGCACAAGGAACACAGTGTGTGTAGGGAGATGGCACAAGGAACACAGTGTGTGAGACTAACCTATAGTGAGATGGCACAAGGAACACAGTGCGTGAGACTGACCTATAGGGAGATGGCACAAGGAACACAGTGTGTGAGACTGACCTATAGGGAGATGGAGTAGGGAGCATTCTAGGAACACAGTGTGTGACACTGACCTATAGGGAGATGGTACAGGGAGCATTCCAGGAACACAGTGTGTGACACTGACCTATAGGGAGATGGTACAGGGAGCATTCCAGGAACACAGTGTGTGAGACTGACCTATAGGGAGATGGAGTAGGGAGCATTCTAGGAACACTGTGCGTGAGACTGACCTATAGGGAGATGGCACAGGGAGCATTCCAGGAACACAGTGTGTGACACTGACCTATAGGGAGATGGTGTAGGGAGCATTCCAGGAACACAGTGTGTGAGACTGACCTATAGGGAGATGGAGTAGGGAGCATTCTAGGAATACTGTGCGTGAGACTGACCTATAGGGAGATGGCACAGGGAGCATTCCAGGAACACAGTGTGTGACACTGACCTATAGGGAGATGGCACAAGTAACACAGTGCGTGAGACTGACCTATAGGGAGCGTTCTAGGAACACAGTGCGACACCGACCTATAAGGAGATGGCACAAGGAACACAGTGACTGAAACTGACCTATAGGGAGATGGCATAGGGAGCATTCCAGGTACACAGTGTGTGAGACTGACCTATAAGGAGATGGCACAAGGAACACAGTGTGTGAGACTGACCTATAGGGAGATGGCACAAGGAACACAGTACGTGAGACTGACCTATAGGGAGATGGCACAAGGAACACAGTACGTGAGACTGACCTATAAGGAGATGGCACAAGGAACACAGTGACTGAAACTGACCTATAGGGAGATGGCGTAGGGAGCTTTCCAGGAACACAGTGTGTGAGACTGACCTATAGGGAGATGGCATAAGGAACACAGTACATGAGACTGACCTATAGGGAGATGGCACAAGGAACACAGTGCGTGAGACTGACCTATAGGGAGATGGCACAAGGAACACAGTACGTGAGACTGACCTATAGGGAGATGGCATAAGGAACACAGTGCGTGAGACTGACCTATAGGGAGATGGCACAAGGAACACAGTGCGTGAGACTGACCTATAGGGAGATGGCATAAGGAACACAGTACGTGAGACTGACCTATAGGGAGATGGCACAAGGAACACAGTACGTGAGACTGACCTATAGGGAAATGGCATAAGGAACACAGTGACTGAAACTGACCTATAGGGAGATGGCGTAGGGAGCTTTCCAGGAACACAGTGTGTGAGACTGACCTATAGGGAGATGGCATAAGGAACACAGTACATGAGACTGACCTATAGGGAGATGGCATAAGGAACACAGTACATGAGACTGACCTATAGGGAGATGGTACAGGGAGCATTCCAGGAACACAGTGTGTGAGACTGACCTATAGGGAGATGGCACAAGGAACACAGTGCGTGAGACTGACCTATAGGGAGATGGTACAGGGAGCATTCCAGGAACACAGTGTGTGAGACTGACCTATAAGGAGATGGCATAAGGAACACAGTACATGAGACTGAACTATAGGGAGATGGCATAAGGAACACAGTACATGAGACTGAACTATAGGGAGATGGCATAAGGAACACAGTACATGAGACTGAACTATAGGGAGATGGCACAAGGAACACAGTACATGAGACTGAACTATAGGGAGATGGCACAAGGAACACAGTGCGTGAGACTGACCTATAGGGAGATGGTACAGGGAGCATTCCAGGAACACAGTGTGTGAGACTGACCTATAGGGAGATGGCACAAGGAACACAGTGTGTGAGACTGACCTATAGGGAGATGGCACAAGGAACACAGTGCGTGAGACTGACCTATAGGGAGATGGTACAGGGAGCATTCCAGGAACACAGTGTGTGAGACTGACCTATAGGGAGATGGCACAAGGAACACAGTGTGTGAGACTGACCTATAGGGAGATGGCACAAGGAACACAGTGCGTGAGACTGACCTATAGGGAGATGGTACAGGGAGCATTCCAGGAACACAGTGTGTGAGACTGACCTATAAGGAGATGGCATAAGGAACACAGTACATGAGACTGAACTATAGGGAGATGGCATAAGGAACACAGTACATGAGACTGAACTATAGGGAGATGGCACAAGGAACACAGTACATGAGACTGAACTATAGGGAGATGGCACAAGGAACACAGTGCGTGAGACTGACCTATAGGGAGATGGTACAGGGAGCATTCCAGGAACACAGTGTGTGAGACTGACCTATAGGGAGATGGCACAAGGAACACAGTGTGTGAGACTGACCTATAGGGAGATGGCACAAGGAACACAGTGCGTGAGACTGACCTATAGGGAGATGGTACAGGGAGCATTCCAGGAACACAGTGTGTGAGACTGACCTATAGGGAGATGGCACAAGGAACACAGTGTGTGAGACTGACCTATAGGGAGATGGCACAAGGAACACAGTGCGTGAGACTGACCTATAGGGAGATGGCACAAGGAACACAGTGTGTGTAGGGAGATGGCACAAGGAACGCAGTGCGCGAGACTGACCTATAGGGAGATAGCGCAGGGAGCATACAAGGAACACAGTGCGTGAGACTGACTTATAGGGACATGGCGTAGGGAGCATTCCAGGAACACAGTGTGTGAGACTGACCTATAGGGAGATGGCACAAGGAACACAGTGTGTGAGACTGACCTATAGTGAGATGGCACAAGGAATACAGTGTGTGAGACTGACCTATAGGGAGATGGTACAGGGAGCATTCCAGGAACACAGTGCGTGAGACTGACCTATAAGGAGATGGCACAAGGAACAGTGTGTGTGAGACTGACCTATAAGGAGATGGCACAAGGAACAGTGTGCGTGAGACTGCCCTATAAGGAGATGGCACAAGGAACACAGTGCGTGAGACTGACCTATAGGAAGATGGTACAGGGAGCATTCCAGGAACACAGTGCGTGAGACTGACCTATAAGGAGATGGCACAAGGAACAGTGTGTGTGAGACTGACCTATAAGGAGATGGCACAAGGAACACAGTGCGTGAGACTGACCTATAGGGAGATGGTACAGGGAGCATTCCAGGAACACAGTGCGTGAGACTGACCTATAAGGAGATGGCACAAGGAACAGTGTGTGTGAGACTGACCTATAAGGAGATGGCACAAGGAACAGTGTGCGTGAGACTGACCTATAAGGAGATGGCACAAGGAACACAGTGTGTGAGACTGACCTATAGGGAGATGGCGCAAGGAACACAGTGTGTGAGACTGACCTATAGGGAGATGGCGCAGGGAGCATTCCAGGAACACAGTGCGTGAGACTGACCTATAAGGAGATGGCACAAGGAACAGTGTGTGTGAGACTGACCTATAAGGAGATGGCACAAGGAACACAGTGCGCAAGACTGCCCTATAGGGTAGAGAATTTAAATAATAAATGAGCTGTAATGACTTTTGAATTCATCATCTCCCTGCAGTGGGACTATCCTTATTTTTACTCACCAAAAAAACTCTACATTTGGTTATAAAAAAGTTTAATTCTGTGTTAAATGACCTGGATGAGGTGACGTCAGTAGAAGGTGTAGTTATGCTGGCACTGCCAGGGTGTGTGTGTGTTCTGTGGGCATTGTCTCAGGGGGGAATCATCTACCTACCTGTACTGGCACTTGGTGCCCTTGCTGAATTTCCCCAATCTCCTCTTCAGGGCTTCGCGTCTGATGTAACAGAATCCGAGCAACAGCACCAGTGGCACGAACAAGAGGAAGATCAGCAGGAGGGCAGTGGTGAGGGCGCTGCCAGCTAGATGCAATCAGGACAAACCGTTACTGACCGGGAAAGACAATGTGATGGGGGGTGAGGGGGTGTTAGATGAGAGAGAGAGGCAGTTCAAGTGTCTGAAAGGGCACCCCTGACCACACAGAGGGCACATGCATAAAGGCACAGTGGAGTAATCCTGGCTCAAACCATCTGCACCTTAGGGAACAAACTAAATCTCCAGTTGATTTAAATGGAGTTTTTAACCCTGTGAATGCTAGAGAGGCCTCTGATGCATTGCTCCACTAGCTGCAGACATCCTCTGTACCCAAAGGAATAACTGCAGGGGGAGCTGTTGAGACAGTCCAGCTTTCAAGAGGGTACCCAACGGTGTACTTACGCCCGGGTGTAAGAGCTGTATGCACCGGTGCCCTTCACTGGTACACGTCTCTAGTATTCAGTGGGTAAAAGTCTCATTTAAATCAATGGGTATTTGGGACATTTGTATTTGTCCCCTATAGCACAGTTGCTTTGGTCTTTATACATATGGCCTAAAGCATCGGGAATAGCAGAGAAGGGCAAATCTGAAGGAGAGAACAGTTTTCGGTGTGAGATCTTTAACCCCAGGACGTGAATGCACTGGACTCTTACCTTTCTCCAGCGCCAGAGGCCCACTGTCCGTGCTTCCGCCCTGTCCATAACTCCTGCAATCTGGAGGTGCCCAGCCGGGGTCACAGTGGCAGTTATTGTTACTGTTACAGACCTGGAGGGGCAGAAATGAGCAACCAACTGGGTGTGTGTGAGGGGAGAACCGGACGTACAAGAGAGGAGGGGAGTGTGAGGGCTGGACAAGGGATAAGGTTGTATGGGGAGAGAGACAGACAACTACAGTGGTAGGGACAGCACTAGACAATGTGTCAGGGAGACACTCTCTTACTAGCTGAAGAAGAGACCTATCCATACACCCACCCACTCACACTGACCCCCACACCACATATCAAACTCTTATAGAGACAGACACCACTAGTGACAGAGTTGTAGTACAAGAGTAACTGAATGATAAAGTATCCTCCTCCAGTCCCTTTTACCTAGTGTAACACTGCTCACCTCAGATGTGGAATCTGGTCACATGACCGGACAGATCACAGCAAAGGACAATCTTCTTACTGTGATCATAAGGAAAACACTGCCCCCCTTGACAGGTTTTTCCTTATGATCACTGAAGATTGTCCCTCTCTGTGATCCATCAGGACAGTCTTGCTGCTCTGAGGTGAGCAGTGTTACATCAGTAAAAGGGTCAGGAGGGGGATACTTTATCATTCAATTACTCTTGTACTACAACTCTGACAGAATTGATATAACACTCTCCATGGCCCTAATACTATGAAGATTAACTGGACAGTAATGGCCCAGAAAAATCCCGTTTTGTAGCGGTTAAAATAATAAACAATATGCTCCAAACCCTATCTCTCAAACCACTATGGTATGAGAGATATAGGTATTCAAAGTTCTCCCCTCTGACAGCAGGAGTTTCTTAGTTGTTCTAGTAGAGGAGGCTCTGCAGCAGAGTCAAAATCTCTTTATTTCAAAAGAATTACTTTATTGGAACAGTCTACAAAGTGTGTTGGAAACCAGGAACACTTTGTAGACCGTTCCAATGAAGTAACTCTTTACAGGAGGGGAGAACTTTGAATCCCTATATCTCTCATACCATAGCGGTTTGAGAGATAGGGTTTGGAGAATATTGTTTATTATTTTAACCTCTACAAAACTGGATACAATTTTTCTGGGACATTAGCTTCCCTTTAATCGGAGCGGCTTTTATTTTGAAACATTACTAAGTGTCAGAGGGGTGGACAATATATTTTAAAGAATGCACTGCTCACCCTGCTGGCACTCAGAAATTTACACTGCAATCTTGCATTTTTTTTTTTTTTAACTTTGTGCCCATTGTTTTTGTTTTTTTTAGTCTAATTTATGCTGGTGAATTTGTCATTACTGAGTAGGGAGGAGCATCTGTCACTTACAGCTACAGTGTCCACATAAAACAGAAGGGATAAAATAGTGGTGGACAAATAAAAATAATCTCTAAATCTTATGAAGCACAGCACTGGGACACTTATCCGGATCCGGTATGTGGACGTAGGTTTTCTTTATATCATAGACACCCCCACAGAAGGAAATATAAAGGAGCAGTATAAGCCAACAGGCCTGGGTGGGTTTAGAAGTTGATGTCACCATAAAAGGTTGGAATGAAAGGAAGGACTATGATTGTTGTCTTAGCAACACAGGAAACTTGGTAAATTGGTTTATCACTGCAAGTTTCTTTGTAAAACATTTTGAACGATGCACCTCCTAAGAGTGATAATCCTCTTCTTGTAGTCAACAGGAAAACTCTACAAACTGTATATATGTGAGACAGGGGACGTGGAGATAGACATATGAACAGCAGCTCTTACCCCACGCCCGTTACATTTACTCTTACAGCTCTGCACCTTCAGTGTGGCGACATCCTGACACCGCTGCTTCACACACACCTGAAGGAGGAACAACAGAGGTGAGCTGGGCGCGTGCAGGGGAGGTGGTTTAGAGGAAAATGAGATCCGACTGGGTAGGACAAAGTATAATCCATGTGTGATTTGGGGTGTATTTGGTGAATACCAGAGTATTCATGAACTTTTCTTACCTTTCCTGTCCCACACACTGTTCCTGTCATCACAAGAGCTGGGTCCCAGATGTCATCACCTAGATTGAAATGTGTCCCGCGACAGGACACCTCGCTTCCATTGACTGTGACGCGGACTGCAACAATCTGCACGCTGGAGCCCAGTTTCGGACGGTCACTGCCACCCTGACACTGAATCTTTCCACACCACACGTCCCTGCAGGACAGGACAGTGTGAAGTTATGCACAAGACAAGAGGTGAGGTGAGGTGGGGGGCACAAGACAAGACAGGAGGTGAGGCACAAGACAAGACAGGAGGTGAGGCGGAGGACACAAGACAAGAGGTGAGGTGAGGCGGGGGCACAAGACAAGACAGGAGGTGAGGCGGAGGACACAAGACAAGAGGTGAGGCGGGGGCACAAGACAAGACAGGAGGGGAGGCGGGTGAGGCACAAGACAAGACAGGAGGGGAAGCGGGTGAGGCACAAGACAAGACAGGAGGGGAGGTGGGTGAGGCACAATACAGGAGGGTAGGTGGGTGGGGCACAAGACAGGAGGGTAGGCGGGTGAGGCACAAGACAAGACAGGAGGTGAGGCGGGGGGCACAAGACAGGAGGGTAGGCGGGTGAGGCACAAGACAAGACAGGAGGTGAGGCGGGTGAGGCACAAGACAAGACAGAAGGTGAGGCGGGTGAGGCACAAGACAAGACAGAAGGTGAGGCACAAGACAAGACAGGAGGTGAGGCGGGTGAGGCACAAGACAAGAGAGGAGGGGAGGCAGAGGGCACAAGACAAGAGAGGAGGTGAGGCGGGTGGGGCACAAGACACGAGAGGAGGTGAGGCGGGGGGGCACAAGACAGGAGGGTAGGCGGGTGGGGCACAAGACAGGAGGCAGTGCTAGGGTAGTTATAACATGTATCTCATTTCTAATGTTATTACATTTGGGGTGGTTACAGCACGTACTTTTCTGCACAGGGTAGGTAAGTGCCATTTGGACCTCGGCCACAGTTTCCATACTTATCCCCTCTCATGTTCACTTTACTGAAGCAAGATTTGGGAGCTGGGGTGGAACCTGCAGAGAGAGGGGACAGATTGGAAATGTCTTTATTGTGCTGCAAATAAGAGCTGACAAAAGCACCTCTGTGTATTAACAATAACCCATCTATAGGGGGCAATGTGAAGAGGTCTTCCCTTCATGTTTCTATGTGAATGCTCCCCTCTAGACTGTAAGCTCTCACCAGCAGGGGGCCCTCTGATCCTTCTGTTCTCCACACTTGATTTGTACTATTTAATACCTCTGTATGTCTATTCCCAATTGTACAGCGCTGCGGAATAAGTTGGTGCTATACAAATAAAGAATAAAAATAACACTGACCACTGGCGTGTTCTTTTTGATACGTCATTCTGTAATGTCTGTGCTGTTTTCTGTTCCCACTTTATGTTGTTGAAGATTCATAAAAATAAAATCCTATAATATAAAAGGCCAGATGTATGTTTGTCTGATGCAGTCATGTGCAGTAGAGACTGCCCAAATGCGCAGAATGCTAGGCCCGTGTACACAGGCTTTTACACTAGTATATACATAAAAAACAATACACCTATCTGCCATGTTCTGTAGAGGACCACATACTGCTCTGGTGTGCTATCAGGGGCCCCACACGTGTCCTGTACACAGATGTATCCACTCCCTGTGTTTTAGTGTCTGTCTGTGTGTAGACCGCCCCCTTGTGCCTATGAGTCTCACTGCTCCTAAGCACCACCTTCCCTGGCAGTGTCAGTATTTCTATATATAACCTTTAATATGGAATTATCAACTGCTATGATCTCCAACCAGCCAAAAGAGGTAGGTACAAAAACTAACCCCCACCCCCAAGTCACCTGTACCCTTAATGCCAGTGAAAACCTACCAGGCCCCCACAAATTCTGACACTGTGTCCGGAGGGTCCTACACTCCCCTTGGTAGCAGTTGGCTACCCCTTTCTCACAGGGCTCTCCGTTCTGCAAGAAAACATTTGGGGGGCAGTGGGGGGACACCCCATTACAGTATTCAGGCAGGTCGCACTCTCCTAAGGGCTCTCTGCATACCGACCCGGGAGGCTTTAACTGTGAGCAAAGGAAACGCAGCATGAATGGTGGATTTATCCTGTATTTACCATATCACTAAACCTAGTATTTACCATATCACTAAAACCCAGTATTTACCACATCACTAAAACCCAGTATTTACCATATCACTAAACCCAGTATTTACCTGATCACTAAACCCAGTATTTACCTGATCACTAAACCTAGTATTTACCTGATCACTAAACCTAGTATTTACCATATAACTAAAACCCAATATTTACCATATCACTAAACCCAGTATTTACCACATCACTAAAACCCAGTATTTACCAGATCTCTAAACCCAGTATTTACCAGATCTCTAAACCCAGTATTTACCAGATCTCTAAACCCAGTATTTACCAGATCTCTAAACCCAGTATTTACCAGATCTCTAAACCCAGTATTTACCACATCACTAAAACCCAGTATTTACCAGATCTCTAAACCCAGTATTTACCAGATCTCTAAACCCAGTATTTACCAGATCTCTAAACCCAGTATTTACCAAATCTCTAAACCCAGTATTTACCACATCACTAAAACCCAGTATTTACCAGATCTCTAAACCCAGTATTTACCACATCACTAAAACCCAGTATTTACCAGATCTCTAAACCCAGTATTTACCAGATCTCTAAACCCAATATTTACCATATAACTAAAACCCAATATTTACCATATCACTAAGCCCAGTATTTACCATATCACTAAACCCAGTATTTACCACATCACTAAAACCCAGTATTTACCAGATCTCTAAACCCAGTATTTACCACATCACTAAAACCCAGTATTTACCAGATCTCTAAACCCAGTATTTACCTGATCACTAAAAGCCAGTATTTACCAGATCACTAAACCCAGTATTTACCTGATCACTAAAACCCAGTATTTACCACATCACTAAAACCCAGTATTTACCATATAACTAAAACCCAGTATTTGCCAGTATTTAACAGATCACTAAACCCAGTATTTACCACATCACTAAAACCCAGTATTTACCATAACACTAAGTGCACTTGTGCAGGACACTAACCTTGCACTGCTCACAGCAAATACCATCCGAGGAGCACTCTGCGCCTGCCACCAGCTGACAAGAGGTGGCATTACAGCAAGGGTCTGTACATTCCTACAGGAGGGCAGTGACAGGGGAGATGGGGGGGACAGTATTAATCATTGTTTCTTAGAAAAAGGAGGCTTACACTAACGACTAGATATAGACATTTTTACAATATACAACCAAGAGACAATCCATCTAATATGTGAGACATTCAAGAGACAGAAAGTTATCTAAGTCAAGGGGACAGCAGCCTGTGGCTCAAAAGATATGGTTGTACTACAACTCCAAGCATCCACAGACAGGAGACAGCACTGTGTAACAGACTGGAGAGTTCACTATCACATAGGAGACCGCACTGTGTAACAGACAGGAAAGTTCACTATCACATAGGAGACCGCACTGTGTAACAGACAGGAAAGTTCACTATCACATAGGAGACCGCACTGTGTAATAGACTGGAGAGTTCACTATCACATAGGAGACCGCACTGTGTAACAGATAGGAGAGTTCACTATCACATAGGAGACCGCACTCTGTAACAGACAGGAAAGTTCACTATCACATAGGAGACCGCATTGTGTAACAGACAGGAAAGTTCACTATCAGATAGACAGGAGATAGTTATCTGCCTGTTGTGTATTACATAGTACTATCAGATAGATTTGAGATATCTCTTGTAATAGAAAAGAGCTCACTATCTCCTGTCTGTCTGATAGTGAGCTCTTGTCTGTTACACAGAGATATCTCATATCTATCTGATAGTACTATGTAATACACAACCGGCAGATAACTATCTCCTGTCTATCTGATAGTGAGCTCTTGTCTGTTACACAGAGATATCTCATATCTATCTGATAGTACTATGTAATACACAACAGGCAGATAACTATCTCCTGTCTGTCTGATAGTGAGCTCTTGTCTGTTACACAGAGATATCTCATATCTATCTGATAGTACTATGTAATACACAACCGGCAGATAACTATCTCCTGTCTATCTGATAGTGAGCTCTTGTCTGTTACACAGAGATATCTCATATCTATCTGATAGTACTATGTAATACACAACAGGCAGATAACTATCTCCTGTCTATCTGATAGTGAGCTCTTGTCTATTACACAGAGAGATCTCATATCTATCTGATATTTATCTGTCTGTTGTGTATTACATAGTACTATCAGATAGATATGAGATATCTCTGTGTAACAGACAAGAGCCCACTATCAGATAGACAGGAGATAGTTATCTGCCGGTTGTGTATTACATAGTACTATCAGATAGATATGAGATATCTCTGTGTAACAGACAAGAGCTCACTATCAGATAGACAGGAGATAGTTATCTGCCGGTTGTGTATTACATAGTACTATCAGATAGATATGAGATATCTCTGTGTAACAGACAAGAGCTCACTATCAGATAGACAGGAGATAGTGAGCTGGTTTTTGTCTGTTACACTATGCCAGTCTGTATGATAGTGCACTCTCTTGTTTATGACATAATGCTATGAGATAGACAGGAGAAAGCAATGTGTAACAGACAAGAGACAGTTCACTATCAGGCAGGAGATAGTACTGTGTGACAGGTAAGAGACAGTTCACTATAGAAGACATCAGGCTTTTAGCACATTATAGGAGAATGCTGGGAGGCATGAGAAGACCGCCCACCTGAGTTAGACCACAGTCGCACTGCTCCCCATCCTCCACCATCAGGTTTCCACAGCGCGGGTCCCCAAATAGACTCTGGGGAGCGGGAACATTAAATAGGCACATACCCCCTCCCTGCCGGAGACTGGAGGCCAAGTCTGAGAGACTGCAGTTACTGAACTCCAGACCAGGCATGTACCTGCAGGAGGAAAAGTAAGAGGAACATTACCTAGCGGTATGAGGGACAGTCAGAAATACATTATCCAGTGGTAGGAGGGACAGTCAGAAATACATTATCCTGCGGTAGGAGGGACAGTCAGAAATACATTATCCAGTGGTAGGAGGGACAGTCAGAAATACATTATCCTGCGGTAGGACAGACAGTCAGAAATACATTATCCTGCGGTAGGAGGGACAGTCAGAAATACATTATCCTGCGGTAGGACAGACAGTCAGAAATACATTATCCTGCGGTAGGACAGACAGTCAGAAATACATTATCCTGCGGTAGGAGGGACAGTCAGAAATACATTATCCTGCGGTAGGAGGGACAGTCAGAAATACATTATCCAGCGGTATGAGGGACAGTCAGAAATACATTATCCTGCGGTAGGAGGGACAGTCAGAAATACATTATCCTGCGGTAGGACAGACAGTCAGAAATACATTATCCTGCGGTAGGACAGACAGTCAGAAATACATTATCCTGCGGTAGGAGGGACAGTCAGAAATACATTATCCTGCGGTAGGAGGGACAGTCAGAAATACATTATCCTGCGGTAGAAGGGACAGTCAGAAATACATTATCCTACGGTAGGAGGGACAGTCAGAAATACATTATCCTGCGGTAGGAGGGACAGTCAGAAATACATTATCCAGCGGTAGGAGGGACAGTCAGAAATACATTATCCAGCGGTAGGAGGGACAGTCAGAAATACATTATCTAGCGGTAGGTGGGACAGTCAGAAATACATTATCCAGTGGTAGGAGGGACAGTCAGAAATACATTATCCTGCGGTAGGAGGGACAGTCAGAAATACATTATCCAGTGGTAGGAGGGACAGTCAGAAATACATTATCCAGCGGTAGGAGGGACAGTCAGAAATACATTATCCAGCGGTAGGCGGGACAGTCAGAAATACATTATCCAGCGGTAGGAGGGACAGTCAGAAATACATTATCCAGCGGTAGGAGGGACAGTCAGAAATACATTATCCAGCGGTAGCAGGGACAGTCAGAAATACATTATCCAGCGGTAGCAGGGACAGTCAGAAATACATTATCCAGCGGTAGGAGGGACAGTCAGAAATACATTATCCAGCGGTAGGAGGGACAGTCAGAAATACATTATCCTGCGGTAGAAGGGACAGTCAGAAATACATTATCCAGCGGTAGGAGGGACAGTCAGAAATACATTATCCAGCGGTAGCAGGGACAGTCAGAAATACATTATCTAGCGGTAGGAGGGACAGTCAGAAATACATTATCCAACGGTAGGAGGGACAGTCAGAAATACATTATCCAGCGGTAGGACAGACAGTCAGAAATACATTATCCTGCGGTAGGACAGACAGTCAGAAATACATTATCCAGCGGTAGGAGGGACAGTCAGAAATACATTATCCAGCGGTAGCAGGGACAGTCAGAAATACATTATCCAGCGGTAGGAGGGACAGTCAGAAATACATTATCCAGCGGTAGGAGGGACAGTCAGAAATACATTATCCAACGGTAGGAGGGACAGTCAGAAATACATTATCCAACGGTAGGAGGGACAGTCAGAAATACATTATCCAGCGGTAGGACAGACAGTCAGAAATACATTATCCTGCGGTAGGACAGACAGTCAGAAATACATTATCCAGCGGTAGGAGGGACAGTCAGAAATACATTATCCAGCGGTAGCAGGGACAGTCAGAAATACATTATCCAGCGGTAGGAGGGACAGTCAGAAATACATTATCCAGCGGTAGGAGGGACAGTCAGAAATACATTATCCAGCGGTAGGAGGGACAGTCAGAAATACATTATCCTGCGGTAGAAGGGACAGTCAGAAATACATTATCCAGCGGTAGGAGGGACAGTCAGAAATACATTATCCAGCGGTAGCAGGGACAGTCAGAAATACATTATCTAGCGGTAGGAGGGACAGTCAGAAATACATTATCCAGCGGTAGGAGGGACAGTCAGAAATACATTATCCAGCGGTAGGACAGACAGTCAGAAATACATTATCCTGCGGTAGGACAGACAGTCAGAAATACATTATCCAGCGGTAGGAGGGACAGTCAGAAATACATTATCCAGCGGTAGGAGGGACAGTCAGAAATACATTATCTAGCGGTAGGAGGGACAGTCAGAAATACATTATCCTGCGGTAGGAGGGACAGTAAGAGGAACATTACTCTGCAATGGGAGGGACAGTCATATGGACGTTACCCCACTGCATTAAGGAAGGATACAGAGATGAGGTCAGAGACACTCACCCAGAAGATGGTTCCATTATCCATTTTTTGCCTTTTTCCGGTTCACCACATTTCCTGTCCACAGTGTCATGACTCAGACCCAGATTATGCCCTATCTCATGTGCCACAGTGGACGCCACTCCTAAAATACTCACTGAGTGGTCCTGAGGAGGGTACAGACAAGACCACAATCACACACAGATCAATAGTTATATAAACACAGACGGTACAGTGGATAAACCTTTCACTACACATACTGGAATCACTTGGGGGGGGGGGGTCAGTAGCCCTGGGACAGAGCTACCTCTCTAAAAGCCTTGATCTGCCTTAGACAGTGATGGCGTTCGATGATAAAAATATATTACAAGAAAATTAAACAACAGAACCTTAGTGGACTGAGAGACTGAGCAGGTGTGGGATGCATATTTACTCTGCAATAGCAGAAAGGTAGCAAAGAATGTCCACATCTATCTATATGTATTATAGAAAACTGGAAGTGATACCAATATGTGTTTTTTCCCCTATTAAAATCTGCACTTATTATCTTGATACATGATCTTTTTTATATTTACATTTTCTTGCATTGGGTTTAAGCTTAAACGTTGCTATAAATAATGGACAACCTTAACAAATTCTTCAGTAATTTTTTTAAAAATCGCATGTACTCATGCAAACATATTTACACATACAGTAGTTCTACACAGGCACAGACAGATATCTGTATACCCTCGCCAACATGTGCGTCCTACAGAATGCCAGCTTTTTGTGTGTGTGTGTGTGTGTGTGTGTGTGTGTGTGTGTGTGTGTGTGTGTGTGTGTGTCACACAACCTGCATACATATGTACGCACACATCCAAATATGCCTAGCCCCAAGAACTCCTAATGACCGCCATGTCTGCTATGAAAACACTCACCGTGCTAACTCCTCCGGAGCGGTCTGGAGAGCACATGGAATTCATAGTGGCCATCCCAACAGAGGAATCCTTAAATGTAACACCGCTGTGGAGAAAGGAGTAAGCGGTATTGCTGGCACATACAGGACATATAACTGGAGAAATGCCAAGGCAAACCAGCCACGCCACATGGGACTAATAAATGTGCCCTATGGGTTAAATTAGGTTTTTAACATCTTGAATGCAAGATCTTCAACATATTGTAAAGCTGCACATCTAGCACTCAAGGGGTTAAAATCCCCATTTAAATTAACATGAATTATAATTCGTTCCCTGTGGTGCAGCTGGGTTGCTCAGAATTGCTCCACTGACATAAAGCCATTGATTTGTACACAAGCCGCAGACACTCACGTTAAGAGCTGAGCATTGTCATGAGCCACCCTGGGCAGCAGCTTCTTCTCTCTCCAGGACAAGAAGCGATTCAGCGTCTCTGCGGGATCGGTGCTAACCAAGATCTGATCCTTTTGGTTCCAGACCTCCACACCAACCAGTGCCACTCGGACATTGAGGGCACGATAAAACTGTTGGAATAATAAGTTGGAAAGAATATCTATGAGCCATGGATCTGATAAAGCATACAGGCAAAAAAAAAGTCACCCTAAGTCAAATTTATGAGCCGTATCACAAGTGCCACAACCATTTCACCCAGAGACACACACCTCAAGGACATCACATGTGGTATAGCCACCTCATTCTGATACATCCCTGAGGGGTATCAGAAATGGTACAGCCAATTCACCCCAAGACATGTAACCTTGTGACACCCCCCCCAAGGAAAATCACAAGTGATACAGCCATCTGACCCAGAGATACATCTCTGAGGAACATCAAAGTGGTATGGCCATCTGACCCCTAAACATGTCACACAGTAATAAAGGTTTCAGGGTCACTGTACAGATGGGAATCTCTCAGACACACAGACAGAATGTTCTGTTAGTACAAGAAGATGATAACGTTTACACTCCGACTACAACTATTAGTTTCTATCACATTCAACACTATCTCCATATTTTATTTTATTGTTCACAAATTGCAGAACTGTAAAGTATGCTGAGTAATCTTCCAGTACTGAACTACTTAAAGGGTAAGTAATGTCTAACATTAACTAACCCTAATATTGAAGGTATTAAAAAGATAATCTTACTGTGCCAAGTCGTATCTCTCACACCTTTATGGTTTGAGAGATATAAGCGCTGAAAGTTCCTCTTCCTGCTGACAAGACGTCAAGCTGTCAGCAGTGGATCGGAGTCGTGCGACTTGGCGGTTCTTCAGCAGAGCTGAATGAGCACTATCGAAAAACAGATACTTCACAAGAAAGGTCTACAAAGTGTGCTTGGTTAGCAAGAACACTTTGCAGACCATTCCACGGAAGTATTTGTTCTTCAATAGCGCTAATTCAGCTCCACTGAAGAGCCGGCGGCTGGTGTGGGACCGGGATCTCCTGACATCAGCTACATGCTGACGTCTGGAAAAGGGGAGGGAGGGAGAGACTTTCAGCGCTTATATCTCTCAAACCATAAAGGTTTGAGAGATCTAACTTGGCATATTAATATTATCTTTTTTAATACCTTCAATATTAGGGTTAGTTTAACACCTTGAATAAAAAAGGAAAGAGCGCAAAAGATGGGAGAAGAGACCGAGACTTAGAAGCCAGACTATGAGAGACTTAGACAAAGGGAGAGAAAGACAGACTTGAGACAGAGAGCGACATAGACTACGCCTGGTAGGGGATTTCACTGCAGGCTATAAATGTTGTCCTACTGAAGTGTATGGACCATATGTTCAAAAGAAAATTGGAGTAATTATGGGCAAACCTACTGCACCACAAGGGACAAACAGGATACTAGTTGCATAACAGGCTTTACCCAAGGAACAAATAAACATTGCCGTTGGTTTAAATGTGTTGTAACGACTTCATTGTTTTGGAGGTCTCTCTGGCAATCGAGTGATTAATTAACTAAATGTTAATTTTTATTTCCTCCATGATGTAGCTGATTTGCCCCAGTATATTCTAAGAGATATTTAGCTTTATTATGCCTTCATGCACAAGAGGCATACCATAGTATGCCTGATACCAACGTTCAGGTCTCCCACCCAGCTGCCACTTCCTACCAGTCAGTACTCACAAATAAAGCTAAATATCTCAAAGTTTAGTTTTAAATAAAGAATGGCTAATGGAAATACAAATGATTTCTAAAGCCCTTGCAAAATCACCCAAATTATTATAAAGTTTGAGTTTTACTTTGAGACGCAGTTTAACCCTTTGAGTGCCATAGGGGTACGGAAAGATGTGATGAAGAATTCAATGCGATAGTGAAAACTTTCACTGTCAAGATACTCAGTCAAGTAAGGGATCAAGTTCACTCTAAAGTCCCACTCTTCACCCTATTGATATTACTAAAATGTATTAGTATGTAGGAAAGTACCAACTTGATGCACTAGGTGGCAGTATATATTATATTATAAATATATTGCACAAGAAATGCACAGGATAACACAAGGATCGTTTTGAGGCTGGTTTACCAATGACTTAACCTTTGAAAGGTCACACGCTAAAGAGCCTAACTAGGTCGCATTGATAAAAAATGGCAACATGAAAATCTCACACTGCATGACAGCACAAGATTCTCATGTCCCCTACTGAAATGTAGCGGATGTGAAAGTCTGCAAAATAGCAAACAGCATGCAGTAAGGTTCTTTCCACTTTCAATGGATTGTAGTCCCTCCTCCCACACTGTTCACTATATGCTTGTCCATAAAATGTTACTAGGCCATGGCCTTCCCAAAATATCGATATTGCTAAATTACGTGACTATGTAGCCGTTTAGTGTGGTTAGTGTCTAAGAAACTGTATGATGTCGCTCTGCTACAGAGTATTAATCACCCACTAGATACAGTCAATTACATGAGTGCAGAGGAAAATGTGTCCCTGTCACCAACTTCTCACTGACCTTACACTCAACATGCCCAGTGACACATGCGTCCTGAAGATTTAAGTCCACCCACAAATCTGCTTCCAATTTCGAGTGGGTGATCGGTGGTCCTTCAGCTGCTTGAGACACTAACCACACTAAAGCACTAGTCATGTAAATAAGCAATAGCGATATTTTGGGAATCTCATTGCCTAGTAACATTTTACTGACAAGCATATCATGAACGGTGTGGGAGGAGGGGCTACAATCCTTTGAAAGTGGAAAGAACCTTACTGCATGCTGTTTGCGGTTGTGCAGACCTTCACATCCGCTACATTTCACTATGGGACATGAGAATCTCGTGCACGTCACCATTTTTATCAATGAGACCTGGTTACTGTGTCATAAGTTCGGACACTCTTTTGTGTGCGACCTTTCAAAAGGATACCACCAATGACATTGGAACAAATTAAGAGGGGAACACAATTACACCATATCAAACCAAAAATCCCAGTAAGTAAAAAGGGTTCGTTTAAGGCCCTTGAGTGCTACAAGATCTTCACTGCATTGTGAAGCTATGCATGAGACCTTGCTAGCGTTAAACTTAATTCAAGTTTGCATATTATAAAACGTAATTAAAAACTGCCTGTGTCTCATGTTAGCCAAAACAGGTATACAGTACAGGAGATATCCATACTTGGTACTATACACCAATGTATGCAGATTGCGGTACCTGTGTGGTGCCAGTGACATTCCATATGCTATTTAAGCCTTTTCGGTATTGTTTCATATACAAATTAAGCTATCTGCTGCAGCAGGATACTTTCACTTTTCCTAGAAATCAAAATGTGAATATTTCCTAAACTGTACATCTGCAGGATTTTGGTTAACATTTGCAGTTTTTAATGCATACAAATGTCAATACGACAGATCCACCGGTTAAAAGCCCAATTTAACACAATGATAATTTTTGGAATGTGTATTTGTCCCCTAAGATGCAGTCTGTTTGCCCCAGATCTGATCCATGTTTGTTAGTCCATTAGCCTCAGTATGGCCATATCAGACTGACAACTACAGACAGCGGACATCCCGGTGGGCTCATCACACACACACATTTATAAATATATTATATATATATAATTTTATATATAAGGATTTTAGTTTTACCTGTTAAGTCCTTTTTTCTTAGTCCATATAAGTTACTGATAACTATGGGTAGGTGATCAGCCTCTTTAAGTAGGCAGGAACAATTCTGAGACGTAAATGCAGGGGTGGAGACTACCTTCCCTCCTTGGCTGCAGCTAGCCAACCAGCTCCAGTAAGACTTGAGACACTAACTATTGACTAGATAGTAGAAGGGAAAGAAGAATCCTGTGAGCATGACCCCGAAGGACCCCCACGGTCTGCCACAGGAGAGCCAACCAAGGTCCCTTGACAGGGTGGGAGACCAGTAACCTGTATGGACTAAGAGAAAAGGATTTAACAGGTAAGACTAAAATCCTCTTTTCTCTGTCGTCCAATACAGGTTACTGGTAACTTTGGGATGTCCAACCATTGAGTTTTCTAGAGGCAGGAAGTAAAGCAAGGACCAGGCTCAAGGCCCCCAAGTCACCAGAGCAGATATGAACCATAAGATCAGAGATAGCCCAACAAAACAATGAAGTGTCAACGGACACTAAACAGGGGTAACACCCCAGGAACTGTTCACCGAACTAGAGCCAACAGGGCGCAAAAGTGAGGGAACACTAAACACACGAAGAAGATTCCAGAGAAGCAAGACTGCCTCCGGGATCTGTCTCCCAAAACCGGCATCAGCCAGTGCCAGCACAGCAACATAGTAGTGCTCCGAAGAGGTGTGCACAGACGACCAAGTGGCGGCCTTGCACAACCGAACAGCTAAGGCCTGATACTTGGAAGCCCAAGATGGTTCAATAGATCTAGTGGAAGGAGCCTTGACCCTAAAGATAACAGGCTTCTTCCACAGTTCGTGAGCCTTACAAACAGTGGACTTAATCCAAGACACAAAGGTCACTTTGGATGCAGGACTCCCTGCCCTGGGACCCTCAGGAATGATGAACAGCACGTCAGTCCATCGAATGGACTCAGTGCGAGGCATATAAAACTTGAGACAAAGCACCACAGAGAACAAGTGGAAATTCTTCTCCTTGTCTGAGGAAGGGTCAGGGCACAAAGAAGGAACCACAATCTCCTGATTAGTAAGGAACTCTGAACCATCTTCAGGAGAACTCCCGTGAAGTTGGAAGCACCGCCATGTTCTAGTGAAACACCAAAAATGGGGTGGTGTACAAGACAGAGCATGCAACACGGCAAACAGACACGATCGCCAGGAGGAATAGTAGCCAATACTCAAAGGGAGGGCACTGAAGGATGCCCTAAACCAAGTTAAGATCCCACTAAGGAGTGGGAGTCTGAAATACAGGACGGGTATGAACAATGCCCTGGAAGAAAACCTAGACATTAGGAAGAATAGCAATGCACATCTGAACGAAAAACAGAGAGAGCAGATGTCTGAACCTTAAGGGAACTCAACTGAGGCCCTTGTCCACACCCTCCTGTAGGAAGGCCAGGACCATAGGAAAATCAAAATCCTGAGACAGGTCCTTATCAGCACACAAATAGAGAAAGGTAGACCAGACTTGATGGTCAGCCCTAGAGGAATCAGGCTGGCTTGCACTAAGCATAGTCGCCACCACACCAGAAGAAAATCCTGTCTTCCACAGTAGTGAGGATTCAATTTCCAAGCCATCAAAGCTAGACGACAGACATCCTCCTTCCACAGGTAACCCTGCAAAAGAAGATCCTGATGGCAAGGAGCCGGAAAGGCCCCGCCACTGACGGAACCAGAAGCTCCGGAAACCAAGCTTGGTGAGGCCAGTACTGAGCAATCAGTAAAAATTGGATAGCGCTCCAGTCTCAGTTTCCACATCACCTTGTGCAACATGGGAATGGGAGGAAAGATGTAAGCCAGAGGAAACATCCAAGGAAAGGATATGGCATCCACTGGTAGAGAGGACTCCTCCAACGAGAGCGGAATGTCGGAATCTTCCGGATGGGTCTTGTTGCCATCAGGTCAATGCAAGGAAGACCGCTCCTCTGAATAATGAAGTTGAACACCTCTGGATGCAGTTCCCACTCTCCACTGTCCACTGTGTGTCGACTGAGGAAATCTGCCATGACGTTGTCTATGCTGGGAATATGAACTGCGAATACAGCAGGAACATGTTCCTCTTCCCAAGACAAAATAGCTTTGACCTCTAACAAAGTTGCAAGACTGCTTGTTCCACCTTGCTTGCTGATGAAAGCCACAGCTATGGTGTTGTCGGAGTGGACCCGGACCGGACAGTTTTCCAGCTGGAGCGTCCAGTGGTGAAGGGCGTGAAATAGCGTCCAAAGCTCCATCGCGTAAATGGGAAGGAGAGACTCCTCTGGAGACCGCCGTCCCTGAGCAGTCAGATGACCCAGAACTGCTCCCCAGCTGGATAGGCTGCCATCCGTTGTCACAGTGTTCCAGAAGGACACCAGGAAGGACTTGACCTTCAGCAGATGGTATAGGTCGAGCCACCATGACAGACTCGGTTCCACATGAAGAGGAAGGGACACTAACATCTTCACGAGGTCCGGCCAACCCCTGCACACCTGGATTACAAACCTCTGGAGGTCCCTGGTGTGAGGCATGGCAAACGGGACTGCTTCCATGGTGGAAAGGAACTTCCCCACTAGAGAGGACAAAGTCTAGGCTGGAACTGGACCGTGAGCCAGAACAGCAGAACACTGAGAACGATCAGGTAAGCCACCTCACCCATGAGAAACACCATGCTGTGCTGAGTGTTCAAGTACAGGCCCAGAAGACCAGCCTCTGGGATGGCACAAGGTCCAATTTGTCCATGTTGAGGACCCACCCATGATGGGTGATTGCAGGAACACAGTCTTGAACCGGTCGATGAAGGAGTTCCAGGGAAGAGGAAAACTGCATGTATGTCTTTACTATTCATGGTCTCCGAGTTTGTCCTGTTTAAAATGCACTGTATGTAGTTACTTCTCCAGTCCTCCTTTTCACCCCCTCTCCCCGGTATGTCGTTAATTCTCCCGTCCTACTTTTCACCCCCTCTCCCCGGTACGTCGTTACTTCTCCCATCCTTCTCTTCACCCCCTCTCCCCGGTATGTCGTTACTTCTCCCATCCTCCTTTTCACCCCCTCTCCCCAGTATGTCGTTAATTCTCCGGTCCTACTTTTCACCCCCTCTCCCCGGTACGTCGTTACTTCTCCGATCCTTCTCTTCACCCCCTTTCCCTGGTATGTCGTTAATTCTCCCGTCCTACTTTTCACCCCCTCTCCCCGGTACGTCGTTACTTCTCAGATCCTTCTCTTCACCCCCTCTCCCCGGTATGTTGTTAATTTTCCCGTCCTCCTCTTCACCCCCTCTCCCCCCGGTATGTCGCCTCCTCCATTGCTCTTATGAAAATGCTTATACACTCTTCAAATTAACCCTCTCTCACCACTTGCCCTTCTTAAGAGTTGGTCCTTGCTCCTATTTCCCTTGATTCGGGGGTGTCACTTCATTCTGTTTTCATCCCTATCTGCCTCCACCTGAACTGCCACCCTCCTTTTTTTAATTTTGTCCCCCTAATCTCTGACTGATCCCTTCAGTCATCAGCACAGTCAACGATTTCATTGTCGGAGGGGTACTCAACACACTGTGAAGTGATGTATTGTAGAAACCCTCTGAAAGGGTTAAATCCTTCTTCATACTTGGTTTAATCCCTTAAGAACCAATGACGTGCCAGGACCTTAATGGGAAAATGTTTGTTAAGGACCCATGACAGTCCGAGTCTTGGAATTCAGGGGTCCCCCTGCACACTGTTCGGGAACCCTTGAATCTATTGGGCCAAAAAACAAAATAGCCCAGTGGTCCTTAACTGCCAGCCGTCCTTAAGGGGTTAAAGCCTCGCCAGACTGCATTCAGCCAGAAGCCAACATCACCTCATGGCAGCCTATATCGGTAGAGGGAGGCGGGTTTGGACACGGAGCTTTTGCCTCATCCTATGATGATGCACACGGACCGTTACCACTCACCTTCCGCTCCAAAATGTTATTGTCTCAAAACCCGCCTCCTGCTCCAAAATGTGGTGCAGTCTTTTTAGTCCAAGTACTTGTATTGTATTGCTCTTTAGGCCCCACCAACATGTGGAGAGAGAGGAGAGAAACACCCAGGAATCCCCCCTCCCTTCATAAGTCACCCCCTTATAGCTTACGTGTGTGTGTGTGTGTGTGCATGTCTGTTTATCACTGTGTGTGTGTATGGGTGTATCACGCTGTATGTATATGTCTTCATGTTGTGCACTACATATATGACTGTTTGTCACTCTTCATGTATGTCAGTGCACGTGTGCAGAGTTTGTGTGTGTGTCTCTCCATGTGTGTTGCATGTGTGTGTGTTATGGCCAACGCTGTATCTTTTGTAACATTAATTACAAACAAATTCTGCATTCCCTACATAACAAGACAGGCATCGCCATCCCACACCGCTAGTGTATGTATTTATACATGAGATCACATATACACACACCAGTATGCATTTAACACAAACACACTCACTAAGATTAAATGGAATAATTCTGGGGAAACCAGATGAATCATTGGGGACAAAATATTCCCACTAATGTAAATGAAGCTTTTAGCCCTAAAGTCCTGTAGACCTCTGCAGGGAATTACAGGTCCCATTTAAATGAGTGGGATTGTTTCCTTATTCTTTTCTGCATTAAATAAATGCTTCACAGTATTGTCTATGAGAGAAAACTGTAATTCACTCACTGCATCCACTTTGTTAGCAATCTCCAGCATCCGCACGTGCAGCCTCTTCAGGTCCTCGTGGAACATCTTGTACTGCAGATAGTTACAGTAAGTACACGATCCTCATACCCTGCACTGTGCCCCACCCCGGTCCCTCTGCTGCACCAGAAGTCTGTCTACCACGTTGCAGGGCATTCAGCAACACCTCTGCCCTGTCTACCACATCCCAGGTTTGTCTTCAACTTCTTAGGCCCCTCTGTTACTCCCCAAATCCCCCCATGTCCCTCTGCCACCTCCCAGGTACCACTGCCACACACCAGGTACATTTGTTACCTCCTAGGTCCTCTTGCTACACCCCAGAGACTCCTGCTGACCCTGCTCCCCAGCGAGCATAACTCTTCCACCCTCTTGCATTAATTCCGCCAACCCCTAGCCTCCAGAAACTCACCTCACTGTTATCTGCAATCATCACCAACTCCACAAACTTCATCTCACTCAGCACATCTCTCTTCATCTGTAAAAATCAAGAGTAACAGCTGAGTGAATGACTGATCAACAAGAGGAGGGGTGTGTAGAGAGTGAGATCCCCCAGGACCGGAGAGAGAGAGAGAGAGACAAGAAGGGTGCAAGTGGGGAGAGTCAGTGGAGGAGAGTGTTAGGGGAATGAAGAGAGCCACAGGAGGGCAGCAGTTAGAACAGGAGGATACAGCAGGTAAGATGTGGGGAGAACAGCACCCGGAGTCATAGGGTGTTTTACCCTTAGTAGAATCTTGTCTGCCGCAGTCTGTCCTACCCTGGGATTAGGTGTCTCTGAAAGACCCAAAAGTGACCTTGTTGTCCCCTTCTGTTCATGTGAAGCTCCTCCTGTCCAACATGTCTTGTTCTTGAGCAATCTGTCTATGGCTGGACGCACTATATGTTTGTGGGACGGATCCCATGGCACAGGTTCAATGGTGAACCTTCTATCTGCAGACAGGACGATGACACCGCTGTGGGATAATACAGAGAGAAGGGGGATTAACATCTGGTGTGCACCTAAGGATCAAAGGAAGATGTATACTGGCTGTGGAGTTGAAGGGAAGAGCTCTGGTCCTGAAAATGTGATAAGTTATTTTTTTTTTTGTTCTTAAATACTGGCAGTGTACCATCTTGATAAAGGACACATTGATACCCAAATTGTCAAACTACCTAAGTTCTTCATGATTTTTCTTTAGTTCTTTCAATTGAGAACCTTTAGCTTCATAATAATAAATAGTGACGCAGAAAAATAACCTGAACATGTGTGTTTATATAATGACATCTAATGAAATGGGTCTCAGAAAGCAATTCATCTTGACCACCAGGTAATTAGCAAACCATCAAGTCCAATGACTACTTCTGGACTCTTCTGGTCAGTGTGAACTATCAGATCATGAGGTATCTCTTCTGAGTGTGTTTATATAATGACATCTAATGAAATGGGTCTCAGAAAGCAATTCATCTTGACCACCAGGTAATTAGCAAACCATCAAGTCCAATGACTACTTCTGGACTCTTCTGGTCAGTGTGAACTATCAGATCATGAGGTATCTCTTCTGAGTGTGTTTATATAATGACTTCTAATGAAATGGGCCTCAGAAAGCAATTCATCTTGACCATCAGGTAATTCTCAAACCATCAAGTCCAATGTATTTCTTCTGGACCCCCTGGTCATATATGAACTATCAGATCATGAGGTTTATCTTCTGAGTCATCAGATCATGTGTGGACCTTCAAGTCAGGAGGTGCCTCTTCTGAGCCAGTAGATCATGTGTGGAATATCAGGTCACAAAGTACCTCTTCTGCACCAACAAGTCATGTGTGGACCATCAAGTCACGTGAACTGTCAGTTCAGAAGGTATCTCTTTTGGACTATCAGGACATTTGTAGATCATAAGGTCACAAAGTACCTCTTCTGGACCATCAGGTCATTTGATTTGTGGACCATCAGGTCATGAAATACCTCTACTGGTCATGTGGAATGGGTCTCAGGACACCCCCTTCTTCACCCCTGTTATATGTACCTGATTCCAGAGCACAGACTCAGACTGCTCCACGGTCCTTCCTGGCCCTTCACTTGTCCTTGATAATAGCAGTTCATCTGGAATGGACGGAAACCAATGGACAGTTATGGAATGAAGAAGATTTACAGATTATAGGGGATCTCTCACCCCTATACAAGTTAGGCTTATTAGGTAGAGTATATAGCGATAATGTTTAAAACATTTTTTATATATATATATATATATATATATATATATATATATATATATATATATATATATATACTATATTTGGGCTAAAATGATTGCTGCACCCTACTTCCGCATACACTGCTCTTGCTGCAGTTTGCTGCTCTGCCCGTGGTCCCGTCCCACTACCCAGCCTCCTCTAATGACAGAGGCTTCTGCCTGTAAGCTGAAGCGGTTTCATTGGCAGAGATCGATATCTAGCCAATGAGACTGCCCCAGCTTCCAGACAGAAAGCCTTCTTCATTGGAGGAGGCTGGGTAGTGGGACGGGAGCAGAGGCAGAGCGGCAAACTGCGGCAAAAGCAGTGTATGTGGACGTAGGGTGCAGGGCACTCTGTAAGCAATAATTTTAGGCCAAATAGTTTTTCAAAAAATAAATAAATAAATAAAATGTTAGTGTGTTAGTAATGTCCCAAAAAATGTTTTAATAGATTTGTAGAGGCTAAAAAAAAACCTCTATAGTCTGAGAGATATTTGCAATGAAAGTTCCCCCCCTCCCCTTCCTTTGATATCAGCTATAAAGCTGACAGAAGGGGATCCATGTTGGCCGACACGATAAGGCTCTTCAGCAGAGACAAAATCCCGTTATTAGAAAATAACTATTTCATGGGAACGGTCTACAAAGTGTGCTTACAAACCAGGCACACTTTGTAGACCTTTCAAGTGAAGTAATTCTTTTCTAATAACGGGATTTCAGCTCTGCTGCAGAGCCGCCGGCTGGTCCCCAGATTGGGATCTCCTGCTGTCAGCTAGACGCTGACGTCAGAAGAAGGGGAGGGAGGGGGGAACTTTCATTGCCAATATCTCTCAAACTATAGCGGTTTGTGGCAATGTTAATCTTTTTTACCCTCTACAAATCTATTACTTTTTTTGGACATTAATAACACTTTAAACATTATCACTATATACTCTACCTCATAAGCCTAACTTGTATAGAGGTGAGAGATCCCCTGTAATGTACCTGTCACATCTAGATCTGCCCTTGGTCTGAATGCAACTAATCTGCACAACACTATAGGGGTATGAGGTGGTAAAAGTGCCAAGAAGTGGCCAATAAGAGTGACAGCCAGAGGAGTGTCCAATGCCTTGAGGGGTAAGGCACTGGACGCCTCTCTGGCATCAGAGGGTTAAATCACTGAATAGCTGAAGTAGTGAAATCCAGTCCAGTACCACTGCTTTCTATAGACATGTGGTACCAGGTCGGTGATGCCTTTGGTGTAATACAGGTAATGTGAATTCAGATCCGGCCCTCTTGTCCATCTCAAACCTGATCTTCTCCTACCAGCTGTGAACCCCAAAACACCCCCCACCATTTATTCCTACACCTTCCTCTGTATTCACCACTAAGCACACACTGTTCAATACAGAAGTGAAGCAATTCCAGAGTAAACCAAGGCACCAGAGGAGGGAAACCAAATTCCCCATTGAGTTAAGTGGGGAGTTTCAGTCCCTGAATTTCAGAGAGGTCTCCAACACATTTGGGATTGTATTTCTCCTCTATGGTGCAAATGGTTTGCCCCTGAATTACGTCACAATTCTTGGTAACATAAGGCCCATCTGTAGGATATCTACCCGCACGGTCACATAGACCTGTATGTATTAACCCTGTATGAGATTTGTTTGTAGAAATTTAGGATGAGGACAGAAGTACTTAGGGAAGAGAACAGAATGCCATCAGTAGTCACAGCTTAAAGTACTGCGTAAAATCTCAGGAGCTTCAAACAATACTACATACTGATGACAGATTAAAGAGCATATTCCCAAGAACTCCATTCCTATAAACAACTGGCTGTGAACTGCTAACTTCCTGCAATAGAGAGTGGTACATCCTTCTGTGGAGACATGTGGGACCTGTGCACACATATGTACCACAGATAAGGTGTCCATATCACATTCCCACAGAAACCATAATATCAAAGGTACATTCTCCTGTGGCTCGTCTAATGTTTACCTCATCAAGTGTGCAACATGTCCCCAAACACAGAACTATATGTGAGACAGGACAGTCCCTGAGAAAAAGGATGAATTCACATAGGTCCAGTGTGAACCAAGAAATTAATGTCACATTATCCCACAAAAGAAAAATATTTTTGTCCCTTTGGATGACAGGGGGCTGAACGTCTCATTGTAAACCCAGGGTTGTGCACCTCCTCTGACGTTTAGAGGGTTAACCCATAGTCATCTCTGGTCAAATTCACTGATGAGTGTAAAAGGTAATTCATCTGGTTTGCATTTTCTAGTCCACTTCGAGGAGATCTTACCAGAGACTAGAGTATAATTTATGGCCCACTGATAAGAATATTCCACTAGTGGTATTTGACCCTTTGAGTGCCACAGAGGTACCCAATGCATTATGCATGCCTCTCTGGCAGTCAGATGTTAAAATTATGTGAATGAGTTTTAAAGTTATGTATTGTGTATTCAGCTTTTTATTATAACTGAAGAAGAGACCGAGTTGTCTTGAAAGCTTGTATCCAAAACTACTCAGTTACCAATAAAAGTATCATTGTTCCTCTGCTAGTCTCCAGCATTTTGTATGGCTAACGCAGTACCGTGGTTTGCCCACACTTATGGATAATTCATGTTACCAGGTAACTTACCACCCCGGGTTTGTCCTCTGTCACTTGGCCACCATCAGGAAGGTAATAGGTCAGTCTGTGAGACGCTGGCAACAGGTACCTGATAGCGGGAGGGCACAGGGTGAGAAAGGGCAAAACCCTATAATAACTTCCCTCAGCACTGGGATATACACACACACACACAGACAGACACACACAGACACACACACACTCACTAACTTCCTCCACAACTAGAGCACACAGACAGACACACACACAATCTTCCCCATGATTATGTTACAGTAGCACGGAGATAGTTGTGTGTGTCTGTATGTATGTATATTATATATAATATGTGTGTGTGTGTAGATGTTTGTGTTACCATTGAGGTAGTTTAGTGTACAGATACAAGTACTCAGAACTATCTCAGCATTAGTGTAACACAAGCGCTAACATACCAATTCACTTCTGTAAAACGCACATTAACCTATGTCAGTGCTGGTACAAATGCTCACACACCATGTCCTAAGTGACCCAGATTTCCTTCAATACTAGCGCTGCAGACATATTACTTGTTCTTTCATTAGGAACCAGCTAATTAGATTACAAGCTCTGTGGGTTATTCTACACAATGGAGACAGGACTAAGAAATCAGCGGTCTTGGAGGTGTAAGTGCACCCTCTGTGTGGACACTGTTCATATTTAAAAGCACCAATTTCTTTCCAGGCCAGTGATATAACCATTCCAATTAAGTGGCTGATTAATATGCCCCTTTTCCTGCCCCCCCCCCCCCCAGCTGCTGAATGGTGTGGTCTTACAGACTGTCCTCCCCCAGCCTGCATTCCTAAGCACCCCTCCTCCTAGCAGGGCGAGAGGAAACACTCCAGGCTTTCCGCAGCCATTGTAAATAAATCAGTTTCTTTCCCTGACACCCTCTGTAGTGGCCGGCACCCTCCCATCCTGTACTGCCCCTGCTAGTGTCATATTCTCTACCTTATTCTGACACAGCCTGTAATGTACCCCTTACCCTCAAATGGGCAGATACGGGAACATACAATGTGCCTGTAACACACCCTTCATCATTTCATGGAAGAATGGTCCCCTCCCAGCCAATGACTGTCACACATCACACCAATATTATATATATATTTATGGTCATACTGCTTTATAAGGTAGTAATGCACAAAAGGGTTCATGTAACCACTTAAACAGGTTGGGGATGATGAGGGTTGTAGTCACTAAAGTGTTAGTAATGTCCAAATTTTTTTTTTTTTGTTATATATAGATTTGTAGAGCTTAAAAAAATAAGCTAAAGGCCACAAACCACTATGGTTTGACAGATATCATCCATAAAAGCTGACAGAAGTAGATCCTTGTCAGCCAACACGAGGAGGCTCTTCAGCAGACCCGCAATAGCGCAATTTAAAAAGAATTACTTCTTTAGAAAGGTCTAAAAAGTGTGCTTACAAACCAGGCACACTTTGTAGACCATTCTAAAAAGAAGTAGTTATTTTTAAATCGTGCTATATTGGCTCTGCCGAAGAGCCGCTCATCGGTCTCCTGACCAGGAACTACTGCTGTCAGCTTACAGCTGACATCAGGAGAAGAGGAGGGAGCGGGGAACTTTAACGGAGGATATCTCTCATACCATAGCAGTTTGAGAGATAAGATTTGTGGCATTTAGGTTATTTTTTTAAGCTCTACAAATCCATTAAACATTTTTTTGGACATTACTAACACTTTAACAGCTGGAAAACCAAAAGGCAGACTACCCCTGATATAAGGAATATTAGGTATGAATGGAGGTCACAGACCTGCAGTGTTGTCTTGCCACTTACTGGTTGTGCTGCAGTTCCACTTGTACCACTTTCCCGTCTAAGTCCAGGGACAGCAGTAACCGGCTGGGGAGAACCTGCAGGGAGCAGAGGTGTTTATAGATGAAATAGTACTTATCAGCTACACCCCAGTCTGTGCAGAAACTGGGATATGCCTCTCAGTAGGGGTGGTAGAATAACCACTGGTACCAGGGGCAGATCTGTGGAAATAATGACTTTAACCCTATGAGTTCCAGATGCATGTTCAATACATTGTGACGTAATGCGGCACATGCGGCACTCGCACTCAGAAGGCTACTTTAATCAGAACAACCGGGGAGAGTAACAAAATAGAAGACGATGTGCACAGACACTCAGCTGATTAAAGCACTGCAATTACTAGCAAAGCCTCTGCTTCCCAGTAGAGGGGGTAACATTACTGTGAGAGAAGTGATGAGATACATGGAGCAATCTCCCAAAAGAGTCGGTATCAGCAATTCAGAGCAATGCACTGGAGGATGTGAGGAAAATCTGTTTCCCAATTGGTCAGTGGATACAGGGAACAGCCTTCCAGTGAAACTGTCAGTAATGCAGCTTTAACTGCGCAAACAAAAAATCCCACAAATAGCCGTTTATTGCAAACATGATTTAACCCTTTGAATGCTAGAGAGGTCTCCCATCACAATGTGTTGCTGATCACACTAGTATTTAGAGGTTTGTAGCCGTTAAAATAATCAATAATAATCAATATGCTCCAAATCCTATCTCTCAAACTGCTATGGTATGAGAGATATAGGGATTCAGAGTCACCCCCCACCCTCCTGCTGATGTCAGCTGTAAAGCTAACAGCAGGAGATTAGAGTCATACGACACGAGGGGGCTCTACAGCAGAGCTGAAGTTGCATTATTGCTAAATAATTAATTGATTGGAAAGGTCTACAAAGTGTGCTTGCAAACCAGGCACACTTTGTAGACCTTTCCAGTTAAGTAATTCTTTTGAAAAAGCGTGATTTCGGCTCTGCTGCAGAGCCACAGGCTGGTCCCCGGACCGGGATCTCAGCACAGCGCTGACATCAGGAGAAGGGGAGGGAGGGGGGAACTTTGAATCCCTATATCTCTCATACCATAGTGGTTTGAGAGATAGGGTTTGGAGCATATTGTTTATTATTTTAACCTCTACAAAACTGGAGACAATTTTTCTGGGACATTAGTGTCCTTTTAACCCCATAAGGACCGGGAAAATCTGGGGTGGTTTGCATTTAAAGATTGGTGCAATTTGGAACATTTTAACAGTATTTTTCCTCTAAGTCTTATTTCAGCTACAAAATGTATACACTGTTTTTTGTGTCACAAGTAGGGCTTTCTTATGATACTACACTTATATGGATAATCCACCATTTATTTTATTTATAATGAAGTAAACAATAAAAAAATATTTATAGGTTCTCCTGTGATAATTTGTGTCTAACATCTTATTTTTTTTTAATTAATATTGGACAACAGATGTAAACGGTCATTCGTACCTTCTAAATGTACAGTTTGGGGGGCACTGTCCCTCTGCAGTGAAAATCCCCATGTCCCTTTTTCCCTCCCTGATTTTGCGCTGTTTAAGAGATTAAAGCTTGTGGTGTGTATATAACTGTATTACACTGCTCCACAGCAATAAAACCCACGTTAATGTTTATTTTCAGTATTTGTGTTTATTACAAGTTTGTGTTAAAAAAATTACTTTGTTCTTGCTCCCACTGACTAATTTAGTTAAAACAAAGAACTGATAGTAAGTCATACAGTGACCTGCTCAAATCTGCCACAGCTCCAGTACTGAAGGGGTTAATACACCCAACTTTGGCTCTTTCTATTTTATTTTAAGTCTTCTCTCTGCTTCTCTCTTCTTTACTCTCACAGTAAGGGAGAGACACAGTGAGCATACACAAAGGCAATGTTTGAAACACATTGCCTTTGTGAATGAAAAATGCCAGTACATGTCATCACTGCTGGAGCAATCATAACTACCGGCAAGAGAGAGAAGCACTGGAATTGAGCGCTCCAGTCCTGGAGTGATCAAATGCACCGGTCCTGGAGCGATCACATGTACCAGCAGGAGAGAGAAGCACTGAAATTGAGCGCTCCGGTCCTGGAGCGATCACAAGTACCAGCGAGGAGAGAGAAGCATTGAAACTGAGCTCTCCTGTCCTGGAGCGATCACATGTACCGGCAGGAGAGAGAAGCGCGAAATTGAGCGCTCCGGTCCAGGAGCGCTCAGTTTTAGTCTGTAAAGTATGACAGCAGCATGCACTGAGGCACACTGATATCATTTAACCCATGACGTACCAGGACCATCATGGGTCCTTAGGGAAAGTTTACCCATGGCGGTCCTAGCACGTCATTGCTTGTAAAGGGATAAAAGCCAAATTTAGATGGGGGTAATTTTAGTTTGTCACCTAGGGTACAGTTGGTTTGCACCAGAATTGCTGCACTTTAGGCTTTGTGCTAGAAACCCTCAACAATAACCTAAATCTGTTCAGCTTTAATTCCCCCCACACAGCCCAGTGTTTCAATCAAACACATTACTGTCCCATTCTGTCCCTCTACTCACAAACCTATTGTGAGATCCGCTCTGCCAGCAATCTAACAGGCTGACGCCTTGGCACAGAAAGGGTCAAGGGAAAAGGATGTAGCATGGGGGTTGTCTATTGAAGAAGAGGACATTTTTCTCACTCTCCTGACCTCTCACCCCACTAACTGCTCCTTCAATCAGCAAGGACAGGCTGTCATCCCCCCTCACTCCATATCACTTCCCCGGCTTCCTTCCAGGAGGGTCCTGAGAGGAAACAAGGGATTACTGCACTGAGCACCATGTCTGCACGTGGCACGAGGGCAATTACATTAACCCCCTCAGTGAGGTCTACTATACTCCATACACATGAAAGGGAGACCTGTGAGGATAGGAAAGGACTGTACACATGAAGAGGAGACCTGTGAGGATAGGAAAGCTCTGTACACATGAAGAGGAGACCTGTGAGGATAGGAAAGTTCTGTACACATGAAGAGGAGACCTGTGAGGATAGGAAAGGTCTGTACACATGAAGAGGAGACCTGTGAGGATAGGAAAGGTCTGTACACATGAAGAGGAGACCTGTGAGGATAGGAAAGGTCTGTACACATGAAGAAGAGACCCGTGAGGATAGGAAAGTTCTGTACACATGAAGAGGAGACCTGTGAGGATAGGAAAGGTCTGTACACATGAAGAAGAGACCTGTGAGGATAGGAAAGCTCTGTACATACGTAGAGGAGACCTGTGAGGATAGGAAAGTTCTGTACACATGAAGAGGAGACCTGTGAGGATAGGAAAGGACTGTACACATGAAGAGGAGACCTGTGAGGATAGGAAAGCTCTGTACACATGAAGAGGAGACCTGTGAGGATAGGAAAGTTCTGTACACATGAAGAGGAGACCTGTGAGGATAGGAAAGGTCTGTACACATGAAGAGGAGACCTGTGAGGATAGGAAAGGTCTGTACACATGAAGAGGAGACCTGTGAGGATAGGAAAGGTCTGTACACATGAAGAAGAGACCCGTGAGGATAGGAAAGTTCTGTACACATGAAGAGGAGACCTGTGAGGATAGGAAAGGTCTGTACACATGAAGAAGAGACCTGTGAGGATAGGAAAGCTCTGTACATACGTAGAGGAGACCTGTGAGGATAGGAAAGTTCTGTACACATGAAGAGGAGACCTGTGAGGATAGGAAAGGTCTGTACACATGAAGAGGAGACCTGTGAGGATAGGAAAGGTCTGTGCACATGAAGAGGAGACCTGTGAGGATAAGAAAGCTCTGTACACATGAAGAGGAGACCTGTGAGGATAGGAAAGTTCTGTACACATGAAGAGGAGACCTGTGAGGATAGGAAAGGTCTGTACACATGAAGAGGAGACCTGTGAGGATAGGAAAGATCTGTACACATGAAGAGGAGACCTGTGAGGATAGGAAAGTTCTGTACACATGAAGAGGAGACCTGTGAGGATAGGAAAGGTCTGTACACATGAAGAGGAGACCTGTGAGGATAGGAAAGGTCTGTACACATGAAGAGGAGACCTGTGAGGATAGGAAAGGTCTGTATGTATGAAGAGGAGACCTGTGAGGATAGGAAAGTTCTATACACATGAAGAGGAGATCTGTGAGGATAGGAAAGGTCTGTACTCATGAAGAGGAGACCTGTGAGGATAGGAAAGGTCTGTACACATGAAGAGGAGACCTGTGAGGATAGGAAAGGTCTGTATGTATGAAGAGCAGATCTGTGAGGATAGGAAAGGTCTGTACACATGAAGAGGAGACCTGTGAGGATAGGAAAGGTCTGTACACATGAAGAGGAGACCTGTGAGGATAGGAAAGATCTGTACACATGAAGAGGAGACCTGTGAGGATAGGAAAGGTCTGTACACATGAAGAGGAGACCTGTGAGGATAGGAAAGGTTTGTACACATGAAGAAGAGACCTGTGAGGATAGGAAAGATCTGTACACATGAAGAGGAGACCTGTGAGGATAGGAAAGATCTGTACACATGAAGAGGAGACCTGTGAGGATAGGAAAGATCTGTACACATGAAGAGGAGATCTGTGAGGATAGGAGAGGTCTGTACACATGAAGAGGAGACCTGTGAGGATAGGAAAGATCTGTACACATGAAGAGGAGATCTGTGAGGATAGGAAAGGTCTGTACACATGAAGAGGAGACCTGTGAGGATAGGAAAGGACTGTACACATGAAGAGGAGACCTGTGAGGATAGGAAAGGACTGTACACATGAAGAGGAGACCTGTGAGGATAGAAAAGGTCTGTACACATGAAGAGGAGATCTGTGAGGATAGGAAAGATCTGTACACATGAAGAGGAGACCTGTGAGGATAGGAAAGGTCTGTACACATGAAGAGGAGACCTGTGAGGATAGGAAAGGTCTGTACACATGAAGAGGAGATCTGTGAGGATAGGAAAGGACTGTACACATGAAGAGGAGACCTGTGAGGATAGGAAAGGTCTGTACACATGAAGAGGAGACCTGTGAGGATAGTAAAGGTCTGTACACATGAAGAGGAGACCTGTGAGGATAGGAAAGTTCTGTACACATGAAGAAGAGACCTGTGAGGATAGGAAAGGTCTGCACACATGAAGAGGAGACCTGTGAGGATAGGAAAGGTCTGTACACATGAAGAGGAGACCTGTGAGGATAGGAAAGGTCTGTACACATGAAGAGGAGACCTGTGAGGATAGGAAAGGTCTGTACACATGAAGAGGAGACCTGTGAGGATAGGAAAGGTCTGTACACATGAAGAGGAGACCTGTGAGGATAGGAAAGGTCTGTACACATGAAGAGGAGACCTGTGAGGATAGGAAAGGTCTGTATGTATGAAGAGGAGACCTGTGAGGATAGGAAAGTTCTATACACATGAAGAGGAGACCTGTGAGGATAGGAAAGGTCTGTACACATGAAGAGGAGACCTGTGAGGATAGGAAAGGTCTGTATGTATGAAGAGGAGACCTGTGAGGATAGGAAAGTTCTATACACATGAAGAGGAGATCTGTGAGGATAGGAAAGGTCTGTACTCATGAAGAGGAGACCTGTGAGGATAGGAAAGGTCTGTACACATGAAGAGGAGACCTGTGAGGATAGGAAAGGTCTGTATGTATGAAGAGCAGATCTGTGAGGATAGGAAAGGTCTGTACACATGAAGAGGAGACCTGTGAGGATAGGAAAGGTCTGTACACATGAAGAGGAGACCTGTGAGGATAGGAAAGATCTGTACACATGAAGAGGAGACCTGTGAGGATAGGAAAGGTCTGTACACATGAAGAGGAGACCTGTGAGGATAGGAAAGGTCTGTACACATGAAGAAGAGACCTGTGAGGATAGGAAAGATCTGTACACATGAAGAGGAGACCTGTGAGGATAGGAAAGATCTGTACACATGAAGAGGAGACCTGTGAGGATAGGAAAGGTCTGTACACATGAAGAGGAGACCTGTGAGGATAGGAAAGGTCTGTACACATGAAGAAGAGACCTGTGAGGATAGGAAAGATCTGTACACATGAAGAGGAGACCTGTGAGGATAGGAAAGATCTGTACACATGAAGAGGAGACCTGTGAGGATAGGAAAGATCTGTACACATGAAGAGGAGATCTGTGAGGATAGGAGAGGTCTGTACACATGAAGAGGAGACCTGTGAGGATAGGAAAGATCTGTACACATGAAGAGGAGATCTGTGAGGATAGGAAAGGTCTGTACACATGAAGAGGAGACCTGTGAGGATAGGAAAGGACTGTACACATGAAGAGGAGACCTGTGAGGATAGGAAAGGACTGTACACATGAAGAGGAGACCTGTGAGGATAGAAAAGGTCTGTACACATGAAGAGGAGATCTGTGAGGATAGGAAAGATCTGTACACATGAAGAGGAGACCTGTGAGGATAGGAAAGGTCTGTACACATGAAGAGGAGACCTGTGAGGATAGGAAAGGTCTGTACACATGAAGAGGAGATCTGTGAGGATAGGAAAGGACTGTACACATGAAGAGGAGACCTGTGAGGATAGGAAAGGTCTGTACACATGAAGAGGAGACCTGTGAGGATAGGAAAGGTCTGTACACATGAAGAGGAGACCTATGAGGATAGGAAAGGTCTGTACACATGAAGAGGAGATCTGTGAGGATAGGAAAGGTCTGTACACATGAAGAGGAGACCTGTGAGGATAGGAAAGGTCTGTACACATGAAGAGGAGACCTGTGAGGATAGGAAAGGTCTGTACACATGAAGAGGAGACCTGTGAGGATAGGAAAGGACTGTACACATGAAGAGGAGACCTGTGAGGATAGGGAAGGTCTGTACACATGAAGAGGAGACCTGTGAGGATAGGAAAGCTCTGTACACATGAAGAGGAGATCTGTGAGGATAGGAAAGGTCTGTACACATGAAGAGGAGACCTGTGAGGAGGTGTATATACACTGCTCTGTACACACTGGTATATATACACTGCTCTGTACACACTGGTATATATACACTGCTCTGTACACACTGGTATATACACTGCACTGTACACACTGATATATATATATATATATATATATATATATATATATATATATATATACGTATGCACTCCTGTCCGTAGTAATCACATTCTTAGCAGCTGGAAGTCACAAGTGAGGAATGAGGAAGTTCACGGTGGGTGGATCCTCTTACCCCCCCCTCCGGATCCTGCTCTCCAGTCGGACCCACCCCTTTCCTCGCACAATCATTGTTCCCTGGTGCCAAAGGAAGGGACCCTCCCAATGAAGTCACATCACCCCTGACATGTCTGTGAAGCCCCTAATCACCGAAAGGAAATGTCTCACTTCTTCCAAAGACAGGGAATGTAAGAATGAGAGGGGCACGTGATGCCAGTGATGTAATGCCTGGCACTGCATGCCCCGGGGTGTAATCCAGTACCAGTCTTACTGCACCTGGTACAACGGGCGCACCACCTGAGCGCTCCTACCTGTCCGCACTCAGGACCCGGGGCCTATTCAGAGGCTGGACTGGTGCACCGTACAGGAGAACTGTAAATTCTCTAACCCTCCGTTGTCTTAAATGGTCACTTTAACCCTTTGAACGCTAGAGGTCTTTGATTTGCGATGTGTCTGAGTCCTCACTAGCATTTAAGGGGTTAAAAGGACCATTAAAATTCAATGCAAATCCTTATTTGTCCCCCATGATCCAGCTGGTTTGGGCCATAACTGCCCCTCTTTTCCTTGCTGAATAAAGCTCTATGTCCCTGTAGGTCTGAGAGCCCCCAGCATAAGCGCTCCCCTCACTTCCTCCTGCGCCATCCCCTCAATCAAAAGCAAACTGTGGCTCTCCAGCTGATTGTGGATTCAAATTTCAATCATCCTCATCTGTTAACCCTTTGCGTGCCAGAGGGGTGCACAATGTGTTGCATACCCCTCTGGCACTAAAAGGGTTAAATGCTGGCTGTGGATGATGGGAGTTGTAGTCCAACAACAGCTGGAGAGTCACATGTTTCCTATTCCTGGTGTGTAGGTAATGCTGGCAGAGATGACAACTCCAGCTCAGTCATGTGACTGGGGGGGAGGAGTCAGCCTCCTGCACCTGAGATCAGGCAGGTGCCTCCCTAATATGGAGTATCTGGGCCACCGACACCAAAGTGCAGCAATTCACACGCACGCCTGCTGCACCACAGGAACAAAGAGACATTACCACAGATTTACTGGGTCTTTTAAACCTCTGGATGGTGCAGATGTCTCCCCGCTTTATCATTTCACACCTTAACACCACCATCTAAATGTAAATGTCAGCAATATCCATGTGTTCCCTATCACGCAGTTAGTTTAAATCAGAATTGTTCCCCACCTCCAAGAGGATCAATACATGAGATCTTCAGATTTTAAAAATTTGTTGGTAGGGGGCAGGAGGTGGAATAAAAGACAGAGACGTTTAACCCTTTGAGTGCCAGAGGGGTAGGCTATGCAATGCGTTATGTACCCCCTGGCACTCAAAGGGTTAATTCCTAATTCTATGCTCAAATGTACAGCACATGGTTATAAACTTTGGGATAACATGAAAAATCCTTTTGCAATGATCAAATTCAGATCCAAGATGTTTCCCCTCCAAGATGAAAGCCTTTTTTCTATGGGGAAATACGGATTTACAAATTGTCCATGATATTGTAAGTAACAGACATAGTAACATAGTAAGTAAGGGCGTTTCATGCCTACAAAATGTAATCCTTTAATCAGGGCTTATAATTTTAAGCCCTTTGCTACTAGCCAGACCTGAAAAGTTACTCGCCACTGAAAGCCAAAACATACCCACCAGGACTGAATTTCTACTCGCTAGGGCTGAATTTTCACTCGCCTTTAGCTAGTGGTGAGTGGAAATTTTGAGCCCTGCTTTAATGATGGAGCGCCTAAGAGGTGGAGTATGCTGGAAGACCAACGTACTTTTTTTTTTTTTTTTTTTTTTTTAAATCTACGTGCCCAGTGATCACAGCGTACCGTGTAGGCGTGCAGTGATCACAAAATACCATGACAAGCCTGGCACTTCATCTCTCGTTAAGGGGTTAATATTCAGGGGAGATGTTATTGATTGGTACAGATATAGTGATATAACTAACCTTGATATTCTAAAAAGTATATATTTAACTAACTTGCTTGGAAAGTGAAAATATACTTAGGGAAATATTTAAAGGTTCCTTTATCAAAGCTTTGTGCTCTACTCAAAACTAGGTTTTAAAATGATTACATACACATATACAATTATATATATATATACTAGTTTAAAAGCCCGTGTACACGGGCCACAGTGCCACTCAGCAGCCTTCGGCTGGTGCCTGGAGCCGCTCTTCTCACTGCCCACGTTGCAGTCATGCGCAGCACAGACTGCCCGAATGCACAGCGGCTGATACAGAGCGGGGCGCTCCGAATTCAAACCGTAGTCCTCTCTGCGCACCTTCCTGGGACCAAGCAGTGCCAGGAAGGTGCGCAGAGAGGACTACGGTCCAAATTTTGAGAGTACCCCGCTGCATATCAGCCGCGGAAGGTTCGGGCAGTCTGTGCTGCGCATGATTACATTGCATGCAGTCTCTACTGTGCATGATGGCTTCTGACAAACATCCCAGCGAATTATTATATAGGATATAAGAAGAAGCTGTCGGATGCACTCACGACAACTGGGGCAAATGCCTGGGTGCACAATCAGAATAACTTCACCAAAATTTAGAAAAAATAAACACTCAGGTCTTTTGTGTGTGAAAAAATGTGTAACTTTATCTGTGGTCAACGTTTCAATCCTCACCTGGATCTTTATCAGGGTCTTCATAAAGATCCAGGTGAGGATCGAAACGTTGACCACAAATAAAAAGTTACACATTTTTTCCCACACACAAAAGACCTGAGTGTTGATTTTTTCTACATTTTGGTATACATAACAATTCTAATCTCAAACAGTTCAGAAACGAATTGTCAGAAGATACGGGAGAGATTTCTTGTGGAGAATCTCATACCATCAATTGGTCCAGCACACTCACTAGGATCAGTTAAATGTAGTAGAAACCTGTATCTATGAAAAAAAGCCTTTCATATGCTACATATGACCCATCTCTTCCCTGGAAGAATAGCTAAAATGTGTAGTGGTGCTACTGACCTTCGTTTCCGCAATTGTGGTTCCACAGGTCTTTGCACTCATTTGTTAGGACTGCCCAAAGATAAAATATATGTGGAGTAGAACAGAAATGTTTAGAACAGATATTGAATACAGGAGATAAACTTATGTTGTGTCTCAATGGAAAACCAAAGTTATTTTGTGGGGAGAAATTGTGACGCTATATTTGTGCGTATGAACCATGGGAAAATACATTCCATCCCATCTGACGGCCTTTATTTCTGTTCCAATCTAAACACTTTGGGGCCCAGCGCTCCTCTCAGTCCCACACAGCCCCCTGACCTGGTTACTGCCAGGCTCTGCTGATGTATAGTTTGTAAATGTAATCTATGTATAAGTGTCATCTTCTGTGCCCATCACAGATTACCCACTGATAGCAGCGCCTGTCCCACCCTATAGGTTTCGTACCTGAACAACTTCCTCTAGGCTCAATCTGTGTCCATCCCTGCTCAGCTCTGGAAATACCTCCCAATGTGGTGTCACGTCAGCCGAGCCATCACCTGTTCATGGAAGAAGGAAGAAGACCAAACCAGGATTACAGATAAACAGGTTCTTAACACTTATATCAGTAACGTATCAGTACATTATATGCATATCAATAAAATACCAGTACAAAGTTAATACCTTTTATAAGAGGATTTTAGTCTCACCTGTTAAATCCTTTTCTCTTAGTCCATACAGGTTACTGGTAACTTTGGGTAGGCGATCTGCCCCTTTAACTAGGCAGGGGGTAGAGCCTCCCTTCCCTCCTTGGCTGCCAATCAGCTCCAGTAAGATTTGAGACACTAAACATTGACTAGATAGTAGAAGGGAAAGAAGACTCCTGTGAGCATGACCCCGAAGGACCCCCACAGTCTGCCAAAGGAGAGCCAAGCATGGTCCCTTGACAGGGACTAAGAGAAAAGGATTTAACAGGGAAGATGAAAATCCTCTTTTCTCTGTCGTCCAATACAGGTTACTGGTAACTCTGGAATGTCCAACCACTGAGTTTCCCAGAGGTGGGAAATAAGGCAAGGACCAGGCGCAAGGCCCTCAAAGTCACCAGAGCAGATATGAACCATAAGATCAGAGATAGCCCAACAAAACAACTGAAGTGTCAACGGACACTGAACAGGGGTAACAACAACCCAGGAACTGTTACACAGCACACTGATCTAGAGCCAACAGGGCTCAAGGGTGAAGGAAGCACCAAGAACCGAAGAAGATCCTAGACAGGCAAGACTGCCTCCAGGATCTACCTCCCAAAATTGGCATCAGCCGATGCCAGCACATCAACGCGGTAATGCTTCGAAAAGGTGTGCACAGGCTACCAAGTGGCAGCCTTGCACAACTGATCAGCAAAGGCCTGATTCTTGTAAGCCCAAGAGGCCCCAAAAGATCTAGTAGAATGAGCCGTGACCCGAAAGGGAAAAGGCTTCTTCCTGAGCTCATAAGCCTTACGAATAGTGGACTTTATCCAAGAAGCAATAGTCACTTTGGATGCAGGTCTCCCTGCCCTGGGGCCCACAGGAATGACTTACAGTGTGTCAGACTGTCTAATGGACTCAGTGAGATGTACATAAAACTTGAGACAACACATTACAGCAAACAAGTGGCAATCCCTTTCTTTGTCAGTGGTAGGGTCAGGGCAGAAAGAAGGCACCACAATCTCCTGATTAATGTAGAACTCAGAGACCACCTTCGAGAGAAACTCCTGCGAAGTGCGAAGCACTGCCTTGTCTTTGTGAGACACCAAAAAGGGTGGTCTACAAGACAGAGCATGTAACTCAGCGACACGGCAAACAGACACTGTCACCAGGAGAAAGGCCATTTTCCATGTCAGCAGGTGTAGAGGAATAGTAGCCAAAGACTCAAAGGGAGGGAGCTGAAAGATGCCCAAACTAAGTTAAGATCCCACTGAGGAGCGTCTTAAAAGAGAGTCTTAAAAGCAGGATGAGTATGAGCAACGCCCTGGAAGAAAACCTTGACGTCAGGAAGGATGGCAATGCGCCTCTGAAAGAAAACAGAGAAAGCAGAAGTCTGAACATTAAGGGAGCTCTCCTTCTCCAATTACACCCTCCCACCTCTACTCTCCTCCTTCTCCAATTACACCCTCCCACCTCTACTCTCCTCCTTCTCCAATTACACCCTCCCACCTCTACTCTCCTTCATCTCCAATTATACCCTCCCACCTCTACTCTCCTCCTCCAATTACAACCTCCCACCTCTACTCTCCTCCTCCAATTACACCCTCCCACCTCTACTCTCCTCCTCCAATTACACCCTCCCACCTCTACTCTCCTTCATCTCCAATTACAACCTCCCACCTCTACTCTCCTCCTCCAATTACACCCTCCCGCCTCTACTCTCCTCCTCCAATTACACCCTCCCACCTCTACTCTCCTCCTCCTCCAATTACACCCTCCCACCTCTACTCTCCTCCTCCAATTACACCCTCCCACCTCTACTCTCCTCCTCCAATTACACCCTCCCACCTCTACTCTCCTTCATCTCCAATTACACCCTCCCACCTCTACTCTCCTCCTCCAATTACAACCTCCCACCTCTACTCTCCTCCTCCAATTACACCCTCCCACCTCTACTCTCCTCCTCCAATTACACCCTCCCACCTCTACTCTCCTCCTCCTCCAATTACACCCTCCCACCTCTACTCTCCTCCTCCAATTACACCCTCCCACCTCTACTCTCCTCCTCCAATTACAACCTCCCACCTCTACTCTCCTCCTCCAATTACAACCTCCCACCTCTACTCTCCTCCTCCAATTACAACCTCCCACCTCTACTCTCCTCCTCCAATTACACCCTCCCACCTCTACTCTCCTCCTCCTCCAATTACACCCTCCCACCTCTACTCTCCTCCTCCTCCAATTACACCCTCCCACCTCTACTCTCCTCCTCCAATTACACCCTCCCACCTCTACTCTCCTTCTTTGGAATATGAATTCCTAACTGCATACAGACTACATTATATAAATATACACCTATGCATCCTTATGATTCGTTTCAAAGCCTTTATCATAATGTCATGCATCATTTTCTATTTTTCATGAAGGTATTAGCTGTTTACTTGTAGATTCATCTATGGTTGTGCACTAATGTGTTCTTGTTTGATATGTTAAAATGCTTTCTTTAATACAGCTAGGTACATTATACATAATATCTGTCCCAAAGGCTTTGTCACTATATTATCAATTGTCTGTTAATTTGAGACCAGTATCGGATTTATATACATCTCTGTAAAAAGCTAGCAGTGTCTACATTTTTCTTTTTTGTCAATAGCCAGCCTGAGAAAAGAACAATGAATTTACAGCCACTTAATACCAAATAATAATGGAATTAAATAGCAACATGAACAGAAGGAGTTTAAAGCCACTGTACAGGGATTCTCTGCTCCGCGGGGCCCACTATAGGTCAGAGCCTCTCTGATCATGCACAGGGGAATCGATGGACTGAGCCTCCAATTATCCACCAATCACAGAGTATAGATATCCTGAAACCCTGACCTGTGTGTGAGTCCTGAGGAAGAACACTGGACTTTATTATACACACCTACAGCACATTTCCCTATATAAACTCACATACTGAGTGCACTCAGTATGCCTCACTGCTAAAGGTTACATAATGATTACGTCTCACTGAAATTCATATTTTTATTATTCATTCAAACTTAATAAGAAAGACCAGAATGTGCGTGTTCAGGAGCCGCTAATGACCTCCCAGCCTTAATTAGGATGTCCCTGATAGAACAGGTTTTTATGTGATCGAATGGGGCCGGTGCATAAAGAAACACTGGGGCAATTATTGGGGAATCAATGCATCACGGCGGCAATTAAAATATTCTCAAATTCCTACATTTAAATTGGACTTTTTAGCCCCTTTAATGCTAGTGAGAATCCAGATCATTACATAGAAACATAGAAACATAGAAGATTGACGGCAGAAAAAGACCACCTGGTCCATCTAGTCTGCCCTTTAGTATTCCTTTATTGTTATCTTAGGATAGATACATGTTTATCCCAGGCATGTTTAAATTGTGTTACTGTGGATTTATCAACCACCTCTGCTGGAAGTTTGTTCCAAGTTTCTACTACTCTTTCAGTGAAATAATATTTTCTAATGTTTTTCTTGATTTTTCCTCCAACTAGCCTCAGATTGTGCCCCCTTGTTCTTGTATTCAGATTCTTATTAATCACACTTCCCTCCTGAACCTTGTTCAGTCCTTTAACATATTTAAAGGTTTCAATCATGTCCCCCCTTTCTCTTCTTTCCTCCAGACTATACATATTTAGATCTCTGAGTCGTTCTTGATAAGTTCTATGCTTTAGACCTTCCACCATTTTTGTAGCTCTTCTTTGAACCCGCTCAATTTTAGTTATATCCTTTTGCAGATGAGGCCTCCAGAACTGTACACAGTATTCCAGATGTGGTCTCACTAGAGCTCTATACAGAGGGATCACAATCTCCCTCTTCCTGCTTGTTATACCTCTAGCTATGCAGCCAAGCATACGATTTGCTTTCCCCACCGCCTGGTTGCATTGGTTACTCATCTTGAGGCTGTCAGAGATGACCACCCCCAAATCCTTCTCTTCTGAAGTCTTTGCTACCACAGAACTGCCAATACGATAGTCAGATTGAGGGTTTCTTGTCCCCAAGTGCATTATTTTACATTTGGAAACATTGAACTGAAGTTTCCATTGTTTTGACCACTTATCTAATAGTGCCAAATCATTCTCCATATTACAGACACCTCCTGGAACATCAACCCTATTACACACTTTTGTGTCATCAGCAAACAAGCAAACCTTCCCTGCCAAGCCTTCCCTTATGTCACTTACAAATATGTTGAACAGAACAGGGCCCAGAACAGATCCTTGTGGCACTCCACTTGTAACCAGTCTCTGCTCAGAATACATTGCCTTTAAAAATGTTGGTTATTGGGTTATTTTGGGCTTATCAGGCTATTATGGCTGATAAGCAATTGGTTAATGTGATATATTTATTTAATAAATGGTGCGGCCTCACCACCAGTCTCCAGTTGTCTGTGTCTATTATATAATTAGTTTATATAATGGTAAGGTTTGGTGATGGGAGTGCAACATACAGCATCCATGGGGAAAAGACTGTGTCTGGCAAAGCAATGCACTGCGTACCCCTCTGGCACTCAAAGGGTTAAATGATGAAACTGCCCATTCAAATCAATGGGGATTTGTATTCGTTCCCTAAGGTAGACATTGTTTTCCCCAGACTTGTGTCACCTTTCTTTGTGCACTGGCCTCACTGCATTTCTTTAGATAGAAATGTTTATTTTATTTTGTCGTTTCCAAGGAGAATTACAAAGTGTTCTCCAAAATGTGCTATTTCTGTCCAGCTGTTTGGGCTGAATTCCGGACCCCTCCCTTAATATTGTACATAAGGGGTTAACATTCCCCAGTGCGCAGATCATTAGGAGGGGTGGATAATCCTTCCCTAGAAGCCTAGAGCCACAAAGAGTCCTCGGCCCCTTCTTCCCCCTTATCCCCGGGGCGGGGGGCCAATTCAGGACAAGAGGTCCCACCCCGCTCCATTCTGTACAGCTTATAAACACCAAAACACCCCCTCCCCAAAATCACATCATCTGGAAAAAACTACCCCCTCCCCAAAAGGACACCCCTACCCAACTGCAAAAACAACCCCCTCCCCAAAATCATACCCCAACCCACCTCCAAAACAACCCCTTCCCCAAAATCATACCCCAACCCACCTCCAAAAACACCCCCTCCCCAAAATCATACCCCAACCCACCTCCAAAAACACCCCCTCCCCAAAATCATACCCCAACCCTCCTCCAAAACAACCCCTTCCCCAAAATCATACCCCAACCCACCTCCAAAACAACCCCTTCCCCAAAATCATACCCCAACCCACCTCCAAAAACACCCCCTCCCCAAAATCATACCCCAACCCACCTCCAAAAACACCCCCTCCCCAAAATCATACCCCAACCCTCCTCCAAAACACCCCTTCCCCAAAATCATACCCCAACCCTCCTCCAAAAACAACCCCTCCCCAAAATCACATCATCTGGAAAAAACTACCCCCTCCCCAAAATCATACCCCAACCCACCTCCAAAACAACCCCCTCCCCAAAATCACATCATCTGGAAAAAACTACCCCCTCCCCAAAATCATACCCCAACCCACCTCCAAAACAACCCCCTCCCCAAAATCATACCCCAACCCACCTCCAAAACAACCCCCTCCCCAAAATCACATCATCTGGAAAAAACTACCCCCTCCCCAAAATCATACCCCAACCCACCTCCAAAACAACCCCCTCCCCAAAATCATACCCCAACCCACCTCCAAAACAACCCCCTCCCCAAAATCACATCATCTGGAAAAAACTACCCCCTCCCCAAAAGGACACCCCTACCCAACTGCAAAAACAACCCCCTCCCCAAAATCATACCCCAACCCACCTCCAAAACACCCCCTCCCCAAAATCATACCCCAACCCACCTCCAAAACACCCCCTCCCCAAAATCACATCATCTGGAAAAAACTACCCCCTCCCCAAAAGGACACCCCTACCCAACTGCAAAAACATCCCCCTCCCCAAAATCATACCACAACCCACCTCCAAAACACCCCCTCCCCAAAATCATACCCCAACCCACCTCCAAAACACCCCCTCCCCAAAATCATACCCCAACCCACCTCCAAAACACCCCCTCCCCAAAATCATACCCCAACCCACCTCCAAAACACCCCCTCCCCAAAATCACATCATCTGGAAAAAACTACCCCCTCCCCAAAAGGACACCCCTACCCAACTGCAAAAACCCCCTCCCCAAAATCATACCCCAACCCACCTCCAAAACACCCCCTCCCCAAAATCACATCATCTGGAAAAAACTACCCCCTCCCCAAAAGGACACCCCTACCCAACTGCAAAAACCCCCTCCCCAAAATCATACCCCAACCCACCTCCAAAACACCCCCTCCCCAAAATCATACCCCAACCCACCTCCAAAACACCCCCTCCCCAAAATCACACGCCAACCCACCTCCAAAACACCCCTTCCCCAAAATCATACCCCAACCCACCTCCAAAACACCCCCTCCCCAAAATCATACCCCAACCCACCTCCAAAACACCCCTTCCCCAAAATCATACCCCAACCCACCTCCAAAAACACCCCCTCCCCAAAATCACACTCCAACCCACCTCCAAAACACCCCCTCCCCAAAATCACATCATCTGGAAAAAACTACCCCCTCCCCAAAAGGACACCCCTACCCAACTGCAAAAACCCCCTCCCCAAAATCATACCCCAACCCACCTCCAAAACACCGCCTCCCCAAAATCACATAATCTGGAAAAAACTACCCCCTCCCCAAAATCATACCCCAACCCACCTCCAAAACAACCCCCTCCCCAAAATCATACCCAAACCCACCTCCAAAACACCCCCTCCCCAAAATCACATAATCTGGAAAAAACTACCCCCTCCCCAAAATCATACCCCAACCCACCTCCAAAACAACCCCCTCCCCAAAATCATACCCCAACCCACCTCCAAAACACCCCCTCCCCAAAATCACATAATCTGGAAAAAACTACCCCCTCCCCAAAATCATACCCCAACCCACCTCCAAAACAACCCCCTCCCCAAAATCATACCCCAACCCACCTCCAAAACACCCCCTCCCCAAAATCACATAATCTGGAAAAAACTACCCCCTCCCCAAAATCATACCCCAACCCACCTCCAAAACAACCCCCTCCCCAAAATCATACCCCAACCCACCTCCAACAACACCCTCCCCAAAATCACATAATCTGGAAAAAACTACCCCCTCCCCAAAATCATACCCCAACCCACCTCCAAAACACCGCCTCCCCAAAATCACATAATCTGGAAAAAACTACCCCCTCCCCAAAATGACACCCCAACCCACCTCCAAAACAACCCCCTCCCCAAAATCATACCCCAACCCACCTCCAAAACACCCCCTCCCCAAAATCACATAATCTGGAAAAAACTACCCCCTCCCCAAAATCATACCCCAACCCACCTCCAAAACACCCCCTCCCCAAAATCACATAATCTGGAAAAAACTACCCCCTCCCCAAAATCATACCCCAACCCACCTCCAAAACACCCCCTCCCCAAAATCACATCATCTGGAAAAAACTACCCCCTCCCCAAAAGGACACCCCTACCCAACTGCAAAAACCCCCTCCCCAAAATCATACCCCAACCCACCTCCAAAACACCCCTTCCCCAAAATCATACCCCAACCCACCTCCAAAAACACCCCCTCCCCAAAATCACACGCCAACCCACCTCCAAAACACCCCCTCCCCAAAATCACATCATCTGGAAAAAACTACCCCCTCCCCAAAAGGACACCCCTACCCAACTGCAAAAACCCCCTCCCCAAAATCATACCCCAACCCACCTCCAAAACACCGCCTCCCCAAAATCACATAATCTGGAAAAAACTACCCCCTCCCCAAAATCATACCCCAACCCACCTCCAAAACAACCCCCTCCCCAAAATCATACCCCAACCCACCTCCAAAACACCCCCTCCCCAAAATCACATAATCTGGAAAAAACTACCCCCTCCCCAAAATCATACCCCAACCCACCTCCAAAACAACCCCCTCCCCAAAATCATACCCCAACCCACCTCCAAAACACCCCCTCCCCAAAATCACATAATCTGGAAAAAACTACCCCCTCCCCAAAATCATACCCCAACCCACCTCCAAAACAACCCCCTCCCCAAAATCATACCCCAACCCACCTCCAAAACACCCCCTCCCCAAAATCACATAATCTGGAAAAAACTACCCCCTCCCCAAAATCATACCCCAACCCACCTCCAAAACAACCCCCTCCCCAAAATCATACCCCAACCCACCTCCAACAACACCCTCCCCAAAATCACATAATCTGGAAAAAACTACCCCCTCCCCAAAATCATACCCCAACCCACCTCCAAAACACCGCCTCCCCAAAATCACATAATCTGGAAAAAACTACCCCCTCCCCAAAATGACACCCCAACCCACCTCCAAAACAACCCCCTCCCCAAAATCATACCCCAACCCACCTCCAAAACACCCCCTCCCCAAAATCACATAATCTGGAAAAAACTACCCCCTCCCCAAAATCATACCCCAACCCACCTCCAAAACAACCCCCTCCCCAAAATCATACCCCAACCCACCTCCAAAACACCCCCTCCCCAAAATCACATAATCTGGAAAAAACTACCCCCTCCCCAAAATCATACCCCAACCCACCTCCAAAACACCCCCTCCCCAAAATCACATAATCTGGAAAAAACTACCCCCTCCCCAAAATCATACCCCAACCCACCTCCAAAACAACCCCCTCCCCAAAATCATACGCCAACCCACCTCCAAAACACCCCCTCCCCAAAATCACATAATCTGGAAAAAACTACCCCCTCCCCAAAATCATACCCCAACCCACCTCCAAAACAACCCCCTCCCCAAAATCATACCCCAACCCACCTCCAACAACACCCTCCCCAAAATCACATAATCTGGAAAAAACTACCCCCTCCCCAAAATCATACCCCAACCCACCTCCAAAACACCGCCTCCCCAAAATCACATAATCTGGAAAAAACTACCCCCTCCCCAAAATGACACCCCAACCCACCTCCAAAACAACCCCCTCCCCAAAATCATACCCCAACCCACCTCCAAAACACCCCCTCCCCAAAATCACATAATCTGGAAAAAACTACCCCCTCCCCAAAATCATACCCCAACCCACCTCCAAAACAACCCCCTCCCCAAAATCATACCCCAACCCACCTCCAAAACACCCCCTCCCCAAAATCACATAATCTGGAAAAAACTACCCCCTCCCCAAAATCATACCCCAACCCACCTCCAAAACAACCCCCTCCCCAAAATCATACCCCAACCCACCTCCAAAACACCCCCTCCCCAAAATCACATAATCTGGAAAAAACTACCCCCTCCCCAAAATCATACCCCAACCCACCTCCAAAACAACCCCCTCCCCAAAATCACATAATCTGGAAAAAACTACCCCCTCCCCAAAATCATACCCCAACCCACCTCCAAAACAACCCCCTCCCCAAAATCATACCCCAACCCACCTCCAAAACACCCCCTCCCCAAAATCACATAATCTGGAAAAAACTACCCCCTCCCCAAAATCATACCCCAACCCACCTCCAAAACACCCCCTCCCCAAAATCACATCATCTGGAAAAAACTACCCCCTCCCCAAAAGGACACCCCTACCCAACTGCAAAAACCCCCTCCCCAAAATCATACCCCAACCCACCTCCAAAACACCCCCTCCCCAAAATCACATAATCTGGAAAAAACTACCCCCTCCCCAAAATCATACCCCAACCCACCTCCAAAACACCCCCTCCCCAAAATCACATAATCTGGAAAAAAACTACCCCCTCCCCAAAATCACACCCCTACCCAACTGCAAAAACAACCGCCGCCCCAAAATCATACCACAACCCTCCTCCAAAAACACCCCCTCCCCAAAATCACATAATCTGGAAAAAAACTACCCCCTCCCCAAAATCACACCCCTACCCAACTGCAAAAACAACCGCCGCCCCAAAATCATACCCCAACCCTCCTCCAAAACAACCCCCTCCACAAAATCATACCCCAACCCACCTCCAAAAACACCCCCTCCCCAAAATCACATAATCTGGAAAAAACTACCCCCTCCCCAAAATGACACCCCTACCCAACTGCAAAAACAACCCCCTCCCCAAAATCATACCCCAACCCTCCTCCAAAACAACCCCCTCCACAAAATCATACCCCAACCCACCTCCAAAAACACCCCCTCCCCAAAATCACATCATCTGGAAAAAACTACCCACTCCCCAAAAGGACACCCCTACCCAACTGCAAAAACAACCCCCTCCCCAAAATCATACCCCAACCCACCTCCAAAACACCCCCTCCCCAAAATCACATCATCTGGAAAAAACTACCCCCTCCCCAAAATGACACCCCTACCCAACTGCAAAAACAACCCCCTCCCCAAAATCATACCCCAACCCTCCTCCAAAACAACCCCCTCCACAAAATCATACCCCAACCCACCTCCAAAAACACCCCCTCCCCAAAATCACATCATCTGGAAAAAACTACCCCCTCCCCAAAATGACACCCCTACCCAACTGCAAAAACAACCGCCGCCCCAAAATCATACCCCAACCCACCTCCAAAACACCCCCTCCCCAAAATCACATCATCTGGAAAAAAACAACCCCCTCCCCAAAATGACACCCCAACCCAACTGCAAAAACAACCCCAGTTCAAAATCACACCACAACCCGCCTCCAAAACAACCCCCTTCCCCAAATCATACCCCAGCCCACCTCCAAAACAACCCCCTCCCCAAAATGACACCCCAACCCAACTGCAAAAACAACCCCAGTTCAAAATCACACCCCAACCCGCCTCCAAAACAACCCCCTCCCCCAAATCATACCCCAACCCACCTCCAAAAACACCCCCTCCCAAAAATCACACCCCAGCCCACCTCCAAAACTAGCGAGGTGGCAGACAGCTGTAAGGGGCAAATTAGAAATGTAAATGATTTAAAAGGGACTCTGCCCCCCCCCCTGAGTGCCAGAGAGGTCTTCAGCCCATTGCTTTGTAATGTGTTGGAGACATTTCTAGAATTCAAGGGTTATAATCTCCACTTAAAAATGCGGTAAGTTTAGCTTCTCCCAGTCGGTGTGCCTGTTCGGATATGGAATACAGCCTTGTCTTCCCACATTGGTCTTATACAATCCCTTCCTACTGGCACACTGTCTGCAGGGGGAGACCTGTTCTGTGTACAGTAAAAAGCTACCTGATTCTGTCATTCCCACCCAGCCCCCTGCCTCTGGATGAGGGCACAGACAGTCACCCCACCACTGACTAGCAGGGTACACATGCACCCTACATGGGGAGCCTCCACATCCACCAACCAATCACACTACTCTGCAGCAGTCACCCCACAGGAGGGATTCTGTGTCTCTAGCCAAGTGGCTTCCTGACTGACTGCTTAACCTGACCACTTTACACCCTGGCTAATTTGCACTCATTTTAGGATGTACGAACCTCATGCTTATCACCCCAGAACTGCCCAGCAGTGAAGACGGGCACCCTACATGGGAAGCCTCCACAGCCGCTACTATACAATTGCTCCAATCAGATTTCCTCATCCTGCATAACTCAATCATACACATGGGATTCTGGGTCCATATAGAAACTGCTCTGTCTCTGATTGGCTGCTGCATTGACCAAATAATCCCATGGCTATTATTCACTCATTATTACAATATTCACCTCACCCCCACTCTGTCTTTCACTTAAGGGGTGTTTGGTTTAACTCTTAATGGACCAGAGGGATGAGCAACAAATTTAAGGACCCCTCTGGTCCTTAAAGGGATAGTAATAGTTCACAAAAACAGCAGCTCCAATTACTCTTCATAGTATTTGGGCCATGGAGAGTGTTATATCAATACTGTCAGAGTTGTAGTACAAGAGTAACTGAATGATAAAGTATCCCCCTCCTAAACCCCTTTTACCTAGTGTAACACTGCTCAACTCAGATGTGGAATCTGGTCTCTTGATCAGACAGATCACAGCAAAGGACAATCCTCTTACTGTGATAAGGAAAACCCTGCTCCCCTTTGACAGGCTTTTCCTTATGATCACTGAAGATTGTCCCTCTCTGTGATCCATCCGGACTTGCTGCTCTGAGGTGAGCAGTGTTACATCAGTAAAATGAGTGGGAGGGGGATACTTTATCATTCAATTACTCTTGTACTATAACTCTGACAGAATAAATATAACACTCTCCATGGCCCAAACACTATGAAGATTAATTGGAGCTGCTTTTATTATGAAACATTCATATCCCTTTAAAGGGTTAAAAGTACAGAACTTCCAATTGTATTCAGGCACCTGTTTATGCAATAGGGGATTGTGCTGCTACATTTTAAATCAAACTACAGCTCCATTTAGCAGAATCAGAGCTTAAGAATTCATTATGGTCTGAGGAGCCCTCATTAACCTCTTGGATTCCTGAGAGGCCTCATAGTCTACTGCTCTGTAGTGCCCTTCTATCTGTGGTACACTTTACCTACCAGCTTGTGCCAGTGCACTTCTCTTATTACTCCTATCTGTGGAACACTTTACCTTCCAGCCTGTACCAGTGCACTTCTCTTATTACTCCTATCTGTGGAACACTTTACCTCCCAGCCTGTACCAGTGCACTTCTCTCATTACTCCTATCTGTGGAACACTTTACCTACCAGCCTGTACCAGTACACTTCTCTTATTACTCCTATCAGTGGAACACTTTACCTACCAGCCTGTACCAGTGCACTTCTCTTATTACTCCTATCTGTGGAACACTTTACCTCCCAGCCTGTACCAGTACACTTCTCTTATTACTCCTATCTGTGGGACACTTTACCTCCCAGTCTGTACCAGTGTACTTCTCTTATTACTCCTATCTGTGGAACACTTTACCTCCCAGCCTGTGCCAGTGCACTTCTCTCATTACTCCTATCTGTGGAACACTTTACCTACCAGCCTGTACCAGTACACTTCTCTTATTACTCCTATCAGTGGAACACTTTACCTACCAGCCTGTACCAGTGCACTTCTCTTATTACTCCTATCTGTGGAACACTTTACCTACCAGCCTGTACCAGTGCACTTCTCTTATTACTCCTATCTGTGGAACACTTTACCTCCCAGTCTGTACCAGTGCACTTCTCTTATTACTCCTATCTGTGGAACACTTTACCTACCAGCCTGTACCAGTGCACTTCTCTTATTACTCCTATCTGTGGAACACTTTACCTCCCAGCCTGTACCAGTGCACTTCTCTCATTACTCCTATCTGTGGAACACTTTACCTCCCAGCCTGTGCCAGTGCACTTCTCTTATTACTCCTATCTGTGGAACACTTTACCTCCCAGCCTGTACCAGTGCACTTCTCTCTTTACTCCTATCTGTGGAACACTTTACCTCCCAGCCTGTGCCAGTGCACTTCTCTTATTACTCCTATCTGTGGAACACTTTACCTCCCAGTCTGTACCAGTGCACTTCTCTTATTACTCCTATCTGTGGAACACTTTACCTCCCAGTCTGTACCAGTGCACTTCTCTTATTACTCCTATCTGTGGAACACTTTACCTCCCAGCCTGTGCCAGTGCACTTCTCTTATTACTCCTGTCTGTGGAACACTTTACCTCCCAGCCTGTACCAGGGCACTTCTCTTATTACTCCTATCTGTGGAACACTTTACCTCCCAGTCTGTACCAGTGCACTTCTCTTATTACTCCTATCTGTGGAACACTTTACCTTCCAGCCTGTACCAGTGCACTTCTCTTATTACTCCTATCTGTGGAACACTTTACTTCCCAGTCTGTGCCAGTGCACTTCTCTTATTACTCCTATCTGTGGAACACTTTACCTACCAGCCTGTGCCAGTGCACTTCTCTCATTACTCCTGTCTGTGGAACACTTTACCTACCAGCCTGTGCCAGTGCACTTCTCTCATTACTCCTATCTGTGGAACACTTTACCTACCAGTCTGTACCAGTGCACTTCTCTCATTACTCCTATCTGTGGAACACTTTACCTTCCAGCCTGTACCAGTGCACTTCTCTCATTACTCCTATCTGTGGAACACTTTCCCTTCCAGCCTGTGCCAGTGCACTTCTCTCATTACTCCTATCTGTGGAACACTTTACCTTCCAGCCTGTGCCAGTGCACTTCTCTTATTACTCCTATCTGTGGAACACTTTACCTCCCAGTCTGTGCCAGTGCACTTCTCTTATTACTCCTATCTGTGGAACACTTTACCTCCCAGTCTGTGCCAGTGCACTTCTCTCATTACTCCTGTCTGTGGAACACTTTACCTACCAGCCTGTACCAGTGCACTTCTCTTATTACTCCTATCAGTGGAACACTTTACCTACCAGCCTGTGCCAGTGCACTTCTCTCATTACTCCTATCTGTGGAACACTTTACCTCCCAGCCTGTGCCAGTGCACTTCTCTCATTACTCCTATCTGTGGAACACTTTACCTACCAGCCTGTACCAGTGCACTTCTCTCATTACTCCTATCTGTGGAATACATTACCTTCCAGCCTGTACCAGTGCACTTCTCTTATTACTCCTGTCTGTGGAACACTTTACCTCCCAGCCTGTACCAGTGCACTTCTCTTATTACTCCTATCTGTGGAACACTTTACCTACCAGCCTGTACCAGTGCACTTCTCTCATTACTCCTATCTGTGGAACACTTTACCTTCCAGCCTGTGCCAGTGCACTTCTCTTATTACTCCTATCTGTGGAACACTTTACCTACCAGCCTGTACCAGTGCACTTTTCTCATTACTCCTATCTGTGGAACACTTTACCTTCCAGCCTGTGCCAGTGCACTTCTCTTATTACTCCTATCTGTGGAACACTTTACCTACCAGTCTGTGCCAGTGCACTTCTCTTATTACTCCTATCTGTGGAACACTTTACCTACCAGCCTGTACCAGTGCACTTCTCTCATTACTCCTATCTGTGGAACACATTACCTACCAGCCTGTACCGTTGCACTTCTCTCATTACTCCTATCTGTGGAACACTTTACCTTCCAGCCTGTGCCAGTGCACTTCTCTCATTACTCCTATCTGTGGAACACTTTACCTACCAGCCTGTACCAGTGCACTTCTCTCATTACTCCTATCTGTGGAACACTTTACCTACCAGGCTGTACCAGTGCACTTCTCTTATTACTCCTATCTGTGGAACACATTACCTACCAGCCTGTGCCAGTGCACTTCTCTCATTACTCCTATCTGTGGAACACTTTACCTACCAGCCTGTGCCAGTGCACTTCTCTCATTACTCCTATCTGTGGAACACTTTACCTACCAGTCTGTACTAGTGCACTTCTCTTATTACTCCTATCCGTGGAACACTTTACCTACCAGCCTGTGCCAGTGCACTTCTCTCATTACTCCTATCTGTGGAACACTTTACCCCCCAGCCTGTACCAGTGCACTTCTCTCATTACTCCTATCTGTGGAACACTTTACCTACCAGCCTGTACCAGTGCACTTCTCTTATTACTCCTATCTGTGGAACACATTACCTACCAGTCTGTACCAGTGCACTTCTCTTATTACTCCTATCTGTGGAACACTTTACCTCCCAGCCTGTGCCAGTGCACTTCTCTCATTACTCCTATCTGTGGAACACTTTACCTCCAGCCTGTGCCAGTGCACTTCTCTTATTACTCCTATCTGTGGAACACTTTACCTACCAGCCTGTGCCAGTGCACTTCTCTCATTACTCCTATCTGTGGAACACTTTACCTACCAGTCTGTACCAGTGCACTTCTCTTATTACTCCTATCTGTGGAACACTTTACCTCCAGCCTGTGCCAGCGCACTTCTCTTATTACTCCTATCTGTGGAACACTTTACCTTCCAGCCTGTGCCAGTGCACTTCTCTTATTACTCCTATCTGTGGAACACTTTACCTTCCAGCCTGTGCCAGTGCACTTCTCTCATTACTCCTATCTGTGGAACACTTTACCTACCAGCCTGTGCCAGTGCACTTCTCTTATTACTCCTATCTGTGGAACACTTTACCTCCCAGCCTGTACCAGTGCACTTCTCTTATTACTCCTATCTGTGGAACACTTTACCTACCAGTCTGTACCAGTGCACTTCTCTCATTACTCCTATCTGTGGAACACTTTACCTACCAGCCTGTACCAGTACACTTCTTATTACTCCTATCTGTGGAACACTTTACCTACCAGCCTGTACCAGTGCACTTCTCTCATTACTCCTATCTGTGGAACACTTTACCTACCAGCCTGTACCAGTGCACTTCTCTTATTACTCCTGTCTGTGGAACACTTTACCTCCCAGCCTGTACCAGGGCACTTCTCTTATTACTCCTATCTGTGGAACACTTTACCTCCCAGTCTGTACCAGTGCACTTCTCTTATTACTCCTATCTGTGGAACACTTTACCTTCCAGCCTGTACCAGTGCACTTCTCTTATTACTCCTATCTGTGGAACACTTTACTTCCCAGTCTGTGCCAGTGCACTTCTCTTATTACTCCTATCTGTGGAACACTTTACCTACCAGCCTGTACCAGTGCACTTCTCTCATTACTCCTGTCTGTGGAACACTTTACCTACCAGCCTGTGCCAGTGCACTTCTCTCATTACTCCTATCTGTGGAACACTTTACCTACCAGCCTGTGCCAGTGCACTTCTCTCATTACTCCTATCTGTGGAACACTTTACCTCCCAGTCTGTGCCAGTGCACTTCTCTTATTACTCCTATCTGTGGAACACTTTACCTCCCAGTCTGTGCCAGTGCACTTCTCTCATTACTCCTGTCTGTGGAACACTTTACCTACCAGCCTGTACCAGTGCACTTCTCTTATTACTCCTATCAGTGGAACACTTTACCTACCAGCCTGTGCCAGTGCACTTCTCTCATTACTCCTATCTGTGGAACACTTTACCTCCCAGCCTGTGCCAGTGCACTTCTCTCATTACTCCTATCTGTGGAACACTTTACCTACCAGCCTGTACCAGTACACTTCTCTCATTACTCCTATCTGTGGAATACATTACCTTCCAGCCTGTACCAGTGCACTTCTCTTATTACTCCTGTCTGTGGAACACTTTACCTCCCAGCCTGTACCGGTGCACTTCTCTCATTACTCCTATCTGTGGAACACTTTACCTCCCAGCCTGTGCCAGTGCACTTCTCTCATTACTCCTATCTGTGGAACACTTTACCTACCAGCCTGTACCAGTGCACTTCTCTCATTACTCCTATCTGTGGAATACATTACCTTCCAGCCTGTACCAGTGCACTTCTCTTATTACTCCTGTCTATGGAACACTTTACCTCCCAGCCTGTACCAGTGCACTTCTCTTATTACTCCTATCTGTGGAACACTTTACCTACCAGCCTGTACCAGTGCACTTCTCTCATTACTCCTATCTGTGGAACACTTTACCTTCCAGCCTGTGCCAGTGCACTTCTCTTATTACTCCTATCTGTGGAACACTTTACCTACCAGCCTGTGCCAGTGCACTTCTCTTATTACTCCTATCTGTGGAACACTTTACCTACCAGTCTGTGCCAGTGCACTTCTCTTATTACTCCTATCTGTGCAACACTTTACCTACCAGCCTGTACCAGTGCACTTCTCTCATTACTCCTATCTCTGGAACACATTACCTACCAGCCTGTACCGTTGCACTTCTCTCATTACTCCTATCTGTGGAACACTTTACCTCCCAGCCTGTACCAGTGCACTTCTCTCATTACTCCTATCTGTGGAACACTTTACCTTCCAGCCTGTGCCAGTGCACTTCTCTCATTACTCCTATCTGTGGAACACTTTACCTACCAGCCTGTACCAGTGCACTTCTCTCATTACTCCTATCTGTGGAACACTTTACCTACCAGGCTGTACCAGTGCACTTCTCTTATTACTCCTATCTGTGGAACACATTACCTACCAGCCTGTGCCAGTGCACTTCTCTCATTACTCCTATCTGTGGAACACTTTACCTACCAACCTGTGCCAGTGCACTTCTCTCATTACTCCTATCTGTGGAACACTTTACCTACCAGCCTGTGCCAGTGCACTTCTCTCATTACTCCTATCTGTGGAACACTTTACCCCCCAGCCTGTACCAGTGCACTTCTCTCATTACTCCTATCTGTGGAACACTTTACCTACCAGCCTGTACCAGTGCACTTCTCTTATTACTCCTATCTGTGGAACACATTACCTACCAGTCTGTACCAGTACACTTCTCTTATTACTCCTATCTGTGGAACACTTTACCTCCCAGCCTGTGCCAGTGCACTTCTCTCATTACTCCTATCTGTGGAACACTTTACCTCCAGCCTGTGCCAGTGCACTTCTCTTATTACTCCTATCTGTGGAACACTTTACCTACCAGCCTGTGCCAGTGCACTTCTCTCATTACTCCTATCTGTGGAACACTTTACCTACCAGTCTGTACCAGTGCACTTCTCTTATTACTCCTATCTGTGGAACACTTTACCTTCCAGCCTGTGCCAGTGCACTTCTCTTATTACTCCTATCTGTGGAACACTTTACCTTCCAGCCTGTGCCAGTGCACTTCTCTCATTACTCCTATCTGTGGAACACTTTACCTACCAGCCTGTGCCAGTGCACTTCTCTTATTACTCCTATCTGTGGAACACTTTACCTCCCAGCCTGTACCAGTGCACTTCTCTTATTACTCCTATCTGTGGAACACTTTACCTACCAGTCTGTACCAGTGCACTTCTCTCATTACTCCTATCTGTGGAACACTTTACCTACCAGCCTGTACCAGTACACTTCTCTTATTACTCCTATCTGTGGAACACTTTACCTACCAGCCTGTACCAGTGCACTTCTCTCATTACTCCTATCTGTGGAACACTTTACCTACCAGCCTGTACCAGTGCACTTCTCTTATTACTCCTATCTGTGGAACACTTTACCTCCCAGCCTGTACCAGTACACTTCTCTTATTACTCCTATCTGTGGAACACTTTACCTACCAGCCTGTACCAGTGCACTTCTCTTATTACTCCTATCTGTGGAACACTTTACCTACCAGCCTGTACCAGTGCACTTCTCTTATTACTCCTATCTGTGGAACACTTTACCTCCCAGCCTGTACCAGTACACTTCTCTTATTACTCCTATCTGTGGAACACTTTACCTACCAGCCTGTACCAGTGCACTTCTCTTATTACTCCTATCTGTGGAACACTTTACCTACCAGCCTGTACCAGTGCACTTCTCTTATTACTCCTATCTGTGGAACACTTTACCTCCCAGCCTGTACCAGTGCACTTCTCTTATTACTCCTATCTGTGGAACACTTTACCTCCCAGCCTGTACCAGTACACTTCTCTTATTACTCCTATCTGTGGAACACTTTACCTACCAGCCTGTACCGGTGCACTTCTCTTATTACTCCTATCTGTGGAACACTTTACCTACCAGCCTGTACCGGTGCACTTCTCTTATTACTCCTATCTGTGGAACACTTTACCTACCAGCCTGTACCGGTGCACTTCTCTCATTACTCCTATCTGTGGAACACATTACCTACCAGTCTGTACCAGTGCACTTCTCTTATTACTCCTATCTGTGGAACACTTTACCTCCCAGCCTGTACCAGTGCACTTCTCTTATTACTCCTATCTATGGAACACTTTACCTCCCAGCCTGTACCAGTACACTTCTCTTATTACTCCTATCTGTGGAACACATTACCTACCAGCCTGTACCGGTGCACTTCTCTTATTACTCCTATCTGTGGAACACTTTACCTTCCAGTCTGTACCAGTGCACTTCTCTTATTACTCCTATCTGTGGAACACTTTACCTCCCAGTCTGTACCAGTGCACTTCTCTTATTACTCCTATCTGTGGAACACTTTACCTACCAGCCTGTACCAGTGCACTTCTCTCATTACTCCTATCTGTGGAACACTTTACCTACCAGCCTGTGCCAGTGCACTTCTCTCATTACTCCTATCTGTGGAAAACTTTACCTACCAGCCTGTGCCAGTGCACTTCTCTCATTACTCTTATCTGTGGAACACTTTACCTCCCAGTCTGTGCCAGTGCACTTCTCTTATTACTCCTATCTGTGGAACACTTTACCTACCAGCCTGTGCCAGTGCACTTCTCTCATTACTCCTATCTGTGGAACACTTTACCTTCCAGCCTGTGCCAGTGCACTTCTCTTATTACTCCTATCTGTGGAACACTTTACCTACCAGCCTGTACCAGTGCACTTTTCTCATTACTCCTATCTGTGGAACACTTTACCTTCCAGCCTGTGCCAGTGCACTTCTCTTATTACTCCTATCTGTGGAACACTTTACCTACCAGTCTGTGCCAGTGCACTTCTCTTATTACTCCTATCTGTGGAACACTTTACCTACCAGCCTGTACCAGTGCACTTCTCTCATTACTCCTATCTGTGGAACACATTACCTACCAGCCTGTACCGTTGCACTTCTCTCATTACTCCTATCTGTGGAACACTTTACCTTCCAGCCTGTGCCAGTGCACTTCTCTCATTACTCCTATCTGTGGAACACTTTACCTACCAGCCTGTACCAGTGCACTTCTCTCATTACTCCTATCTGTGGAACACTTTACCTACCAGGCTGTACCAGTGCACTTCTCTTATTACTCCTATCTGTGGAACACATTACCTACCAGCCTGTGCCAGTGCACTTCTCTCATTACTCCTATCTGTGGAACACTTTACCTACCAGCCTGTGCCAGTGCACTTCTCTCATTACTCCTATCTGTGGAACACTTTACCTACCAGTCTGTACTAGTGCACTTCTCTTATTACTCCTATCCGTGGAACACTTTACCTACCAGCCTGTGCCAGTGCACTTCTCTCATTACTCCTATCTGTGGAACACTTTACCCCCCAGCCTGTACCAGTGCACTTCTCTCATTACTCCTATCTGTGGAACACTTTACCTACCAGCCTGTACCAGTGCACTTCTCTTATTACTCCTATCTGTGGAACACATTACCTACCAGTCTGTACCAGTGCACTTCTCTTATTACTCCTATCTGTGGAACACTTTACCTCCCAGCCTGTGCCAGTGCACTTCTCTCATTACTCCTATCTGTGGAACACTTTACCTCCAGCCTGTGCCAGTGCACTTCTCTTATTACTCCTATCTGTGGAACACTTTACCTACCAGCCTGTGCCAGTGCACTTCTCTCATTACTCCTATCTGTGGAACACTTTACCTACCAGCCTGTACCAGTGCACTTCTCTTATTACTCCTATCTGTGGAACACTTTACCTACCAGCCTGTACCAGTGCACTTCTCTTATTACTCCTATCTGTGGAACACTTTACCTCCCAGCCTGTACCAGTGCACTTCTCTTATTACTCCTATCTGTGGAACACTTTACCTCCCAGCCTGTACCAGTACACTTCTCTTATTACTCCTATCTGTGGAACACTTTACCTACCAGCCTGTACCGGTGCACTTCTCTTATTACTCCTATCTGTGGAACACTTTACCTACCAGCCTGTACCGGTGCACTTCTCTTATTACTCCTATCTGTGGAACACTTTACCTACCAGCCTGTACCGGTGCACTTCTCTCATTACTCCTATCTGTGGAACACATTACCTACCAGTCTGTACCAGTGCACTTCTCTTATTACTCCTATCTGTGGAACACTTTACCTCCCAGCCTGTACCAGTGCACTTCTCTTATTACTCCTATCTATGGAACACTTTACCTCCCAGCCTGTACCAGTACACTTCTCTTATTACTCCTATCTGTGGAACACATTACCTACCAGCCTGTACCGGTGCACTTCTCTTATTACTCCTATCTGTGGAACACTTTACCTTCCAGTCTGTACCAGTGCACTTCTCTTATTACTCCTATCTGTGGAACACTTTACCTCCCAGTCTGTACCAGTGCACTTCTCTTATTACTCCTATCTGTGGAACACTTTACCTACCAGCCTGTACCAGTGCACTTCTCTCATTACTCCTATCTGTGGAACACTTTACCTACCAGCCTGTGCCAGTGCACTTCTCTCATTACTCCTATCTGTGGAAAACTTTACCTACCAGCCTGTGCCAGTGCACTTCTCTCATTACTCTTATCTGTGGAACACTTTACCTCCCAGTCTGTGCCAGTGCACTTCTCTTATTACTCCTATCTGTGGAACACTTTACCTACCAGCCTGTGCCAGTGCACTTCTCTCATTACTCCTATCTGTGGAACACTTTACCTTCCAGCCTGTGCCAGTGCACTTCTCTTATTACTCCTATCTGTGGAACACTTTACCTACCAGCCTGTACCAGTGCACTTTTCTCATTACTCCTATCTGTGGAACACTTTACCTTCCAGCCTGTGCCAGTGCACTTCTCTTATTACTCCTATCTGTGGAACACTTTACCTACCAGTCTGTGCCAGTGCACTTCTCTTATTACTCCTATCTGTGGAACACTTTACCTACCAGCCTGTACCAGTGCACTTCTCTCATTACTCCTATCTGTGGAACACATTACCTACCAGCCTGTACCGTTGCACTTCTCTCATTACTCCTATCTGTGGAACACTTTACCTTCCAGCCTGTGCCAGTGCACTTCTCTCATTACTCCTATCTGTGGAACACTTTACCTACCAGCCTGTACCAGTGCACTTCTCTCATTACTCCTATCTGTGGAACACTTTACCTACCAGGCTGTACCAGTGCACTTCTCTTATTACTCCTATCTGTGGAACACATTACCTACCAGCCTGTGCCAGTGCACTTCTCTCATTACTCCTATCTGTGGAACACTTTACCTACCAGCCTGTGCCAGTGCACTTCTCTCATTACTCCTATCTGTGGAACACTTTACCTACCAGTCTGTACTAGTGCACTTCTCTTATTACTCCTATCCGTGGAACACTTTACCTACCAGCCTGTGCCAGTGCACTTCTCTCATTACTCCTATCTGTGGAACACTTTACCCCCCAGCCTGTACCAGTGCACTTCTCTCATTACTCCTATCTGTGGAACACTTTACCTACCAGCCTGTACCAGTGCACTTCTCTTATTACTCCTATCTGTGGAACACATTACCTACCAGTCTGTACCAGTGCACTTCTCTTATTACTCCTATCTGTGGAACACTTTACCTCCCAGCCTGTGCCAGTGCACTTCTCTCATTACTCCTATCTGTGGAACACTTTACCTCCAGCCTGTGCCAGTGCACTTCTCTTATTACTCCTATCTGTGGAACACTTTACCTACCAGCCTGTGCCAGTGCACTTCTCTCATTACTCCTATCTGTGGAACACTTTACCTACCAGTCTGTACCAGTGCACTTCTCTTATTACTCCTATCTGTGGAACACTTTACCTCCAGCCTGTGCCAGTGCACTTCTCTTATTACTCCTATCTGTGGAACACTTTACCTTCCAGCCTGTGCCAGTGCACTTCTCTTATTACTCCTATCTGTGGAACACTTTACCTTCCAGCCTGTGCCAGTGCACTTCTCTCATTACTCCTATCTGTGGAACACTTTACCTACCAGCCTGTGCCAGTGCACTTCTCTTATTACTCCTATCTGTGGAACACTTTACCTCCCAGCCTGTACCAGTGCACTTCTCTTATTACTCCTATCTGTGGAACACTTTACCTACCAGTCTGTACCAGTGCACTTCTCTCATTACTCCTATCTGTGGAACACTTTACCTACCAGCCTGTACCAGTACACTTCTTATTACTCCTATCTGTGGAACACTTTACCTACCAGCCTGTACCAGTGCACTTCTCTCATTACTCCTATCTGTGGAACACTTTACCTACCAGCCTGTACCAGTGCACTTCTCTTATTACTCCTGTCTGTGGAACACTTTACCTCCCAGCCTGTACCAGGGCACTTCTCTTATTACTCCTATCTGTGGAACACTTTACCTCCCAGTCTGTACCAGTGCACTTCTCTTATTACTCCTATCTGTGGAACACTTTACCTTCCAGCCTGTACCAGTGCACTTCTCTTATTACTCCTATCTGTGGAACACTTTACCTACCAGCCTGTACCAGTGCACTTCTCTTATTACTCCTATCTGTGGAACACTTTACCTCCCAGCCTGTACCAGTGCACTTCTCTTATTACTCCTATCTGTGGAACACTTTACCTCCCAGCCTGTACCAGTACACTTCTCTTATTACTCCTATCTGTGGAACACTTTACCTACCAGCCTGTACCGGTGCACTTCTCTTATTACTCCTATCTGTGGAACACTTTACCTACCAGCCTGTACCGGTGCACTTCTCTTATTACTCCTATCTGTGGAACACTTTACCTACCAGCCTGTACCGGTGCACTTCTCTCATTACTCCTATCTGTGGAACACATTACCTACCAGTCTGTACCAGTGCACTTCTCTTATTACTCCTATCTGTGGAACACTTTACCTCCCAGCCTGTACCAGTGCACTTCTCTTATTACTCCTATCTATGGAACACTTTACCTCCCAGCCTGTACCAGTACACTTCTCTTATTACTCCTATCTGTGGAACACATTACCTACCAGCCTGTACCGGTGCACTTCTCTTATTACTCCTATCTGTGGAACACTTTACCTTCCAGTCTGTACCAGTGCACTTCTCTTATTACTCCTATCTGTGGAACACTTTACCTCCCAGTCTGTACCAGTGCACTTCTCTTATTACTCCTATCTGTGGAACACTTTACCTACCAGCCTGTACCAGTGCACTTCTCTCATTACTCCTATCTGTGGAACACTTTACCTACCAGCCTGTGCCAGTGCACTTCTCTCATTACTCCTATCTGTGGAAAACTTTACCTACCAGCCTGTGCCAGTGCACTTCTCTCATTACTCTTATCTGTGGAACACTTTACCTCCCAGTCTGTGCCAGTGCACTTCTCTTATTACTCCTATCTGTGGAACACTTTACCTACCAGCCTGTGCCAGTGCACTTCTCTCATTACTCCTATCTGTGGAACACTTTACCTTCCAGCCTGTGCCAGTGCACTTCTCTTATTACTCCTATCTGTGGAACACTTTACCTACCAGCCTGTACCAGTGCACTTTTCTCATTACTCCTATCTGTGGAACACTTTACCTTCCAGCCTGTGCCAGTGCACTTCTCTTATTACTCCTATCTGTGGAACACTTTACCTACCAGTCTGTGCCAGTGCACTTCTCTTATTACTCCTATCTGTGGAACACTTTACCTACCAGCCTGTACCAGTGCACTTCTCTCATTACTCCTATCTGTGGAACACATTACCTACCAGCCTGTACCGTTGCACTTCTCTCATTACTCCTATCTGTGGAACACTTTACCTTCCAGCCTGTGCCAGTGCACTTCTCTCATTACTCCTATCTGTGGAACACTTTACCTACCAGCCTGTACCAGTGCACTTCTCTCATTACTCCTATCTGTGGAACACTTTACCTACCAGGCTGTACCAGTGCACTTCTCTTATTACTCCTATCTGTGGAACACATTACCTACCAGCCTGTGCCAGTGCACTTCTCTCATTACTCCTATCTGTGGAACACTTTACCTACCAGCCTGTGCCAGTGCACTTCTCTCATTACTCCTATCTGTGGAACACTTTACCTACCAGTCTGTACTAGTGCACTTCTCTTATTACTCCTATCCGTGGAACACTTTACCTACCAGCCTGTGCCAGTGCACTTCTCTCATTACTCCTATCTGTGGAACACTTTACCCCCCAGCCTGTACCAGTGCACTTCTCTCATTACTCCTATCTGTGGAACACTTTACCTACCAGCCTGTACCAGTGCACTTCTCTTATTACTCCTATCTGTGGAACACATTACCTACCAGTCTGTACCAGTGCACTTCTCTTATTACTCCTATCTGTGGAACACTTTACCTCCCAGCCTGTGCCAGTGCACTTCTCTCATTACTCCTATCTGTGGAACACTTTACCTCCAGCCTGTGCCAGTGCACTTCTCTTATTACTCCTATCTGTGGAACACTTTACCTACCAGCCTGTGCCAGTGCACTTCTCTCATTACTCCTATCTGTGGAACACTTTACCTACCAGTCTGTACCAGTGCACTTCTCTTATTACTCCTATCTGTGGAACACTTTACCTCCAGCCTGTGCCAGTGCACTTCTCTTATTACTCCTATCTGTGGAACACTTTACCTTCCAGCCTGTGCCAGTGCACTTCTCTTATTACTCCTATCTGTGGAACACTTTACCTTCCAGCCTGTGCCAGTGCACTTCTCTCATTACTCCTATCTGTGGAACACTTTACCTACCAGCCTGTGCCAGTGCACTTCTCTTATTACTCCTATCTGTGGAACACTTTACCTCCCAGCCTGTACCAGTGCACTTCTCTTATTACTCCTATCTGTGGAACACTTTACCTACCAGTCTGTACCAGTGCACTTCTCTCATTACTCCTATCTGTGGAACACTTTACCTACCAGCCTGTACCAGTACACTTCTTATTACTCCTATCTGTGGAACACTTTACCTACCAGCCTGTACCAGTGCACTTCTCTCATTACTCCTATCTGTGGAACACTTTACCTACCAGCCTGTACCAGTGCACTTCTCTTATTACTCCTGTCTGTGGAACACTTTACCTCCCAGCCTGTACCAGGGCACTTCTCTTATTACTCCTATCTGTGGAACACTTTACCTCCCAGTCTGTACCAGTGCACTTCTCTTATTACTCCTATCTGTGGAACACTTTACCTTCCAGCCTGTACCAGTGCACTTCTCTTATTACTCCTATCTGTGGAACACTTTACTTCCCAGTCTGTGCCAGTGCACTTCTCTTATTACTCCTATCTGTGGAACACTTTACCTACCAGCCTGTACCAGTGCACTTCTCTCATTACTCCTGTCTGTGGAACACTTTACCTACCAGCCTGTGCCAGTGCACTTCTCTCATTACTCCTATCTGTGGAACACTTTACCTACCAGCCTGTGCCAGTGCACTTCTCTCATTACTCCTATCTGTGGAACACTTTACCTCCCAGTCTGTGCCAGTGCACTTCTCTTATTACTCCTATCTGTGGAACACTTTACCTCCCAGTCTGTGCCAGTGCACTTCTCTCATTACTCCTGTCTGTGGAACACTTTACCTACCAGCCTGTACCAGTGCACTTCTCTTATTACTCCTATCAGTGGAACACTTTACCTACCAGCCTGTGCCAGTGCACTTCTCTCATTACTCCTATCTGTGGAACACTTTACCTCCCAGCCTGTGCCAGTGCACTTCTCTCATTACTCCTATCTGTGGAACACTTTACCTACCAGCCTGTACCAGTACACTTCTCTCATTACTCCTATCTGTGGAATACATTACCTTCCAGCCTGTACCAGTGCACTTCTCTTATTACTCCTGTCTGTGGAACACTTTACCTCCCAGCCTGTACCGGTGCACTTCTCTCATTACTCCTATCTGTGGAACACTTTACCTCCCAGCCTGTGCCAGTGCACTTCTCTCATTACTCCTATCTGTGGAACACTTTACCTACCAGCCTGTACCAGTGCACTTCTCTCATTACTCCTATCTGTGGAACACTTTACCTTCCAGTCTGTACCAGTGCACTTCTCTTATTACTCCTATCTGTGGAACACTTTACCTCCCAGTCTGTACCAGTGCACTTCTCTTATTACTCCTATCTGTGGAACACTTTACCTACCAGCCTGTACCAGTGCACTTCTCTCATTACTCCTATCTGTGGAACACTTTACCTACCAGCCTGTGCCAGTGCACTTCTCTCATTACTCCTATCTGTGGAAAACTTTACCTACCAGCCTGTGCCAGTGCACTTCTCTCATTACTCTTATCTGTGGAACACTTTACCTCCCAGTCTGTGCCAGTGCACTTCTCTTATTACTCCTATCTGTGGAACACTTTACCTACCAGCCTGTGCCAGTGCACTTCTCTCATTACTCCTATCTGTGGAACACTTTACCTTCCAGCCTGTGCCAGTGCACTTCTCTTATTACTCCTATCTGTGGAACACTTTACCTACCAGCCTGTACCAGTGCACTTTTCTCATTACTCCTATCTGTGGAACACTTTACCTTCCAGCCTGTGCCAGTGCACTTCTCTTATTACTCCTATCTGTGGAACACTTTACCTACCAGTCTGTGCCAGTGCACTTCTCTTATTACTCCTATCTGTGGAACACTTTACCTACCAGCCTGTACCAGTGCACTTCTCTCATTACTCCTATCTGTGGAACACATTACCTACCAGCCTGTACCGTTGCACTTCTCTCATTACTCCTATCTGTGGAACACTTTACCTTCCAGCCTGTGCCAGTGCACTTCTCTCATTACTCCTATCTGTGGAACACTTTACCTACCAGCCTGTACCAGTGCACTTCTCTCATTACTCCTATCTGTGGAACACTTTACCTACCAGGCTGTACCAGTGCACTTCTCTTATTACTCCTATCTGTGGAACACATTACCTACCAGCCTGTGCCAGTGCACTTCTCTCATTACTCCTATCTGTGGAACACTTTACCTACCAGCCTGTGCCAGTGCACTTCTCTCATTACTCCTATCTGTGGAACACTTTACCTACCAGTCTGTACTAGTGCACTTCTCTTATTACTCCTATCCGTGGAACACTTTACCTACCAGCCTGTGCCAGTGCACTTCTCTCATTACTCCTATCTGTGGAACACTTTACCCCCCAGCCTGTACCAGTGCACTTCTCTCATTACTCCTATCTGTGGAACACTTTACCTACCAGCCTGTACCAGTGCACTTCTCTTATTACTCCTATCTGTGGAACACATTACCTACCAGTCTGTACCAGTGCACTTCTCTTATTACTCCTATCTGTGGAACACTTTACCTCCCAGCCTGTGCCAGTGCACTTCTCTCATTACTCCTATCTGTGGAACACTTTACCTCCAGCCTGTGCCAGTGCACTTCTCTTATTACTCCTATCTGTGGAACACTTTACCTACCAGCCTGTGCCAGTGCACTTCTCTCATTACTCCTATCTGTGGAACACTTTACCTACCAGTCTGTACCAGTGCACTTCTCTTATTACTCCTATCTGTGGAACACTTTACCTCCAGCCTGTGCCAGTGCACTTCTCTTATTACTCCTATCTGTGGAACACTTTACCTTCCAGCCTGTGCCAGTGCACTTCTCTTATTACTCCTATCTGTGGAACACTTTACCTTCCAGCCTGTGCCAGTGCACTTCTCTCATTACTCCTATCTGTGGAACACTTTACCTACCAGCCTGTGCCAGTGCACTTCTCTTATTACTCCTATCTGTGGAACACTTTACCTCCCAGCCTGTACCAGTGCACTTCTCTTATTACTCCTATCTGTGGAACACTTTACCTACCAGTCTGTACCAGTGCACTTCTCTCATTACTCCTATCTGTGGAACACTTTACCTACCAGCCTGTACCAGTACACTTCTTATTACTCCTATCTGTGGAACACTTTACCTACCAGCCTGTACCAGTGCACTTCTCTCATTACTCCTATCTGTGGAACACTTTACCTACCAGCCTGTACCAGTGCACTTCTCTTATTACTCCTGTCTGTGGAACACTTTACCTCCCAGCCTGTACCAGGGCACTTCTCTTATTACTCCTATCTGTGGAACACTTTACCTCCCAGTCTGTACCAGTGCACTTCTCTTATTACTCCTATCTGTGGAACACTTTACCTTCCAGCCTGTACCAGTGCACTTCTCTTATTACTCCTATCTGTGGAACACTTTACTTCCCAGTCTGTGCCAGTGCACTTCTCTTATTACTCCTATCTGTGGAACACTTTACCTACCAGCCTGTACCAGTGCACTTCTCTCATTACTCCTGTCTGTGGAACACTTTACCTACCAGCCTGTGCCAGTGCACTTCTCTCATTACTCCTATCTGTGGAACACTTTACCTACCAGCCTGTGCCAGTGCACTTCTCTCATTACTCCTATCTGTGGAACACTTTACCTCCCAGTCTGTGCCAGTGCACTTCTCTTATTACTCCTATCTGTGGAACACTTTACCTCCCAGTCTGTGCCAGTGCACTTCTCTCATTACTCCTGTCTGTGGAACACTTTACCTACCAGCCTGTACCAGTGCACTTCTCTTATTACTCCTATCAGTGGAACACTTTACCTACCAGCCTGTGCCAGTGCACTTCTCTCATTACTCCTATCTGTGGAACACTTTACCTCCCAGCCTGTGCCAGTGCACTTCTCTCATTACTCCTATCTGTGGAACACTTTACCTACCAGCCTGTACCAGTACACTTCTCTCATTACTCCTATCTGTGGAATACATTACCTTCCAGCCTGTACCAGTGCACTTCTCTTATTACTCCTGTCTGTGGAACACTTTACCTCCCAGCCTGTACCGGTGCACTTCTCTCATTACTCCTATCTGTGGAACACTTTACCTCCCAGCCTGTGCCAGTGCACTTCTCTCATTACTCCTATCTGTGGAACACTTTACCTACCAGCCTGTACCAGTGCACTTCTCTCATTACTCCTATCTGTGGAATACATTACCTTCCAGCCTGTACCAGTGCACTTCTCTTATTACTCCTGTCTATGGAACACTTTACCTCCCAGCCTGTACCAGTGCACTTCTCTTATTACTCCTATCTGTGGAACACTTTACCTACCAGCCTGTACCAGTGCACTTCTCTCATTACTCCTATCTATGGAACACTTTACCTTCCAGCCTGTGCCAGTGCACTTCTCTTATTACTCCTATCTGTGGAACACTTTACCTACCAGCCTGTGCCAGTGCACTTCTCTTATTACTCCTATCTGTGGAACACTTTACCTACCAGTCTGTGCCAGTGCACTTCTCTTATTACTCCTATCTGTGCAACACTTTACCTACCAGCCTGTACCAGTGCACTTCTCTCATTACTCCTATCTCTGGAACACATTACCTACCAGCCTGTACCGTTGCACTTCTCTCATTACTCCTATCTGTGGAACACTTTACCTCCCAGCCTGTACCAGTGCACTTCTCTCATTACTCCTATCTGTGGAACACTTTACCTTCCAGCCTGTGCCAGTGCACTTCTCTCATTACTCCTATCTGTGGAACACTTTACCTACCAGCCTGTACCAGTGCACTTCTCTCATTACTCCTATCTGTGGAACACTTTACCTACCAGGCTGTACCAGTGCACTTCTCTTATTACTCCTATCTGTGGAACACATTACCTACCAGCCTGTGCCAGTGCACTTCTCTCATTACTCCTATCTGTGGAACACTTTACCTACCAACCTGTGCCAGTGCACTTCTCTCATTACTCCTATCTGTGGAACACTTTACCTACCAGCCTGTGCCAGTGCACTTCTCTCATTACTCCTATCTGTGGAACACTTTACCCCCCAGCCTGTACCAGTGCACTTCTCTCATTACTCCTATCTGTGGAACACTTTACCTACCAGCCTGTACCAGTGCACTTCTCTTATTACTCCTATCTGTGGAACACATTACCTACCAGTCTGTACCAGTACACTTCTCTTATTACTCCTATCTGTGGAACACTTTACCTCCCAGCCTGTGCCAGTGCACTTCTCTCATTACTCCTATCTGTGGAACACTTTACCTCCAGCCTGTGCCAGTGCACTTCTCTTATTACTCCTATCTGTGGAACACTTTACCTACCAGCCTGTGCCAGTGCACTTCTCTCATTACTCCTATCTGTGGAACACTTTACCTACCAGTCTGTACCAGTGCACTTCTCTTATTACTCCTATCTGTGGAACACTTTACCTTCCAGCCTGTGCCAGTGCACTTCTCTTATTACTCCTATCTGTGGAACACTTTACCTTCCAGCCTGTGCCAGTGCACTTCTCTCATTACTCCTATCTGTGGAACACTTTACCTACCAGCCTGTGCCAGTGCACTTCTCTTATTACTCCTATCTGTGGAACACTTTACCTCCCAGCCTGTACCAGTGCACTTCTCTTATTACTCCTATCTGTGGAACACTTTACCTACCAGTCTGTACCAGTGCACTTCTCTCATTACTCCTATCTGTGGAACACTTTACCTACCAGCCTGTACCAGTACACTTCTCTTATTACTCCTATCTGTGGAACACTTTACCTACCAGCCTGTACCAGTGCACTTCTCTCATTACTCCTATCTGTGGAACACTTTACCTACCAGCCTGTACCAGTGCACTTCTCTTATTACTCCTATCTGTGGAACACTTTACCTCCCAGCCTGTACCAGTACACTTCTCTTATTACTCCTATCTGTGGAACACTTTACCTACCAGCCTGTACCAGTGCACTTCTCTTATTACTCCTATCTGTGGAACACTTTACCTACCAGCCTGTACCAGTGCACTTCTCTTATTACTCCTATCTGTGGAACACTTTACCTCCCAGCCTGTACCAGTACACTTCTCTTATTACTCCTATCTGTGGAACACTTTACCTACCAGCCTGTACCAGTGCACTTCTCTTATTACTCCTATCTGTGGAACACTTTACCTACCAGCCTGTACCAGTGCACTTCTCTTATTACTCCTATCTGTGGAACACTTTACCTCCCAGCCTGTACCAGTGCACTTCTCTTATTACTCCTATCTGTGGAACACTTTACCTCCCAGCCTGTACCAGTACACTTCTCTTATTACTCCTATCTGTGGAACACTTTACCTACCAGCCTGTACCGGTGCACTTCTCTTATTACTCCTATCTGTGGAACACTTTACCTACCAGCCTGTACCGGTGCACTTCTCTTATTACTCCTATCTGTGGAACACTTTACCTACCAGCCTGTACCGGTGCACTTCTCTCATTACTCCTATCTGTGGAACACATTACCTACCAGTCTGTACCAGTGCACTTCTCTTATTACTCCTATCTGTGGAACACTTTACCTCCCAGCCTGTACCAGTGCACTTCTCTTATTACTCCTATCTATGGAACACTTTACCTCCCAGCCTGTACCAGTACACTTCTCTTATTACTCCTATCTGTGGAACACATTACCTACCAGCCTGTACCGGTGCACTTCTCTTATTACTCCTATCTGTGGAACACTTTACCTTCCAGTCTGTACCAGTGCACTTCTCTTATTACTCCTATCTGTGGAACACTTTACCTCCCAGTCTGTACCAGTGCACTTCTCTTATTACTCCTATCTGTGGAACACTTTACCTACCAGCCTGTACCAGTGCACTTCTCTCATTACTCCTATCTGTGGAACACTTTACCTACCAGCCTGTGCCAGTGCACTTCTCTCATTACTCCTATCTGTGGAAAACTTTACCTACCAGCCTGTGCCAGTGCACTTCTCTCATTACTCTTATCTGTGGAACACTTTACCTCCCAGTCTGTGCCAGTGCACTTCTCTTATTACTCCTATCTGTGGAACACTTTACCTCCCAGTCTGTGCCAGTGCACTTCTCTCATTACTCCTGTCTGTGGAACACTTTACCTACCAGCCTGTACCAGTGCACTTCTCTTATTACTCCTATCAGTGGAACACTTTACCTACCAGCCTGTGCCAGTGCACTTCTCTCATTACTCCTATCTGTGGAACACTTTACCTCCCAGCCTGTGCCAGTGCACTTCTCTCATTACTCCTATCTGTGGAACACTTTACCTACCAGCCTGTACCAGTACACTTCTCTCATTACTCCTATCTGTGGAATACATTACCTTCCAGCCTGTACCAGTGCACTTCTCTTATTACTCCTGTCTGTGGAACACTTTACCTCCCAGCCTGTACCGGTGCACTTCTCTCATTACTCCTATCTGTGGAACACTTTACCTCCCAGCCTGTGCCAGTGCACTTCTCTCATTACTCCTATCTGTGGAACACTTTACCTACCAGCCTGTACCGTTGCACTTCTCTCATTACTCCTATCTGTGGAACACTTTACCTCCCAGCCTGTACCAGTGCACTTCTCTCATTACTCCTATCTGTGGAACACTTTACCTTCCAGCCTGTGCCAGTGCACTTCTCTCATTACTCCTATCTGTGGAACACTTTACCTACCAGCCTGTACCAGTGCACTTCTCTCATTACTCATATCTGTGGAACACTTTACCTTCCAGCCTGTGCCAGTGCACTTCTCTTATTACTCCTATCTGTGGAACACTTTACCTACCAGCCTGTGCCAGTGCACTTCTCTTATTACTCCTATCTGTGGAACACTTTACCTACCAGTCTGTGCCAGTGCACTTCTCTTATTACTCCTATCTGTGCAACACTTTACCTACCAGCCTGTACCAGTGCACTTCTCTCATTACTCCTATCTGTGGAACACATTACCTACCAGCCTGTACCGTTGCACTTCTCTCATTACTCCTATCTGTGGAACACTTTACCTCCCAGCCTGTACCAGTGCACTTCTCTCATTACTCCTATCTGTGGAACACTTTACCTTCCAGCCTGTGCCAGTGCACTTCTCTCATTACTCCTATCTGTGGAACACTTTACCTACCAGCCTGTACCAGTGCACTTCTCTCATTACTCCTATCTGTGGAACACTTTACCTACCAGGCTGTACCAGTGCACTTCTCTTATTACTCCTATCTGTGGAACACATTACCTACCAGCCTGTGCCAGTGCACTTCTCTCATTACTCCTATCTGTGGAACACTTTACCTACCAACCTGTGCCAGTGCACTTCTCTCATTACTCCTATCTGTGGAACACTTTACCTACCAGTCTGTACTAGTGCACTTCTCTTATTACTCCTATCTGTGGAACACTTTACCTACCAGCCTGTGCCAGTGCACTTCTCTCATTACTCCTATCTGTGGAACACTTTACCCCCCAGCCTGTACCAGTGCACTTCTCTCATTACTCCTATCTGTGGAACACTTTACCTACCAGCCTGTACCAGTGCACTTCTCTTATTACTCCTATCTGTGGAACACATTACCTACCAGTCTGTACCAGTACACTTCTCTTATTACTCCTATCTGTGGAACACTTTACCTCCCAGCCTGTGCCAGTGCACTTCTCTCATTACTCCTATCTGTGGAACACTTTACCTCCAGCCTGTGCCAGTGCACTTCTCTTATTACTCCTATCTGTGGAACACTTTACCTACCAGCCTGTGCCAGTGCACTTCTCTCATTACTCCTATCTGTGGAACACTTTACCTACCAGTCTGTACCAGTGCACTTCTCTTATTACTCCTATCTGTGGAACACTTTACCTTCCAGCCTGTGCCAGTGCACTTCTCTTATTACTCCTATCTGTGGAACACTTTACCTTCCAGCCTGTGCCAGTGCACTTCTCTCATTACTCCTATCTGTGGAACACTTTACCTACCAGCCTGTGCCAGTGCACTTCTCTTATTACTCCTATCTGTGGAACACTTTACCTCCCAGCCTGTACCAGTGCACTTCTCTTATTACTCCTATCTGTGGAACACTTTACCTACCAGTCTGTACCAGTGCACTTCTCTCATTACTCCTATCTGTGGAACACTTTACCTACCAGCCTGTACCAGTGCACTTCTCTTATTACTCCTATCTGTGGAACACTTTACCTACCAGCCTGTACCAGTGCACTTCTCTCATTACTCCTATCTGTGGAACACTTTACCTACCAGCCTGTACCAGTGCACTTCTCTTATTACTCCTATCTGTGGAACACTTTACCTCCCAGCCTGTACCAGTACACTTCTCTTATTACTCCTATCTGTGGGACACTTTACCTACCAGCCTGTACCAGTGCACTTCTCTTATTACTCCTATCTGTGGAACACTTTACCTACCAGCCTGTACCAGTGCACTTCTCTTATTACTCCTATCTGTGGAACACTTTACCTCCCAGCCTGTACCAGTGCACTTCTCTTATTACTCCTATCTGTGGAACACTTTACCTCCCAGCCTGTACCAGTACACTTCTCTTATTACTCCTATCTGTGGAACACTTTACCTACCAGCCTGTACCGGTGCACTTCTCTTATTACTCCTATCTGTGGAACACTTTACCTACCAGCCTGTACCGGTGCACTTCTCTTATTACTCCTATCTGTGGAACACTTTACCTACCAGCCTGTACCGGTGCACTTCTCTCATTACTCCTATCTGTGGAACACATTACCTACCAGTCTGTACCAGTGCACTTCTCTTATTACTCCTATCTGTGGAACACTTTACCTCCCAGCCTGTACCAGTGCACTTCTCTTATTACTCCTATCTGTGGAACACTTTACCTCCCAGCCTGTACCAGTACACTTCTCTTATTACTCCTATCTGTGGAACACATTACCTACCAGCCTGTACCGGTGCACTTCTCTTATTACTCCTATCTGTGGAACACTTTACCTTCCAGTCTGTACCAGTGCACTTCTCTTATTACTCCTATCTGTGGAACACTTTACCTCCCAGTCTGTACCAGTGCACTTCTCTTATTACTCCTATCTGTGGAACACTTTACCTACCAGCCTGTACCAGTGCACTTCTCTCATTACTCCTATCTGTGGAACACTTTACCTACCAGCCTGTGCCAGTGCACTTCTCTCATTACTCCTATCTGTGGAACACTTTACCTACCAGCCTGTGCCAGTGCACTTCTCTCATTACTCTTATCTGTGGAACACTTTACCTCCCAGTCTGTACCAGTGCACTTCTCTTATTACTCCTATCTGTGGAACACTTTACCTACCAGCCTGTACCAGTGCACTTCTCTTATTACTCCTATCTGTGGAACACTTTCCCTTCCAGCCTGTGCCAGTGCACTTCTCTCATTACTCCTATCTGTGGAACACATTACCTACCAGTCTGTACCAGTGCACTTCTCTCATTACTCCTATCTGTGGAACACTTTACCTCCCAGCCTGTACCAGTGCACTTCTCTCATTACTCCTATCTGTGGAACACTTTACCTCCCAGTCTGTACCAGTGCACTTCTCTTATTACTCCTATCTGTGGAACACTTTACCTCCCAACCTGTACCAGTGCACTTCTCTCATTACTCCTATCTGTGGAACACTTTACCTACCAGCCTGTACCAGTGCACTTCTCTTATTACTCCTGTCTGTGGTACACTTTACCTCCCAGTCTGTACCAGTGCACGTCTCTTATTACTCCTATCTGTGGAACATTTTACCTACCAGCCTGTGCCAGTGCACTTCTCTCATTACTCCTATCTGTGGAACACTTTACCTCCCAGTCTGTACCAGTGCACTTCTCTTATTACTCCTGTCTGTGGTACACTTTACCTCCCAGTCTATACCAGTGCACGTCTCTTATTACTCCTATCTGTGGAACACTTTACCTACCAGCCTGTGCCAGTGCACTTCTCTCATTACTCCTATCTGTGGAACACTTTACCTCCCAGTCTGTACCAGTGCACTTCTCTTATTACTCCTATCTGTGGAACACTTTACCTCCCAACCTGTACCAGTGCACTTCTCTTATTACTCCTATCTGTGGAACACATTACCTACCAGCCTGTACCAGTGCACGTCTCTTATTACTCCTATCTGTGGAACACTTTACCTCCCAGTCTGTGTCAGTGCACGTCTCTTATTACTCCTATCTGTGGAACACTTTACCTACCAGCCTGTGCCAGTGCACTTCTCTCATTACTCCTATCTGTGGAACACTTTACCTCCCAGCCTGTGTCAGTGCACGTCTCTTATTACTCCTATCTGTGGAACACTTTACCTACCAGCCTGTGCCAGTGCACTTCTCTCATTACTCCTATCTGTGGAACACTTTACCTACCAGCCTGTGCCAGTGCACTTCTCTCATTACTCCTATCTGTGGAACACTTTACCTACCAGCCTGTGCCAGTGCACTTCTCTCATTACTCCTATCTGTGGAACACTTTACCTACCAGCCTGTGCCAGTGCACTTCTCTCATTACTCCTATCTGTGGAACACTTTACCTACCAGTCTGTACCAGTGCACTTCTCTTATTACTCCTATCTGTGGAACACTTTACCTACCAGTCTGTACCAGTGCACTTCTCTCATTACTCCTATCTGTGGAACACTTTACCTACCAGCCTGTACCAGTACACTTCTCTTATTACTCCTATCTGTGGAACACTTTACCTACCAGCCTGTACCAGTGCACTTCTCTTATTACTCCTGTCTGTGGAACACTTTACCTACCAGCCTGTACCAGTGCACTTCTCTTATTACTCCTATCTGTGGAACACTTTACCTCCCAGCCTGTACCAGTGCACTTCTCTTATTACTCCTATCTGTGGAACAATTTACCTCCAGCCTGTACCAGTGCACTTCTCTCATTACTCCTATCTGTGGAACACTTTACCTCCCAGCCTGTACCAGTGCACTTCTCTTATTACTCCTATCTGTGGAACACTTTACCTTCCAGTCTGTACCAGTGCACTTCTCTCATTACTCCTATCTGTGGTACACTTTACCTACCAGTCTGTACCAGTGCACTTCTCCTATTACTCCTATCTGTGGAACACTTTACCTCCCAGCCTGTACCAGTGCACTTCTCTTATTACTCCTATCAGTGGAACACTTTACCTACCAGCCTGTACCAGTACACTTCTCTTATTACTCCTATCTGTGGAACACTTTACCTCCCAGCCTGTACCAGTGCACTTCTCTCATTACTCCTATCTGTGGAACACTTTACCTCCCAGTCTGTACCAGTGCACTTCTCTTATTACTCCTATCTGTGGAACACATTACCTACCAGCCTGTACCAGTACACTTCTCTTATTACTCCTATCTGTGGAACACTTTACCTACCAGCCTGTACCAGTGCACTTCTCTTATTACTCCTATCTGTGGAACACTTTACCTCCCAGCCTGTACCAGTGCACTTCTCTTATTACTCCTGTCTGTGGAACACTTTACCTCCCAGTCTGTACCAGTGCACTTCTCTTATTACTCCTATCTGTGGAACACTTTACCTCCCAGTCTGTACCAGTGTACTTCTCTTATTACTCCTATCTGTGGAACACTTTACCTCCCAGCCTGTACCAGTGCACTTCTCTTATTACTCCTATCTGTGGAACACTTTACCTTCCAGTCTGTACCAGTGCACTTCTCTCATTACTCCTATCTGTGGTACACTTTACCTACCAGTCTGTACCAGTGCACTTCTCCTATTACTCCTATCTGTGGAACACTTTACCTACCAGCCTGTACCAGTGCACTTCTCTTATTACTCCTATCAGTGGAACACTTTACCTACCAGCCTGTACCAGTACACTTCTCTTATTACTCCTATCTGTGGAACACTTTACCTACCAGCCTGTACCAGTGCACTTCTCTCATTACTCCTATCTGTGGAACACTTTACCTCCCAGTCTGTACCAGTGCACTTCTCTTATTACTCCTATCTGTGGAACACATTACCTACCAGCCTGTACCAGTACACTTCTCTTATTACTCCTATCTGTGGAACACTTTACCTACCAGCCTGTACCAGTGCACTTCTCTTATTACTCCTATCTGTGGAACACTTTACCTCCCAGCCTGTACCAGTGCACTTCTCTTATTACTCCTGTCTGTGGAACACTTTACCTCCCAGTCTGTACCAGTGCACTTCTCTTATTACTCCTGTCTGTGGAACACTTTACCCCCCAGCCTGTACCAGTGCACTTCTCTTATTACTCCTATCTGTGGAACACATTACCTACCAGCCTGTACCAGTGCACTTCTCTTATTACTCCTATCTGTGGAACACTTTACCTACCAGCCTGTACAGTGCATTTCTCTTATTACTCCTATCTGTGGAACACTTTACCTCCCAGCCTGTACCAGTGCACTTCTCTTATTACTCCTATCTGTGGAACACTTTACCTACCAGCCTGTGCAGGGGCACTTCTCTCAGTCTTCAACTCTAGCATACAATCATATCTCCTCAATGAAGCTTTGACAAACTGGATGGCACTGCCACTCTTTACAATTTCATGGCACTTCTAAATGTATACTTAACCATAACATGACCAGAACTCAAACACTGTATTCCGAACATAACCCTTGTGTACCCCTTATTCACTTCAGATTGTAAGATGTAGCGCAGGAACCCCAGTGCCGTTATTTCATTCTGTAAAGCACTTATATAAAACCTTGTATTATCTAAACCCTTAAACTGTGAAGTGCTGAGTACACTTGTGGCAATATTTAAACAAAGAATTCAAAAGAAAAACTCTGGGATTGAAAGGTATGAATGCTAGGCCCAGGAAAAGTCTAAATGTGTGCTGATCTGCCTACCAGCAGAGATGTTATACCAAAATGTAGTGCTTGTGGTTACAACCAAGTCCCAATCTAACACATCTGTTCATCTGTATTACAAGTAAGTGGGAGAGGCCACAGTAACATAATATACTGAAACAAATCCGTATAACTCCCACAGTTTAATAGGGTTGGGAGTTTTGCAGCACCCACATGCCCAGATCTGCAATGGGCAGACAGGCAGGCTTTGCCAGTCTGTTCCCAATATGAAGTATGGCTCCTGGGAACTGGAACACTGACAGACACCCCTAAAGTTAAATTATATTGCATCACAGAGGTCCATTACTCTATATGCTAATCTGCACTAAATTTCTAACACTACAGGCACGTGAAGTGTTAAGCATTTGAGCGCCAGAGGGAAAAGCTTTGCAATGCATTGTTTACTCCCGAGGCACCCAAAGTGTTAGAAGTCACTCAGATAGACTGGGTTTTATATATATATATATATATATATATATATATATATATATATATATATATATATATATCAGGGCTTAGAATTTTAAGCCCTTTGCTACTAGCCAGACCTGAAAAGTTACTCGCCACTGCAAGACATAACATACCCACCAGGGTTGAATTTCTACTCGCCAGGGCTGAATTTTCACTCGCCATTGCCTAGTGGCGAGTGGAATTTTTGAGCCCTGTCCTATATAATAATTTGCTACAAGGTTTGTAACTACGCAGTCACGCGAAGTAGAGACTGCCCATGATGAGGTCAGACCTGCGGTCTGACTTCAGAGTATCCGGCTCTGTATCAACCATGGCGCGGGCAATCTCTACTGGGCATGACTGCACCGTGACCGCCGGCACTGTGGCCCGTTTACACTGGCTCATGTGCTAGTATATTGTATATATATATATATATATATATATATATATATATATATATATATATATATATATGTATCACACACAAACATTCTATACCGTCATACAAATAAAGGCATATATAAGACATGTACTGCTTTCTAGCAGGCCGGGGGAAGTTATTTTCCTTCGCACCCTTCACTTCCTGCTGTGTCTCACATAGTACAATGCAGTCTCCTGACCAGGAAGTGAGGAGAGCAGAGGACAACAGAACACGTAACGTTATATATATCCTGAGCGGAAACTTGTACGTACACATCTGTGGATACTGCAGGCTGCTCTCTGGCGCAGTAGCAACTTGCATTTTTGCATGAATGTTATTTTATCCCCATGGATTCTAGAGAGAGGCCTCCTGTGCATTATGGAGGAATGCATTGTTGATCTCATTAGAATCAAAGCAATGTGTTGCGTACCACTCTGGCACTCAAAGGGTTAAATAATCCTGTCTGAGCAATCCCCACCTTCCTTTAGGGAACATAAATAGTCTGGGTTCAGTAGTTGATACAGACTGGCCTTAGGAAAGGGGCCAAGTCTGACACACGTACTGCAGCCAGCGCAGGGTTAATATTTAACTGACATACAGTAAGAGATACAGTGGTACCCAGTAAAAGTGTTCCCCATCACGTCTGGCATTCTCAGGGCTTTACTGCAAGACTCTGGGTTTTGACTCAGATTTCAGGGTGAAGGGCCAAATTCTTGGGGATAGTCCAGTGTTAATCATTACATGATACGCACCAACTGACCGCTTCCCTAGTCCCTAACCCGGTGCCTTTTATACCACAAAGGGACAAGAAGATCGCCACGTTATACAGAAAGGCAGAAGGAGAAGTCCTGATTGTGTGTGAGTGCACTGATATCAGTTGTACAGAAAGGCAGAAGGAGAAGTCCTGATTGTGTGTGAGTGCACTGATATCAGTTATACAGAAAGGCAGAGGGAGAAGTCCTGATTGTGTGTGAGTGCACTGATATCAGTTGTACAGAAAGGCAGAGGGAGAAGTCCTGATTGTGTGTGAGTGCACTCATATCAGTTGTACAGAAAGGCAGAGGGAGAAGTCCTGATTGTGTGTGAGTGCACTGATATCAGTTGTACAGAAAGGCAGAGGGAGAAGTCCTGATTGTGTGTGAGTGCACTGATATCAGTTGTACAGAAAGGCAGAGGGAGAAGTCCTGCTTGTTTGTGCACACATAAACAAAGCTCTGCAGAGATTATATTTCACAGCTACTGAATCAAAATTCTATAACTATTAATCCGCTTGGGGAACGTTTCAGACAGTTTAAAATGATACATAAAAAGCAGGTAGGTGACAAGTACAGTTTAATATTGATTTGAATTGGGCGTTTAATCCCTTGAGAGGCCTCCAATTAATTGGCTTCAGAATGCACTGACACTCTCTCTAGTATTTAATAGGCTATAATGCCCCATTTAAATCAATGTGCTCCAGTGAGTGTGAGTGAGGGGTGTGATTGGTCCCCTATGTCTGGTGCAGTTGGTTTAGTGAGAGAGAGGGAGAGAGAGAGGGAGAGATGAAGATGGAGACGTTAGAGTTCAGTGGGTGAAGTCAGTTGATATCAGTGAGATGCTAGAGAGGTCACGGCTTTCCCTCGTCTTATTGGTCTCTGTCTGTATTATCCAAAGACCTAATAAATAACCCAGAGGGCCCCTGTGGGAGGACAGATAGTGACTGGTGTGTGTGTGAGACTATTCAGGTGTTGCTGTCTGTCACACAGTGTGCTCTGTGTCTCTTCTGAAAACTCTCCACTGTGCAGATCACACGCAGGTCCCCAGGGAGGTGTGTGACAGATCACTAGTGTGCTTGTGTCACAGACACACCCAGGCATGTCATCTGTTAGTAACACAACCCCATACACAGCACACTGTGTGACGTTTCCTACCGACCAGGACCGACTGCCCCACCTCCAAACCCTCCTCCTTCTGTCAGAACAGGAGAACTCTGTGTGTGTATAAATATGTGTGTGTAAGATATATATAATTTACTAGGATGCGTCACTCCCTGTGTGAGTAACACGCACGAACACAGACAGCAATGCCTCCTAGCAAACTGCGCATGCGCGACGGTTGAGGGGAAAGCAGCGGCAGATCAGCACCCTCCAGGGATCATCACATTAGTGTGTATGTGTATGTGTGCTCAGTAGAGACTGCCCACACCACCGCTGATACAGAGCAGGGTGCTCTCCGAAACTGGCAGTCTCTACTGCGCATGACTGCGGCGTTACGCACATTTTAGCTAATTATTATATAGTATATATATTATATGTGTGTGTACACCTGCACATGGAAGAAGCATTGCAGTCCTGTAGAATTACATGTTCATTAGCGATCCCAACATTAACCCCTTAAGTGCCAGAGGGGTATGGAATGCATTGCTTTGCAATGCATTCTGTATCCCTCTGGCACTCAAAGGGTTAAGGACCAGCGGTCCTGGGATGTTTCCGTCCCATAAGGACCGCTTTGATCTTTGCCAACGCGCCTGTACACGTGACCTGTTGTGTGTATCGGCGCACCTCTTTGGGGCCTAAAAGAGATCACTTCAGTCTTGGAGCGGTCAATTTTAGGCCCCATTTTTACTTACCGGGAGCGCTGTAAGTAAAAAGTACGTGATGTACTATGACCGTCATCGGTCCCTAACCCCTTCGCGTCCTGTGACGTACCCGGACCGTCACGCTGGTCCGGCACTTAAGGACCAGTGACGGTCCTGGTACATCACGTACTTTTACTCACCTCGTTCCTGTAGGAGCACAGAGAGTAATACCGTGGACTGAAATTGATCGCTCCAAGACCGGAGCAATCTCTTTCAGTCCTCCTTTCGATGTGCCGCCCCACGTGATCAGTCACGTGGGATGGCACATCGAACTCGTCTATCTGGTCCTTAAGGGACCAGACACCGCGGGATCGTCGGACCTGAAGGGGTTAAGTATTTAAGGACTGTGACAGTCATAGTACGTCACAGAGTCCTTAAGGGGTTAAAAGATATGCAGTGTCCCTCTAGACAGATGTCTGTGTGACTATCAGATCTGTGGGAACAGTCACTGGTTTTGCCTTTCTGTCTGATCTCTGGTGTTCAACCTTTTGCCACTGTTGTTACACTATAAACTCTATATTCTATGTGTTTGTCAGTAAAAGATAGACTACAAGATTACGAACATGCAAATGTTGATTTTGTTTATATCACAAGTGTCCAAAGTGTATCCCACAGTCAAGAAACAGCCTGTCTGACCCCTGGGTTCACCCTCTCTGGTAACCCTCTTACTCCCCTGTGCCCCTCTACTGTCTATTTGTGCCTCTCTGTTAATTCACTTATCCACCCTCCCCTTACCCAGCGTTATGGTTTATTGCCCTGTTGCCTCCTATTGGTTTAATGCAATACAATACTGCTGCCCTGCAGGTCTCCCATAAAGGTGAATTGCCCTGCAGGTCTGTTGGGTGTCCCTCATACATATGCATTTCTGATCACGTGGAAGACGTGAATGTACTTGGACACGGGGGTTATTTGGTTACTGTTCTGGGATGGGCACTGTTTGTCCTGCAGTACAGGAATACTTACTCACTTGTATTAACATAATGAAAATCATATCTACACATAGGAATATATGCACAAAACATGACAGGAGAAATTCCCAAACCTCCCACCAATTTAAATTGGACTTTTAACCCCCCGAATGTTAGACGAGTGTCCAACACAGAAACCTCTCTAGGACTGAAGGGGATAAAATGCTCCATTTAAATGGATGGGAATGTGTATGTGTTCCTTGTGGTGCACACACACTGTTTTCTCCAGAATTTTCCACTCTGTCATTGTGTGTGAGGGCCAGTGTGGGACCCAAACCGAGCGGACCCCCATCACCAGCCTCAGAAGTCACAATGGCCCGCATGTAACCAGTCACAAGAGTTCGAATAAACTACATACATTCAATTAAATGGAGCATTTAACCCCTGGAATGCCAGAAGGCACTGTGCTTGTGACCTTTGTAAGATTCAAAGGGCCTCTCGCCCAAAAAGCACCATGGTGTCTCCCTCTCTCACCCACAAAGAACCCTGGCGTCTCCCCCTCTCTCCCACAAAGCACCCTGGCCTCTCTCCCTCTCACCCACAAAGCGCCCACACCTCTCTCCTACAAAGCACCCTGGCCTCTCTCCCTCTCACCCACAAAGCACCCTGGCCTCTCTCCCTCTCACCCACAAAGCACCCTGACCTCTCTCCCTCTAGTCACCCCCCTAACATGCAGTCTGGAGCATTTGGGGCTCCACTGCCATCTGATACATCATCATGGAGTATTGATGGGTACAAATACATAAATATAGAGTTATTTAAAGTGTTTCATTCAAAACAAAAACAAACATATTTTGCAAAACAATTTCTATAACTATACAAGTAAATCTTAGCATGCATATTCTTGTCACAATCTCTATACAAACGAAGGGGCACCCTGAGAACCAGTGCGTAATGAATTCCATCCTCCCACCAACATCTCTCGTCTCGCCCTCTAGCTCTCTCATATATGGGAATATCTGGGCACGTGAGCAGTCCACGAGTCTGCACCCCCAAACGCTTAGACCAAGGACAGGACACCCAGCACTCCAGAGTGGGGATATGAAGTAAGTTATGATAAAGAGGAGATAACGTATCCACTATTATATACTCTCCAGTTCCTATGTTATTCTGTAGAGCCAGTGCACTAAGATTTCTCTAAAATAAGAGATATTTGGCAGGACAGAGACTAACAGCGAGACTTCAGCCTTGTATTCAGTCTCTCTTGCAGGCCCTTAGAGGATTTCTGACTCATTATGCAGCCCTTGGGGTGCAGATATGCCTATGGGGCACTATCCTGGTGATAGCTGCCCTTCAGTTTATGTATGGAAAAGGAGCGGTTACCATCACTTTCTTCAGAGACTAAGACTCAGAATGCCTTGCTAACAGAAAACAAAAGGGGAGAGATGAACTAAGATGTGCTAAAAGGTGATAAAATGGAGATGACATCACTTCTCCAGTTCCTATTTTATTCTATAGACCCTATGCACTAAGATCTCCAAGGATGAAGAAATTTTAGTGCATAGGCTCTATAGAATAACATAGGAACTGGAGAAGTGATATGACTGGAGAAGTTATCTCCATTTTATCACTTCTTTATCACACCTTAGTGCATCTTCCTCCAGTTGTTGTTGGACTACAATTCTCATCAACCTCAGACAGCCAGTGACTGGCTGAAATGATGAGAGCTGTAATCCAACAACAGCTGGAAAGCTGCATACTCATTACATTCAATCCAGTCCTCTAACGTCCGACCCACAGGAATAAGAAGCACGAGAGTTATAATGACTATGCAGCCTGGTAAATCACATTATCATTAACCCACTGAGTGCCAGAGAGGGTAGCAACGCATTGCATAATCTGATTTGTCGCTCTTAGCCTTCACACAAGTCCCAGAAATACAACAGGCCATAAGTATTAAGTCAAATCGGGGGGATTCTGGGGCACAGTCGGCAAATACAACTTATCCATTGAATTAAAGGGGAGTGTACCCCACTAAATGATAACGTAGTCTCCAGTGGATTGTGAAGCAGTTTGTTGGAGAGCTCTGTAGTATGTAAGGATCTATAACCCCGTTATAATGAAGGCAACGTCGGGGAGATGTAGTGAAGTCTATTGCGCAGTCGTGAGACTTATATGGAATAGGTACATCTCTGTGACATGAGAGGCCTCATTCTTCATACTATAGAGGAGCAGTTATGGATCCACTGAACGGCTCCGTGTTTATATGAACTAGAGGTCCCACTGACAGTAGTAATGCTCAGGAGACAGGTGGGTGTGACAGGTTGGTAAGATAGTGCTCAGGAGACAGGTGGGTGTGACAGGTTGGTAAGACAGTGCTCAGGAGATAGGTTGGTAAGATAGTGCTCAGGAGACAGGTGGGTGTGACAGGTTGGTAAGATAGTGCTCAGGAGACAGGTGGGTGTGACAGGTTGGTAAGACAGTGCTCAGGAGATAGGTTGGCAGGATAGTGCTCAGGAGACAGGTGGGTGAGACAGGTTGGTAAGATAGTGCTCAGGAGATAGGTTGGTAAGATAGTGCTTAGGAGACAGGTGGGTGTGACAGGTTGGTAAAACAGTGCTCAGGAGACAGGTGGGTAAGACAGGTTGGTAAGACAGTGCTCAGGAGACAGGTGGGTGAGACGGGTTAGTAAGACAGTGCTCAGGAGACAGGTGGGTGAGACAGGTTGGTAAGACAGTGCTCAGGAGACAGGTGGGTGAGACAGGTTGTAAGATAGTGATCAGGAGACAGGTGGGTGTGACAGGTTGGTAAGACAGTGCTCAGGAGACAGGTGGGTAAGATAGTGCTCAGGTGACAGGTGGGTGAGACAGGTGGGTAAGACAGTGCTCAGGAGACAGGTTGGTAAGATAGTGCTCAGGAGACAGGTGGGTGTGACAGGTTGGTAAGACAGTGCTCAGGAAACAGGTGGGTAAGATAGTGCTCAGGTGACAGGTGGGTGAGACAGGTGGGTAAGACAGTGCTCAGGAGACAGGTTGGTAAGATAGTGCTCAGGAGACAGGTGGGTGTGACAGGTTGGTAAGATAGTGCTCAGGAGACAGGTGGGTGTGACAGGTTGGTAAGATAGTGCTCAGGAGACAGGTGGGTGGCACAGGTTGGTAAGATAGTGCTCAGGAGACAGGTGGGTGGGACAGGTTGGTAAGATAGTGCTCAGGAGACAGGTGGGTGAGACAGATTGGTAAGACAGTGTTCAGGAGACAGGTGGGTGAGATAGTGCTCAGGAGACAGGTGGGTGTGACAGGTTGGTAAGATAGTGCTCAGGAGACAGGTGGGTGTGACAGGCTGGTAAGATAGTGCACAGGAGACAGGTGGGTGTGACAGGTTGGTAAGATAGTGCTCAGGAGACAGGTGGGTGGGACAGGTTGGTAAGATAGTGCTAAGGAGACAGGTGGGTGGGACAGGTTGGTAAGATAGTGCTCAGGAGACAGGTGGGTGGGACAGGTTGGTAAGATAGTGCTCAGGAGACAGGTGGGTGAGACAGATTGGTAAGACAGTGCTCAGGAGACAGGTGGGTGAGACAGGTTGGTAAGATAGTGCTCAGGAGACAGGTGGGTGTGACAGGTAGGTAAGATAGTACTCAGGAGACAGGTGGGTGAGACAGGTTGGTAAGATAGTGCTCAGGAGACAGGTGGGTGAGACAGATTGGTAAGACAGTGCTCAGGAGACAGGTGGGTGAGACAGGTTGGTAAGACAGTGCTCAGGAGACAGGTGGGTGAGACAGGTTGGTAAGACAGTGCTCAGGAGACAGGTGGGTGAGACAGGTTGGTAAGATAGTGCTCAGGAGACAGGTGGGTGAGACAGGTTGGTAAGATAGTGCTCAGGAGACAGGTGGGTGTGACAGGTAGGTAAGATAGTGCTCAGGAGACAGGTGGGTGAGACAGGTGGGTGAGACAGGTTGGTAAGATAGTGCTCAGGAGACAGGTGGGTGAGACAGATTGGTAAGACAGTGCTCAGGAGACAGGTGGGTGAGACAGGTTGGTAAGATAGTGCTCAGGAGACAGGTGGGTGTGACAGGTAGGTAAGATAGTACTCAGGAGACAGGTGGGTGAGACAGGTTGGTAAGATAGTGCTCAGGAGACAGGTGGGTGAGACAGATTGGTAAGACAGTGCTCAGGAGACAGGTGGGTGAGACAGGTTGGTAAGACAGTGCTCAGGAGACAGGTGGGTGAGACAGGTTGGTAAGACAGTGCTCAGGAGACAGGTGGGTGAGACAGGTTGGTAAGATAGTGCTCAGGAGACAGGTGGGTGTGACAGGTAGGTAAGATAGTACTCAGGAGACAGGTGGGTGAGACAGGTTGGTAAGATAGTGCTCAGGAGACAGGTGGGTGAGACAGATTGGTAAGACAGTGCTCAGGAGACAGGTGGGTGAGACAGGTTGGTAAGACAGTGCTCAGGAGACAGGTGGGTGAGACAGGTTGGTAAGACAGTGCTCAGGAGACAGGTGGGTGAGACAGGTTGGTAAGATAGTGCTCAGGAGACAGGTGGGTGTGACAGGTAGGTAAGATAGTGCTCAGGAGACAGGTGGGTGAGACAGATTGGTAAGACAGTGCTCAGGGGACAGGTGGGTAAAATAGTGCTCAGGAGGCAGGTTGGTAAGATAGTGCTCAGGAGACAGGTGGGTGTGACAGGTTGGTAAGACAGTGCTCAGGAGACAGGTGGGTGAGACAGGTTGGTAAGACAGTGCTCAGGAGACAGGTGGGTGAGACAGGTTGGTAAGATAGTGCTCAGGAGACAGGTGGGTGAGACAGATTGGTAAGACAGTGATCAGGAGACAGGTGGGTGAGACAGGTTGGTAAGACAGTGCTCAGGAGACAGGTGGGTGAGACAGGTTGGTAAGACAGTGCTCAGGAGACAGGTGGGTGAGACAGGTTGGTAAGACAGTGCTCAGGAGACAGGTGGGTGAGACAGATTGGTAAGACAGTGCTCAGGGGACAGGTGGGTAAAATAGTGCTCAGGAGGCAGGTTGGTAAGATAGTGCTCAGGAGACAGGTGGGTGAGACAGGTTGGTAACATAGTGCTCAGGAGACAGATGGGTGAGACAGATTGGTAACATAGTGCTCAGTAGATAGGTGTGGGACACAGGTGGGTGTAACAGAGATGTGGGTGATTGGTAGTAATAGTAGGTTGGTAAGGCTGGTAAGTGTGTATTACAAGTCACAGGAATGAAGAGCCGGTTAGGGGGTACTCACCCTGGTCATGCTCCGGTGCTCGCTTGACAGGTTCCCGGGCCGGGTATGCCACTCTCAGCCCGCAAAGAAACAGCAGCAGCCGACAGGCTCCGTCTCTCATCCTAAACCAACCCGGAGCCCGACATAGAGAGAAGACCGTAGGCAGATCCGGTACACACGGGACAGATCCGGGAGTGTGTGATCTGGAGATACGGGACAAATCCGGGAGTGTGTGACCTGGAGATACGGGACAGGTCCGGGAGTGTGTGACCTGGAGATACGGGACAGGTCCGGGAGTGTGTGACCTGGAGATACGGGACAGGTCCGGGAGTGTGTGACCAGGAAATTCGGGACAGGTCCGGCCTTGTGTGACCGGGATACACGGGACAGGTCCGGCCGTGTGTGATTACTGGACACTGAGACTGACACTGAGACAGGCCGGGGAGAAACAAACTGAGGGACAGGGAGGGAGGAGCGAGGGGCGGGGAAAGGGGAGGAGACAGGCAGAACTAGTGGGAGAGAGGGGTGGGACGCAATAGTCACAGATTGGAGGGGGAGGTACGTTTAGTTATGAAGGGGCGGGACAACGGAAATGACAGACAAATTCTAAAACACAAGCAATAGGAGGGAGGAGCTACAGGCGCAGACTGTCAGGTATCAGTGTAGGGATAGGTGGGAAGTACTGTGAGGACTGGGCGGGACATAGGTGGAGACAAACATAAGGGGGGGGTTAGAGTAAAGAAGCGAGTGGGAGGGGGCAGGTAGAAGGCGGGGAAGGAAAAAAAAAAAAAACCATTGGGAGGGCGGAGCTAGGGGCGGCGCTCAGAGGATTGGACATTATAGGAGAGGCGGGCACATAGCTGGGGGAGGGGCTATCTGTCTGGGTGTAGCCCGGAGATCAGAATTCATTAATGTGGACAGACGTAAATCTGGAGTAAACTGTCCCATAAGGCGTTCCTCCCAACAGTCCAAATAGCCATTGAGGGACACTGGTGTTTTAGTCTCTGTTGTCAGGCATGTGGCTGCTGTGTGACTGTCAGTCTCTTTTAGATTATTTCCTGATCTACTGACACTTTTTTGTGTAAATTAATACATTATTTAACCCTTTAAGAAGTGCGTGGCATGCTATGATGTCACACGGTTTTCGCCTTAAGGACCGGTGACGGTCACAGCCATACCTGCGAACATGACAAGCAAGGCTACCGGGAGTGTATCCCTGCTCCCACCAATCAGGGAGGGAATTGATGTGATTCTTGTCCTAAAAGGGGTGGAGCTTAGTCACCATGGGAGGGCGGGACAAAAAAAAAGGCTGAATATATGTTGAACAAGGGTAAGAGGGCAGTGAGTGGAAGGAACTGGGGCGGGATGGAGAACAAGTGGGCAAAGTTTCCGCTGAAATTATACCCACCTGGAGATTGAGAGACTGCTCTGTTGACCCGGTAATTCACTGTGAAATCCGGAGTCTCCGGGGCAAAACCAGAGAGTTCCCAGGTACGGTCATAGCACGTCACATACATTTTACTTACAGCAGTAAAACCGGGCTCTAAAACGGACCACTCCAACACTGGTGCACTTTCCCCAACGCGGCTCTCCAGTACATGCAACAGGTTGTGTACTGCTGACTCAGAAAGGATCTGACTGGTCTTTGGGCTTGTTTTAACCCCTTAAAGTGTTTTATTTACTCATACTAATGTATAGACCCATAGCATAACCTTTATACAAACATTAATGTGAGTTTTAGTGCTGCTGAACAATATGATACACTTATATACACACCACACAGTCTGATCTCCTAAACACAGGGACACCAGGGTGATACACATCTATACACACCACACAGTCTGATCTCCTAAACACAGGGACACCAGGGTGATACACATCTATACACACCACACAGTCTGATCTCCTAAACACAGGGACACCAGGGTGATACACTTATATATACACCACACAGTCTGATCTCCTAAACACAGGGACACCAGGGTGATACACTTATATACACACCACACAGTCTGATCTCCTAAACACAGGGACACCAGGGTGATACACTTATATACACACCACACAGTCTGATCTCCTACACACAGGGACACCAGGGTGATACACTTATATATACACCACACAGTCTGATCTCCTAAACACAGGGACACCAGTGTGATACACTTATATACACACCACACAGTCTGATCTCCTACACACAGGGACACCAGGGTGATAGACTTATATACACCACACAGTCTGATCTCCTAAACACAGGGACACCAGGGTGATATACTTATATACACACCGCACAGTCTGATCTCCTAAACACAGGGACACCAGGGTGATACACTTATATACACACCACACAGTCTGATCTCCTAAACACAGGGACACCAGGGTGATACACTTATATACACAGCACACAGTCTGATCTCCTAAACACAGGGACACCAGGGTGATACATTTCTATACACACCACACAGTCTGATCTCCTAAACACAGGGACACCAGGGTGATACACTTCTATACACAGCACACAGTCTGATCTCCTAAACACAGGGACACCAGGGTGATACACTTATATACACACCACACAGTCTGATCTCCTAAACACAGGGACACCAGGGTGATACACTTCTATACACAGCACACAGTCTGATCTCCTAAACACAGGGACACCAGGGTGATATACTTATATACACACCACACAGTCTGATCTCCTACACACAGGGACACCAGGGTAATACACTTCTATACACACCACACAGTCTGATTTCCTAAACACAGGGACACAAGGGTGATACACTTATACACACACCACATAGTCCACACACCAGACATGTTGCCTGGAATCTTATTTATGGGCAACAGCAAGGGTTAATATTTCAAAGATGTTATGGACAATTTACATGTAGAGTTCCCAGGTGCGATTAGGGGTGTGGCCACAGGCGTGAGGGATGAATAGGAAATTGGAGAAAAGGATTAACGGACAGAAGCAAGTGGACAGGGGGAACCTAGGCCGATCCTTCTGAGTGGATGAGCCATGGGTTGGTTCACCTTGGCTCCATGTAAGGAGATCAAGGAAACCAGAACCATTGCTGGGGGACCACTCAAGTGCAGGTTTAACTACCCTCTCCTTGTGGTGCAAAATTAGTCTAACAAACTCTGCTCCGGCCTAGTGCACCTATTATTTAAATCCTCCCTAGAATTCCCCATTCAGTGGAGAACAGCCATGAGGGAGAGTGGAGGTGCTACAATATAAGCTGCTTAGACCCCCCACTTTGTCAGAGGGCTATATCCAGTCTGGGCATTAGAGCGTCTAGCAGTACTCCTGCTGTCAGGAATGGAAGTGGGACGCTACACCAAAGACTACATAAGGGCATTTGTGCGTACTTACAGATAAATCAAACATATATTATATCTTTGTACGTAGGTTAGTGTAATAAATATTAATGGTACACATACATGGGAAATTGTTGACGTATTAAAACGTGAAAAACCTATAACATTCAAAAGGTCTATAGAAGATGATAAACTAGATCATACATCACATCACAAATTCTAAAAACATAAGAGATAATGGTAATAGTACCACAAAAATAAAATTATAATCGCAAAGAAAAAAGGAGGGAAAAAATTATATATAAAATAGAATTTATTATTATTATTTTTTAATATAGGTTTTCCTGGGGAGATTTGTACTCAGTCCATCTTTTAACAGGAACTACACAGAAAAAGTATGAATGTTGGCGCATATCTCCATAGTGTCCCTTTTTATGAGGTACCGCCCACTGAGACGCAAATCCCTATGTCCGCTGCTCTCCTACCAGGGTGTCCCTCTGGTCTGTCATGGTGTCCCTCTGCAATCAACTCACGGTAACACTTGCGTAAAGGGATAGTAATACTTTGATTTAAAAATGTCTAATATTGTAGCTATTAACTACAGAAGTAGTATAAGCTACTTCCCATTTCTCAGGAATGGAGGCTTTTCAGCAGAGTCGAGATCACAAAATTTATGAAGAAATACTTAATTGGAACAGTCTATTTAGTGTTCCTGGTTTGCAAGCACACTATGTAGACTGTTCCAATGAAGTATTTCTCATAAATGTTGTGTTTCGGCTCTGCTGAAGAGCATCCACTGGTCCCGGGACCAGGATCTGCCGCTGTCAGCTAGAGTGCTAACTTATGAGAAGGGGGGGGGGGGGGGAGTTTAAATGCTATGAACTCAAAAACTATGAAGCTTTCAGAAACGGGAAGTAGCTTATTCTACTTCTGTAGTTAATAGCTACAATATTAGACATTTTAAATCAAAGTATTACTATCCCTTTGGTGTTATTCTAAAACATTTTTTCAGCTACAGAAAGAATGATTAATCCTATATAATAATTAGATAAGCGTGTGTTTGTCAGAAGCCGTCATGCGTAGTGCAGACTGCCCACACCGAGACTGATAAAGGAAAGGGGCTCCGAATTCAGACCGTAGTCTACAGTCCGAATTCAGAGCACACCACTTCGTAACAGCCGCGGCGTGGGCAGTCTCTACTGTGCATGACTGCACCACGGCCATTGCTGGGTGGCACTGTGGCCCGTGTACACGGGCTCTTCAACTAGTAGGTCATAAAATAACGTAAAAAAATATAATACTCTACCCACCAGATCTGCCCCAGCAACACCATCTAAAACAAAAGTATCCCCTCACTGGCAATTTGAAGCATGGAGAGTTATGTTCTCTGCCTCACAATCAGAATGAGGAGGAGAGAGGCAGAGAACAGTGATACACATTGCCAATCGCGTGACTCCACTTGCACATGAGATCTCTGTAGCAGTGATAACATGCCAACCGACCAATGATTGGCAGAAATTGACTGCGCCAACCCTGGAGCAGGCAGCTAGATCTTTCCTCCCACTACTAACCCATAACGTCAGCTGTCTTTAAGGGGTTACAATTCTTAGATTTATTCACCAAGTAGAAGGATATGTTGCTAAGATTTTAAAGATTATGTAAATTCAGCACAAAAAAATTAAGGTATATTGTAAGAAATTTAGTATAAAATAGGTTGCCTATATCTTCACTCTAAATTAAGGCAAAAAAATTACTATTCTGGATACAGAGTAACAATAAATATTAGTATATTACTGGTATATAGATATTTCAAGCTGAAATATACACAATAAAACAATAATCAAGACTAACAAAGGTTGCTAACATGATACTCTTATTGTACCATTACATATATAGTAAATGCAGGACTCACCGCTTGTTTATTAGTACTTCTCCATTGGACCTTTCCTACTGAATAAAGTCATTGATGTTTGCATCCGTTGTTCCTTCAATGTTTTAAAGTCCCCCCTTCCTCCCCTTGCACTGATATCAGCGTCTAGCTGACAGAAGAAGATCCTGGTCCCGGGACTGGCAGGCTTCTCTTCAGTAGAGCCGATTTATAGGAATGGTCATTAAAGTGTACCTGGTTTGTGAGCACACTTTGTAGACCGTTCCAATGAAGTATTTCTTTCTACATAGTGCTATCTCGGCTCTGTTGAAGAGTCACCTGCCGTTCCCGGGACCAGGATATTCTTCTGCCAGATAGAAGCTGACGTCAATGAAAGGGGAGGGAGGGGGAACTTTAAAACGTTATATCTCTCAAACCATAAAGGTCTAAGAGATAGGACTGGCATTGATGGATTTATTTTTTCAATATCTACAATAATACTTTTATTTTCTATGCCATTACTATCCCTTTAAACAGGATTTAGCCCGGTCTACCTTCAGTCTTATGGAAACTGTTACGGTCAGTTGCTGATAAAATAGCTCAACAGGTTTACAAATTAATTCCAGCTACTTCTTCAGTTAAACACAAATGGTACAATATTGATTCACTATCAAACTATTTGTTTTTCCCTGATTTGATTAAGAAGAAACGGGCCCGATAGTAAACAAGCCATGAGTCTTACTTATCGTAAATAAGTTATACTGCAATAATTGACTAATTTTAGGAACCTCTTTTTTTGCCATGATTATTATTATTTCAGTTTAAAATATTTGCATTTACAGATATATTAATCTATACTGAGTATCCATAACGTCATTTTTTCGTCTCAAGTTTAAGAGTGACGGTATAGGCAACTTATTATATAGAATATACAGCACTGTGCAAAATGTTTTAGGGAGGTGTGAAAAAATGCTGTAAAATAAGAATGATTTCTAAAATCGACATGTAAATAGTTTATATGTATCAATTAACAAGATTCAAAGTGAGTGAACAGAAATAAAATCTAAATTAAATCAATATTTTGTGTGACCACCCTTTGCCTTCAAAACAGCATTGGTTCTTCTAGGTACACTTGCACACAGTTTGGAACAACCTACCTGCCAAATTCCTTAACAAACATCTTGGAGAACAAACCACAGTTCTTCTGTGGACTTAGTTACCTCAGTTGCTTCTCTCTCCTCATGTAATCACAGACAGACTCTGTGACGTTGGGATCAGGGCTCTGTGGGGTCCATACCATCACTTCCAGGACTCCTTGTTCTTCTTTACACTAAAGATGGTTCTTAACCAGATAAGGACCCATGACGGGTCCAAGGTCATCATGAGTAGATTCCACTTAAGGACCCAAGACGGTCCTAGACCGTCATGGGATAAATGATAGCAGTGTGCCTCCGTGCAACCCTTCTCATTTGTGCCGGGTCATGTAATCACTGCAAAAAAAATTTTATTTAAAAAAAAAAACAACAATATGTCAGTTACCAAAAGTGGAAATGTGATTGTTGTGGACCCATGTAATACATTTATACACACCACCAAATTTAATCAATATTAAAAGTAGGAAAATAGGGTGGGAAAAAGGGACATGGGGATTTTCACCCAGGGGGACAGTGCCCACTTAAAACTGCCCATTTTGTAGGTATGACTGACCGGTCATACCTTTCATGCGGTCTCTATAAAAATGTAACCCATTGCGCCCAAATGATCCCAAGAGAAAAAAAATGGTGTTTACATTTTTTTTGTTTTACGGTTTTCTTTAATTTTAATAAAATAAATGGTGGGCTATCCATATAAGTGTGATATCAAAAGAAAGCCTTATTTGTGCGTAAAAAAACAGCATATAATTTTCATGGGTAAAATAAATTACTTTGAGAGAAAACACTGTTGAACAAAGACAGTCAAAACAGTCAGAATTGCTGGGGTCCTTAAGTGAAATCCACTTCTGATTTTCCCGGTCCTTACGGGGTTAATGACTGTGGCTGTATTTTTGGGTTCGTTGTCATGCTGCAGAATAAATTTGAGGAAATCAGATGCCTCCCTGATGGTATTGTATGATGGATAAATATCTGCCTGTACTTCTCAGCATTGAGGAGACCATTAATTCTGACCAAATGCCCAACTCCATTTGCAGAAGTGCAGCCCCAAACTTGCAAGTAATCCCCACCATGCTTCACTGTTGCTTGAAGTCAGTCATTCTTGTACCGCTCTCCAGCCCATCGCTGAACAAACTGCCTTCTGCTACAGTCAAATATTTCAATTGTTGACTCATTAGTCCAGAGCACCTGCTGCCATTTTTCTGCACCCCAGTTCCTGTGTTTTTGTGCATAGTTGACTCGCTTGGCCTTGTTTCCACATTGGGGGTATGGCTTTTTGGCTGCCAGTCTTCCATGAAGACCACTTCTGACCAGACTTTTCTGGACAGTAGATGGATATACCAGGGTCCCACTGTTTTCTGCCAATTCTGAGTGGATGGCACTGCTGGACTTTTTCCAATTGCGAAGGGAAGTAAGCATGATGTTTCTTTATTTGCTGAATAAGTTTCCTTGGCCAACCACTGCGTCTACAGTCATCAAAGCTGCCTGTTTGTGCTTCTTCAAAACAGCTTGGACAGCACATCTGGAAACCCCTGTCTGCCTTGACATTTCTGCCTGGGAGATACCTTGCTGATGCAGTATAACTACCTTGTATCTTTTTGCTGTGCTCAGTCTTGCCATAGTGTATGACTTTTGCAGTAAACTGTTTTCAGCAACATCACCTTGTTAGCAAAGTTTGGCTGTTCCTCACCAAGTTTTATTCCTCCTATACAGCTGTTTCTCTTTCAGTTAATGATTCTGTTTCAACCTACATATTAAATTGATGATCGTTAGCACCTGTTAGGTATAATTGTTTAATCATACACCTGACTGTATGCCTACAATATCCCTGACGTTGTGCAGGTGTACCTACAAGAATTGATGCTGTTTTGAAGTCAAAGGGTGGTCACACAAACATGGATTTGATTTAGATTTTACTTCTGTTCACTCACTTTGCATTGTGTTAATTGATAAAAATAAACTATTAACATGTGTATTTTAGAAAGCATTCTTACTTTACAGCATTTTTTTTCACACCTGCCTACAACTTTTGCACAGTAACATATATTCAAGAGAATTTAAATCATATGGGACATGTATGTGTAATTTTAAATATAGAGCGCCAACCTGTGTACTTGGCACTATACAGTTTATAGTTAGTATAGAAGGGGTACAATGAGTGCAGTGATTGCTTATATAGACAACCTTAATGGGAACACCAGTTGAGTATACATTAGGATAAAAGGTCCCTGCCGCGTAGAGATTACAATCTAAGTATAGGAAGGGTGACGACCGGGTAGAGGAGGAAGTGCAGTTTTTTGGGACATGAGATGTCATGCGTTTATATTTATATACTCAATTTTATCTCTTGCTGACACGTATATATTATTGTCTAGTTCATTCAGTTTGACACACGCGGAAGCCGGTTCCCTTTTTTTGTCAGGAACAATTTTAGTATTTGCGATCACACTGACGCATCCTGTGACGTACTCTCATGATGTGCTAATAAAAAAAAATGTATTTCTCCTTTTCTTGATAAAATATTTTATTTTTGTGATACCTATACCATTGTTTCTTGAAAGCTTTACAATTTGCGATGTGATGGATGATTTTATATTGCACCAGTTCGTTAATCATATACATGCATACACTTTTGTATTTCAAAGGGTTTTTTTTTTAATTTAATAAATGAAATCTCCTTTTTCCATATATAATTGTGTAGCTCTTTTACCATTAGTACTGATTATACAAACCAAGAAGCCAAGCTACAGCTATAGATCTTTTGTGCAATCTGGTGAGTGGTGGACCCGGAGCAGGGCTACTTGGTCACCGTTCATTTTATCTGCGTTTCATCCTATCTAGCAATACCATGTATATTATACTACTCAACGATAAACACTTTCTCTTAGTCCTTGCGGATGACCGAAACCATCAGGTAATGTATCTTCATGCAGGAGGCAAGGTACTTGCATGCAGTGTTATCTGGGGTTGGTGATTCCCTCTATGCTCCACTTCACCCCCAAATAACCCAAAATTACACCCCTTCCTCGAAATAAACCTGTTTTTACTCCAAGTGGAATGTTCTGTGCTCCACAAAGAACAAAAGAAAAGTACGTAAAGATCCGCTTTTCTCTTTCACCCTTTGTGGAACACAGGAACCATGGGGATACACCAAAGCTATCCAGCAAGATTCCAGGGAGGAAGAGGAAAAAAATCCTCACAATGCCAACTAGTCTCAGAGACTATGCAAAAAGAGTCATGAACCTCAGATGTCAGACACCAAAACAAGTAAGAGGTAAAAACAGGTTACTGGAAGTAAACATAAGAAAGAAACCAAACACAGGCCCCGCAGGACCTTCCATCCCAAACTGGCTTTAGCCAAAGCCACATCATTTAAACAGTAATGTGTCAAAATGTGTGAAGAGGCGACCAAGTTACCACCTTGCAATACTGCTCCGCAGTTGCCTGGTTTTTGTAGGCCCAGGGAGAACCTACCGCTCTGGTCAAATGAGCAGTGACCCTAAATGATACAGGCTTTTTCTAAGGATATAGGCCTGGTGAATGGTGGCCTTGATCCTAGAAGCTGCTTTTCGCACATGTGGGACCTCACGAATAACAAAAATGGAGTCTGATTCGTAGTAAGGTAATGCGTAATGATTAGGTGTGCAAAGCACTACAGCTACGTCCAAGCAGTGAAGCTCCTGCGCCCATCTGTTAGATGGAGATGGACAAAGTGAAGGAATAATAATTTCCTGGTTAATATGACCACCTTGGGAAGAAACCCAAAAGGATGTTTAAAAATCCACTCTCTGTACGAAAGATCAGAAAAGGAAATCTACATGGCAAAGCCTGTAAGCCTGGCCAGGATTGTCAGCAGGAAAGCTATCAAGTGTAGTATATGACTAGCTGCTACAAAAGTAGAGGAACATTTTACTGCTTTTTTAGCAATGTTTAACACGGCCTCGTTCGTATACACCATGGCATCCTGAAGGAAGCTAATCAATGCCAAAATCTCCTCTTTAGGAGCTTCCTCTTTGATAACTTGCTGGAGCTGATCCAGCCACAATTCCTTCACCCTGTGTGCCCATGCTGAGGTGAAGGCACCCCTCAAAATAGCTCCTTGGCCAGAGAGATTAATCTGTTAAGAGATTCTACTGTTTTATTACTGGGATAATGAAGAGTAGCCATGCTATGACCTGGCAAAGTTGCATGTTTAGAAAGACTTGAAACAGCAGAGCCAACTGCCAGTGGTATAGACCACAGGTCCACCCTGTCCATGGGGAATGGGTGAAGTCTTGATATATTTTTTAAAGAGACAGACCTCTGTCTGGAAATTTCCATAATCATTGACAATGCAATCTAATTTAACATTTGCCAGAAAAGTCACAGATGATTTATTTTTTTGCTTAAAAAGTGACACGTTACAGCTTGCCCGGTGTTTCTCCTCCGAAACTTCGAGAACCTCTAAAATTGCTTTAATCAGTGGTACATATGGGACGTAACGCTGTCCAAGAATGAGGAAAATCAGTGCGGTCACTGAGATCTTCACATTAATCATCAGGTGAAATGATGTCTTGGAATATCGACAGACTGGGATCCTGTGAAGGAATCGTGGGCCTAGGTTGTTTTGCTGGTTCACTAGTCATTTGCCTAAAACCCTGTCAAGTGAAAAAACAAAGTTTTCAGAGATAAGCTTTGGCACTCTACGGAAGCACAGGTGGAATATGCCCCTTAGTTGACCCTGTATGGGTAGCAGTTATGTTATCTGATGAGCCAGTATCTCCTTTAAGAGAAGCCGATACTCCCTGTGAAATTTTTGCTTCTTTAATCGTACCTTGCTTTGCCCAATATCAGTATCAGCTTCGGTTTACAAATGGACTGTAAATGTAGTTAAAATAAATAAAATGTAACTACTGTAAAAGCCCGTGCACACGGGTCAAGGGCCAGGTGATGTTAACCCTTTGAGTGCCAGAGCAATGTGTTGCGTACCCTCTGGCAGTCAAAGGGTTAAGAGGCCAGTTCTGCTCTGCGTCCTGCCGACGACGCAGTCATGCACTGTAGAGACTGCCCGAAAACATAGAATGCTCCCAACTCCCAGCATTCCGCACAGAATGCTCCCAGCACAGAACTCCCAGAATTCCACACAGAATGCTCTATGCGCAGAACTCCCAGCATTCTGTACAGAATGCTCCCAGCACAGAACTCCCAGCATTCTGCACAGAATGCTCCCAGCACAGAACTCCCAGCATTTCCGCACAGAATGCTCCCAGCACAGAACTCCCAGCATTTCCGCACAGAATGGTCCCAGCACAGAACTCCCAGCATTCCACACAGAATGCTCCCAGCATTCTGTGCATTCGGGCAGTCTCTACTGCACATGATGGCTTCTGACAAACATCCTAGCGAATTATTATATAGGAAGTAGTGGATAAGCAGACAGAGCTCCAAAAAAATAGTCTTGTCTGCAATGTTTCCTCATGCACCACAGAAACTCCAGGAACACGGCTTTATCTTTTAATTTAAATGGTCTTTCACTCTGCAATCCCTAAAGAGATGGGACTACGCAAGTCCCAGGATCTCTCCCCACTATGTGGAGGTTCCCTATAGTTTGTTAAAATGAAAGAAATAAAAGAAACCAATAAGTAAATTATTCTTAAGGTTTACCTGATCTGGGAAACTGGCTTGACTCTTAGGTGGTTACTGAGTGATCTCCGATTGGTCCATGGGTATAGAGGGCAGGCAGGGAAGGACTCTGCTTACAGAGTGTTAGACTACCTGGCGGCGGCTGCTCAAGCCAACGGCGGCTTCCCCCGGAGGCTCTAACCGCATTGCTAACCAGCGGCTTCAGCACACTGCTGTCTGGTGGCTTCAGCTGCATGAGGTTGTGGTGGTTCGGCCACTTCCTGGGCACTGGGTTCCGGAGCAGGTCTGTGACAGTGAATGGGCGCACGTCCAAGAGCATGGACGTGCTCTCCATTTAAAGGGGGCAGTGGCATTTATGCTGACTCCTCCTCTTCCTGGACCTTAGGCTCAAATACTGCCTGGACACTTGCTCAGTTGCCCTTTCGTGTTGTCCAGTGCAGTTGGTTGAGTTTGTGCATTACCTGGTTTGTCTGACCACCCGTTCTGTTGCCGACCTCTGGTTTGTCTGACTACTTGTTTTGTGTATGACCCCGGCTTAGACTGACTTCCCTCCTGGTGTGGACCTGCGTCTCTGGTAGACTACCTCCTCTGTGTATGACCTCTGGCCTGGCTATCTGTTCTGGTGCTGACCTGTGGCTTTGTCCGACTACCCACTCCGTGTATGACCCTGGCTAGTCCTATAACCAATCTGATGCAGACCTGCGGCGCTGGTTGACGATTTGCTCCGTGTATGTGCTGGCTTGTCTGACTACCCACTTTGGGGTTACCTGGGGCTGTCCACTGCGCACACAGCATACCATTGCTCCAGTGGATAACCTGTCTGGTGCCCTCAGTGGTTCTGGCAGTCTTCTCCTTGCTTCCGTCCGTTTACTGATGCGTTCAGGTGCGGACCTGTAGCACAGTTAGTCTTACACAGGAACGTGGTTTATACAGGTGCGGACCAGTTGTAGGCTGCTCATGTGCGGAACGGAGGCGGCTTATCTCCTCCTTGCCTTCTGGTGTTCAGTTCGGTACCACTACAGCAGCACTATCCTTCCTGATGTTGTCTATATTGTATTGTTTACTTGCTGTTGCTGAATCATTCTGTACGCTGTGCATCTTAATAAAGATTGTGTTACCTACAGAACTGGTCCAGTTCTCATTCTTACAGTCCGTGACACAGAGTGACCTGAGTCTACATCCCTCTTGGAGTAATGAAGAAACAAACAAAAACAAAACAAAACAAAAAAAAAAAAATACCTTGTAAGAATCAAAAACTTGTAAATGTGCATTCAAGCGAATTCATGTGCAGGAGGGGAGCCACTGCCTCAAAGGCCCTGCCTTTTTTGAATTGTCCTGCCCTCTTTATTAAATTGTTCCATAATGGATGAAAGATAATTCTCTTTAAATCATCAGCACTTAAGAAAATGTTATTTTGCAGGACTATACAGATATCAGAGTAACCTCAGTGTGTGTTTCAACAAGAGTCCCTGATTAAAGGGATAGTAATACTTTGTTTTATCTTTATTTTATTTTGTAGGCAATAAAAAAACATGAAGAACGATATAAGTCTTATCTCTCAGACCTTTATGGTTTGAGAGATATTCACAAGCAAAGTTTCCCCTCCCGCCCCTTTTACCTAGTGTAAGCCATCTTTTCTCAGATGTGGAATCCAGTCCATAGACCAGACATATAACAGAAGGGGACAATCTTCTTCCTATGAGAACAATGAAAGCCCTGCCCCCCTTGACAAGCTTTTCAGGTTTTTCCCTTATCTTAATTGAAGTTTGTCCCTCTCTGCAGTCTACCTGGGCACCTCCCTTCTGATCTGGCTGAGCAGTGTTACATCAGTAAAAGGGACAGGGTGGGGGGATACTTTGTCATTGAATTACTCTTGTACTACAACTCTGACAGAATTGATATAACACTCTCCAAAGTCCAAATCCTATGATGACTAATTAGAGCTGCTTTTATTATGAATCATTACTATACCTTTAAAAAAAGGTATCCTTGGAGGCAGTGCTGTAGAGAACAGACCCTGGTCAAAATGATTGCTCCTGAAGGTACTTGACCCAAGGTGACCACAACTGGACATCTGATGGATTACGTACACCCACTTATACGGCTGACTCATAGTAAATGTGGCCACGCAGGCACAGTTATACGGTTGAGCTACTATGTTTGAAGCAGTCCCCGCAGACCGCAGCTGGAAAACCTATGGCCTATGGCCTTCCAGATTCCAATCATCTTCAGCGAGCCAATGACAGTCTGGGAATAGTAGTCCTAAGAAGCTGGAGGGCCTGAGGAGTCTGTGACCAAGAGCCACAGGCTTCCAAACTGCTTTCTATCCAAGACGTGGTTTTCCGTCACCCCCTCAAATGACGAACAGGAGCAATTTTGGCGCTTAACAGTGCAGCCCTGGGCTTTTTACCAAGTCTACCCCAGCAAGAGCACCCATAGGAACATACCCGGTAAAATATGATCCTTAGAGTACCTTTACCCAACACACTGAGTTGCTATGCGATGGGTACCTCTCAGCACTGCAGTGCAAGACAGTTACCTTTGTCAGTCCGCTAACTACAAGGACCTTATTCATCAAGATAAAGATGAGAAATTCTAGATCAAACTAACTACACTATGAGGGGAGACTTACAAATCTGTACATTGTAATGGGGATTTAACCACCGAAATACTACAACAGGCTCCGCCAAGTTACAGAAGATTGAAGGGGTTAAAAGCCCTATTTAACACAAGTGTGACTTTGTGGGATATTTTTCGTGTACAGCGGTGCTGTGGATTTGGCCCAGAACTGGAACTCTTTATCTCACTGAACACGGTCCTTGCCATTCCATGTGCTGGTTGCTTTCACAGACTGGAGGAAGTAATGTTTGGTTGCACTTTCCACGTCCAGGTCAGCAGGCCGTACTGTATGCAACATTCAACAGGAAGTAAAAACACAAGTCGTGCAGTGCTCTACATATCAGGGTATGAGAGTTATATACACAATGTGGCTCATATGAAAACAGGTCTTATATCACTTATTAGCTTAGGCCAGTAATTGTCCGATCCAGTCCTCAGGACAGAGAAACAGATTGTGCTGACAGAAAAGAACGATCTGGCTCATCCAGTCTGTCCTTTAAGCGGCACTTTCAGTAGATACTTAGGCGCCACACATTCATGGAGACCGACGGGCAGGTTAGTATGGTCCACACACCTGCGCCATCAGTCCCTTCCGGTAACCATATGGTTCACTGCAGTGCAACTCAATGGAGACAGGCACTGACAGCGCCGCACAAGATGTCTACGCTGCAGCCTGGGTTCCGGTCTCGAAACAGGAATAATTCCTTTACACTGGGCTATTTTTTCAAGGTAAAACATCTATTTCAAAGCTAGTCGCAATGCGTTTAATGAATGCATGGTGACTAAGTTATAAACCAAAAATTCCGCTTTAAAGCAGAACTACCACCGCTGTTCAAATTTGGCCCAAATAAATATCCATCTGGTGACTAGCTGCTCAATAGCGCTATTAAGCAGCTAGTCGCCAGATGGGTATTTATTTGGGCCAAATTTGAACAGGGGTGGTAGTTCCACTTTAATAAAATACATAGTCTTACATACTTCTCACAGAAGACTTAGGGAATTCAGTAATGCCTGGAATAGACCTATCACTACAAGTCCCTTACACGTCAAGCTGGGAGGCTGTTCCAGGAGTACCACACATGTTTTAAGGAAAATGTTTTTAAGGAAATTTATAATTAAAGTACAGGTAGTGCAGTCAGTGACTTAACCACTGCTTACCTGTCTGTGAACGAACATCGATGTACTGACACCATGACAGACCTGTTGGTGTTTCCTGAGGACTGATGTTAAAGTGGATGTTTCACCCCTAAACAAGTTAGTCTTAAAATGTAGGCTATATAGCTAGTGTGTGTTATGGTGTCTTCATTTTTATTTTTTACATTGTTATTTGGCCAAAATCTAAAGAATAAATATTGCCCTGCACCTACTACCAGATAGACTGTGGTTACCAATCCTGAACGCGCAGTCCGCCACCCTTCCTCTTCTCCCCTCCCACTATCCAGCCTCCTCCAATGATGGAGATTTTCTTCCTGTAAGCTGGAGAGGTCTCTCACCAATGAGACTGATATCTAGCCAATGAGACCATTCTAGCTTACAGGCAGACTGTGGTTACAGCTCTGTACGTGCAGTCCGTCACTCTCTGCCTCTGCTCTCCTCCCACTATCCAGTCTCCTCCAATGACGGAGACTTTCTGTCTGTAAGCTGGAGAGGTCTCCCACCAATGAGACTGATATCTAGCCAATGAGACCGCTCCAGCTTACAGGCAGAAAGTCTCCGTCATTGGGGGAGGCTGGATAGAGGGAGGCGAGCAGAGGCAGAGAGTGACGGACTGCGGTTACAGAGCTGGTAACCGCAGTCTATTTTTCTTTACATTTTGGCCAAATAACAATGTAAAAAATAAAATGAAGACATTATAACACATATTCGCTATATAGCCTACATTTTAAGACTAACTTGTTTAGGGGTGAAAGTTCCAACTTTAAGAATCACTGGTTTACAGCTTCAACAGCACTTACTTTCTATATGTAACTCTGCCATCTGCCCACTGGGTGGTGCCATACACTTAGCAGTTCCATCCCCAACTAATCAATGGTTGTCCAACGCTGCTTTTTACCTTTAGTTTAAAGCAGATTCTGGATCCTAGCTTCATGTTGTTGCCACCTGTAGCCTCACTTTACAGCCATGAGGTTCTGACCATTGGAAACTACGCTGGAACATTGCTTTAATGCAAGTCTATGGCTCACAGCCTGAGAGATTCATATACAGCAAAATAAATGTTCTATGTAGTGATCAGAGTACTAATGTAGGGCTGAAATCAGAAAACATAACAAAATACAGATATTAATACACAACTTTTTCCTAAATATTTTTATTTTTAATATATTTTTTCCATTAAGCCTTCATTAAAAAAGCAAAAATAAAACAAAAAGAAGCAACAAAAAATTAAATATTCTTTTTATTCCCTCTTTCTCACACCAGTGTACAAGTTCAAGTAAAAAGTATTCTCATTAAGGGAAGGCACACCTCTCACTCCCCCCCTATCCCCCCCACACTTTGGGGGGATGCGTGTTTTTTTTTTTTTTTTGTTTGTTTGTTTGTTTTTTTACCTCTCACCCTACGACTCTCCATGGCTTTACTCTGCACTGCAGAGGCCAAATGTGCAGCCCCCATCCTCCTACCAGCAGTGCAGGGGTTAATCCGATTAGTGCAAAGAATACAGATATATATATTTATATAGGATAAGGGGAAGTCACCCAAAAAAAACCCTCACAGCTCAGCTCTACCCCACACCTACCCCCGCCCCTCATGACAAGGGCAGGGTGGCACATTTTTGTAGGGGAGAAGAAATTTAACTTAATTTTAACTCTGTATATGCTGGGGAGGCTTCCAACAAACAGTTTACCTTCTTGGACATAAAAGTAGTCTCTAGCACATCGCTTCATAATGCATTGGAATCCCCCTCCCCCCCAATCTCTTCCGAGAGTCTTAACCACTTCAATGACAGAGAGAGGGCTAGTGCATGGTCTCTCTGGCACCCAAAGAGTGTTACTGAACCGGTCGTCATTACGCCACACGAACCACTGACATTTCCCTTGGTCAGGGCAGTGTGTGGAACCAAAATGCCGCATCTGTTGCAGGACCTCTCGGGTGGGGGGGGGGGGGGGGGGGAAGACATGTAATCACAGCTATTAATCATGGATGTGCGGCTGTCTGGTCTCAGAGGTCACAGAGAAATGACTGCTCCTCCTTTTCTAAAGAGATTCTGCAGCAGGTGTAAACGGTACTGCATTGGCTTCTGTGACTTAAAAGAGACCCAATGGAGTCATTAACAGAGATTAGCCCCTTGGTGCTTGCACAGCAATTCTCCACGTTAGTCTCCAGGTCACTAAGAGTGCAGCTTTACATGATCGTGGGTCAGTAGTCAGTGGTTCACAGACTGATTAAGCCATCCTAAAAGCCTGACCCCGTATGCCCTGAGGACTAGAGTCGAGAATCACTGAGAGAATTGTGCCATCCTTTGGAAAAGTCCATAGCACCCAAGTGGTTAATGGAGCATACAGGTTTCACTATGAATAACTTATCTTGCAGGGATCTTCCTGGGCCCTGCCAGTGCTGGGAGGTGATTTATTCAAAAGTTAATACAGAGCAAAAGGAAAAAAATAAATTCTCTGGACAACGACTGGAGTAATTTCAAACAATTCGCTACAATTAAAGGAAAAAGATAGTTTGAGCTGTAATAACTTTTGTATGAAACACCACAACAGTGGACTTGCCCTTGATTTGCTCAGAAGGAAAGACACTACATTGGGAGCTTTTGTTATATGGATAAAAATGACATCTGCTCCTTCAATACTAAAAATACAACGCTTTTCCTTTTAACAGACACAAATATAGACTTAAAAAAAAAAAAAAAAAAAAGTCTATTAACCCTTTAAGTGCCAGAGGGGGATGCAGCACATTGTGCTGCAATGCATTCCATACTCTCTAGCACTCAAAGGGTTGAAAGGATGAAAGGTTTTAATTTTTTTTTTTTTTTTTTCTTTTTTTAAAGTAGCCAGGAGGAAGCATTTTTTGTCTGCACTGCTTATTTCCCAGCCAGGAGGTGGCACTGTACTGTGTCTAGACACAGCAGCGAGTGAGGAGTGTACAGGAAAATAGCTTCCCCTGGCCAGCTGCAAAAACACAAGCCACGTAATAGATCTTATTACCATCAAGGTATGGAGATATCTACATCTATATCTGTGCCTGTCCTTACATTTCATATCGGATCAGGATGTATTTTAGTGTTTGGGTTTATGGAAATGATCATTCTTATAAAGGAACTTACTGCCGAACATCCTCTCCAGACTGCGCACCTCACACGCAGTGGAGTTTGGGGTCATATTCTGCAAAGACCAGGTACAGTTCTGGAGCAAGTCAACTGCACCGATGGGTTACAATGAAAATCCTATTGGGGTGTGCACAGTACTGCAGAGCAACGTGTTGCACAAACGTCTGGTCCTCGAGGTGTAAAACTGGGCTTTTAAAGCAGAACCACCACATCTAAGCAAATTTAGCTTCAATAATTCCCCATCTGGCGACTAGCTGCTTAGTAGCGCTAGTCGCCAGAATTATTACCTTGTTAAGGAGAAATAGCCATTCTTCCCCGGCTGACAGGCAGGACGGAGCGCAGACATCTTGCCATAGTGACGTTCGTGCTCCTGCTCTGTCAGTCCCTTCCAGAGCCGAACGGCTACTAGCAACGCCTCCTACAGCCGGCTGTGACTGACAGAGCAGGCACGCGGACATCACTATGGCAAGATGTCTGTACTCCGTCCTGCCTGTCAGTCCCGTGAAGAATGGCTATTTCTCCTTAATACGGTAATCATTCTGGCGACTAGCGCTACTGAGCAGCTAGTCGCCAGATGGGGACTTATTGAAGTAAAAGCTGCTTAGATGTGGTAGTTCCGCTTTAAAGGGATAGTAATGTCTTAATTACATAAAGGATTGAGACAAGGGAATAGCACTGATGGATTTCTTGTTTTATGCTGTACAATATGACTTTTTATGAAATTAAGACATTACTATCCCTTTAACCCATGGAATGCTAGAGGTCTCCATTGTGACAGCTCTAATATACAAAGGAGTTAAAAGTCTTATTTAAGTCAATTGCAGTTCTCACTTCTACCTATAGTGCAGCTGGTTTGTTCCAGAGTTGCCCTTCTTGATGTTCAAGGTCGTTAAAGGGATAGTAATATTAATTTAAATATGGTGTACAATTTATCCCCCTGAGTAAAACAAGAATATGCTTAGAGGTGTTTCATTCAAAAGTTATCCCAGCTCAAACTCAGTGCAGTTGTACAGTGGCGCTGTTGCTACACCGTCCTATGGAGCTTTATGGTCAACCGACCAGACCTGTCCACAGGATGGAGTAGCAACAGCGCCACTTGGATACTGCACCTAAAAAAATAAAAAAATAAATTAAAGTCTGGGCTGAAATAACGTTTTGAATAAAAGAGCTTTCAGCACTGGAAGCACCCTTGTTTTACTCAGAGGATCAAACCCACATCAAATATTTTTTTACATTTTAGGTATTACTATTATCCCTTTAAGCTGCACACGCTCTATACACATGTACGTCTGCATACTAACATTTAAAGGAAATGTGAACCATAATTAAAAAAAACAAAACAAAACCCTGCTATTTCCATGTTGCTCTGGCACCCTAGTGGTTAATACCCTGTCCCCAGTGCCAATCACACTGTATATTGCAGACTAGGGGAAAAGCAGCCTCCAACTTCCACTTCTGATCAGTGACTGGCAGCAGGAGAGCTGGCTAACATCTCCCAGTGGGTTTTATCTCTGTGGAAGCTCACTGGTTCTATGACAGATCAGTACGTCAGTGCCAGCTCTCTCACCACCGCACACACCACTCAGACGTGTACCCCAAAAGCTACTTCCCCTGGTCTTCAAGACGCAGAGCATGATTAGCCAAGCGAAAGCCTAAGTATTAACCACTGAGCTACAGGAGCAACTTAGTCAGGGGGCACATTGCCAGTCTTATTTAGAAGTGAATGTTATGGTTTACTTTCCTGTAAGTGGTCTCTGAATCAGAAGGCCTGGGGAAAAAATATAGTTTATTTCAAACCAGAGAGACTGTTCACGCAACATGGAGCACATGAAGCCGAGCAGGGTCAGCGAAATGTGGCACATAGATGCTGCAGAGAACTTTACCGATTCTAAGTGCAACGTGTTGCCGCGAGGAGTAGACTACTACCACTTTTCCTGTGCAAATCATTAACTCCTTGGAGAATTTGCCAGTAATCAAACAGTTAATATTTTTCATAATGTACTGTATGCGACAATTAATTGAATGGATATCTAATGGGCCCCCATTCTCTTTCTTTCGGTTAAAGTAGTAACAGCTCCAAAAACCCTCCACTTAGCTTACTACAGCAAGAAAAGCTTAATCCTAAATTTAATTCCCACTTTGTGACCCCTGTTACAAATGTACTGCAATGGTATCATACATTCCATCTGCCTGTCTCAAGCAACCACGGCCATGGGTTCAGTCTAAGCCAGCGGTACGGGTCAGAAGAAAGTTTAGAGTGGACAGAGAAGCCAGGCTTTAGGGCCGAGAACTGTTGAAGCATTAGCTCTTCTGCCTGTAAAGGATGCTGTAATACTCTGCACCACTGTAGCCTGTACAATTGTAAGTTCAGTATATATGTATATAAAAACGTTATACAGCATTTCATGCTCTGGAAGGGAAAGAAAATAGAGATGCAGCAATGTAGGGTGGAACGGAATATTCCCAAGTGGGGTGCACAGGGTATACGCAGTGCAGGACCTGCACCCCTTGTATTACTAAAGGATAAGTAGATGAGGGGTGCAGATATTTTATAAGCCCTCAGGGTTATATGGCTTTGGAAAATTGCATTTTTTTGGAAAAATTCAGACCCCCTGGACCCCTCATCTCGCAGAAAAAGCATATTTACAGATTTAATTCCTTTTTCTCACAGGCACACGCATGAACAAAAACACACAACTCAAGCCATTTGAAAACCTGCATGGTTCACCTTGGACATGCAAGGTTCTATGTCTCGCACCGATATTTCCACGATCAGATAGAAGCCAGAAAACACAAAGTAAAAACTGCTCGTGTGCACAACCACAACAGAGACCCTTCTAGCGCTCGCCTAATTCACCTACATAAATAAACCCAACATTTTAATGAAGAGAAAAAAAAAATTACCAAAGATCCTTGGTATTTTAGAGTAATATTCATGGATACACATGGGGCAGTATTTATGTCATAACATAAGAATCGGAGGTAATCTGCCCCTCCACTGCCGTGCTGCTCAAAAAAGGATTATTCTGCAGCATGTGCGCACCCCAGGTCAGATATTACAGAGCTGCAGAATACTTTGGAGCTTTAGAACCGAGAAAAAAAGGTTTATGAATGTGTTAACCCTTTGATTGCCAGAGAGAGGTATGAAACACGTTGCAAAGCAATGCGTTCCATACCCCTCTGGCACTCAAAGGGTTAATGAATGTTGGACAGAGCTGGAGAAACAAATACACACAGTTTCCTTTTTGAAACAATGTGGAGTGGAGACTTTACCAAGCCAACTTCTCAAACACCAGGTGGCGCAACTAGACACAGAACAGGCACTGGAAGATAATCCCACTCCCTGTACAAATCAGCCATTAATCAATCAGAGGATGTATACTACAGTAAAATAACACATAATTAGCATCGTACAAAAAATTCTACCCAGCCATACTTTTTCTGTAAACTTGGGTTCAGTTACACTTCATCTGCAGGACCTGGTGTGTATGCAGATTATACAAAATTTATCACCCCACCACCACTGTGCAACTAAATATATACACCAACCCTTTGAGTTCCAGTGGGGTGTAAATGAATCTGCTCAGCACTTAAAAGAGATTGGTGAACATTTAAATCATAAACTCTGCATGTGCAAGGGATCTGCAGGTTACCACTTCCCTCGGGGCTCCACCCCATGTCCCTGGGTCATTAAAACAAAACAAGAAAATGAACACACAACAGTGCAAACGGTTTCACTGAGTTGTGTTAAAGCCACAGGGCAGAATATATTACATATAAACATAAGCATTTGCAGCGACCTGCTCCTTAATGGGGAGGGGGAGGAGGCACATTAATTTGGCTTCTGAATCATCTCAGATGGCCACCAGGGGGCTACGGGCATAAGTTTTATGTGCCAAGGTGTGCAGTGGTTCAGAGAATCTCTACATAGTCATTAATACAATACTCAGAACCATTATACGTTGCAGCAAGTTATCACTGTAGAGTGCACCATGCCAAGTTGAATGACGAGATGGATCTGGGACGGACAGAACCAGCCCAAAGCCTCATCCATTTAATTTAAAATAATTTAAATAAGATACAAAAACATTCCCCCTTCCCCACTGTACAAGGATACATTTTATATAAGGGTCCTAAGTAGTGCTGCCCCTCTCATCCCCTTATATAAAGGGGCCCTGATTGGTTAGCACACACCCTGCCAAACATTTGAGGCCCTTCCTCTGTATAGGTCACTCTTTGATGACCTGTCCACTCAATTATTTTGCTAAAAGCCCATCAACTTGAAGACACCCACAGAGGCAGGAACTGTGTCAATCTCTACATTGAAAGTTATGCCAACTTTTTATATTGCTGCTTGTGCCTCAGAATCTACAGCTACTAAACCAAAGCAAATCAATTAAATAAATGGGCTCAACTGAAGTACATTATGCGGATTACAAACTGAACTTTTAGTGATGACATCACAAATTTGAAATGCCATCACTTGCTTTTTTTTTTTTTTTTTTTTTTTAAATATCATAAGAGTGGGCAACACATTGTTAAGCAATGCTTTGCCTACCCTTTGGGCACTCAAACGGGTACGTTTTAGGGATGGCATCATGGAGCCACAATATCACAGAGCTTTTTGAATGGTATTTTAATTTGCTATGACATCACTAGTTTTTTGTGATGACATGGCCAGAAAGGGCCTTTACTTTATCCATTAAATTGCCATATAAACACTATACTCGTCCAGTAACAAGTTACAGGTAAAGCATGCCCCGTCTTTGTCTTCATAATGGCCACACTAGACTAAGCTGCGCCAGGCAACACCTATATGAATGGTCAGTACCAAGACGCATTTTGGAGGCGAGGTACTCCCTGCCCGAGCCTTCCTCTAATTTCAAACCCAGCACCTGTCTGAAACACGCAGACAATAAAGCACAGTCTGACCTGTGACCTCTGACCCTAAAGCAGGGTTGGCAATGCTTTTGCTCTCTAGCTGTTTGATAGATAAAACTCCTATCATCCCCAACCATAACTTGGCTGGTTGGGCATGATTTGAATTGTTGTCCCAAAAGCTGGAGAGCCTAAAGTTGACTACTCCTGCCCAAGGGGAAAGGGGTTAAGGACAAACAGTCACGCAGTCACAAAAGGCACAGCACCATGGAAAGGGGGGGCCAGAAAGGCCACAAGCAAACCCCTGCCCAAGCAAAGGAGAACAGCCAGAACAGCATCACCCAAACAGGTAGGTCACACAATGATTATTGCTTCATCTTGTCAGCCTTAATCTATGCATTTTATATATAGTTTATGTAGGTATATGTATATACACACACATATACATACATACTCCTTAATATATATATATGTATCTTCTTCATCTCTATATACAGACACAGTATATATTATATATATATATATATCTCATTCAATAAAAAATATCAATTATTATTATTTTATCCTAGGTTAGGAGAAGCAGATTTGGAAAGACGCCTCAACTGGGAGAGGCCAAATGTAATGATCCCTGAGGCTTATAAACACCCCCTCCCCCACACTCTAAAGTCTCTTCTGCTTCCCCCATTTGGAGGCCGCTAGCAGGAGCCCAGACTCTTTAAGGTATGTCCACTAAAGTTATGACATCATCTTATCTGTGTGATATCATAAGTAATAAGGAGCATGGGATTTCTCACACTAAAGCAGAAGGTTCAGGTGCAGGTAGGAAAGTAGGATCCCGGAATATTAGGGGAGCAGCAAGGAGGCAGAGGGGGTGTCTGTGTCGGGATTAGCGGAAGTGCTGCAATGGGCTAAAAACACTAAAACCCTCCCACCCCCCTCACCGTCTCCTGGGGTGGGGGGTGTTTACTGGAGCCAAGAGGATGGGCTACGAGGGGTCCAAAACCAGAGCCCCTTCAGGGCTGCCCCCCCCAGAGTGAGGTCTTGGGAGCCCCCAGTAACGAATCATGGAGATAGGAAGGTCTTCCATCTTGCCGTTGGACAGGTCAAGGCCAGGGAGAATTTGCTGTACAGTGGGCTCTTCTTTGCGCCGGCGGCGGGTTCGTACCTCGAGACAATTTTGCCCCTTCATATGGCGCTGCAGGTGGTCCTCCTTGGCAAAAGCCTTGTGGCATAACGAGCACTCAAAGGGGCGGTCGCCCGTGTGCAGGTGCATATGATTTTTCAGGTCGTAGCTGTGCAGGAAGCGGGCACTGCAGTGCTCACAGCAGTATGGGCGCTCTCCAGTGTGCTTCCTCATGTGGATCTTCAGTTTGTCATTCCTGGGGAGAGAAAACAGGGGGTGAGACTGGGGAACATAATCACAACAATGGTGGGGAAGTCAAAGAGAGACCCTCCCTTGTGTCCAACTAGATACTAAAGGTCACACATATGGCAGTACTTTCATCCATAGATCAAACCCTAAATATCTCACTAAAGCCAATGGACAGAATCTGACCCCCATATCTGACTGACTGCAGCCCATTCTATGTACAAGATCCCTCACTAATGCCAGTTCCTACACACACCAAGTAACATATGCATTAATGGCCACCGTGGAACAATTTTGGGTCAAACTGCACCACTGGTGACGATTACACCCACCAAGTTGAATGAGGGTTGCAGCCCATTGAATGTTAAGAGTTCTCCATCTCACTGCAAAGCAATGCACTGGGGACTGAGCATTCAAGGTCTCCCATGGTGAAGTTTAACTGAAATAGTCCACTTCTGCATTAAACATATGGCAACAAACAATACAGGCTTGACTACAACAGTCTGCACAAATCTTCTCACTAGCACTGACATAGAAAGTGACCCACAGAGCTGACAACCACAGCTCAGCATATGCAAGAGGTCTCACTACGGTCAGCTTTCATATATGCAGAGCTATGCAGCTGTGTGTGACAGATTATAACACACACAGAGTTTTATTAAAGTACCTGAGGGACTGAGTAAGGGTTCAATGAGAACAAAATGCTTCTAATGAATATGTGACAATGTTCTGCACACTACTGCACGGAAACTGGCCTCACAGGATAAAAGCCCAATCACAGCCACATTTATTGGTGTACATGTTAGTGGTCTATGGCTCTGCCTCCCCCCCATTATATTCTGGTTTCTTTGTGTCCTGATGGGAGTGGAGGCTGGCCGGAAATCTGGGGATGGTGTTTGATTGGCCTTGCATGTGGTGAGGTCAGATCTGCCTCCCCATCTCATCAGTCCAGGAGTGTCCTTAGATACGATTTATACCCTTATCCACAGAGGAAAACATTCTCAGTTCTGAAGTGAACCAACTGCTCCACGGTGGAGCAAGAAAATGTCCAAAATACCATCATCTTTAAAAATGGGACTTTTTAAACTATTGAATTCTAGAGAGGTCGCTCTCTGATGCACTGAGACCTCTCTAGCATTCTAGGGGTGAAATGAACCACTTAAAAACAACTGAAAGGTTCTTCTGGATAAGGGTCCAGGTGTTATTTTCCTAGTAAGATTTCTGCTCTGTTTTTAAATCTGTGGTAAGGGGGTACGAAACACCAAAAAGAGTCACAAGTCCAGTCGAAGTGACAGGTTTGCCTTTTCAGGAATGTTTTTCTTTGTGACTAGATCTTTGTATCTCTCCGATTTGGGGCCAAATGCACAAACCTACAATGGATCAATTCTGTGACACCTCAGGTGCACCCCTCAGAACAAGTACTAATTTTCACTGATTTAAATAGGGCTTTTAGCCATGACTGATAGAGGTGTACAAATTATGCTTAACTGTCAATGTGTTAGATATCTCTAACATCAAAAAGGTGTTAGAGGAGCAGTAAATTTTTTATGAAAAACACATTTTTAAATGTATTATTATTATAATATTGCAGGGCACAAGTTTCAACATGAACAATGCCCTCTAGTGGTCAGATTCCAATTAGGTATTCAGTTACATTCTCTAAGAGTGGTGAGTCACTGACAGTTTTCCAGAGAATGTGATAGAAACTGCAAAGTTCAAATGAGCAGGAAGTAAAAGCACAATAATTCACTTTCTGACAAACTGAACTTTTGAATGAAACAACTGACCGTGGTGGGAATGCCCTTGTTTTATCCAGCAGAATAAGCTCTAGAACATTTGGGTTTTCATAAAACAGTTTGCTGCTCCATTATTGGAAATGGGAAGATGGGAAGCACTGCAGTTGGTCGATGCTTATCTTCTCTATGGACTTGTTTAGCCAATTCAATGTACCTTAAAGGGATAGTAATACTTTGTTTTAACTTTATTTTATTTTGTAGGCATTAAAAAACACGAAGAACGATATAAGTCTATCTCTCAAACCTTTATGGTGTGAGAGATATCTCAACAGCAAGTTCCCCTCCTGCCCCTTTTACCTAGTGTAAGCCATCTCTTCTCAGATGTGGAATCCAGTCCATAGACCAGACAGATAACAGCAGGGGACAATCTTCTTCCTATGAGAACAATGAAATCCCTGCCCCCTTTGACAAGCTTTTCAGCTTTTTCCCTTATCTTAATTGAAGATTGTCCCTCTTTGCAGTCTACCTGGGCACCTCCCTTCTGATCTGGCTGAGCAGTGTTACATCAGTAAAAGGGACGGGAGGGGGGATACTTTGTCATTGAATTACTCTTGAACTACAACTCTGAAAGAATTGAAATAACACTCTCCAAAGTCCAAATACTATGATGATTATTAGAGCTGCTTTTATTATGACACATTACTATCCCTTTAAGCATATTGCAGCAGAGGAGAGAAACATTTCAGTGAATGCTCGGGAGGTCTCAAGAATTCTGGCCGATTTATCCAAAGCTGCACAATTTTGTTTTTATAAAGAAGGTCTATTATTTGTATATTCATGAAGCTGAATTTGAGCATTTCTGGGCAAATGAAACGAACCATAGGTAATCAATAAAAGTCCCCCAAATTCCTGATGATGTAAATGAGGTAAAAGCAAAAATTAAACCAGTGAGGATTGTCATTTGTCACCTATGTAATTATTGTACTTTTTGCGTATTGCTGTGGGAGGGTGGTGTGTACCGGAGTACTCTCTTATTCATTCATCAATCCCTCCCCACAGCTCCAGAAATCAACGTGTACCCAGATCCAGATCACTGAGAAGTCAGGCTACAGCGGGGAGTGGGAGTGTATTATTAAGGACACGCCCAGTGTCAGCCACGCCCAGGAAGTGGTGTACGAGATCATACAGGAGAGTCCCATAATGAGGGTAGAAATCTGCTTGCCTGCTAGTTGTGTACCCCGAATTATAGATATATACAGAGACCCCACATGGTGAAAGGAACCCTATACCAAAGCAAGGCAACAGTTACTGTCATCAGCTGCTTACCCTATCCTATAAAGTAAGGGCTTATACTCCATACACCTGTAATGTAACAGCAATATGTGCAAAGGAAGAGAGGACTAATTCTGAGACTAAACAACTTGCGCCATAGGTGTTATAACATCTGAATAAAAACAACTGACCGTGCTAGAACTGCCTCCTATTTTACTCAGCAGGAAAAGCCTCTAACATAAAGGTTTCCATTAAAAAAAAAAAAAAAAAAAAGTACTGTTTCCTTTAAACCCCCACTTAAATAAATGGAACTGTTACATTAGCTATGATGCAGTCAGTTTGAACCTCTCTTTCTTTGTGCATGCCTTTTTGATGGAGGAGATTATATATATATAGATATATATATATATAAATATATATATATATATATAGAGAGAGAGAGAGAGAGAGAGAGAGAGAGAGAGAAGAGAGAGAGAGAGAGAGAGAGGAGAGAGAGAGAGAGAGAGAGAGAGAGAGAGAGAGAGAGAGAGAGAGAGAGAGAGAGAGAGAGGACACACACACACATACACAATGGAGGGGAGAGAGAGTGACAAATGCAGAAAGAGCAAGAGACACACACACACACAGAAAGAGAGCGAGCGAGAGAGAGAGACACACACACACACAGACACACACACAAAGACACCGACACCAAAGAGAGAGACAGACACAGACACACAGACCCAAACAGAGTGAGAAAGACACATGGATAGAGAGACGCAGACACATACACACCCCAATAGAGTGAGAGAGACATAGACACCAACAGAGAGAGACAGACACATGAATAGAGAGACACAGACACACATCAATAGAGTGAGAGAGACACAGACACCAATAGAGAGAGACAGAAACTGACAGAGAGACACACACCGAAAGACACCAAAAAGAGAGAGACAGCACATGAATAAAGAGACAGACCCCCCCCCCATAGGAGTAAGAGAGACAGACACCAATAGAGAGAGACAGAAACTGACAGAGAAAGAGAGAGACACACCCCAATATAGAGACACACACACACACCAAGAAAGCAAGGAGAGACACAGACAGACAACGAGACACACACACACACACCACACACACACACAACACACAGTCAAAGGGAGCGAGCGATCTACCACACCCAATTCTCGGCCACCCTTATACTAACCTTGTGAACCTCACTCCACAGACCTGGCACACAAAGGGTTTTTCACCAGTGTGGGTTCGCATATGCCGGGGCAGTTTGCCTGCTCCGTGGATAATCTTGTGACATACTGGGCACTCCTGAGGCATCTGTGAGCGCCTTTTCCTCACCAGCTTATCTGAGCCATCAAGAGAGAAGCTGCCAGTTCTGAGTTCTCCAGGTCCATCGGACGCAGACACCCCATATCAGAGATCTCCTCATCTGACAGGATCTCTCAGGTGGGGAAGGAGGAACGAATATCTGCTGGACCCCTATCCCGTTATCTGCTGAAAAACGATCATAGCTTAGGCTGCTGTCAGCAGGGGGGACCTCTGTGGGTGAAGGAGCTTCCGCAGGACTGGCCACTCTCTCCTCCATCCGATAAGGACTTCCATTCTGATCCTACGGCTTGGCTTTACCTGCAAAAACTTCTTCCTTCCCCGCCGGGGAATAAGCTGCACAGACTTGTGGGGTACAGGTATATTGAGGGTCGCAGGTGATGGGCTGTCTGTCTCCAGAGGTGAGGCGGTGGTCTTCCCCATTCTCCTGGGAAGCATAACACTCCAGGTACTGCCGGGCCCGTAGGAAACCTTCCAAATCCTCTGCATCTCCACCCATCTCCTCGTGGTGCCCATTGCACTGTAGAATTTCCATACATGCATCCACCACACAGGGAATCTCCAGGAGCCGTGCAGCACGGAGCACATCACGCATGTTGGCATTGCTGATGGTTAACGTGGCTGTGTAAGCAAAGTCCAGCAGGGCACCCAGTGCATCAGGTTTGAGGAAGTCCAGCTGGCACACGCTCTGGAGCTGACGCCAGGCTGCACCCCAGTGAAGAGTTTGCGGAAGTAGTGACTAGAGGCGGCCAGAACTGCACGGTGGAGTGCGGTATTCCAACCCCCGAGTCTTGATGGTGATGTCACACAGTACAACCCCGGTGACGCTGCTCATTAAGACTGCTCAGGAGATCACTGCTGTGCTCCGGGAAGGGAATCCCGATAAGGTCGTCCTCCGAGCTTCCCATAATCACCTGCAGGGGGAGACAGAGAGAAAGAATCTGTGTCAGATCACACATTTACATCTCTAAAATCATCTTCACGTCTTCAAAGCTAGAAATGTCCGCCTATAACGCAGCAATGTGTTGTGACGCTTCAGCAGTCAAGAGGTTAAACCAGATAAAATATTACGTTACCAGCTTTTCTTGCAGAATAAAACAAGGTTACTCCTGCCACTTGTATAATTTTTATTCAAGAGTTATAACAGCTATGTGCTATAATATTGTTGGAAAGAATCATCTTCCAGCAAGTCACGTTAACCTATATTAACCCTTTGAGTGCCAGCGTGGTACGGAATGCATTGCTCATTCCATACCACTCTGGCACTCAAAGGGTTGATCCCTTCTTCAGAACCAGAAAGTGTGCACATCCCACTGGTCCTCAAAGGAACTATATATTATATATACTAGTTGAACAGCCCATTACACAGGCCACAGTGCCACTGCCACCCAGTCGCGGCGTGGTCACACGCAGTGGAGACTGCCCGCGCCAAGGCTGATACAGAGCTGGGAGCTCCAGCTCTGTATCAGCCGCGGCGCGGGCAGTCTCTACTGCGCAGTGACTGTGTCTACTGCGCATGTTTGCGGTGTTACATACGATTTAGCGAATTATTATATAGGATATGTAATTTATTTATTACTATACTATTTCAATTTTGTTTTCCATTACAGAGGCCAGTGGACCCACTTCTCTAGAACAGTGATTGCTACCCAGGTGACATGACACTTTGGTATACAACGGACCTCCACGGTGCCCAGTCTTTTCTATAAAGGGTTTATTAAAAGTGTGAAATCTCAGGTGCAGATGTATATTTCTAGACAACGTTCTGTACGTTATGTTTGTTTCTGTTATTCTGACTGTCAGACCTAATAAGAGCTATATAATTTATGTATTTGTACCCTCCAAGACAAATGACCTATAAAATATTAGCAGTGCCCCGAACCTTCCAGATTGCATGTTAGGGTGTCCTGAACAAAAAAAGGGTAATAACCGCTGATCAAAGACAAAAGACAATGAAGCAGAGATGGAGCAGTAGGCAGTGGGCTGTATCCAATAAGCTAGAGGTAGGATTCTGGGGCAACCCAACCGTAATATGGAGGGTGGGGGGAAATGATCATTCCCATTGATTTAGATGGGGGTTTTAATCTCTTGAATGCTATGGAGGTCTCCAAAACCTTGCAGTGGATTGGAGGCCTCACCAGCATTTAGAGGTGTAAAAGCCGCATGTACCGAAATCAACTGAATATAGGACTTTTTGTCATCTGTCCTCATTAGGTTAATGAACCCTGTCCATAGAGATTTCAAGGCACAAGAAAAATCAGTATACTGTTTACATCTGCTTAAAGGGTTAGTAATGCCCGAAATAACATTTATTCACTATGGTAGATTTTACAAAACTGAAGTGTTTGGAGAAAGTCCTTTCTCTCAAACCATTACGGTTTGAGAGATATTTGGTACTGAAGTTTCCTCCTCACCCCCCCCCCCTTCTCCTGACATCAACGCTCTGCTGACAGCAGGAGATACCGGGCCTGGGACCAGCCGGCGGCTCTTCAGCAGTGCCGAGATAGCGGTCTTTAAAAATAATTACTTAATTGTAACAGTCTACAAGTGTGCCTGGTTGCAAGCACACTTTGTAGATCGTGCCAATGAAGTATTTATTTTTAAAGATCGCTATTTCTGCTTAGCCGAAGAGCCGCACGACTCGAATCTCCTTCTGTCGGCTTTACAGCGGACATGAGGGAGGGGGAACTTTAGCAGTGAATATCTCTCAAACTGTAAAGGTTTGAGAGATAGGACTTAATCCAAATACTTTATTTCAGCATTACTAACTGTTTAACCCCCCTAGATGCCAGAGATGTACAAGACATCTCTAGTAGCAAAAGGGTAAAACAAACAAAAAAAAAAAACAAAACACACAACATACAAAGTTCCAGGTGAGCACTGCATGTGCTACTCTCTGGCCCTTACAGGGTTAAGGGGAAAGCATCACATCATCAGCAGCAGCTGTAAGTGTGTGCTAGATAGAGGGAGTTGTATGTGCACGATGGGGAGACAGGAAGACGCTGCGGATCCGTGAGCAGATAAGTGTCAGCTTGGGGCATCCGCCCCCGCCTCTCTTCTCCTGCATAATCTGCACCCGGCACGGCCTCAACCAGATCAGAAAAAGGCAGAGACTCGCTGGTGGGTCAGGGATATCCAGCCGGGTGGCAGAGAGGCCAGTCTAACCTGTACAAATAGGGCATCTCACCGACACAGAGGTTTTGGTTTTGTTCCAAAATAGAAAAAACACACAAACACAAAACACAACTTTGCCATTAATAACAAAATACCAAGAGCCCATATGAATTTTGCCATGTTCAAAAGATACCCTCTTCAATCAGTCCTGGACGTGACGGCCATGGAGGCAGACATAGCAGAACCACAGGATGCAAACTCCACCCATGGCATATGGTAATCTTAACTCTTTAACCCTCTGAGTGCCAATGCATTCCGTACCCCTCTGGCACTCAAAGAATTATGGACCAGAGGTGGGTGCAACACATTGCTTTGCAATGCACTGCACATCCCTATGTTACTTTAAGGGTTAAGTAGGATAACACACACACACACACACACACACACACACACACACACACACACACACACACACACCTGCCTGTTTTAGTCAGATATAAAAAAAACAAAACTGCTATCAATTGTCATGCCCTCCCTGTGACTGATTGAAGAGGTTCTCTAACAACCAAGGCGCCAGGGCAAAATTCATAGCAACAAAGCAATGTGTTGCATACCCCCCTGCCACTCAAAGGATTAAGGTAGTTGAGGGCTATTAGGAGATGATACTTCCCCATTAAAAACATGGCTTTTAACTCCCCGGAATTACAGATGTCTTCAGAATATTTCAAAGAAACCCCCTTTCATTTTACTGTATTAGTACAGCTATAATACCTACAACTGGCTGTCCAGGTAAGTGTCCATACTAGGGTAAGGATCAGGGAATTGCCATCAGAAATCACGAGACTAATCACAAAGCACTAGACTGGAACTTGTCTCTTTAATACCAAATACTTGTTTATGAAAGATCCACACGGCAGGGCAGTATAGGACTGACAGACAGACTATAGATCCATATAAAAGACCCACACGGCAGGGCAGTACAGGAATGACAGCCAGGCTATATAGATCCAACTGCCATTAACCTTCTAAAGGACAAAAGGGGAGTGCAACACATTGCTCATCTCTCTGGTTCTTTAAAGGGATAGTAATACTTTAAAGACACAGGTGGACACCTTACACCAGACAGGCTTCTGTTTCTCATCTCCCCGCCAGCCTGTGTCACATACCGTGTCAGTCCACACCTTGCCCCTTGGTGTTTGTTTTGTTACAGCAGCGGGGGTTCTACTGGTCCCCACCCCACCAAGGCACCTGTCCAGATCCTATTACGTAGGAGTCCCCCTCAGCCCCTCCCTGCGGTGGAATGACGGCCCTACTCCAGTCAGTCTCAGAGGGGTGCGGTGTAGGAGCCGGACAGACTTGTTGGACGAGGGGCTTATTAACCCTTTACAGTGCTAGACAGGCATACAGTTTAGACCTCATTACAAGGGAGGGTGGCGAACCTGAACAAGCGATTAGCAGTCAGTTAAATCGGAGATCCCAGTGCATGACACTAATAACCATCTCTGTGCAGTCAGGTGTCCGTGTTATCACTTAACCCTTTGAGTGCCAGAGGGGTAACGCAATGCATTGCGTACACGTAGCAATGCATTGCGTATCCCTCGTGCACTCAAAGGGTTAATGTGGCCTCATATGGAGGATATACACTGCAGGCCTGTGCAGCCCTTGTGCCCTCTACACAAAAGCAACCAACCACAATAATGGTGACCAGACATTTTCACAGGTTTAAATCTATGGGAATGTTTGTTGATTTTTCTCTTGTGGCAATGTGATTTGCCTTAAAATTGTTCCACTTTTGCATTTGTACATATGGTCCCTACAGCAAAAATGGGCGGCTTTAGGTCAACATCTCCAATCATCCTGTTGAATAGCTGAGGAGGATGGGAATCGTGGTCCAACAGCTGCAAATAATGGGTAGCCCACACACACAATGGTTCCTGTACGACCCTGCAATATGAATATTTAATTAGAGAACAGTATAGGCCTATTTCCTCCTGATGGTCCTTGACTGGTTTACCTAGTTATGTGTCCTTTATACCATAGTCCAGTATAAGGGGATCTTTGTGTTCCATGTGGAATACAGGAAAGGTCAGGTAAAATATAGTCAAGCCAAGAGTGCAGGGCACTTGACGTAAAAGGCTTGCCAAGGCAGAGACTCCCTCCCTACTTCACTTAACCCCTGCCTGGGCATACTTCATTTTAATGTACAGCGAAGACCTAAACTAAAGAACCTAAGAGAACCAGCTGCCTGGCTCTCAAACAGTTAGGACTTCCCTTCCAGAGAAAAAGTGTGTTCCACAGGGAACAAGACAAGGTTTTATCAATACACAAAAATCCCCTTCTCTTACTTCTTATGTGGGACACAGGAACCATGGAGATGTACCAAAGTATCCACCTAGATTCAAACACAGACCAGCGCCAACCTGGACAAACTGATACAACATACACCCTCACTGAAACTAACAAGTTACTGTCCAAATTAAAGCTACAAAGGACACCTACACAGGCAAACAGCCCGTAGGGCCCGGCCCAAACTGGCGTCATATGAAACGAGAGCACTGACATAGTATTGTCTGAATATGTGGAGATGACCACAACATTGCCTAACAAGGCCTCTGCCTGTTCAGCAGAGGCCTGGTACGTTTAGGCCCAAGAAGCAACCACCAACCTGGTGGAATGCAGCATAACAAGAAAGGTCTCTGGCTTCTACCTGAGAAGATACGCCTGGCGAATTGTCACCTTAATGCAGCTGGCCATGACAGCCTTCAAGAATGACCAAGCTAGATTGTGAGTCTGTAAAACAGTACCAAAGACAGAGTCACAAAACTCTTTCTTCCTCAAGATCTGGCTTCAAGACCCAAACCATAAAAGTCAGCTTCCACACCTGCGGTTAACACACAGGACCCCCGAGTCACGAGGTCTGGCAGCAAAGGAAGCTGAAATGGCTCTGCCGTGGAAAGATTCAGAATATCTGAAAACATAAGCCCACTCCATCTTGATTTTCCTCAGCATTCCGAGGAAACACGTATTTCAAGGGAAAATGCCATGGAATGACCATTATGTCCATATCAATAGCTAGAGGGTCCCAAGATCTGGCAAAGAACAGAGGGTCCTTGTGGTTCAGTCAAGAAACAATTAGGTCCACCACCAGAAGACCCCACAGACCTCGGGATCCAGGCTTTGGAGACTGAGAAAACCTGCCACAATGATCCGTAACCCCTGGACGTACATGACTACCCATCCACGTGAGGATCAGCTGAAATTCAGCTCACACAACCACACTCCTTGTCCCTACCTTGTGGTTGATATAAGTCACCACGACTGAATTATTGGACCGGGTCCATACAAGGCATCACTAGAAGGACTGAGACGAATGCCAAAGGCTAAGGGAAAATCACCAGAAGCCCCTAAACTTTGATGGATTAAAGACTCTCAGACCTGGCCCACAGATCCAGATCCGTCAGAGAGTCCAGTGTGGCACCCCAGGTCTGACACTATGGCATCTGTTGTGACTATAACCAAATTGGGGATAAAAACTAGCCATCCCTGCAACAGATGGGACCTCTGCAGCCACCAGTGAAGGTCCAACTTTGTGCAGTCAGACAGGGACATGACACAGGAGAGACGAAAATGTCTTCTAAAAAAATTCCTTAGTAATTCCAGCTGCAGGTCTCACGTATGGAATTGAGCAAAAGGGGACTGCCTACAGGGCAGAAACTAGGTAACCCAGCACCCCAACAAAGAAAGACGAATCCAGTTTGCCAGCTTCAGATTCCCCTTTCAGGAAGAGGAATCCCCAACCGTGGGGTATCACCCTCTGTAAAGTGGCTAAAGCACCTTTTGGGGGACACAGGATGGCCCAGAGACCAAGAGTCTAAAGCCCCTTGAATGGAGAAATGGATAGAACTTATTGAGGATGTTAAGGCCTTAACACATGCAGGCTCCTGATCCTTCGATGAGGGACAGGAGGTTGTGTAGGGGACACAAAGAGAGGAATCCAGACCACCACAAAATGTGCAATGTGTTAAAGGAGTTAAGGAGAGCCCTGAAACCTTAGTATTCTTAGTCTTGCTTAGGTCACCCTTAGGCTCATACACAGCAAAAACAGCCCTTACGATATGTATAGATTTCTATAGAATACAAATATGCTAAAAAGTACTTAAATAATGTCAAAAGTACTTATTTCACTGCAAAAGGTTAAAGTGTCAAGCAATGGCAGAGAAATCAGCATCATTCTTAGAATGTGGAGTCCAAAAAAGGGAGTGGATCAGTGTAGGTCCACCTCTTCTCCTGCAGTAAAGCCAACAAAGAACTGGTTCAGTGGGTAGTGTAGTTCTCCTATAGAGTAAATGGGACTGTGGATCTCCTTCACACAAATGGCACCCCCTGGGGGGGGGGGGGAGATAGGTTCCATTAAAAGGAAGCTTGTACCACACAAGTGTCTGCTCAGACCAGCTAAGCAGACAAACTCGGACGATTGGTAGAGACTTGCATTATCAACTCCGGTCCCAACGGAGGCCAGAGATACGAGCCCACAATGGTGCATGCCTGGTAGGGGTACAGAGGAAGAGGGGGGCAGTCTCTGCTCCTAAAGGGATGAGGTGTCTCTGTCTTACTCTGCTTTCAAACAGACTCATACAAAGAAATATCTACGTTGGTGACCTCTCTAGCATCAACGGGTCAAAAATCACAATGTAAAATAACTGGTACTTTTCATTTCTACCCTGTACTGCAATTGCGTTTGTTCCAGAACTGCTTCTCTTTAGTTTGACAAACGTGGACAAATTACCATCTGCACAGAGGTAAGTGGCCTCTCGCCATATGAAAAGTAAAGATATTTCCTCTGTCTTGGTATGTGGATTAAGACTCAGGGGACATGCACACTCTGCAACTTATACCCATCTAAGGCCAGATACAGAGCAATGACAGGTACAGTACCACAAGAGGGCACCAGAGAGAAGAAAAAAAAAAAAAAACACATCTCACACTGCAAAAATGGTAAGCAACCTATTGGAGACTATAACCTACATCATCGCCGATCACCTAGTGGAGCTGTAGTACCCAATGGCTGGATTACCAAAATCTGCCAACCCCTGCACTACACACCAGTTATCCTACACACAGAAATCCAGAGACTGAATAGTAACAAAGTGGTAAAGAATTGTGATTTAAGCTCTGCAGCCATCAGCATATACCATGCACCGATTACCCTAATACAACACATATGTACATTTGTCAGGGACCAAGTCAGGCCTGGAAGGACTTTCAGTCCCCAGATATCCTTTAGTTGGGCTGAGAACTCATCTTCCTCCACAATCCAGCAAGGAATCAGGTCTGTGATGTGTACAAAGCCCTACTTCCTACCCTATACAATTAGAATGAAGAGACACTAGGGGCTGCACTCAGGGAACTGGAATGGACACATTCAGAAACAAATCAACTGCATGTCAGGGAACAGACATATTTCCAGAGATCTGAGAAAAGCGTAAAACCGTGTGGGTTTCTTATTGCACACATTTATGTTAAGCGTTGTGCAAGTGGCCCCTTATTTGATGCTGGTGAAGGTCTACTTTCCAAAATGGTATGTCTTCCTGACCTTTTCTTCATATCTGTAATGGTAAAGACCATGTTAGTGCAGGCAGGTCATTTCACAAAAGAAAACTGGCAGGCGTAGCTTTGTGCTACTGGTCTCCCCTACGGTACGTCAACCCATACCAATGAGCTTCCATTTTTCTTGGGCTGGTACAAAGTACTGAATACAGCAGAGAATGCAAACAATTTTAAAGATTTTAGTATCTTTGAAGTTAAGGAAATCTAAAAATGTCTTGATTGCGCCAGCTTATGCAAATAATTGTGCATTCCACCCCTTGAGGTGGGTGAACGTCTACCGTTCTTTCATATCTCTAACAGTAAGGACCATTTTAATGCTGGCAGTCTGTTAAAAAAAAAAACCACAAACAAAACAGATAAGAGTTATGGCAGCCCCTACAGTGCGTCAAGCTATACCAATGGCATACCATTTGTCTTGGAGGAGGAGGAGATAACAAATGCAGTAAGAAATTCCATAGTTGTCAAATATTTTGGTACACTTGAAGTAGTGGCAATTTTTTCCTGTAGCACCACTTTCTGGAAACATTTGTGCACACCAGGTTAGGGGAGGAAAGGCAAGTGACTCCTCATTTGATGCTGTGGGTTGTCTTTCCAAACAGGTATGCTTTGTCTACCTTCTATTCGTTTCTGTAGTTGGCACAATCATTTTAGCACAGGAAAGTCATGTATGAGAAACAAAATGTAAGAAAAATGAGAGGTTGTAGTATGTGTAGTTTTGAGTTTCTGGTAATCCCTTCAGCAAGTCAACTCATACCAGTGGAGTGGAAAGCAGCCATTGTAGTCCCCGATAGCTTGAGGTTGTTTACCCTAATCTAATGTCACCAGCCATAAGATGAGCGAGTTTACACTGAATGGATAGGAGGACTCTGTGCAGTTTTAAGAGAAGGAGGAGTAGTGGCAGGGGGTGCGAGTAGGGCAGGGACATAGACAGTCATGTAATTAATGATAAACTACAATAAACTTCTGTCAGTGGACACAATATGAAACATTAAAAATAGGCATCCAATGACCGTAAGAGAGGCCAAGGTTTGTGGAGACTACAGATCACTAGTCCCGAGATTTAATTTATTATAGATACACATTATATGTGTCTGTGTATATACATACATTTATTTCACACCACTTGTGTGTGTGTGTGTGTGTGGGGGGGGGGGGGGGGGGGGAGTCAACCCATCATAAAATTAGAGAAAAGTGTTTGTTGACTTCTTAAGGATCAGCGTGTTTAACACCACATTGCAAAGCGTCTCTCTGGTTCATAAGAGGGAAATATGACCCAGGAATAGTGGCTTATAATTTGTTCAACACATTAGCTTGCCTAGGTAGGAGTCCATCATACAGCAGTCAGGTGTATTATATAATTACTGTGTGTAACAGAAGCACTTACCTAGGTAGGAGTCCATCATACAGCAGTCAGGTGTATTATATAATTACTGTGTGTAACAGAAGCACTTACCTAGGTAGGAGTCCATCATACAGCAGTCAGGTGTATGTATATAATTACTGTGTGTAACAGAAGTACTTACCTAGGTAGGAGTCCATCACACAGCAGTCAGGTGTATTATATAATTACTGTGTGTAACAGAAGCACTTACCTAGGTAGGAGTCCATCATACAGCAGTCGGGTATATCTATATAATTAGTGTGTGTAACAGAAGCACTTACCTAGTTAGGAGTCCATCATACAGCAGTCAGGTGTATCTATATAATTACTGTGTGTAACAGAAGCACTTACCTAGGCAGGAGTCCATCACACAGCAGTCAGGTGTATGTATATAATTACTGTGTGTAACAGAAGGACTTACCTAGGTAGGAGTCCATCACACAGCAGTCAGGTGTATCTATATAATTACTGTGTGTAACAGAAGCACTTACCTAGGTAGGAGTCCATCATACAGCTGTCAGGTGTATCTATATAGTTATTGTGTGTGTAACAGAAGCACTTACCTAGGTAGGAGTCCATCACACAGCAGTCAGGTGTATCTATATAGTTACTGTGTGTGTAACAGAAGCACTTACCTAGGTAGGAGTCCATCACACAGCAGTCAGGTGTATCTATATAATTACTGTGTGCAACAGAAGCACTTACCTAGGTAGGAGTACATCATACAGCAGTCAGGCGTATCTATATAATTACTGTGTGTAACAGAAGCACTTACCTAGGTAGGAGTCCATCACACAGCAGTCAGGCGTCTCTGTATAATTACTGTGTGTGTAACAGAAGCACTTACCTAGGTAGGAGTCCATCATACAGCAGTCAGGTGTATCTATATAATTACTGTGTGCAACAGAAGCACTTACCTAGGTAGGAGTACATCATACAGCAGTCAGGCGTATCTATATAATTACTGTGTGTAACAGAAGCACTTACCTAGGTAGGAGTCCATCACACAGCAGTCAGGCATAGCTATATAATTACGGTGTGTAACAGAAGCACTTACCTAGGTAGGAGTCCATCGTACAGCAGTCAGGTGTATCTATATAATTACGGTGTGTAACAGAAGCACTTACCTAGGTAGGAGTCCATCATACAGCAGTCAGGTGTATCTGTATAATTACTGTGTGTAACAGAAGCACTTACCTAGGTAGGAGTCCATCATACAGCAGTCAGGCGTAGCTATATAATTACGGTGTGTAACAGAAGCACTTACAAAGTATATATTTTGCATTATAGCTACCATTTCCTGGACATAGTTATCTCTTTAGAAGTCTGTACATAGGTCATATCTCCTCACAACAAACAATGGCCACCAATATACCTAAATTAATAATTTTAAGGGTTCCTACAGTTTAACAGAGTGTATACGGAAAAACAAGAAGAAAACTACAGAAGAGATCAAAGGCAAATAATACAGTGAATAGAAATAACGGACTGCTGAGTGACACGTACCTAGGCAAGTTCTTCTGTTCCAAGAAATAAAGAACCATGTATTTTTAGGGTATAGCTTCTCTTTAACTGAAAGCCAGACACTAAATCAGAGTATAACAACATTTTACCTGTCACAGACTGTATGTGCCAAATTGTGTAAGTATATTAAGGCATGATACATAGGCAAAACAGATCAACATATTACAGGAAGTCCTGCTCACTGTGTGAGACATGAAGACATTTAATGTGAGGTGTACAGAGAAATATAAGGTAAAGTGCCAGTATCGAGATGTTACATTAGAAGAGTTATATTCTAGTGCCTAACCATGATAAGGTCTTACCTGGTGTGTGAGCCTTGTCCTCCCGGCCCTTGTCTTCACTCCCCGTCCCCTATCAGACTTCTTAAGTTGCCCAGATGACGGTGACTCCTGGTACTCCGAGTGATGTCGGAGGCCACCTCACAAGATCACACTGACGGAGGAACAAAAAAAAAAAAAAAATTCTTACAAATCAAACCCCAAAAAAAAAAATCAACACCAAAAACAAAATTTAACTTTTTTTTTTTTTTTTTTAAAAAGCCACCCACACACAAACTTCCCAGAACTGCGAAGGAGAAAGCCGAGTTAACCCTTTGAAGTTGGGGCGAGAGGAGATGAGGTGGGGGTGGAGGGGAAGGGAGAATGGAAGGAGGGGGTGGGACATCCTTTTACTTGTTTTTTTCACAAGTTAGATAAGGAAGAATGAACATCTACATTTTCCACTGCAGGAGAGAAGAGAGGGGTTCACAGGTTTGAATTCGGAGGTATGTGGGGGGGTCAAAATATTGAAGCTGGTACCATCTAACCTTTGAGTTACAAGATTCACAGTTATGGGTAATTACTGTGGGAACTAAATAACAGAAACGTACACTGTAAAAACCTTAGGGGTCCCAGGCAAAAAAAAAAGTTAATAGTGAGCCCCAAATACAAGACAGTGTGTAGGTTTGAGGCGAACTTCCTCCTGCTCATAAATATTAGTCTGAAAAGCAGTCATAGTCATTGTGCACCCAGGATAGCCTGTTTGATCACTGGGTTAAATCTGTTCCTTGCTGAAAGCCTGGGACCTTTGCAAATGAATGTTGAGCTCTCCTGAAACTATAGGCCGCTGGTAAAAGCAGAGTTTGCCCAAATATTACAATGCCCTGGTGGTAGATCTATGGAGCAGTAATCGTACCCAGTGCTTGCTGTGACCAACAGACAGCAAATTAGGAAAAAGCCCTGAGATCAAACAAGGTCTGGGCTCAAAACAGGTTGAAAGAAGACATTATTTAAGGCCAACACTGGGTGTAAAGAGGTTGTATCCATTCAGTCACATCGTTTTAGCTGTAACTGGACTATAAGTCCCATCATCCTCAGATGGTTGGCTGGAGTTACATCCCATCAAAAACTTTAGGACTAACATTGCACAACCCAGCTCCACTGAATCACAGCAGGGATTTTAGTACCAAAGCAACAAGATCAGTAGATAGCTCTAGACAGATAATATCCAGAACAACCGTCTTCAGCCATTAGGAGAGATCCAGATAATAATTCAGATTGTTGATCAACACTTCAGTTTTAGAACATACATTCTATGGATTTTACATTGTGGATATTACCATCCAGTCTTTCCGAAAAAAAAAAAAAACCAACCAAAAACATTTTTCTCAACACAATTGTATCCTTTACTATGGAATACTAGTGTAAAAGCCTGTGTACACGTGTGTATCCTATAATATACAAGGCCAGCGCAGTAGAGACTGCATCGGGCAAACATGCATCTGGCCTTTTATACTATAACAGTGGTTTTTAACCTGCGGGTCGGGACCCCTTTGGGGGTCGAATGACGATTTGCCAGGGGTCGCCTAAAACCATCAGATATTTATATTTCGATTCACATCAGTAGCAAAATTACAGTGATGAAGGAGCAACGAAAATAATTTTACTGTTAGGGGTCGCCACAACTTGGGAAATTTTATCAAAGGGTCACAGCACTAGAAAGGTTGAGAACCGCTGTACTATAAGGACATTCTGTCTGACTACTATAAACAAACAAAACTATGTTCCAGGTAAAACAGGGTGCAGTAACAGTAAGCTTATGCTATTTGGGGGGGGGGGGGGGTCACATTTATTCTGGCTGCTTTTGAAGTCTAGCATAGTAATTGGCATTCCTTTCAACCAGGGCTTCAAGTAAACCCCCCACCCCCAATAATAGCCCCACATACTTTTGCAGAAAACACCAATGGCCATTATGATTGAATTAATCTTTAATTAGTACTGGATATCATAACCATGGGGGGGGGGGCAGACATGATCCCAACCTCCGCCCAAGTTAGGAAATGAGGAAGGAAGGAAATTAAAAAAGGAAGTTAGGATGGAAAGAAGCAAAAGGAAACCTCGATATGGAAGGGTAATGGAGTCAAGCAACAAATACATTATGTTCAAATTAATGATTAAAAATTTATTTTTGGGGTAGGAACACAAAGAGTTGATTCATAGGGGCCATTAAGATGCTCTGCCCAGATTAAAGTATTGGGGGGGTTCTAATTAGGAGTTAGTGCTAGTTTAATTGGCCAGTCTTGTGATTCCCCTATTATAAAAGGCCTACAGGGTGGTAGAACTGGTACAGACCCATCAGGACAGGCCAATGATAAAATGAGAGTGGGAGGGCACAAGATCTTTTATTCCACACAAATGGATTACTGATTTAGGTACAGGACAGGCCAATGATAAAATGAGAGTGGGAGGGCACACGTTCCTTTATTCCACACAAATGGATTACTGATTTAGGTACAGGTCAGGCCAATGATAAAATGAGAGTGGGAGGGCACACGTTCCTTTATTCCACACAAATGGATTACTGATTTAGGTACAGGACAGGCCAATGATAAAATGAGAGTGGGAGGGCACAAGATCCTTTATTCCACACAAATGGATTACTGATTTAGGTACAGGACAGGCCAATGATAAAATGAGAGTGGGAGGGCACAAGATCCTTTATTCCAGACAAATGGATTACTGATTTAGGTACAGGACAGAAGACCCTGTACTATGTCTCCCAGGCTCCCTCCCCCAGGCGCCAGGATCTCTTTACCACGTATAAAAGGGTCAGTTAAAAGAAAACTGGCATAAAAAATTAATCCCAGCCAGGTGTCCGCTGCTGAAGCCAGTGTAAAGGAGGTGGAAACCAATCAGCCTTTTAAAAAGGAATGTACTATACACCCCTCCGGTCTGTAAAGGGTTAGAGGGATTTGTAGATGCGGCAATGTACATTATTAAACAGGGCTGCGCCAAGCCATTAGTCCATTTTGTTCCTCCACGAGAATCTCTGCACATTATTGAGGGAAATTAAACACTGGGGTGCATATAAAATAGAGGGGAGCAATTGTGGGCTAACACTGCATTGTATCCAACATACAATATTTCATCTGATGAAGAAGTGCTTTTAACCCCTTGGGTGAAAGAGAAATCTCCAACATGGGCACAATATTCAGGAGGTTAAAAGCACACTTTAAAATCAATTAGTGCAGTTGTTTTGGCCTGCATTGGACCTCTTTAGCATCCCGAATATGACCTGATGTCCCACAAGGACAGCCCCACCAATTAAAATGTGACACAATGACAGTCGGGGAGGATAAACATTGAGCACCCCACCCTGCCAGTGACAAGTATCTGAGACAGTCCAACCTCACAGCACAGGAATCTTAATGACTGTCACTTGTACCATAATTATATGGATGCCAGTGTCAAGAGTACAGCCCTCAATTACCACTCGTTGGAGACCTACACAATGTGCCAGCAAGGGGGAGCAATAGGGAGGGAGTTCTGCTCCCACCTGGCCTGACCGAGAATGGGTCAAAGAGATTCCAGTCACGCCTTCCATTCAAAGCAGTTAAAAATACCAGGAGAGCAGTGGGAGCAGTGTATTAAACTGGTCCTGGACCCTGGCCAACTGGGACACACCAAGCTGTTCTGCTGCTGAGCTTAGGTGCTGTACAACACACAAGGCTCTACCAATATCCTGCACACAGCAGATTACCCAAGAGATGAGTGCTGGGCCTGCACTAGACTATTCTCCTTGAACAAGGCTGACCAGGATACCACTAGATAGTCACAACCTAGGAATTATGGGAGTTGCAGTACGACAACAACTGGCAACATACAGGTTCACCACAGTTGTCCGAGAAGTACTTTACTTTTTGTATCCCTTTCATGACGGCTGTTGGAAAGTGTACTAGTCCAGATCCTCTTCCATCTTATATATTATTTACCCTTGCCACCATTTCCAGCATTGAACTTCAGTTCTAAAGTTTCTACCACCTCTGCAGGAGTACTACTCCATAAAAACACTACTACTGTTTTCATAAAGCAGAGCTTCCTCACAACCCCAGTCAACCTGTCCATCCAAATTACCCAGATACCAAACACTGGAAGCTGTTCGGGGATGAAAGGGTGTTGTAGACCAACAACAGCTAGTAAGCCACAGGTTGCCCACTCCTTCAGTGGTCCTTATGTAGCCCTACAGTGTGCTGGTGGGAGAGTTCTTAGTTGCAGACCGTCTGGTAAGAATATAGCTAATATAAATATATTTTAGATACTTTGATAATGTTTATCCAATTCAGATCCCTGGAACCACCACTGCAGGTCGCCCAGCCCTGTAACAAGGACAACTACAGATAAAGTTGTTAGCTGTGTGCCCAGCTGCACTTAGACAAACCTCCCCCCCCTTCACACCCACCCCACAGCACAATGCAGCAACCCGCCCAGCCTTGCTGGGTTTTATGGCCAGAGCAGGAAGGACTTTGGTCTGATCACCCAGCCGCACCCAACCAGGGGCTTGTAACTACACCCCCAAGTCCAATCACGCAACACACACCAACGTACAGCAGGACCCTGTCCACCTTTTTTCAGCTTTTGAAAGAAGGAAAATGATGGTCCAACTGCACCTTAGGGAAGAGATAATTATCCCCAAATCTCCATTAATATAAATGAGACTTTAACCCTTTGCATGCTAGAAATGTTATCGTAACATAACGCACTATAGACCATGCTAGTGAAAAGACCCGTTTAAAATCAATGAGGGCGTTTGTGCCAGTTAGTGCAGATGGTTCGATTCGAAACTTCTCCACTTCTTCTTAGTGTACCAGCTAAGGGGAGGCCATGCAGCTCCGTAACAACGTATTCTAGTAACCCCTTAGGTGCCAGAGGGGTGAGCAACGCGTTGCGTACCTCACTGGCACTTAAATAGTTAAACACTAAAGCGTGTGCATAAGACTGGTTTCTGGTACTGCTCCTGCCTAATGTCTATAGACTGGTGTGTTCACTCTAAATAATGGTGGCTTTGAATCTGTTGTGCCAATAGCTGGACAATGTCTGGGCTTCCTGGGTAGTGCTCTTCCACTGAACCCAGACAGCACCATGTACTTACACAAAGCTGTAAGATGGTGCTTGGTGCGGCTCCATATTAAAGTTTTGTGCTAGCAGCACTGTGTGCACCAACATGTACTGAAGTGTAGGTACAAAACCACAGGTACAGACCGTAGATAAGCAAACATTTATATTAGAGCAGCGGATGGCCAGGGGTATTTTAATACGTGGGCATACCTAGAGGGAGATGCACTAAGGCGTGATAAAGAGGTGACAAAGATTTAGATTGTAAGCTTTCAGGCAGGGACCTTGCACCCAATGTTTCACTCTAAAAAGCACCTGTAACCCTGTATTGTCTAAAGCCTTCGATTGTAAAGTGCTGCGTACACTTGTGGCGCTATATATAAACTAACATATTCATTAATTCATAAAGTGGAGAAGACTTCTCCAGTGATATCACTTCTCCAGTTCCTATACTATTTTACTAGTTGAAGAGCCCGTGTACACGGGCCACAGTGTCACCCAGCAACAGCCACGGCTGATACAGAGTGGGGCGCTCCAAATTCAGACCATAGTCCTCTCTGCACACCGACTACAGTCTGAATTCGGAGCCCCGCTCAGTTAAGAGGCGCGGGCAGTCTGTAGCGCACATGACTGAAGCGCGCAGCCATCTCTACTGCGCATGACGGCTTCTGACAAACATACATTTAGCGAACTATTATATTGGATGGAGCCCATGCACCACGATTTCTCCAATTTTGGAGATGATATTGAATAAGCTCTATAGAATAACATAGGAACTGGAGAAGTGATATCACTGGAGAAATTCTCAGCTTTAAGTTGGTAAGCATAACAATACTCATCATCCTCATTTGAACCTTGTCCCACTATAGATGATGGGAGATGTGGAGCTGGAGAGCCTCATGTCCACCCCCTCTAATGTTTTCCATAAAGGCCTGCAGTTTGGAACGTCAATAAAAGGTCTGTATTACAGAGGTAGTGACCGTAAGTGGCAGCAACGTGAATACATTTCCCAGCAGCTCCAGCTTTGAAGGCAGCAAAACACAAAACAAGACGCAGGGGCAGAATTGATGTTTATCTTAGGGTCATTTTTACACCTTTCTAGGACAGATTTATACGAATATTCATTCTGTATAGGTCTCATTTGCTTGCTCTACACGTATCGCTCACTCTGCTCCTGTGTGGGGCGTCTGCCTCACAGTCACTTATAATCCCCATTTAAAAATCAATGACAATTTGGGGGAATATTCATTTTAATTAAATAATGCTATTTTGCCCCACGTTCCTATTAAGGCCATATGCACAAAATATTGTTGCAATTTAGATCCATGCGAACAGCAAAACGCAACTTAATTGCATGTATTTTTTTTCCCTAGTGGGTTATTTAACCCCTTCCATGCCAAGAACATCTCTCTAGCATTAAAGGAATTAAAAAAAAAAAAAAAACACGTTACAGCAGTGGGAATGTGCATCTGATCCCTTACGGTGCTGTGGGATTGCCCCCAAATTGTGTCAGGGCCTAGGATCTGGGAGTGTGCAGCCCTTATCCAAATAGAATAGCGTGAGCTGAATCGCCCCCTCCATGAACAACAAGGTGCTAAGGGGTATACAGGTAGACTAAACACACACCCTGTTGGCAGAACGTACCAGGATGCTGGCAGAATGGGCCCCTCTCCACCTACTTCATGCTGGCACAGACCCACAAGAAGGCTTGTGTTTACCCACAGGAGACAAAGAGGTGAGGGGAGGAGGGGGAACCAATGGAGGCGAGAGGCCAAGACATGCACAGAGAGGAAGATCTGACACCACTTCAAGGAGCAGAGCCTCACAGGGCACATTGCTGTGAGACTGAGAAATAAAAAAAGGAGAAATGAAAGTGAGACCCTCGGTCGTCCTTCCTGTGTCAGCATGTGACAATGATCCTAGACAGACCTCCACTTTGGTCAACACATTGCAACACATTGCAACATATTGGGGGGGGGGGGGGCTCAACTGACATGGGTGACCCATTCCTCTCCTTAAAAGAAAACACTAACAAACCCAAATACTAACCCCTCCACATACCTTAATCTGAGCAGATATCCTAATGGACATTATGAACCAAGTCTGTAGGATTTGTTCCTCAAAATAAATCTTTAAAATTAAGATTGCACATGTCCAAGGAGGCAGACATGATTTTGTAGGACTCCAAGACCCAAAACTCCTCCTACTGGAGCAAGAGTATTGCAGGACTGCTGAAAGAATCATGTCTGGGTGAATGGAGGTGGGATCCACTACTAATTACAGATGGGTACTAAGGAGCCAGCGCCCACAGAATTAGCTCATAGAGGCCATTAGGGTTTTATGTGCAGATGAAGTTAAGTGTGGATGACATTAGGAGGGGACATTGGTTTTTGAGTGTCTCACTAATGACTATACCCTCCTGTATAGATACACAAAATAAAATGTAGGATTGAATAAACTAGATCTCCACTGCCCGTCACCAGCCGATGTCTTCCTGAGGATGATGGGACTGAAGTACAGCAACGACTAACCCCGCAGCCTTGCTATATGGATCTGTAACCCACTGAGTGCCAGAGAGGCACTCAACGGGTTAAAGAAGTATTAACACCCCACTAAACTTAACATAACTAGAAAATCCTAATGCCCCATATGAATTCTGCCCTTGTACCTTGGACCAATCAGTCCTGGATGTCAGGGACACGGAGGCAGACATTAGAAATGCTAGAAGGGTTACAGAATACTAACACCACCCAGTACACATCGTAAGCTTAACACTTCACTAGCAACTCATTGCTTCACATGGCATTGTGTGCCTCACTGATCTTTAATGGGTTAAGTAGGTTCATGCAGTTTGTCTGCTTCAGTATGAAAGTCTGCCGGCAACTGTCATGTCCTCCTCCATCGATCTGACATCCAGGACTGATTAAAGAGGTTATCGATTGAACAATGATACAAGGGTGAAATTCATACAGGTCATTAGGATTTTCTGGGGTATTATTGGGAGTTGTTGCATTTTTTTTTTTTTTTTTTTTTTTTTTAAAGAGTTGGCCATTATTAAAAAGGGACAAGGAGAACATCTGCACAGAATAAACCCGATTCCTGTACGGGAGGGAAGGGGGGGTAAGGCCATATTATCCATACAAACCAGAAACAATTCAGTGACAGTCTCCAAGGCTGACCCAGTAACAGGAAGGGGGCAATCCTGGGGTGTGCAATGCTTTACAAGCTGATGGACACCCCTCAGGCATTCAAAAGGTTAAAGGAAGATGGTGGTCTCCGTGCCCCCCCCCCCACACACACACACACACTTGCAGGCTGCCATGAAGCAGGCGATAAGGCATGGCAGAAGGAGGGAGAGGCCGCAGGCAGAGAACATGGAGGGGGGGGATTATGGGTGCGGGTGGGTGTGGATGGGAGATATCAGCTGAGTCAGACCCTGAAATCACATGTTTAAGGAACCTAGAATCATCCCCCATCCACAAAATATAGAAGGGACTTTATCATGAGGATGCGGGCAGCCCCCACTCCCCCCTCTCCTTATTAAGTGGGTGTCGAAATTTGGGTTTTGAGTCAAAGTGAAAAGTCTTGTTGGAGCTCGGAGCAAACCTCAAACTGCAGTGCGTTACTAAAGAGGGGTCCCGGAGCGCAGAGTCTGCACATCTTGTGTGTGACACACAGGGGAAGGGGAGGGGGTCTGTGGTTTACCAAATAAACTGAAGCCTGCTGTGTACATCCCAGTCCGGAGGATAGAGAGACAACCAGCTCCCATCTAGGGACATCAGGGTCACAGTGAGCTGGATACATACATGGGCAGATCCTATACAGAGAACATAAACAGGGGCAATTCCAAAGTAGCCGCAGGGCACCGGGGTATATCGGGAGAGGTATTACAGAGGAAACAAAAGGCAGCAGAACCTTGGGCTGTACAGAGAGTGATATAACAGGGCAGTTAGACGGCAGCAGAATCTAAGTGTATATAGGGAGCAGTGTAACAGGGCAGTGAGGAGGCAGCAGAATCTAAGTGTATATAGGGAGCAGTGTAACAGGGCAGTGAGGAGGCAGCAGAATCTAAGTGTATATAGGGAGCAGTGTAAAAGGCCAGTGAGGAGGCAGCAGAATCTAAGTGTATATAGGGAGCAGTGTAAAAGGCCAGTGAGGAGGCAGCAGAATCTAAGTGTATATAGGGAGCAGTGTAACAGGCCAGTGAGGAGGCAGCAGAATCTAAGTGTATATAGGGAGCAGTGTAAAAGGCCAGTGAGGAGGCAGCAGAATCTAAGTGTATATAGGGAGCAGTGTAACAGGCCAGTGAGGAGGCAGCAGAATCTAAGTGTATATAGGGAGCAGTGTAAAAGGCCAGTGAGGAGGCAGCAGAATCTAAGTGTATATAGGGAGCAGTGTAACAGGGCAGTGAGGAGGCAGCAGAATCTAAGTGCATATAGGGAGCAGTGTAACAGGGCAGTGAGGAGGCAGCAGAATCTAAGTGCATATAGGGAGCAGTGTAACAGGGCAGTGAGGAGGCAGCAGAATCTAAGTGTATATAGGAAGCAGTGTAACAGGGCAGTGAGGAGGCAGCAGAATCTAAGTGTATATAGGAAGCAGTGTAACAGGGCAGTGAGGAGGCAGCAGAATCTAAGTGTATATAGGGAGAAGTATTAGGGTGCATGTGTGTGTAAGGAGGGGTGTAAGTGCAGTGAGGAGGGTGTCAGTGTGTAAGAGCAGTGAGGAGGATGTTGGGGTGTATATGGAGGGGTACAAGAGGGCAGTGACAAGGCACCAGTATGTCGGGGTGTAACACAAGTTAATGGTAAGGAAGAAGTCACAGGACGAGAGCTTTCTGTTAGAGGGAAGGACCCTGGATACCAAACACTCAGCAGTTCCAGCTCTGCCAAGCACCAGGCAAACAGGAGCCAGTAGATAAGGGAGCATGTGGGGGGAGGAACACCAAATACAGATAATGACCACCTGCACACACTGGATACCCCCACCCCCAAAGGAAAGAGCTGGGATCTGCAATACGGAAATAGGCAGTTTTTTACATTAGCTCCTATACTCCCCCCCCCACACTGCCCTGTTCCCCCCTTTCCTATATACCCTCCCACACACACACTGCCTTGTTCCCCCCTCCCCTATACCACACACACAGGCAGGTTTCCCCCTTCCCTATACCCCCCCATCATCTTATTGCCCCATCACCCCCTTTCCTAGACCTCCCTCCAATGCCTTATCGGCCATTTCTCCCTCCCTGTTACACCCCAACATCTGCCCTTCTCTATACACCCCAACATCTTAATGCCCTTAACACCTCCCCCCTCCATATACATCCCAAAATCCTGTCTACTCCTTAAATCCCTGATACTCTGATTGCAAATACCATGGCACCTTGCCGACTTCCTCATTCTTTGACAGCAAGCAGAGGGTTAAATCTGAAAAGACTGGGTGGCAGATCCCTGTTAGACTGCTCCCCACCCACTATTAGTAAGAGAGCTCTGTCCGCACCCACCAACTAAACAGACAGGTTCTCTGTGATATACAGAAATCCCTGCAGGGCCGAGAGGAAAACAAGACAGGTGGGCACAGCCCCCCCCACCTTAATCCTGCTCCGGCTCTTGTGTACACATACAGTGGACTATATTCACAAAGATAAGCAATTGTGGGGCACACCAGGAGCTGCACAGAGGACTAACAATAATTTCCACTGATATGAATTGGACTTTTAACCATTTGTATGACAGTTATGACTCCAATGCAATGTGTTTCTGTGGATCATTATTATTTTTCTTTATTTTAAGGCAGCTGTTGGGGAATTGTGGCCCTCAAGAGATGGAGGTTCAGCGACTCACTGCCCCTGTAGTAACAGATATAAAGACTTTAGAGATTCTAGCAATAAATAAAAGTAGACCATCTAAAACTGAAGTGTGTGAGACTAAAAGGGATATTATTACCTAAAAGCAACTGGTGATTTTGAATGCACGTTGAAAATATATTGTGTTGTATTAGTCTTTTAAATTTAGTAAACCAATATCAGTTATTTACATGTATAGATAATGCGAAAGAAGATATGTCATACAGTCTGTCCCTACATTACCTCCCCCACTCACTGACACTGCTCAGCAATGCATTACCCAGCTCCCCTAGCACTGACTTCCTGTCTTGTCCCTACATTACCTCCCCACTCACTGACACTGCTCAGCAATGTATTACCCACCTCTCCTATCACTGACTTCTTGTATTATCCCTACATTACCTCCCCACTCACTGACACTGCTCAGCAATGTATTACCCACATCCCCTAGCACTGACTTCTTGTATTATCCCTACATTACCTCCCCCACTCACTGACACTGCTCAGCAATGCATTACCCAGCTCCCCTAGCACTGACTTCCTGTCTTGTCCCTACATTACCTCCCCACTCACTGACACTGCTCAGCAATGTATTACCCACCTCTCCTATCACTGACTTCTTGTATTATCCCTACATTACCTCCCCCACTCACTGACACTGCTCAGCAATGCATTGCCCACCTCCCCTAGCACTGACTTTCTGTTTTATCCCTATATTAACTCCCCACTCACTGACACTCCTCAGCAATGCATTACCCACCTCCCCTAGCACTGACTTCCTGTCTTGTCCCTACATTACCCCCCACTCACTGACACTCCTCAGCAATGCATTACCCACCTCCCCTAGCACTGACTTCCTGTCTTATCCCTACATTACCTCCCATACTCACTGACACTGCTCAGCAATGCATTACCCACCTCCCCTAGCACTGACTTCCTGTCTTAGTCCTACAGTAACTCCCCCCACTCACTGACACTGCTCAGCAATGCATTGCCTACCTACCCCCTACCAACGGCTTCCTGTCTTATCCTGCATTACCTCCCCACTCACTGACACTGCTCAGCAATGCATTACCCACCTCTCCTAGCACTGACTTCCTGTCTTATCCCTACATTACCTCCCCACTCACTGACACTGCTCAGCAATGCATTACCCACCTCTCCTAGCACTGACTTCCTGTCTTATCCCTACATTACCTCCCCACTCACTAACACTGCTCAGTAATGCATTGCCACCTACCCTAGCACTGACTTCCTATCTTATCCCTACATTACCTCCCCACTCACTAACACTGCTCAGTAATGCATTATCCACGTCCCCTAGCACTGACTTCCTGTCTTATCCCTGCATTACCTCCCCACTTACCGACACTGCTCAGCAATACATTACCTACCTCCCATAGCAAAGATTTTCTGTCTTATCCCTACATTACCTCCCCTAAAACTGGCTTCCTGTCTTATACCTATATTGTCTTCCCTACTTAGCAATGCATTTCCCACTTATCCTACTACTAAAAGGGGTTAAGCACATGTGAATGGGGAATTAATGTACAGCAGAGACGGTAAATGTCTCATGACATAATCTGTAAAATCTATGCATCAAAACGCAAATACAAAATGGCTATTACAACATATATGGTATTTTGGTAGTTCTTTCAAAGCCAACTTTGTCTGTAGGGGATATTGTTCCTCTAAGGTAGAAAGGGATACATACATAGGACAGGCTCCTAGTGGAAGAGGAAAAGACTGAAAACACAATTAATTTAATATCGCTCGGGACAGATAGAAGGCTAAAGTACTAAATAAGCAACATTTTTGTTTGCTTTATTTTTAGGCCTGGTTTCAAAAATACCCTTTCCATTTCCTCATAGAGTAATATAGTATGCAAGATAAAAGCTAACATTTATCACCTGTAATGTAATCTATACTCGTATCTAATGTTATATAATACACACACAGGTGTACAAGTTCTGTAGGTGTGTGTGTCTCTGTGTGTGTCTCTCTGTGTGTGTGTGTTTTGTACAAGTACAGCCACTATTTATCAGGGAGTGCAACCATGTATGTGTCACCCTATTCAAACACAAAGTAAGTGTCATTTGGAGTAGAGCATAAATGTCCATTCCCCCAAACCCTCTGGGTTAATAGGACATACCCCCTTGCCCACCTTTAGACTAGGGTGACCACATTTCAATTCTGCCATTCATGGACACCTCAGAGAGAAGAGCGCACCACAGAGTTATAAACAGTAGAGGGGGAACTGGCCGTTGACCGCTGTGATAGAAAGCAATGTCTGTGGTGGGCTACAAGATAATGTACATCACACCCAAATCCTCAGATTAACGTTACAATACAACACTGTTACACCGCAGCTCCTGAGTGATGTCAGTATCAAGGCTCCGTTCTCTCTCTAGTGATTACAGCTCTGTCCAGAAGCAATTCTTCTGAAGCCCAGCAGAGGCATCACTTTGTGACAGTGGTCTATAGGTTGTCCTTCTAGTGTTTAGTCCTCTGAGTTCAGGAATCTTTATTCTGGGACATAGTCCTGTCCCAGAAGGGGGCTGCCCGGGACACGGGACAAACGTTTAAAATCTGGGACACGTGGTCACCCTACTTAAGGCCACACAGGCTGCTGGGACGGAGGTGGGAAGACTAGACGGAGACAAGTAGAGGTGGATGATGGGAGCTGGGTCAGGGCACGTCACACTGAGGGAATGAGAGCAGACTGGATGGAGCAGGGTACATTAACCCAGAAGGAAGCAAAGTGACCTGTCTGGTCCTGGGTTACACCCAGAAAGAAAGAGTTACGCACCTTCAGACTGCCTCCTATCCTGCCAGTAACATCTATATCTAATTACACGGCCTTGTAAGGATCAAAACAGAAGCACAGGTGGGATCAATGGAGCAAAAGGACTAGAGGAAAAAAAATGGTGCAATTCTGGGACAAATTGACCTAAATGTCCATGAATTTAAAAGAGGCATAACCAATTGAATATAAGTGATCTGAAAGCATTGGATACCTCTCTAGAAGGGCTGAGGATTTTATTATTTGTCCCAGTTGGTAGGATTGGTTTGCCCCACAATAGCCCCTTTCTGTGAGTGGCAATGTGTAATACAGGACCTCTTAAAATGTGGGTCATTGTACACACACACACACACACACACACACACACACACACACACACACACACACAGAGAACAAGATCCAAGTCCTTTGCCTCCCATATCCCCTCCCCTTCCCCCCGGATGCTGACTTGCACCACCTGAGACTTGAGCTGACATCGCTGCTGATGGCAGCACCTTATGGAGTCAGCCACGGAGGCTGAATCTGCATCAGTCTATTGGACTGGTAAGGGGGGTGCGGGGGTTTACATGAGGCTGATGTGTTAGGGAGAAATTAATCAATTCTGGGGTAAAACAGCTGCACCACAAGGTACACAAACATTTCCATTGCTTTAAATGGGAGTTTGAACACTAGATCGGTCCCCAACGCATAGCTTATCTAATAGTACAGGTGTGGGGGCAGCAGCCAAAGGAGGAACACCACAAGGTTATACCCCCTAAGTCTGCACTTGGTATACCTCTGGTTTATAGTGTCCCAAGGGGCTAACATCCCCACTTAACTCAATGGAAAGGTTTACTTGTCCCCTTTGGTGCTGTTCATAGTTTGCTCCATTTCTTCTTAATAACATTGCTTTTCTGCCCCCAGCTGAAGCCACCTCACCTGGTACGTCTCAGGTAACAGGCAGGGCGGAAGGATGCTGACTGCCCCTGGAGGCTGGGGGAGGACCACATGCAACATTTGTGTGGATTGCACGCGGCAGGCTAGAGAGGAGGGAGGTCCCCAGGCCCCTGCCTGATGAGGACATCTCCCGCTGTAAAAGGATTTCTCTGCCGTTACATCAGCTGCCATCTCTACTCCTTCCCCTCGCCCACTCATATCACCCAGGTGTGCCCAGCAAACCCAAACCGGGACAGCACTCCTTCATCACCATTTACCCCAAAGGATAACCAGCACAGGCAGCAGTTATGGCTTCTAGTTTAACTCCTGAAGAATAGGTTTTAACCCCTTCCCCACCACCACCAGGGCCAGATGGACCAGCACTACATAATATGCACAAAAAATAAAACAACACAACAATTGCAATCCTACTACAGGGGTGTCCAAGTTCAGTCCTCAGGGGCCCCCAACAGTACAGGGTATGAGGACTGCCCTGATGTTATACACAGGTGAGTCAGTCACAATGAATGATCCACTAACTCACCTGTGTGTAATCAGGGAAATCCTTATATCCAGGCCTGATGGTGACCCCCTTAGGATTGAGTTTGGACAGCTCTGGGTTCCATGATAGACAAAAAATGTAATATAATATAATATAAACACACATATTATATATTTACCACACACATTATATATATATATATATATATATATATATATATATATATATATACACACACACACACACACATACATATACACATATACACACACACACACACACACACACACACACACATGGCTCAAAATTGCCACTAGCCACTGGCGAGTGAAAATTCAGCCCAGGTGGGTATGTTATGGCTTGCAGAGTACTTTTCAGGTCTGGATTTACATCTCAGGAGCCTGTAGGCACAGAAATTTGAAGCTCCCCCCCCCCCTCGTGGGCCATCTACACTGGGCACCTCCACAATGCTCCTCCACATTACCCCCAATCATCGCCACATTGCCCTCCCATTAGTTACAGCAGTGTCATCTCCCAGCGCTCTGCATTCCTAAAGAGGCGACGAGGGAGCTCAGCACCTACAGGACTGTGCCAAAGGAGGCACAGACCTGTCCTGCCGGGGAGGTAGGAAATAGACAACGGGGGGGGGGGGGGGGAGGGGAATGTGAGGGCGAGTGAGGTGGCTATTTAAAAAAAAAATTTCCCAATGGCAGGCGCCCCTCGGTGGCGTGCGCCTGTAGGCAGGTGCCTACTTTGCCTAATGGCAAATCTGGCCCTGGGTCTGGCTAGTAGCAAAGAACTTCACATTTTAAGCCCTGTATATTATATATAGACCGGTCACCTACACAGCTCTCAGTCCTATTACATTGCCCTATTTAAACTGCCTGAACGTCCGCTTTGTTTTTCAGACAGGTAAATCGTTATAGAGAATTCTGTCTCCGTACTTAGGGAACGTAATCTCAGCGGAGCTTTGCTCTCTGACCTGTCTGATAAAGATCCATAGTTACTCACTCTTGTGTCCAGAAAATCACCTCTCCCCTCCTTGTTTGGTTTTAGCAGCGTACCTGTTTCCACCAAGGAGGTGGAATAAATTGATAAGGAAATACAATCATACTAACCCTTTCAAGAGGGAGGCTCTTGGATAGTGATAGGTCTCCTTTAATCTATCACACCTCTCCAAATATATTCATTTTACTACTTAAACTTTTCCTGCACAAGTCACAGAATTTTAAAGCGGAACTTTCACATATTAGTATGTTGCCCTTCAATTCATGAAATATATGGCGCCTAGCTTGATAATACGTGCATTACCTATCAAAAGTGGTAGATTCCCTTCCGGTTACCGTGTGGCACAGTGCAAGGCTTCTTACAGAGACCGGGGCTGACAGCGGAGGCGAGGAGACAAGATGTCTGTGCTGATGCCTGGCTTCCAGTCGCTGAAAATTAAACATTTCTTTAGAATCTGCCACTTTTGATAGGTAATACACGTATTATCAAGCTAGTCGCCATATGTTTAATGATTGAAGGGTGACTTATTAAAATGTGAAAGATCCGCTTTCAAGCTACAAGTAAATAAAATAATGGATGTGACCTGACTAAAAATTATTATATAGGTATTAACTCTCTGTACCTTAAAGGATTAATAGTAACATAATTAATACGGCTGAAAAAAAAAAAAAAAACACACGTTAAAGCAACTTCCAATTTAGCCCCAAGTTGGTAACAAAAAAAATATTCCTTCCTGGCTCCGAATGGCTGATCAACATCCTATCTGCAAAGAAGCCATCTGTCATAATTCTCAAAATTGTTCTGTGCTAGATAGGCAGCCGTTACAGTATCTGCAATTACAACATCCCGAGGCAAAGAATTCAGTATCTTTACCACCCTTACTGTAAAAAAATCCCTGCCTTTTAGCATGATCATCACTGGTGAATGAAAGCGTTAGCCGGTATAGATCCTTATTTTCATTGACGTCTGCGCGCCTGTGCTGTTAGTCCCAGCCGGCTCTAGGAGGCGTTCGGCTCCAAGAGGGATTGACAGCGCAGACGTCACTATGAAAAGATGTCTGCTCTCCGTCCTGCCTGTTAGTCCCAGAGCAGTGGATCATTTGCGTTAATGAGGTAATAATTCTGGTGACTAGCGCTACTGAGCGGCTAGTCGCCAGATGAGGAATTATTTGGGGACATCTTTCTTAAAGGTGGTAATTCCACTTTAACAGTGAAATACAAAAATCCAGATACAAGCTTAACCAAGAGAGGAACAGAAAGTGCTGATGGCAGCTATATTTTCCTAGAAGCGATTGTGTTAGGAGAACAGGGTTGGAGGGGATGGAGGGCTTGTGCAGCAGGCAATATGGCAGAGTGGGGGTGATGTGAAGCTGTCGTTGGGTAACAACTCAAAGGAAAGCACTAACAATGGAATTATAGCCTACAAGATCTAATAAGGTCCGAGTATAATATCAGCCACTGAACCCAGATCAACAGTGGCTTGCAGAGCTTACACTCTCATGAGCCACTTGTGACCAGGTCAGTTTTATCCCAGGGAAAGGAAGGGGTTTTAAAAACACAGATTTTGATGCAGTCGGCCCATTCTCATATTTGTCTTAACCCTTGGGTGCCAGAGGGGTATGCAAACCATTTCTCTGCAATGCTTGTGTACCACTCTGGCAATCAAAGGGTTAACAGATCGGACTGGTAAGGCTATTCTGAGAACTAAAAAGGTACACACTGTTCAATTGCGGTGTTGAATTATGACACAGCTCGGCAGGAACCACTGGCGCTTTAAATATAAATTATTACAATAATCCCTGGCACCCTTATTTTCCCTGACTGGAATAGCCCATGCCATATTTTTTGCTAGGAGGCTATTCCACGTCGTCACCACACATTTGTAAAGGAGTATTTTACACATACTGGTAAATCTTATCACAATATTCCTTTTATAGTAAATGTTCTGTTTCTGAACTTTATTAAATCCCTTAATACAGATGTGTAGGTGTTTTAATCTCATCACCCCTAGCTATTCCATTCTCCAAGCTATATATATTTAGCCCCTTAAAGGGATAGTAATACTTGAACATGAAGAACATGAAGAACAATACAAGTCTTATCTCTCAAACCTTTATGGTTTGAGAGATATTCACAAGCAAAGTTTCCCCTCCCGTCCCTTTTACCTAGTGTAAGCCATCTCTTCTCAGATGTGGAATGCAGTCCATAGACCAGACAGATAACAGAAGGGGACAATCTTCTTCCTATGAGAACAATGAAAGCCCTGCCCCCCTTGACAAGTTTTTCAGGTTTTTCCCTTATCTTAATTGAAGATTGTCCCTCTCTGCAGTCTACCTGGACACCTCCCTTCTGCTCTGGCTGAGCAGTGTTACATCAGTAAAAGGGGTGGGAGGGGGATACTTTATCATTGAATTACTCTTGTACTACAACTCTGACAGAATTGAAATAACACTCTCCAAGGTCCAAATACTATGATGATTAATTAGAGCTGCTTTTATTATGAAACATTACTATCCCTTTAAGGACCGGCTACGCACACAGCGGTCACTTAAGGACCACAGACTTTTTTTTTTTTTTTTTTTTTTCACGATCCGATTCTGGACTACCCGAACGGCGTGCAGCCACGCAGGGAGCCCGGAATTCCATGACGGTCCAGGACCGTCATGGGTCCTTAAGAGTATAAAACATCATCATATATGAATATTAAATAGCCCTTCTTTGAACTGTAATTTATTGATGTCCTTATGCTAATATGAGGCCATATGTATAAAAACATAAAGTAGCAATTTGGGTCAAACCAACTGCATCAGGGGGAAGAAACAATCCCAAACTGGAGCTTTTAATCCCTTTTAGAGGTGTTTCTAACATACTGCTGTTCTAGCATTCAAGGGTTTAAAAGGCCAATAAAAAAAAAAAAACCTCAATGGGAAATGTAATGTATGTCTTGTTGTGCAGTTGGTTTTTCACATTATTTTTGTTTTGTACATCAGATGCCGTGTCCCCATAACTGTGCACAACAGTCCAGGGTGGAGATGCACTAAAAACACCCCCCTTGAGGAAGGAGGGCAGGTTTTTCCTTACGCTCCTAGAAGATTGTCCCTTCTTGTGATCCATCAGACGGTCTTGCTGTTCTGAAGAGAAATGTTACGTAGGTAAAAGGGGTGGGAGGGGGAGACTTTAAAATGTAATTACACATGAACTAAACACCGTACAGCATTGTAATAAAGCTCTGCATTGTAGAAAAACGTTGATGAATGATTGAAGCTGAAGTTACTTGAGCAACGTTACTATCCCTTTAACTTCTGTAAGGCTGAAAATTCAGTAAAGGGGGGGGATAAGTTGATGTAAAGGGATAGTAATACTTCGTTTTATATTTATTTTATTTTGTAAGCATTAAAAAAACACGAAGACTGATATAAGTCGTATCTCTCAGACCTTTATGGTTTGAGAGATATTCACAAGCAAAGTTTCCCCTCCCGCCCCTTTTACCTAGTGTAAGCCATCTCTTTTCAGATGTGGAATCCAGTCCATAGACCAGACAGATAACAGAAGGGGACAATCTTCTTCCTATGAGAACAATGAAAGCACTGCCCCCCTTGACAAGTTTTTCAGCTTTTTCCCTTATCTTAATTGAAGATTGTCCCTCTCTGCAGTCTACCTGGGCACCTCCCTTCTGCTCTGGCTGAGCAGTGTTACATCAGTAAAAGGGGCGGGAGGGGGATACTTTGTCATTGAATTACTCTTGTACTACAACTCTGACAGAATTGAAATAACACTCTCCAAAGTCCAAATACTATGATGATTAATTAGAGCTGCTTTTATTATGAAACATTACTATCCCTTTAAAAACAGTCCTTATCCCTTTGAGTGCCAGAGGGGTACGCAATGCCTTGAAAAGCAATGCATTGCATACCCCTCTGGCACTCAAATGGTTAAGCAGATCAGCACACCAATGTTTATTCTGCCTTCATTATATTGTTTGTAAAAATCTGTTTATCTGCATATCACCCAATAACAAGTAATTTACTACTACTCACTACCTCTACTGTAACCCTTTCATGGCCACAGGGGTCTGCAATGCATATCCCTAAGGCACTGAAGGGGTTAGGAAGCAATGATGTTTGTGTTGCTAGAGTAGGAGCAGATCCTCTCCACTCCCCACACAACCACACCGGTCCAGTGAGGGAGTAGAGAGGATGCGTTCAGTCTACAGGGCTGTCCTACTGATGGCTATATGTAAGTGAGGGCATCCCGTCTGTACACATCACCAGCAGCAGGAAACCATGTCTGTTAATGATTGAATTTGACCCCCCTCCCCTTGCATGCTTAATTTTTAGTGCATATGGAAGTGTGTGTTGACACTGCCAAGGCAATGTGCTTACCACACATCGCCAATGAGTATTTCCACCCAGGTGAGGCCTTCCCAGTGCTCTGTAAATTGACATATAGTACCTCTCTCCTCCTGCAGTTAATTACTCTTCCTATATAACCCAGTACCCTAGCCGATTTCCCCACTGCATTTATTTCCCTCAAATCAAATGAAAAATTGCAGAGCTGAGGTGTAACTGCTAGTCCACTCCACAAAGAGCGGGTAATTAACAAGGGGTGCAACAGAGACTGAGTCTTTGCAGTCAATATAACATTCTCTGCCATCTCTCACAGTGAATCTGACTTCTAAAACTCCCCATAGGCTCCTAATGATCTCAACCCTGACCCCCCCCTTCCCACACCATTTATATTACGCGCATCAAATGTGGGTGGGTCACGACATGCCAGGGTCCAAATCAAAATTTGCTGCCGAAAGGCCCTGCAAGTTCTTGTTATGCCCCTGGATGTCATCAAGCGCAATCCGGGAAAATCAGCCCAGAGCTACACATCCATGTCACACCATTAACCCACTAGGACCCAGAATCCAAACTAGGGTGTGGAAGAGGAGACAGAAGGGCAGTAGCACTCAGAGCTAGCAATGACTGGGGGACAGCTATTAAGCAGTTTAGAGTCACAACTGACCAATCGGAAAAACCGGTTGGATCAGATGACAGTGTATATGGCCCACAGGGAAGAGTGTAAGTTCATTCCTGTGGTTAACCCTGTAATTGCCAAGGGATGTCCAAAAGAAAGTTGCACACCCCCTATGGCACTCATAGGATCAAATAAGAATGAGCTCTGAAAGTCTGGAATAATCGACCCCAAGCAAAAACACACGCACAGCTCTTCTCCCAGACTAATATCAATAAAATAACTGCTTCTTTGTATCTAAGAACAATATGTAATTGTATATACGTATCTATAAGTATGTTTATGTGTATACACAGTGTGTGTCTATTTGTGTAAATGTGTAACTTTTCAGTAAAAATTCTCCAGGACATACCGGAAAACAAGAGACATCTCAATGTATTTTTCCTGGTAAAACATTTTCTAGATAAATAATAATAACACCTCTTACTTTAATCTGGGCAGAAAACCCTAAAGACCATTATGAACTCAATTCTTTGTGGGAAAAGTCTACCCCATATTAAACTTTAGTTAGTACTGGGTATCACATCCATTGAGGCAGACATGATTCTTTGTTGCTAGACTCCAGGAGCCCAAATCCCTCCCACTGAAAACATCCTAAACAGGAGGACTTTCTGGTCCCAGCCTCCTGATGTGTAACTGTCCCCTCCCCGTGGACATTATGTCCAGTACTAAGTCATCGGGGGAACCAATACACCCGGAACTGATTCATAGTGGACATTAGCATTTTCTGCCCAGATTAAGGTAAATTGGGGTGTTATTAGGAGGTGTTTGTGTCCTTTTATTGGTTGGAGAATTCCAGTCCTCTGGGTCATGCTGCTCCCCCCCCCCCGATTTTCATTCCAGATCCTCTTGAGGGGAGGGGGTGTCATCATTTCATATAAAAACAGGCCTTTTACTAACCTAGCATTATTTTTATCACTTTTAGCTCCTTAATCCTTCGAGTGCCAAAGGGGTACGCAATCTTCTGGCACTCAAATGGTTAATCCCATAATCCGTTCACTGCTGTCTGATATGTCGCCGTATTTACTCAACAAAAGCAGTTGATTATTGATAAACCAGCAGAGTAATGACACAGGTTAACTGTAGGCAAAATTCAGTAAAGTTGCCTCCTGCATTTCTACTGCTAACATGGTACCAACTCTCGTCTATTACAGATTTACTTTAAATGGATAGTAATGTTTCATAATAAAAGCAGCTCTAATTTATCATCATAGTATTTGGACTTTGGAGAGAGTGTTATTTCAATTCTGTCAGAGTTGTAGTTCAAGAGTAATTCAATGATAAAGTATCCCCCTCCCGCCCCTTCTACTGATGTAACACTGTTCATCCAGAGCAGAAGGGAGGTGCCCAGGTAGACTGCAGAGAGGGACAATCTTCAATTAAGATAAGGGAAAAACCTGAAAAACTTGTCAAGGGAGGCAGGGCTTTCATTGTTCTCATAGGAAGAAGATTGTCACCTTCTGTTATCTGTCTGGTCTATGGACTGGATTCCACATATGAGAAGAGATGGCTTACACTAGGTAAAAGGGGCGGGAGGGGAAACTTTGCTTGTGAATATCTCTTAAACCATAAAGTGTTAATAGATAAGACATATTTCTTCATGTTTTTTTAATGCCTACAAAATAAAATAAAGTTAAAACGAAGTATTACTATACCTTTAAACAGCACGGGGGGTACCATACAGAGATAGATATAATTGCAACAAGAATACCATATTAGAATAGTACCAGTGATAAAATTACAATATGCACTTACAGGGAAAAGAATATTGCAACGCTGCCAGATACAGCTGTAAAAAAGTTGCTATACTGTGAAACGTATTGAAATATAGGATACTGAGCTTTTCAGCACCCTGGAGATTTGGGGGGTATTTTCCTCTACACACCTCACTTCCTATTGTGTCTGCAGTTAGTGCAGCCTCTTGACAAGGAAGTAAGGCGTGCACCGTAAAATAGCCTCCCACTGCCTGCTGAAAAACAGCACATGCAAATGAATATACCGGAAGTCTGGACTGGAGAGGCATGTAAAACATTGTTTCACAACCCTCTTCTAACTCTTTTGGTTCTTAAAAGGTTAAAGTTACGTCAAAACAAAATATTTATTATTCGATAAAGAACAATTCTTTCATTGAAAAGCAAGTACAAGTTTAGCACGGTGTTCTGGTAATAAACACAAAAGACACAACGTACCATCATGCTCTCTGTTTCTGATACCACAAAGGCAGAAGGGTAAAACTTTCAGGAAAAAAAACAGCATAGTCAGAAAACACATAGGGCTGCCTGTTCAAAGGAAATATGGAGAAATTCTGTGACACACCAGCTCCACATATGGCCCATACAATGCACTTTCCGCTTGTGTCATGGGGGAGGATTTAGTTTATGCTGTAGGAATGGACACATCTCTAAAGACACAAAAAGGAACAATACCATATATGGCTTTAATGGGACTTCCCCATCTCATTTAAATGGTGAATAGAAGCCCTTCGATCCTATGGGAGTACTGTCTAGCATTCAAAGGGTTACTATTTAAAATATGCAGCGTTTTTCATTATACATATGTTCCATAGACTTCAGATAAGAACCAAGTGGCCTATCTACTCTGTCCTTTTGTCTATATGGGCCGATATACGATTTAATCCTTAGAGTGAGCTTAGATCCAAATCTTACATTCTTTTATAGATGTTATTTTTTTCCTTTAAATTACCCTACCTTATATACAGAGTAATGGTCAGAGATGTGTAACTAGGAACAAGGCTGCTATGGCAAGTAGCAGGCTCTGTAGGACCTGATCCTACTCAGGATACAATCTCTTTTAGCTCATAAGCACTGTACACAGGGAAGAAATATCCTGATCCTGCCCAGAGGACAGTAAGCCTAGGCAATTCCTCTGATCAAGAGTAGCTGTGGACCCCGCGTCTTATCGGGCCTCAGTGAGGTGCAGCTGATCTTGAGAAAGGCATTCACTCCTGGATTCCCCTATTACCCTTAGTGTAAGTGTAAATTACTCACACATGCCTAGAGAGAACAGCGGCACCTCTCTGACGAGGCCCAAGAAGGCCGAAGCGCACGCCTGGAGTTGGAGGGTTCATTTAGAAAGGAATTGACTGGCACTTCTTGTCTGTATTCACAGACAGGCTTCAGGATATTTCTTATCTGTGTACTGCACTTGTGAGCAAGACGTGAGACTGCACAATGGGGAGGATATCAGTCCTATAGACACACTCACAGGGTACATAAGGGGCAGCAATTGTCCCAATTTACATCTCCTCACATGAGCATAGGAACCATTGCCATTTGTACAGGTGGATCTGTGTTACAATGACATGGAGGGGTATGGCTGTGCCAAAATCCCTACAACCTGTACTTCTGGGAGAGGCGTAGGATGGGAAGTGTTGTAGTTAACCCTTTATGGACCATCGGGGTGCATAAAACAAACACTGTACACCCTTTGGTTATTAAAAGGTTAAACAACCTGAAGGCTGTAGGTTGCCCTATAGTGTATCGATCCTCCATTTAAGAAATAGATTAATTTGTTTTAGTGTTTAGGCTCATTGGGAGATCTTTATATTAGGTCATCATGTACCTTATTCCTCCTGATCAATCAATATCAGAATAATAATGTTTCATAGCAGACCTTCCCCCCATAGACTACTGTTATCAGTCACAGTCAATGGATCTTTACAGGAACTCAGCTGATGAGATGGTGGCAGAATATTAACCCATTAAGTAATGTATCACAATAAAAGCATCTCCGTTAATCTTCATAGTATTTGGGCCATGGAGAGTGTTATTTCATTACTGTCAGAGTTGTAGTACAAGAGTAATTGAATGATAAAGTATCCCCCTCCCTCCCCTTTTACTGATGTAACACTGCTCACCTCAGAGCAGCAAGACTGTCCGGATGGATCTCAGAGAGGGACAATCTTCAGTGATCATAAGTAAAAACCTGTCGAGGGAGCAGGGTTTTCCTTATGATCACAGTAAGAAGATTGTCCCTTGCTGTGATCTGTCCGGTCAAGAGACCAGACTCCACATCTGAGGGGAGGAGGCTTACACTAGGTAAAAGGGGCAGGAGGGGGATACTTTATCATTCAATTACTCTTCTACTACAACTCTGACAGTATTGACGTAACACTCTCCATGGCCCAAATACTATGATGATTAATTGGAGTTGCTTTTATTTTAAAACATTACTATCCCTTTAAGGACCAGAGGGGCTAGGCATTACAAACCCTCTTATGCTTAACCTGACGAGTATCAAAGCGGTGTCCAACGCATTGTATTGAAAACCTATCTGGCATTCAAAGGGTTAATACCATCTATCTAGGAAAGGGACCACTCCTCTTCCTGGAACAATCAAAAATTTAATTTTCCACAGATTGCAGTGTGTACGAATCAGGAAACTGCCCAGATTCACCTTTTTCCATGAGAGACCACATAATCCCATTTCAGGGGACCAGTCACTCGATTTAGGCTTTTGTCCGCAAAAAGGTTTGCTGGAAGTCAGCACCAGTTTAGGGTAATCTCCTCCAAACCCAGATCAGTAGAAAATGTTCCTGCCATAAGAAAGGTGTTAGGATTGGTGGAAAATATGCAGTGGATGCCAGTAAAATGCCAGCATTACACCGGGACAGGTTAGTATTAAAGATTACAAGCTCTACAGCCCAATTTGACTGTTTAAACTTTGTGATCTACTCTGTGTCTGAATAAATCCTGTTGTTAAATCCCATCAACTGAAATATCTGAGTGCTAATTTTACTACTAGTAATCTAATCAATGTGTCAGTCATACATACAATATCAACGTTTTCTGTTTTTTTGTTTTTTTTAATTAACATGAGAGAAAGGGAAGCTATTTAACCACCAAATTTTAAATAAGTATCAAATGCTTGGTGTTTCCAATACAAAGTTGTTAAAATAGTTTCATACACAAAAGATTAAAACACACATCAAAAAACAATCAATGTTTCCCTTTAACTCTTACCATAAGGCCAACATCCAAGTCTAGACCGGGCTAAACAGAAAGCAAGATGGCTCTGTTTTACATACAACTAATACAAGTTCCTGTTTTTGAGTGGTCTGATCTGTATGGTGCGGACAATGGAGTTTTTAACCACTTTAACCGCATAAAAATAATAAAAAAAAAATAATAATAAAAATAATAATAATAATAATAATAATTATATATGGATAGTTTGGCCCACATTTATAAACGTGGTATTATTCTGGAGCGAACCAACTACACCATAGGGGACAAATACAAATTCCTAAATGACCATGCTCATCAGAGTTTTTTTTAACCCCTTGAATGCTATACAGTGCATTGGAGACCTCTCTACCATTCAAGGGGTTAAAAGCCCAATTTAAATTTAACAGAAGGAGTTTGTCCCCTGTGGAACACCACAATAAATCCAGTTTATAAATGTGGACCTATGTTCTGAATGGTGGACTTGATAGGTCAAGGAACTGTGCCACTAGATTCTGTGCATATGGCCAATGCCTGGTGCCCTGGTCTCCTTGTCCTGTTATCTCAGTAACGAGATGTGTACACTTGTGGCTCTGTATAAACAGAGCTCTTCAAATACATATTACTGAGGATCTCTGCACGGTCACTGCCTATGTATAACAGAAATGGTAAACACACGATCCCCTCCCCACTAATTACACCTGCAGACACCGCCAGACCTCCCTTCACCTACCAACTGAAAAGGGGAGGGCCCATCTGCACATAATGACAAGTGCCTGGACGTTATTACCAACCCACCTCCCCTCCCAGAATCCATTCATTTCAAAAATCAGCTAAAGCTTAGCTTTGTTCAGACAACCTGGGCCTAGGTTCATCTAAAACCCAGCAATGGCTGTGTGGCAAGTTAGGGATAGGATCTCTCTTGAGCCTTACAATAGGAACCAATGAAGGGATGAATGTACATAAAACACTCCAAAATGTAGAAAAGACCCAGCAGTGAAGTTTTAGGGGCCTTGGCACCAAAGATTTTTCCAACCCTGAATATTATATTAAAAAAGGATTGAAGGCCTTCAGTTTAGGTTTATTTCAGAACTATTTCAACACTTCCCCTCTTATGGAGCCTTTACAAAATCAAACGCATATACATATGAGGTTAGAGGGTAATGAAATGTCCCAAATCCATCCCCTTTGCAGATTACAATACTAGTGGTACCAGCCTGCTGACCTGGCACGTGTGTTGGTGTATAAAGTAGAGGGGTCTGTTCCACACCATGGCTGTACATTGAGGAAATCTGTGGGACACTGCAGAGCTGAAAACACAATGTCAAATTATAAGAAACAGACACCTTGAGTGCCAAGGGTTGTGAATTACAATGCCGCACACCAGTTTGGCACATAAAATGCAATTGGAATAAAGTGACACTGTGGCTTAAAGCTGCTGTCACTTTAAGAGGGAAGGTAGCTGAGAACTTCCTTATCCGTGTGTGGAAGGCCACAGCGCGCTCAGAGCACTCTACAATATACACATATATATTGCGTATTTACCAAGAAGCAAAACGAGCAGTGTGGATTATGTTTCTCTGCGATAAGGGAACCAAATGTTCAAAAGAAAAGTGGAGGAATTCTGAGGCAAGTAAATTGCACCATAGAGGAAAAAATATCCCACCAATTTAAATGTGGATTTTAACCCATTAAATGGTAGAGGTCACGAAGCAATGGGTTGGAGACTTTCCAGCATTCAATGAGATAATGTCTCAATTTACAAAACTGATGTACATTTTTTAGTTCTGACTTGCAGCGCAGAGAGTTTTCCCCAAAATCCTCCAGTTCTTTTGGAACATACGGTCTTATTTTCTGAAAGAACCAAGTAAAAATAGTTTCAATGCACAGAAAAACTAAATGGGGGACCCAGCCATGAAAGACGCAGTACGTAGAAATCAGCTTCTGGGAGAATTGCCTAGTCATGCTGGCCTGCTTACAACATTTCCCCCATTGATTAGAACAAGCTTACAAGCTGCTCAGAGATGAGAACTAAATCCACTAGATCGCTGCATATTTACTAACTCAGGACAAGGCGCGAGTGACTGTCATCCCACTACACCCCAAAATAGCCACGCAGAGATCTGGCCCTTATACTGACAGCAACAGAGGATCAACTCTGGAGAAACATTCTGCATTACTGATTTAAATTGGGCTTTTAACCCTAAAGGGGGGTTGCAATATGGACTGATAAAGTGGAGATGACATCTCCAGTAATATCACTTCTCCAATTCCTATGTTATTCTATAGAGCCAATGAACTAAGATCTCCAAAGTTGGAGACATCTTAGTGTATTGGCTCCATAGAAATAACATAGGAATTGGAGAAGTGATATCACTGGAGACGTCATCTCCACTTTATCACCCCTTAGTGCATCTCCCTCCCCCACCCCCTTGAATTAAAAGCTCCACTTAAATCATATATTTCTCCCCATGTAGTTTACGCGCAAGCTCCAGAATAGCTCGTCATCTGTAGGAGTCTTGTGGTATTAACTGCTAAAACCTAACTGATCCTAAAAGCATAACTGTGTACAAAGATACGTATTAGAAAGCCAGTTTCAAAAGGGCGGTACAAGACTATAGTACCCACCTGCACAATGAAAACAAGGTGAATATTTTTTTCACCCTGTAGGCTAAAGTGGGATTACACAGCTGTCCTGGGACACAAGAAAACATGGTCCACCTTCAAAGGACCTCACATCACATGTGTAATTAGAGCAAAGAAGGAAATGAAAGAACGGTGTCTGTTGGAAAGGGGCTTTTTACGCACAGTAGAACATCTGACTAATGATATACATTTCTATGTAAAAACACTCAGAATACGACAGGAGCAGAACAATTTCTGCTCACACAAGTTGTGCTTAGAGTGGACCTTTGACCTAAATAGCGGCAGGAAACTATGGGACCTGAAGTTGATGGAGACTACCACTCTCATCAGCCGCCACCAGACATGGACTGTTTGGGGATAGGAGTTACAGTCCAAAAGCTCAAGGGCCAAAGCTTACCTACACCCACTCCCAGTGTGGCACTTTATGCCAATTCCCCAAACAGTATGCCAACGAATTCTGCTAGAGGCCAAACATACCCCTCTCATTGCAGACAGAAATGCCCGCAGTGCGTGTGGGCTCTGCCTAGATTCATTCACAGCACAGTGTGTGCCCATACTGGCCCAGTACACAGACTAATCTGCATGAAATGCCAGACTGTGTCACCAACAAATTAAAGCTATTACAGTACAAACAGACAGCTAGCACACCACACAGGTAGTTCTAACCAAATGCATCCGAGTGTAACAGGTCCACAAACTGTTGTCTGGGTACTGTAAAATAGGAAAACTGCTCACAAAACTAAAAGAGTCACCCATCGTGTCCACAAGGCTGGAGACTAATCAGAGAAGCCAAAACAGGAGAGCACAGTTGACTCGTTACAGATAGACAGTGGCCCTGATTGTAAATAACTAATGTCCCTCTAGTTCTTATTGGACCACAACTCTCATTCTCAACTTGAGAGATGATAGGGGTTTATTTTCCAAATACACAACTAGCAGCAGAGGATGGAAGGAAAAGTCCAGCAGTAGCTGGAGGCCTCAGATTCAACTCTGCAGACCACACTAAAGGTAATGTGCCAAATGCTGGGACTTCATAATATACATAATATACATATATGCACAAATTATTATCTAAACAGAAGCCTGTGTTCATCTATAGACGCATCCAGTACAGTTCAGAATGAAGTTCTGCCAGAGCACAGCTAAATGCGTAAGGCTTTAGGGCTATCCCTATAGCATGTGCAAGGATGGTAGAATTGGGAGATGTTCTCCTACACCCTATCCATTCACCACCTTACATTGGAGCAGGGGAAAGCACAACCCCCAAAACCTGCACACACTCATCTACTGCCCACCTCCAGGCTTGCACTGCAGTTTTACAGGGCACAGATCTTTGTATATGGGCATTAGGAACACCACAGTACGCTGAGCTATGGGAACACTTTACCTCATGGAATTCCCCTTCATCTCCTGCGCACTAGAGAGATGTGCAATATGTTGCAAGGCAATGTGTTACACGCTTTTCTGGCCTTCAAGGAGTTAATAAATAAGGCAGGTGTGCACTTACTTTTTTCCTCTCAAGAGCCAGTTTGGGAACAGGACAGTGAATTGAGGGGGGAAATTCAAAACCAGCATGCAGAGGTGAGATTTTATACCGATTCCTGTGTGAAATCCACAGCTAGGGTAATAGTCTGCCTGACGCTGCACTACACACATTTACATAGGGAGTATGGCTGCCTTCTTGCTAAAGAATTATTTCGGCAGCAGGTTATTTTTATTAATTTGACAGAAAGCACAAGACCAAAGCCATGTATGGTGTTTGGATTTATGTAGGAAGGTAGGTTCTCTACACAGAACCTAGGATATCTAAATACCAGGCCACATACACAACTGTCACCATAGAGAACAAAGATTCCCGATAATTTAAACGGGTCTCTAACCCCTTGAATGCTAGAGGCTTCCAACACATTGCTGCGCCATGTGTCCAAGTCCTGTCTAGAATTCAAGCTGTTAAAAACATTTAATTTATGGGAATTTTGAATTTGTCCCTTACTGTGAAACTCATTTGCCACACAAGTGCTGTGCTTATATATTTTTACATATGGCAGTTTCCTGATTTTTTTTTCTGCTGTCTGCAGTGATTCCAGTCCTGTCTGTCCACACAGAAGTAATGGTGACAGGAGGAGGCAGTGGGAATCCTGTGTCCTCCCACTTAAATCCACAGCTACCTTCATAATTACAGACCCCTCACACACTGCCGTCAGCAAGGAAAGCTGGGATTAGTGCGAGCAGGTTTAACTGCGCAGGGAGGGGCAGCCAGGGAAAGGTGACAGGGGCAAAGGCTTGGGTGGGGGTGGGTGGGAGTTACTTCCTGATTAACGCTTCCAGTGCCAATCAGACAAACGGCTCTACCACTCAACTTGTTGCCAGTGTACAGACCAGCACATAAACCTTGTCACCTGTCACTTTTTCACCTGTGAATGTAGGCTGACAACTTGCAATCCCACCACAGTGCAAGAAACTGAGACCGACACTTATATGAATACCCACTGTCTCTGCTATCCATTATATCTAATTAGACTGTACACAGCTCAGGGAAGTGAACTATTGTTTTGTGCACTGCCCTTAAAGTAACTTTTCTGTATTGCCCTTTTATTGATTTATTCCCTTAACTGTACACCTGTTTAACAATGGGAAGTGCTGTGAACCCAGGAGGTGATACATAAATATATACATACAATAGAAGATATTTTCAGAGTGGGAGACATAACCAATATCAAGATATGAAGATGTGTGTTGCGGCCTTTTCCCAACAGGTGAGAGAAATGCAACAGCAAACTGGAGCCGATAGTGTCCAATGCCAGAATCAAGTAATCACTATCGTCAGCAGAGCTACAGGGAGACAGAGTGCTAGCTATTGAAGTGGATGCAGAATGAGACAATGCCAACTTTGCCCACTGTACCTCAAGTTAAAGCACACAGCCACTTAACCCAAGGCAAGACCCCTGGAACAGCCATTTATTTTATTACTATTATTAATAGCCTTGGGTGCTAGACATCTCCAAAGCACTGTTTCACAATGCAGTGGACATGGCCCTAGCACACAAGGAGTTAATACATAAAGACATTTAATCGAAATAAAAACAAAATTTTCACCATGACAGTAAATTATTAGAAATGAGTATATATATATATATATATATATATATATATATATACACACACACACACATACATATACATAGTGTGCGTGTGTGTGTGAAATGCTATACAGATCCAGCAAATGAAAGCAAGGAGGGTGGGGGAGGAGAAGGGGCTGTTAAAGGTGATATTGAGCAGATAAGGGAAGGGGCCTGGGGGTAAAGTCTGGGATAACCGAGAGGGAGGGCTGCTCATAAAAGCAGAATGGGGGGGGGGGATGTGGCAAGTGACAAGGAAGGGGACAGCCAAGCTAAATGGATTAAAGTGAACCTGGTCTAAAACTCTTTGGGAAAAAAAAAATGAAGATGCAAAGATCCATTTGCGATGTAATTCTGTACAGGGAATTATCAGGATGTATAATGAATAGTGGTAAAGAGTTTAGTGGGGCGACAGCTACATAACCCAAACAAATAGGGAAACAGAGATATTACCCCTTGACTGCCTGCAGAGTGTATACAGACAATGGGTGGGTAGCTATGGGTTGAGGATCATGGGAACTATAGTCCTTTAACAGCTGGAGGCCAAAGGAGGATGGAAGGGATTGTAGCCCACAAGAGATGCCAAGTTAACCTCCTTTGTATGAGCAAACAAACCAGGTGACACTAAGGGGCAGTAAAGGAGAGGAAGGATAGAGAACGCATAGAGGGGGTGAGAGCGAGGGGGGGCAGAATGCCAGCGAAGAAGAGATTGTGTGGGGGGGGGGGGGACTGCAGAGAAAAAGTAGATGGGGAAGAGTGTGACAGCAGAGGAGAAAAATATAGGTGGATGACAGCAGAGTTGATGGGGTGACAGAAGCAGAATGAGGGGCAGCAGAGAGAAGCGTGTTAATGAGTGGTGACAGTGGAGGGGGGGGATGACAGGAAGGGGTTGGTAATCGATAACACAAAAATATAAAGACTGGTAGAGGACGATAGTATGTGGGGGGGTAACAACTGAAATGAGGGGTTGACAAGGGGTAACATTACAGAAGAGGGGCTGATACACAAAAGGAGAGTATATGGCAGGTGTAGCACCAGACATGAGGTGTTCTTATGGTTAAATCAATAGACAGGGAGGGGTAAGACCGAGAACACAGGTCAGTACAATAAATGAGGGGGGTAACAGGGAGTAAAACGAGAGCACAGAGGTTGACAATGGGTTGAGGGCTCAGAGGTTACCAGGCGTAAGATCAAAGGACACAGGTTGACAGGGGGTAATACCAGAGGTCAGTGGTTGAAGAGATTAATACAAGAGTAGAGATGATGGTAGGTATATGTGCCACTCACCTGCTGGTGTGCCCTCCTCTCCAGTGACAGCTGTGCCAAGGCAGCAGGTCTGTGATTATTGAGGGGGGGGTCCAGCTCTGTCCCCTTGTCCTTTGCTGCTGTTCCTGCTGATGTCTGGGTGGGCTCTGCCTGCAGGAAGCTGCCTGCTCCCCCCCTTCTCTCTCCTCCCTCACCAGCAGCCTGTCACACCTGTCCTGTCCCCTCCCACCCTCACCTGTCCCTGACACCAGCCCCTGGATACAGCTACACCCAACTAGCAGTTACTTCCTGGATCCCCCTCCTTCCTCCTTCTCCCCCCCTCTATCTGCCCCAGTACAGCCAATGGCTGCAGCCCCCCACCCAGGACCGACCCTCCCCCCTCCCCACCTGCCACAGGTTACTGTTCCCTCCCCCACCCCCTGTCACTGGCTCCTCCCTGCCACCTTTAAACTCTGCCCAGCGCTCATCCTCCTGGGGCCACCTTAACTGACAACCAGGAAGTAATCGCCAACCTCCTGCCCGCTGATTGGTCGCTCGGGAGGTTGGGCAGAGGAATCTCTACTCTTTAATTGGTCAATGCTACCGACAGTCACCAAGAGAGGTGGGACAGCACGGTAATGACGCGCTGTCTGCCGCTCTGTCTTAAAGCGGTACCGTCCTCTGTACCATGAGAGGAGGGCCCACCAGATAAAGGTTAACTTAGCTTGGTTATTGGAAAGTAGGGAACTGCCAGCCTGCCATTAACCCCAGTAACCATAAGGGTTTGCCATCATTGGTGTCACTTTTCCTTTTAATAAATACTTATAGAAACGTCCTGTTAATGAAAGAGTAGTGGATTCATGGACGAACTTCACATCAGAGGTGGCAAAAGCTATTAATATATTTAAAGGCTTAAAAATGCCAATGACAGATATTTAGTGGGTCAGTTTAGTTATCGGGCAAAAGCTGACTGCACTATAGAGTATAAATAAATGTCCAGTTGGTTTAAAGAGATGGTTTAACCCATTGATGCTTCAGAGGTCTCCAGCACATTGCTTTGCCATTTGTTTGTGACTAGCCAAACTGGGTTTGTTTACATTAGAGAAGAGACTTCTCAGGGGTGATAGGATTCCCATCTACAGATATATACAAGATCAATATAAAGAACTATCAAATGAACTATTTACACCAAGAGCTGATCTAAGAATAAGAGGTCATCCATTAAGACTAGAGGAAAGGTGCTTTCGACTAAAACAAAGGCAGGGATTCTTTACAGTAAGGTCGGTAAAGCTATGGAATTCTTTGTCTCTCTATGTTGTACTTGCAGATACTGTAACTGTTTTCAAAAAAGCAATGGATGCCTGGCTGGCACAGAACAATATTAAACATTATGACAGTTGGCTTCAGTGCAGATAGGATGTTGGTCCAGGGAAATATCTGTCATTTTGTGTCAGGAAGGAATTTTTTTACCCACTTGGGGCTAAATTAAAAGTGGTTTCAGAGGGCTTTTTTTGTTGTTGTTGCCTTCCTCTGGATCAACAGGGGTGTTTTTGGCATGGGCTGAACTTGATGGACACATGTCTTTTTTCAGCCTCATCAACTATGTTCCTATATTACTATCCAGGTGGATAAAAGTCCTGTATGAATCAGTAGGGATTGTTATTTCTCCCTGTGATAGAAATATACAGTTAGATGACAGAAAACAAACATCTGTCCCATCCAGTGTGCTTGTTTCCCTATCCAATTAAATAAATACACAGTCTTACATACTTCTCACCATAGACTTATGTCTAGGCACTACCACCTCTGCTGGAAGGGTGCTCCATGAGTGTTCACTCCTTATGTAAACTATTACTTAAAGGGATAGTAATACTTAATATGTACAACAAATATGTTGTAGGGTTTACCCCCTGAGTAAAACAAGGGTACTCCCACTGCTGAAATGTGTTTTATTAAAAATTGATTACAGCTCAGATTTGACATTTTTAGGTACAATATCACAGTGTCCTGAAACTGTACAGTGGTGCTGTTGCTACACCATCCTATGGAGATTTAGGGTCAACTGACCAGAGCTTTCCATAGGATGGTGTAGCAACAGCGCCACTGTACAATTTCAGGCCATTGATATACTGCACCTAAATTGTTTTTATTTTTTATTATAAGCTTTATTTCTAGAAAAGATATTTCACAGACATGACAAATGTGCATACTTGGGAACTCTCAACTGTTGTCTCCCCAGAGGGGGGTCCTTTGGTGCAGAAGGGGGTGAGAAAAATGACGTGAACTGTGTCAAAAAGGGGTGGGGCTTGATGCTAGTGGGGGGGGCAGAACTTAAAAATGTCACACAGATAATATAAAAGAAGGCTGGGGAAGGAGGAATTTATGCAAAGTTTGGAGTTTGAACTGTTATGTCCGAACCTTATGGAATGTTACACCAAAAAGAGGGTGCTCCCATACTTTTGGAGTTGTGGGGAAGGAGGAACACAGGGGGAAAGAGCAGAAGTGGGCCACATCCGGAGGAATCAGCTTCTGCCCCGGAGACCCGGGAAAGCAGTGTCAAACCCGGAGTCTCCGGGGAAAATCCGGAGAGTTCCCAGGTATGTAAATTTGTAGAGCAAGGGATGCTGGTGCAGGTGTATGGCAATAAAAGCTTACATGGAGAACAAGCCTTAACCCTTTGACTGCCAGAGTGGTATGCAACACAACATACAATGTATTGCCTACCCCTCTTGGACTCAAAGGGTTAAATCTTCCATATATCAAAGTGTCTGTCTGTAGATCTAAACGGATCACAAGCACTCTCACAATCACTCAGGTGGGGTAAAGGGGAAAAAGGGGGGAGAAACAAGCAGAGGGAGAGAGGGGGAAAAAAGGGGGCACTGCCAGGGCAGAGTAAGCATCTGCCTACAGGCGCACCCCACAGAGGTGCGCCTGTCATTGGGATCGTTTTTGGTTTTTTTTAAATTAGCCAGCCTTGTGATGCATGTCTAGCACAGATTTTGCATCTTGAGCCCTCACACCAGTCTATCCGCATGACTGCGTCGACAGACAGGAAAATGTCAGACTTCAGTAGCGCGTGGGGATTCCTGGGAAAGACATTGGCGAGTGTGTGCACCAGCAGCCAGCTCAGGCGAGTGAAGATGAACCGATAAAGAGGGATTTGGGTCTCAAGGGGGAGGGCGCTTCAGATTTCTGTGCCTACAGGCTCCTGATATGTAAATCCAGCCCTGGGCACTGCCAGTGGGTGTGTGTCAGGTTGGAGATAGGTTGTTGGGATGTGGCATCTAAGCCAGTCAAGTCAATCAGTCAAGTTTCCTACAGTCCTGGTACCTGCACCGACTCCTTAGTCAGAGTCCACATCCTCCAGAATTTTTTTTTCCACTTATTTATTTTTTATATCTGCCGCGAGGCTGATTTAAGTGGCAGCATCGCTACCAAGTGCTCCCACCAGTGGCGTAACAATAGGGGTCGCACCTGCGACTGGGCCCGTCACTTCAGGGGCCCGGACACCCCCTGTGACCCCTTCGCCACGCGCCCTTAGCAACAAACTCTAACAGCTGATCTCCCGGCATTCTAGTAATGCAGAGCGCTGGGAGATATCATTGTGGAGATGAGAAGGGGCAATATGAGATGAGAAGGGGCAATGTGGAGATGAGAAGGGGCAATGTGGAGATGAGAAGGGGCAATGTGAGATGAGAAAGGGCAATGTGGAATGAGGGGGGGCAATGTGAGATGAGAAGGGGCAATGTGAGATGAGAAAGGGCAATGTGGAATGAGGGGGGGCAATGTGAGATGAGAAAGGGCAATGTGGAATGAGGGGGGGCAATGTGAGATGAGAAGGGGCAATGTGGAGATGAGAAAGGGCAATGTGAGATGAGAAGGGGCAATGTGAGATGAGAAGGGGAAATGTGGAGATGAGAAAGGGCAATGTGAGATGAGAAAGGGCAATGTGGAATGAGGGGGGGCAATGTGGAGATGAGAAAGGGCAATGTGAGATGAGAAGGGGCAATGTGAGATGAGAAGGGGCAATGTGGAGATGAGAAAGGGCAATGTGAGATGAGAAAGGGCAATGTGAGATGAGAAGGGGCAATGTGGAATGAGGGGGGGCAATGTGAGATGAGAAGGGGCAATGTGGAGATGAGAAAGGGCAATGTGAGATGAGAAAGGGCAATGTGAGATGAGAAGGGGCAATGTGGAGATGAGAAAGGGCAATGTGAGATGAGAAGGGGAAATGTGGAGATGAGAAAGGGCAATGTGAGATGTGAGATGAGAAAGGGCAATGTGAGATGAGAAAGGGCAATGTGAGATGAGAAGGGGCAATGTGAGATGAGAAGGGGCAATGTGGATATGAGAAGGGGCAATGTGGAGATGAGAAAGGGCAATGTGAGATGAGAAGGGGCAATGTGGAATGAGGGGGGGGGCAATGTGGAGATGGTGGCATTGTGGAAATGGGGGGCAGGGGGCAATGCAGTAGGGGCATTTTGGAGATTTGGGGGGCAATGTGGAGACGGCATTGTGGAAATGGGGGGCAGGGGGGAAATGTGGTTGGGGGGGGGGCTATGACAATTCTTGCACCAGGGCCCGGTGACTTCTAGTTACGCCTCTGGCTCCCTCCGTCCCTCACGGCATCTCCTGGGCTGGTGGCTTTGTTCTGGTCTCATATGGTGAGGCAGCCACTGTGAGCCACAGGCAGCAGGAGACGGAGTCCACTCACTCACTGTCTGAATGAAACACGATGAGCCTGGAGCCAGCGTATGCAGCAGTGACGGCAGCAGTGACGACGTCAGGTGAACGCACGCACCGTATCTGTGCACTGCCACCATTCGCACTCGGAAGATCATACGAGAGAGAGAGAGCACTCAGCAATGCGAGTGGGAGCAGAGACGGAGTGCCGTGAGTAACACTGAATGAGTGAGTCAGTGACATGCCACGGGAATTGGGATGGGTTTGCTGTAGCGTGTACAAAGTACAAATGAGTTGTTTCAAACTTGCAAATGATGGAGACGGGGTAAGCTCATTTGTAAGAGTGCGCTGCTTGGAGCCGCTCAGCCGCATAAAGTTGGTCGCCTCTCACTGTCTTGATGGGAGAACCAACTTTTGTAAATGTGGTACCACTGCTGTAGTGGCCCCGAGCCCTGGACATAACTTTACTACCAAGAGCTTGTGGACTCCAGAGTGCTACTGAGTAAAGAGACAGCCCGGATGGAGAACTAAAGATTTGTATGGGACTCAAACCCTGCCTTGATCCCATCTGGCACTCAAAGGGTTTACCATCTTGAATGCTTTCAATGTATTGGGGAGCTCTCCAGTACTGAATGGGTTAAAATCACATTGTAAATCAATTGGAATTTGTATTTGTTTTCTGGTGCAGTTGGTAAACAGCTGTGCCAGAGACATCCAAAACACATACCCATTTATGTAAAAGTGGCCTCCAATGCAGTGCAAAAGCATTCAAGGGGGTTAACCATTTGAGTATCATGGGGGTCCATTTACCTCAATTGGTTAATTGCCCCACAGGGTGTTATGCGATGATGGGAGTGAGAGGGCATAGATTGGTATTAAATATTGGGAGGCATTAAATGATGGCATAGCAAAGAAGGATGATTAAGGCAGAGAGGGTACTGGGTGGTAAAGATGATAGACCAGAGGACACAAGATACTGGATGAAGGGAAAATGGGCACAGGTTGTTATTAGATGATGAGTGTTGGAGGGCACATGGTGGAATTAGAAATTGGGAGAGAGGGTACTGGGTGGTATTCAGTTATGGAAGTGAGAGGGCACTGGGTGGTATATATTTAGAGGGCATGGTGTGGTAGATGATCAGGGTCAGAGGGCACAGAGGGGTATTAGATATTGGATAAGGGCAAAGAGGGCACAGTGTGGTATTGGATAACGACAGGGGTGGGGCCTCAAAATGCACCTTTGCCTGCGTTTACAAATATCCTTGCACCGGCCCTGCAAAAATATAAAATGCTGATACAACATTAAAGGGACAGTAACACTTCATATGTAAAAATATGTATTGTAGGGTTTATCCTCATGAGTAAAAGAAGGGTACTCTCATTACTGACAGGTGTTTATTCAAAACTTATTGCAGCTTAAACCTGACATTTTAGGTGCAATATCTCAATGGCCTGAAATTTTAGAGTGGTGCTGTTGTTACACCATCATATGCAGATTTATGATCAACTGACCAGCGCTACTATACAATTTCAGGTCACTGATATACTGCAACTAAACATTAAAGTTGATAACTTTTGAATAAACCATCTCTCAGAAGTGGGAGTCCCCTTGTTTTACTGAAGAGGATAAACCCAACAATATATATTTCTAAATATTATGTGTTACTATCCCTTTAAATATCATGTGTCTACAGCTAGCATATGTAAAATCAAATATTCATATCTTACATCCTTTAGACATAATCCTACACTAGTTCAAATTGCCCCTTTAAGAGGGAATTTATTTTATGCTTTTTGTGCTGAGATTAGAGCAAAAGTCAATTAATTAACCATGATTAGTACCCACTGCTCTTTTATGCATTCCCATGGTTCTGTTATAGGGAACTAAAACAGAACCTGTGAATTATAGACCAGTGAGTTTGACCTCTGTAGTGGGAAAACTGCTAGAAGGGATAATAAGGGACTATATTCAAGATTACAGCACAAAAAATAAAATCATTAGCACGAATCAACATGGATCTATGAAGAATAGATCATGCCAAACTAATCTTTTCAGCTTCTATGAGGAAGTAAGCAGCAACCTTGACAATGGCAAGGCAGTAGATGTAGTATATCTAGACTTTGATACAGTGCCACACAGAAGGCTGGTGTATAAAATAAGGACATTGGGGCTAGGAGACAACCTTTGCAATTGGATACAAAACTGGTTGATGGATAGGGAACAGTGTGTGTTTGTAAATGGACAATTCTCCAATACAGTTAAAGTGGAGAGTGGAGTACCTCAGGGTTCAGTATTAGGTCCGCTGCTTTTTAACATGTTTATAAATGACCTGGAAATAGATAAAGAAAGCAAAATATCAATATTTGCAGATGATACTAAATTATGCAAAGTTATTAATTCAGAACAGGATAATTGCTCTCTACAGAGGGATTTATATAAAATGGCAGTGTAAAGTGCAGTGTAAAGTGTAAAGTCATGCATTTGGGAGGAAATAATCCCAAGGCTACTTATTAACGTAATGGAATCATTTTAGGGGACTCGTTGCTAGAGAAAGACCTGGGTATCCTTGTCAACTACAAACTTGGAAACAGTGACCAGTGTCAAACAGCAGTAGCAAAGGCAAACAGTGTCCTGTCTTGCATAAAAAGAGGTATCGAAGCAAGAGTGGATAACATTATTTTGCCATTATACAAATCATTGGTAAGACCTCACCTTGAATATGCAGTGCAATTTTGGGCACCGGTTCTGAAAAAGGATATACTAGAAGTAGAGAGGGTACAACGGAGAGCAACAAAATTAATTAAGGGGATGGAGGACTTGACATATGAGGAACGACTAGACAAACTTGGTTTATTTACTCTAGAGAAAAGAAGACTAAGAGGAGATCTTATCACATTGTACAAGTATATGAGAGGTCAATACAAGGATCTCTGCGGTGAGCTATTTATTCCAAGGCCTGATCAGGTGACCAGGGGACCACCCCTTGAGATTAGAGGAAAGGAGGTTTAAACTTCAGCAGAGGAAGGGTTTTTTACGGTAAGGTCTGTTAAATTGTGGAATTCATTGCACAAGGAGGTGGTTATGGCAGATACAATGAATACATTTAAGAGAAGATTAGATACATTTCTTTCAAAAGGGAACATACAGAGTTATACTGTTTATCAGTAGGCAGATCAGGAAGGTCTGATAAAGACTACCTTAACTGGTAGCAGAAAAGCTATAACATTCTCAGTTACTGTGGTATGAGGAGAAGGTTGAACTTGATGGACTTGTGTTTTTATTCAACCTAAAATTTGCTATGTAAGTACATTCTCTCAGCCCCTTTAGAGATAATCCTGGGTAATCAATATGAGACCTAGTAAAGGCAGGAAGGTCTGCTCCCTCAGAGTATACGTAAGACTGGATTTTAGGTCTCAGAAAACAAATAGAAAATTGTTACAATTACAGGGGAATTAAGTGTGTATATAACCACAGTTCTTTTTAGGTGTTACCATCGCTTTAATAAGAGGACAATTATAATACACTTCCATATGACTAACATTCAATGATTCTGAGGCACATCTACATTAAAGGGACAACAGCATGTAAAAATAAAGATGGGTTATATATTTTTAAATATCATATACTGTATTTATAGCTAGCAGCTGTAAAAATTAGCCATTTGATGTTTGAGCCCTAAAATGTCATTCTAAACTTGCTTTCTTGAGGTATGAATATATTGTCTTTTTTAGACTTAATCTGGTTAAAGCGGAACTTTCACTAATAGAACTATGATGAAGCTAGTCGCCATATGTCTAATTATTGGAGGGTGACTTTATAGAAGGTGAAAGTTCAGCTTTAATTATATTTATGTAGTTTTCAGTGAGAGACAATAGCTTAGGTGGTTAGATTATTGAAGTTAGCACACACTCCTCTTGTATTCAGAAAAAGGGAATTTTTATTACATGTCATTTCCTCAGGGCTGGATTTGCCATAAGGCAGAGTAAGCATCTGTCTACAGGCGCACCCCACTGAGGGGCCCCTGTCATTGGAATCAATTTTTTTTTTTTTTATAGTGGAGTGCCACGCTGCCCGCCGATAGTAAGGTATGTGCCTTCTTTGGCACAGACTTGTAGCTGCTGAGCTCCCCTGGCTCTTTGTAATGCAGAGCGCTGGGAGACAACATCATCTCCCAGCGCTCTGCATTACTAAAGAGAAGACTGTGCAGGAGCTCCAGCAGCTACAGGTCTGTGCAAAAGCAGAGATCTCTTCTGCCGCTGGACCACCAGGGAGGTAGGAAACAGATAGGGGGGGAGAGAATGTGAGGCTTAATGTGGAACTAATGGGGGCAATGTGAGGGCAACATGGGGATGATGGCGGGCAAGTTGGATCTGATGGGGGGCAATGTGGAGCTGATGGGGCAATGTGAGGGCAATATGGATCTGATGGAGGCAATGTAGAGCTGATAGGGGCAATGTGGAGCTGATGGGGGCAATGTGAGGGCAATATGGAGCTGATGGAGGCAATGTGGAGCTGATAGGGGCAATGTGGAGATGATGGGGGCAACGTGAGGGCAATATGGAGTTGATGGGGGCAATGTGAGGGCAATATGGAGATGGGGGCATAATGTGATTTGGAGCATTGTGGAGATCGCCAGTGTGGGGGGGGGGGGCACTTCAGATTTCTGTGCCTACAGGCTCCTGAGATGTAAATCCGGCCCTGCATTTCCTTTGTAGGGAACCCCACCTACCAATCAGGACAGGCACACACACTAATGAAAAACTATACGTACCCCCCCCCCTTCTCACCAACCCTCCAGTTGTTATACAAAGCCACTTAGACCAAGAAATAGATTTAGAAAATGCTTTATAATATAAATCAAATAGCGAGGGTATATGTCTGCTACCTACGGAGACCCACAAGAAAAGGAATTAACAGGTGTGACAAATTCCCCTTTTTCTCTCTGGTGTCCTTGGTAACACACCAACAGAAAATAAAAAAAGCTAAACTTATGGAGGGACAATAACTGCCTCCAGGGTTTTGTGTCCAAACCCAGCCTCTTCTGCTGATTGCAAATCAAGCCGATAGCGTTTTGTAAAGGTGTGAAGATTTTACCAGGTAGCGGCTATACAGATCTGTTCTACAGATGCTTGTGCCTTCTCAGCCCAGGATGCTGAATTAGCTCTGGTGGAATGAGTCTTTATGACTGATGGAGGTTCAAGACCAAATTGGGTAATCAGACGGAGCCAAGGGTCATACATGAATCAGAAGCAGCAGCCAAGAATGGGTCACAACAAGGAATACAAGCAATGCTCTGCCACGAAAGGGCACTGAAGCAATGTTTGAAGGCTGCATATAAGACCTACCAGAGAGGCAGAGCATAATTTGGTCAATTAAGCCGTGTCTACAAAATAGCGAGTGCACTGTAGTGACGCGCGTATGCAAAAATGAAGACAGGCAGCGACCAGACATGGTGCTGTCGAGCACAAGTGGGGAAAGGCAGGTAACACCACGGGAGAAAATCATGAGCGCCGGGATACTTTCTTTGCCTTATGAATGCCAAAAAAGTTGACAAACAAGGAATTGGAAGATCTGAATTGCTTTGGTCTCCACAAGTATATTTGGAGACATTGCTTGACATCTAAGTTGTGAAGAAGAATATCCTCATCCGATGTTGGATCCAGAAAGAAAGTGTGCAGGAACCTCCTGGTTCCTATGGAAAGAGGAACAAATCTAAGAAGTAATGCTTCAGGTTTAAACAGTAAAAAGGGCTCCTTAACAGAAAGTGCCTGCAGTTCTCCCACTCTCCTCTCTGACGTAAGGCCAATCAGCAGAACTGTCTTGAGTAGCATCATCTTCAAAGATACTGATTCTAAAGGTTCAAAAGGATCTGAAGTAAGGACTTCAATACTAGATTGAGGTCCCAAGGGGGGAAGACAGACATTTTCCTTCAAGGCTGACCATAGGAACCTCTTGACTTGAACATCTTCCATGAATGGATGTCCCAGAAAACGTCCGAGCACACCTACTAGAATCTTAAGTTTGCTAGGACTAAGTCCCTATTGAACTTCTTCCATAAGGAAGTATAGACGTGCTGAAACAGATGGATTCAGAGGGTCATGACTCCATTCATTGAACCATGCACAGATCTTCTCCATGTTCTGTTATAAATGGTTTCAGTAGCTTTTTTACTGGAATTCAATAAGATCTCAAATACCCCTCTGGACAGTCTCTATGGTCTTAGGATCTGGGCTTCAGAAACCATGCAAGAGGTTCAGACTGCATGGTTGATGGTGGAGAACTGGACCTTGGTATATCAGGTCTTGATCTGGTAGCATCATTTAATCCTTCTTGGACAGTTCCTTCAGTAGGACAAACCATGCACTCCTTGGCCAGAATGGGGCTATGAAGATGACCCTCACCTTGTCTTGCAATATCTTCTTCAGGGAAATTGTGATCAGTCTCAGAGGAGGAAATAGATAAGCTAAGGGAAAATCCCATGACTGTGTCAGAGCGACAGCTGCAGGAGGATAATCCTGGGGGAATTAAGAGGAAAAACTGAGGAACCTTGGTATTTTGACATGGCCATAAGGTCTATGCATGGCCTTGCCCATTTCTCTGTAAATTCCAGGAACACATCTGGATGAACTGACAATTTCTCTGTTACGGTTGGCAAGCAGAACCAGGAGTCAGATGGTATGGTTAATATAACCTTTATTACGAGAATAATACAGTAATGCAATATAATATATACACACAGTGGGTGATCGAAAAGGCGAGTACTGTATCAGGAATAGCAGTCTCCCAATATCACCACCACACTGTCCGAGACTAGGCCTCAGCCTGCTGGAGTCTCGCGGTACAGTAACGCCCAAGAGTGATACTGACTCAGCCTGCACTCAGTAGATGGGAGTCTGATAGCCCCAGGTCAATACTAGGAAGGATGTCTGAATAACGGAACCAACTCTAGGAGCGAACAGACAGAGCCTTCTAATAAGCACCAGATAGGATAGTCAGACGAGCCAAAGTCATACACGGAGCAGTTAGTCAGCCAGAGCCACGGGTTTGCACCAGATAGGATATCCACTGAAGCGATGGAATGCTGGATGCGCAGTGGACAGAGCCCCAGGACAACACCAGAGTGGGTAGTCAGACAAGCCTAGGTCATACACAGAGCGGGTAGTCAGCCAGAGCCACGGGTTTGAACAAGATAGGATATCCACTGAAGCAATGGAAAGCTGGATGCGCAGTGGGCAGAGCCCCGGGTCAACACCAAAGTGGGCAGTCAGACAAGCCTAGGTCATACACAGAGCGGGTAGTCAGCCAGAGCCACTGGTTTGCACCAGAAAGTATATCTGAGCCAAATCGGAACACACAAGGAGAATAGTCAGACAGATCCACGTGTCAACACCAGAATGGATGGACAGACAAGCAGGATCATACACAGGAATCAGGAATACTAGATAATGAACTGCTCAGAACACCAGCGTAAGGGTAACTGATACACAGGCCCATAGAGGTTTATAAAGGTGAAGGAGAAGGCGGGACCAATTAGGTCCCCCAGGCTGGGCCTATAACAGGTGTCCAGGCAAGTGCCTGATTCAATGCTGCCAGTAACCAGGAACCAGACTAGGCCGCAGGCAGAGGAATGCTGCTAGTGATGCAGGAGCGTCTGTCCAGAACTCTACTCCCGGCTGAACGACGCAGGCTGATGTAAGGCACTGTGACATCCTCTTGCTAAAGGGTACTGTGGCATAGAGAGTCTGCCCAAGTGTTTGTCATCCCTGGAATGTGGACTGCTGAAAGAGATGCCAGATTGCACTCTGCTACCTGGAGAATAATACTGGCTAGGTGAAGTAGAGTTGGGCTCTTCATACCTCCCTGATGGGCCAGGTATACCACAGTGGCAGAGTTGTCCAACCTGATCTTTACTGCTTTGGTTTTTATCAGGGAGGATGTTGTCATGAGAGCCCTCCAAACCGCCAGCAACTCCAGGTGGTTTGAATGTAACCTGGCTTCCAAGGGGGAACACTTCCCTTGGAAGGATCTCTGCTGAATTTGAATCTGTTGTCGAGGTCAACCAATCTATAGACACCCAAAGGAGCCCTGATGACAGATGTTTCTTGTTCCATCATAGAGATAGAGAGATGATGGTTCAGGTTCTTCAAGTATTTGTCCCAGTTCAGTAGGATGAGTTGCTGCAAGGTTCACGTATGGTATCTTGCCCAAAACAAACCGTCTATCACTGCCGTCATAAGTCCCAGGACTGGCAATATAAATCTGATTGATAGATGGTCTGAGGACTTTATGATGGTCAATTGCTGCAGAGGAAATGTCACTTTTTCTTTCAGAAGAACTGTTTTCGCCACTGTGGAATTCAGGATCATACCCATGAATTTCGTCTTCTGTTGTAGATTCATGGCAAATGTTTCCCAATTTATCTGCCATCCTAGACTTTGAAGGGTAGCTACCACAAAGACCGTGTCAATAAAGGTGCAAAGGTGAATCTGCTTTGATGAATCAGTCATTGAGATATGGAATACATGGAATATCCTTCTCTGTCAGGAAAGCCACTAAAACCACCAAGATTTTTGTAAACACCCTGGGGGCCGAGGAGAGCCCGAAAGGGAGAGCAGCAAATTGGAAGTGTTTGAGAGATGTCCCTTGTTTGATCGCTATTCTCAAATATTTCTGGCTGGCCTGAATGAATAGGGACCTGAAAATAATGTTTTGAAGGTCCAGAGTCATCATCTAGTCTCCTTGATGCAAGATGTTGCCTGCTGATTTCAATCCCTCAGTCTTGAATTTTTCCTGAATTTTTCACAAAGGTCAGATTGGTGACCAGATGGAAACCCACAGATGCTTAGGGAACCAGAAATATAGTGGAGTAAGTGCCCCTTCTTAGAAATTCTGGTGGGACAGGTTTTAATGTTCCTTCTGATAAATTATGGTAAATGGAATGGATGAAAATGTTTTTTTCTTGGGGGGGGGGGGGTGAAATGGAACTTGAGTGACCATGAATCGATATGGAGGCAGAGAGAAGAACCACATTTTGTAACCTTGCTTGATGACGTCTTTTGTAATAGTGTCACGGTTCCCAGAAAAGTTCAGGAGTCAGTATGGTATAGTTAAATGCAATTTATTGATAGTAGTAGGCAGGCAAATATATACAGTAGTAACGAGCAGAGGGTTACAAGCCAGCGAGCACAGTTATCAGAAATAATAAGCTGCCAGGCTTGATCACAATGCTAGAGACTAGGCCTCAGCCACTGGTAGTCTCTACCGGAACCAGGAACAGAACAAGAGCAGGAAATGGGTCCAGAACACAAAATCTTGATCCGAAGTGTAAGATGTACCAATGCACGCCTGCCGTCTGTAAGGAGAGGACTCTGACTCAGCCTGCAGTCAGAGAGGAAGTAGATAGCTGACTCACCTGCAGTCAGTATCAAAGCTGGTCTACCAGAGCCCCAGGTCCGCACTAGGTTGGATGTCTGCTAGGTAAAGGAGCAAAGGTAAGAGTAGTCAGACAGAGCCACAAGTCATCACCAGAGGGGGTAGTCAGACAAGCCAGGTCATGCACAGTTCAGGTAGTCAGCCAGAGCTACAGGTCTGCACCAGGTTGGATGTCCACTAATAGGAATATGCAAAAGAATAGTCAGACAGAGCCACAGGTCAGCACCAGGTTGGATGGGAGACTAGCCAGGTCATACACAGAGCCCAAGGTAAGAGAACTGCTAAGCACAACAATGCAAGGGCAACTGAGTCAGGACTCAGTCTGCCTTTTAAACCCCTCCACAGGAAGTAGGTAGGAGGAGCAGCTCAGAGGGAGGAAGTAGGTAGGAGGAAGTAGGTAGGAGGAGACTACAGGAAACAAACACATAAAACAGAGGCCTGCTACATGCTTGAAGCCTTACGCCTGTTGATGACGCTGAAAATAAGGTAAGCTGTAACAAATAGTCAGCCATTGGGAAAGGAAGTGGCGAAGTCTTCCTCCCAATGGCACCTCCCGCCTAGCATCAGAGTTGCTTATGTGTAGGATCCTGTAAGGGCCTTCTAGGAGATCTGCCTCCTTTGGCATACTAGGGCTTATTAGCTGACTTTTTTCCCTTTGAGGATTTTTTATTTCCTCTGAATTGGTGAAAGAAGGATCTACAAGAAGAAAACCTAGGGTGCGGAGGAAGAAAACCTCTTTCCCAAACAAAAAGTTTCCCTTAAAGGGCTTCACACATAGCCTATCTTTAGAGGAAATATCTGCCGCCCACTGACTAAGCCATACGGCTCTGTGACCCGCAGCAGTCAGCGCCGAACACCTAGCCGCTATTTAGATGTTTTCCATACAACTGGAAGGTTGGTGGGAAGAGGGGGAGATAGTTTTTCTTTTAGTGTGTGTGTGTGTGTGTGTACCTGTCCTGATTGGGAGGCAGGGGTGGGACGCTCTCTTGGTGTTACCAAGGAGACCAGGGGGAAAAGCTGTTATCTTATCTCAGCATAATTTCAGACAATAGAGTACAATCCATTTAGAGAGGCCTATCAAGGCTGATAACTGCAACAATGGGCTATATTTTAAGCCTCGGGAAACAAATAGGCAAGATTTACAATGCTAGCATAAAATGCAGGGTATTTAAATGTATATAGCTCATTTTTAGGTGTTAATGTTTGTTCAAAGAACTGGACTTTGGCCATGGTAATGCCCTGCTGTAGCCTAATGGCCCACTCAGACCCCTTTCAGCTAGCATACACTGCATTGTGATATGAACAACTAGAGCAGTGGTTCTCTATAATTTTTGGACAAGACACCCTTAACATTAATCTGACATTTTCAGAGCACCTCTAACATTCTATAGGTCATTTTTCAATAACTTAATTAGGAGTAAAATACATAAACCTACAGTTAGTGTGATATAACTGCAGGTGTGTGATAATACAGGGTTGAGATATAACCAGAGGGGTATGATAATATAGGACTGTAACATAACTTGGGGAGTGTGATAATACAGGACTGTGATATAACTAGAGGGGTGTGATAATACAGGACTGTGATATAACTGGAGGGCTGTGATAATACAGAACTGTGATATAAGTGGAGGGGTGTGATAATACAGGACTGTGATATAACTGGAGGGGGTGATTATACAGGACTGTGATATAACTGGAGGGGGTGATAATACAGGACTGTGATATAACTGGAGGGGTGTGATAATACAGGACTATGATATAACTGGAGGGGGCAATAATACAGGACTGTGATATAACTGGAGGGGGTGATAACACAGAACTGTGATATAAGTGGAGGGGTGTGATAATACAGGACTATGATATAACTGGAGGGGGTGATTATACAGGACTATGATATAACTGGAGGGGGAGATAATACAGGACTGTGATATAACTGGTCCTAATTGTTTTGCTAATGTATCTTCCTGCTCCCCAATACACATATAATGTGTAATAGGGACGTGTCTGCCTAAACTGCATCCAATATACACATTACACGGTTGGGCTGTCTGTCTGTCTGATCTACCTCCCTTCTCCCAGCTACACAAATAGGCTGTCTGTTTAATCTACCTCCCATCTCCCATTTACACTGACAGGCTGTCTAATCTATACCCCTTCTCCCCAGTACACTGACAGGCTATCTAATCTATAGTCCGTCTCCCCATAAATCAAAGAGGCTGTCTGTCTAATCTACCTTCCACCCCCAAATAACACTGATACTCTGTCCAATCTACCTGCCATTTCCCCATAACACCAATAGGCTATCTGTCAATGTAATCTGCCTCCCATTACCCATACAATAGGCTGCATGCAGTATATCTGTGGACAAACTGTAGAAGGTACGCCTCACATTCAGCTCAGCCCTAGTCACGATACTCTAATTACCCGTCATTAAGAAACTCCACCAGGAAGTGTTCCTACTATCCTCTTCCTTGTTATTACACGTCTCCTAAAAAAGCTCGACTTCCTTGAGACCTGTGTGGGATGCCTCCACCTGGGAAAATATTCTATCTATCTACTACTGCTTACACACAAAACACACCTTCACATTGTGATCTGCAATATTAGTTTGACAGTCTAAAGTTCTGTATCTTTTATCAACTATGTCAGGCATGTCAGATTCAAATACTTTATATAGCACCAACTTACTGTGCAGAGCTGTACAACAAGGAATAGACATACAGAAAAATAAAATAGTACAAATGGGACACAGAAAACCAAAGGATCATAGGGCCCTGATCATGAGAGCGTACAGTCTAGAGGAAGGTGGGTGGGACCCAGAAGGATTCAGTGATTTGGGCTGTAAGTGCTCCTGTCCCATGAACAGCAGATCAGAGTCTGCGCATGCGTGTGTGTGTGTGGGATACTGATAGAAGTGCTTCTGAGTGCAGTGGTCAAGTCAAGTAGTATGTCTTAATCTATACTTAAAATGATTATATGTCTACAGCAATATCTGTGTGTGTGTGGTGAGTCAAGGGGGGATGTACTAACCATCTTTGGAAATACTTGTATCTATTAGTCATACCAATAAGGAAGTTCTGGGGCCCTGGCACACACACTCAGGGGCGGCAGTAAGGAGGAGCTATTCAAATCTACTCTATACTGGTGTTCTCATAAGTGCATTCATGGGGGCGTGGTTTTAACAGGAGTGACCAGTGGGCAGAACCAGGGGGAGGGAGGGAAGTCCTGTGAAAATTTCTGCAAGTAATTGCAAGGCCTCCTATATACACACACACAATATGCACACACACTACACACAATACACACAAAATACACAGTGTATACATACACACTATACCTACAAAATATATACAAAACACACATTACACACATAATATACATATACACAATACACACATATAATCTATAAAAATATAATACACACAATACAAACACAATATACACACAATGAGCACACAAAATACATAATGTACACATACTTACACGGAATACACACACAACACATACACACAATGCACACATGCAACACAAACACAGTATACACAATACAAAAAAAGGCAACATACACAATACGCACAACATGCACAACACACACCCAATACACATACAATACACACGATAGACAAACATATATACACACACACAATACCCACATAAAAAGACACACAATACATATACACACAATTCACACAATAGACATACACACACGCAATACACATACACACAATTCACACACAATAGACATACACACACGCAATACATGCACACAATACACACACAATCAAAATACACAAAACAAACAATATACCCACAGTACAGACACGACAAAAAATACACACGCATTCATAATATATACACAACACACACAATATACACAAACCCCACAATGCACACATAAATATACACAATGCGCACACAACACACTATATAATACTATATAGCAAAAAATGTCAATCTAATAATAACAATATAACAATTTATTAGACACAGAATATCATATTCATATAAGGACTACTACTAGTAATATCTATACAAGATATATAAATACAAACAGTGACATCACCAGAAAAAATATAAAAATATGTAAGAGATAACAATATAAAAAATACATGTTAGCACTCAAAAATGGCGAACACAGTCCTCCGTAGTTTAGATACAGGTAGATGTTATGAACAATTGGATCACTGTATGTAAGGAATCTGTTAGGATGAATTCAGATATATACTCCAGTAAACTGAATTCCCTCCCGTCCGTAATACTGCTATAGATATGTATATTGGAATAAATGTCAGTGTCTGATACAGTGTAGCAGGTAGAGGATTACTAGGCTGTTTAAAACCATGAGGAATAGTTACTGTGTGTCCATCCTCCGGTATATGTAAACTGTTATTAGTCAATATATAGATTCAATATATGAGTCTTGTGCATATCAACAATACCTCTCCCGTCTGCATAACCTCTGCAACTTTCCTCCACTGGACTTGAAATCCTTGGCTGTATAGCAAGCAGGGATTCCTGGCCGTGTATTCGGTCTTCAGTCACTTAGAATGTGATCACTCACAACTAGCAATAACAGGTTCCAATGTAATATATTGTAATTGAGCTGCTGGATCCTCTAGTTAATATCGTAGAACTGTGTCCTCCAATCGGCTCTCAATATGGGGTCCCAATCCAAAGTGTTTCGTGTCCTTTAAATACACTTTGTCGACAGTAGCTTGATTCTTCAGGGCCCATAAAGTACTGATGCACCTGGTTGAATGAGCTGTGATTCTAAAAGGAACTGGAATAGTCTGTAAGCTTGTCTAATAGTCTGTTTAAGCCACATGACAACAGTTTTCTTAGATGCCGGTCTGCCCTTCTTAGGGCCTTCTGGATTAACAAATAATGTATCGGATGTCCCAAATCATTGCGTAAGTTGGACGTATTGTCTTAGACATCTCACTACATCTAATGTATGGAGTACTTTCTCTTTTGTGTTAGATGGATTAATACACAAAGAATGGAAAATCGCTTCTTGATTCATGTGGAAAGCAGAAGCCACTTTTGGTTGGAATTCTGGCACTGTTCATAATACCACTTTATCCTGATGAAAGATATGATGGGGTGAAGCACAGGATAGTGCACTGAGTTCTAAAACTCTTCTTGCTGATACAATCGCCATGAGGAAAACTGTTTGGAAGGTGAGATCTTTGATAGAGATTGATGACAATGGCTCAAATGGAGAGGATTGAAGGCCTAGTACTAAATTTAAGTTGCACGGTGAAATTGGGTCTCTGTATGGAGGATCTATTCTGTTTACCCCCTGAAGACATGTTTGGATTTCAGGAATAGAAGTGATTTTTCTCTGGAAGAGAATGGACAGGGCTGAAACCTAGACTTTCAGGGAGTTAACACTTAGACCCTTTTCCATACCTGCTTGCAAGAACTCTAGAAATGATGGGAGATGGAAAAAGGACGGTTCTATCCCTTTGTTAGAACAGAAAGAAAAATATATTTTAACAAATAAAATTATATATTTTGGCAGACACAGGTTTTTGATCTCTGAGCAAGGTTTAAAATTACAGGAGAACTGAATCCCTTGTTCTTTAATATTTGGATCTCAAGTTCCACGCTGTCAAAGAGAGAATGATTACATTGTGATGGGGAATTGATCCTTTAGATATGAGATCTGGAATCTGAGGAAGACGCCACGGCTCTCTCAATGACATATCTCATAGGTGGTGAAACCAAGATCTCCTTGGCCAAAATGGAGCTATTAGAATGGTGTGTATTTTCTCTTCCTTTATTTTTTCTGAGGATTGTGGGAATCATAGCTAGTGGAGGGAAGACATACATTAGTCTGTAATTTGTTAGGGCACCTACTGGTGTTGCTTGTGGATCCCTTGCTCTTGAACAGTGTGTCGGTAGATTTATGTTAATTCTTGACACCGTCATGTCTATTTTGGGTATTCCCCATCAATCTGTTATCTGAAGGAAAATTTGTGTTTTAATTCCCATTCCCCCTGGGTCTATGGTCTAGAGGCTGAGGTAATCTGCCTCCCAATTCTCTTCCCCCACAATGTATATGGCTAACATGGCTGGAAAGTGATTTTTTTGCCTAATGAAGGATTTTTTCCATTTCCATCCAAGTAGCTTTGCTCTTTGTCCTTCCTTGGTGATTTAAGTAATAAGCTGCGGTGGCATTGACGAATTGAATCCGAATGGGAAGGTTCTTGAGAATCTTTGTCCACGCCGAGAGCACGTTGTGAACTGCATGCAACTCCAAAATGTTTCTAGGTAGGTGTGATTCTGATAGAGTCCATTGACCTTGAATGGAGAAATGTTTGAACACTGTTCCCCATCTGAACAGACTGGCATCTGTTGTGATTATTTTCCACTTTGTTATGGAAAAGCATTTTCTCCTGAATAGGTTTGGACTTGTGAGCCGCCACTATAGTGACTGTCTGGTGGTCTGTGATATAGTCATCATGTGATGAAGATGGTTTGGATTCTTGTACCAATTGCGGAGCAATTCAAATTGTAGGGATCTCATGTGAAACTTGATCACCTCGCTCATGCCTACCATTTTCCCCACAATCTTCGTTCAGTGCCTGACTGAGTTGGCTGGTTGGCAGAGAAAGATCTGGACTTCCTCCTGAAGATATGAAATTGTGTCTTGAGGTAATTTCACCCTTTGGGTTTTGGTATTGAATATCAGACCTAGGAACAGAATCTGTTGAGACTGTACCAGATGAGATTTGTTTAGGTTGATAATCCAACCATGAGTCTTCATTGTTAGTGGAGTTAAATGAAGATGTTGTTCAGTTAGCTTTTGGAAAGGATCTTTTAGTAATAGATCATCCAGGTGTGGAGTCAAGTTTACTCCCTTGGAATTAAGATGTGACATACGAGGAGCCATCACGTTGGCGAATACTCTCTGTGATGTGGCTAGACAGAAATGAAGTGCCACAAATTGAAAGTGTTGGTTTTGGAAGGCAAACCTGAGATTTTGCCAGTGGTTGGGCCATACTGAAATTTGTAGGTACGCATCTTTGATGTTTAAAGATGTCAAATATTCCTCTGGTTCCATGGCTGCTATCACTGATTTGATAGATCCTATCTGGAACTTGGGTACTCTACAGGAACTGGTTCAGTGCTTTAAGTCCAGAATCCTGTCTATTTTTGGTGCCATAAAAATATTTAAATAAAAACCTTTGAACTTTTGCTCTTATGGTACTGAGATTATCACCCCATTCTCTAGGAATTGTCTAATTGCTTGATGAAATGCTTCCTCTGCTTTATTTTCCTTGGTTAATCTGAACATGAAGAATTAAGGTGGTTGTAGTGTCGTGAACCAAACTCTCCACACTGCCTGCCCCTTGGCACAGAGGAAGGGTATACACCAATCTCTCCACACTGCCTGCCCCTTGGCACAGAGGAAGGGTATACCCCAAAATCTCCACACTGCCTGCCCCCTGGCACAGAGGAAGGGTATACCCCAAACTCTCCACACTGCCTGCCCCTTGGCACAGAGGAAGGGTATACCCCAAACTCTCCACACTGCCTGCCCCTTGGCATAGATGAAGGGTATACCCCAAACTCTCCACACTGCCTGCCCCTTGGCACAGAGGAAGAGTATACACCAATCTCTCCACACTGCCTGCCCCTTGGTACAGAGGAAGGGTATACCCCAAACTCTCCACACTGCCTGCCCCTTGGCACAGAGGAAGGGTATACACCAATCTCTCCACACTGCCTGCCCCTTGGTACAGAGGAAGGGTATACCCCAAAATCTCCACACTGCCTGCCCCCTGGCACAGAGGAAGGGTATACCCCAAACTCTCCACACTGCCTGCCCCTTGGCACAGAGGAAGGGTATACACCAATCTCTCCACACTGCCTGCCCCTTGGTACAGAGGAAGGGTATACCCCAAACTCTCCACACTGCCTGCCCCCTGGCACAGAGGAAGGGTATACCCCAAACTCTCCACACTGCCTGCCCCTTGGCACAGATGAAGGGTATACCCCAAACTCTCCACACTGCCTGCCCCTTGGTACAGAGGAAGGGTATACCCCAAACTCTCCACACTGCCTGCCCCTTGGTACAGAGGAAGGGTATACCCCAAACTCTCCACACTGCCTGCCCCTTGGCATAGATGATGGGTATACCCCAAACTCTCCACACTGCCTGCCCCTTGGCACAGAGGAAGGGTATACACCAATCTCTCCACACTGCCTGCCCCTTGGTACAGAGGAAGGGTATACCCCAAAATCTCCACACTGCCTGCCCCCTGGCACAGAGGAAGGGTATACCCCAAACTCTCCACACTGCCTGCCCCTTGGCACAGAGGAAGGGTTTACCCCAAACTCTCCACACTGCCTGCCCCTTGGCACAGAGGAAGGGTATACCCCAAACTCTCCACACTGCCTGCCCCTTGGTACAGAGGAAGGGTATACCCCAAACTCTCCACACTGCCTGCCCCTTGGTACAGAGGAAGGGTATACCCCAAACTCTCCACACTGCCTGTCCCTTGGTACAGAGGAAGGGAATACCCCAAAATCTCCACACTGCCTGCCCCCTGGCACAGAGGAAGGGTTTACCCCAAAATATCCACACTGACTGCCCCTTGGCACAGAGGAAGGGTATACCCCAAACTCTCCACACTGCCTGCCCCTTGGTACAGAGGAAGGGTATACTTCCACACTGCCTGCCCCTTGTCACAGAGGAAGGATATACTTCCACACTGCCTGCCCCTTGTACATGGGGGGTTATCAGGTCCTGTACCACACAGAAATAGTACATACAGTACAGGCTTCTTCATTCTCCTCAGTGAGTCCAGCAGGACAGTAGCCATGGTGTTAGTGTATAGAGGTGAGCAGAGGTGTCTGATCCCAGGAGCCTGAGGTCTGCTGGGGGATGGGCTTTAGAGAGACAGGTGGTATGTGGGAAGACACTAAGGATGCTGTATTGAGAAGCAATTCTGGAGCAAACCAACCAGAGCATAGGGGATAAATACAGATTACTCAAATTCCCTTTGATTAAAAATGAGATTTTAACCCCTTGAATACTAGAGAGATCTCCAACGCATTGCTTCTCAATGAATTGGAGACCTCTACACTAGTTACAGGGTTATGAGCCCCATTTAAACCAATGGGATTATTTGGCTGGCCCCTAGGCTGCAGTTGTGGATACATCGGCCTCCTATACCGCTTTTCCTATTGAGTAAAACCTGCATTCGCACAGTGTTGGGAGATGCTTATTTCAAATGTTATTACAGACTTAACAGCATTTTGTTGACAGCCTGGGGGTTATGCACTAAGGAATGATAAAGAGGTGATACAGTAGAGATAACTTCTCCAGTGATATCACTTCTCCGGTTCCTGTGTTAGTCTATGGAGCCTGTGTACTAAGATCTGTAAAGCTGGAGAAATCTTAGTGCATGGGCTCCATACAATAACATAGGAACTGGAGAGTAAATAACAGTAGAGAAGTCATCTTCACTTAATCACGGGCTCCCCACCTCTTTATCACACCTTAGTGCATCTACCCCCACAAATTCAAGATGCTTTGCTGCTAGGTGGCACTGTTGCTACATCCATCAATGGAAAGCAGGTGCCTGCAACCTCCAGCCCTTCACAGGCACTAACAGCAACAGCGCCACCTGGCTGCAATACATTTTTAACTCAACCCCCCACACACACACACACACACACACACAAGTTTGCTCTGGAATGCCTTTAGAAAGAAGCATTTCCCAGCACTGGGAGTACCCTAGTTTTACTCAGTAGGAACAGCGTGATAACATTTATAGTATTTTCATAATGGTTTACTTCCCCTTTAATTGATACACATTGGTGGAATTGGCTGATCCCAGGAGCTTGCAGTCTATGAGGAATGGCTGACAGACAGACGGATTGTATGTGAGAAGATGCAGAGTTGGCGATGGTAAGACACTATGGAGGTCTAGTAATATTAGTGCACACAAGTAGGCAGTAAAAGTAATTATTTTGTGCATATGTACATTGCTCCTATTTACACTCGTGTGCAGAGGTGAAGGCAGTGGTGAAGTGTATTTTGGGGGGTTGTTACTCTGTGTCTTGTTTAATCCCATGAGAAACGCGATGCACAGGACATCAGAAGACAGTTCTTTCTCCTGTTTGTGCTGTAAATGGGGTCATTTGGATTTATTCACGTGAACCTGTAACAGTGATGCACAGTTTGCGCCGAGATACAAAAGATTTTGTATGTACCACAAAATACAGGGGTGTTATTTTATAGATAAATATACAGGAGCAGAAAATGAGCTGCCCTGGTTGATTGGTACATTAACCCCTGAGTCCAGCAGGATAGGACACATGTTAATAAATGCAGGCAGGTGGATTAGACTGATCCCAGAAGCTTGCAATCTATTGGGACGAGCCTCAGACAGAGAGGTGGTGAGAAGACTGACAGTCCAGCAGAATAAAAGGGCAGGTCTCTCTGTGCCCTGTCCTGAGGGTATAATGCTCACTGTGTGCCCCTCCCTCCACCCCTTACAGAAGCCAGCAGGGAGGGATTACAGGCTAAACCAGTTCTACAGCATCCCCCCCACCCCCCAGCTCCACTCCCCCCCAACAACCCGCTGGGCACAACCTGTTCTACCTCCTCCCTCACCTGAACTCACCCTCCAGCCTATTCACTGAGGTGGCGCAATGCCAACTTTGTGCCAAGCAAACAGCTCAGTGTGTAGCAAGAGACCCATGCTAATGCCCAGGAGACATGGCGCCAAATGTTAGACTAAGGGGGGCATGGAGCATTAACTCTTTGACTGCCAGGGGAGTAGATAACAGTATAACATGGAGAGTACAAACTGGCAGTGCCATCCAGTCACGTATCTATCTATACAGAAGCAGCTGCAGACTTCTCCTCACACTGTCATGTAACTATATAACAAGGGGCGATGCCGGCCTTTCACCCCCCACACTGTCTTGTCTGCTGTCTATCTGAAATGTGGCTGCATCAGCCTCCTGCCCACACACTGCTCTGTATATAAACTCACTGGTAAAAGACAGGCAGAGTCAGGCTCCCACTTACTGCCCAGCCAGTCTGATTACAATGACAGAGCGATGAATACATGGGAAGCAGGAGGTGTAGGTGTCACAGAGCTCAGATCCCAGTGGCATACCTCCCAACATTTCAGATGGCCAAAGAGGGACACTTTTGTTTCAGGTGGTGTTTATGGGGGTGTGGCTGCTGGGCTGGTCATTACCGAGAAGTTTTAGATTATTTCAAGACCTACTTACACCTCTTTGTGTAACTGAATGTGTGATGTACAGCAAGAATAAATGATTTTATTAACACAGACTCATTTAGAAACACATATACTGAAGATTAACTACACATTTATGTGAGTTTTATTGCTGAGGACAATGTGATACACACTACTCATTCTGATCTCCAGAAAAGAGAGGCAAAAGGGTAGAAAAGAGGGACAGAGGGATTTGGATCTCAAAGAGGGACTGTCCCTCCTAAAGAGGGACACTTGGGAGGTTTGCAATGGAGCCAGTTGGGTTCAGGGCTCAAAAGATTGTCCTCATGTCCCTAGGAGGATATTTGTGTATTAGGGGGCCTATACAATGTCTTCACCAGGGCCCTCCAATAACTAGTTACACCGCTGAAACTTAATCAGAGTTAGTTACCAGAAAATGAGTGATTTCTAGAATGGCACAATGGTGCAGAAGAGCAGCACAATATTTATTATTTTAAGACTGGTCCCTAAACCTTTGCAAAGCAGACCTTTTTTAAGCGGTTAAAAGGACTCAGTGGGGATTTTTGTCATATACGGAGTGAATATTTCATATTTAATCACCATGCAGTTCTTTTTGCTGGTCTGGATGCCAAAACACTGGCAAGAAAATGTAATATTTACTATGAAATGAAAGCAATATCTACGTATCGTCATGGTTAAAGCTGAGAGCGGATGCCAGTTACTAAGGAAGCACTAGGGGCCTTACACTCTAGAGAAAAGAGGAGCAGTTCTGGGGTACAACAACTGCACCATACAGGACATATACCAATTACATTGATTACAGTGGGGTTTTATAGTACAAACCAGTGCACAATGTTTTACAGTAATTCTGCAATAACCACATTATTATCTTAAGGGGATACTAATGTATCACAATAAAAGCAGCTCCACTTAATCTTCATAGTATTTGGACCATGGAGAGTGTTAGTTCAGTACTGTCAGAGTTGTAGTACAAGAGTAATTGAATGATAAAGTATCCCCCCTCCCCTTTTACTGATGTAACACTGCTCACCTCAGAACAGAAAGGAGGTGTCCACATGGCTTGCTGAGAGGTTTTCCTTATGATCACAGTAAGAAGATTGTCCCTTGTTGTGACCTGTCCGGTCAAGAGACCAGACTCCACAAATGAGGGAAGGTGACTTACACTAGGTAAAAGGGGAGGGGGACACTTTATCATTCAGTTACTCCTGTACTACAACTCTGACAGTATTGAAATAACACTCTCCGTGGCCCAAATACTATGAAGATTAATCGGAGCTGTTTTTACTTTGAAACATTACTATCCCTTTAACTAAAAAGGTATACAGAGGACAAGAGGTGAGAAGGACAGCCAGGGATCCCAGATAGACAGATACCAGATGGGTTAAGAGGCATATTTGAACGAGGGTGCACTGTGAATATACAGAGGCCCCAAACTAAATAAAATTGAAGAAGCTTGTCCACCAGAATTGAAGTAAGTTTCTCATAGGTCGTCACCTGGTCAACTTTCTATACAACAAAGTTTAACGTTAATGATGGTTTGATCCACTAGAACGCAATACTTCATTTGCCGGCCTACAAAATATGCTACAGAAGCACCTGATGTAGGTGGGGTATTTGTTCAAGAGACTTTTTATGCAAGGGGACCCAAGCATCAGGGACAAAATTAGAAGAAAATAAAAGTTTTTCAGAAACTGGGCAGCCCCTGAGAAGGTCCAGAATATATGAAGTATGGGGTCTACATTGTTAAAGGATTTAAAACAGAGTGAGGAACAGCTGAGATTAAAGGGGTGGAGTGTAGCCAGAGTTATAGAACAGTGGAATGTTCATTGGTAAGAGCGTTACTGGTAGTTTTCTTACTAGCCACACAGAGGGTGCAACAGTCTTCAAAATCAGGATTAGTAGATATATCATTCTTCCAGCTCAACAGGTTAAAAAATATTCAAATATCAAAAAAGTACGCCCTTGAGTTGGTGGGCCTTCCGGAAGAGAATTGTAAATGTGGAGCATTTGAAAAAAATCAATATTGTTTAGCCTGAGGAAGGTCATTTGACTCCTAAGAGAATACAGCGGGGGTTTCAGGATAGTGCAGAGCCAACAGGACCCATTTGTTTGCTGGGCCCTGACACAACTGTATCATTTTCACGCGCCTTGGGTTACACCGTTCATGCTGTCATTGAAATCAGGCTAGACTGTTTTCTTGAAACAGTCGTAGGATAGAATGGGTTTACAATAGTGGGTTGGGGATTGGGGCAAAAAAGGGGGATTTTTGTACCAAAAAATCCTTTTCTTTTAGTCCATTGAGGGATGCAGTGCCATGGAGTACAGAAGCGTGCCTCTAGGAGGCAGGGCACTCTAGCTGAAACTCCTCCCACTTCCTCATGCCTATACCCTTCCACCAACCGTCAACCATCAGTTTTCGTCTAGCAAAGTCAGGAAGGTAATAGACACTTGAACAGAACCGCCAAGTAACAGCAGGGCATCTGTACCCAAGTTAGATTAGAGGTAGATTTATCGTTAAGTGCAAAAATCCCCTTTTCTCTAGCGTCATTGAGGGATGCAGGGACCAAGGGGACATCCCATAACAGTCCCAAAAGTTTAGATGGAGGACAATAAATCTGACGAAAAACAGTCTGCAAAACTTTGTGACCAAAACTGGCGTCTTGATATGCAAAAATATTAACGTTATAAAGCTTTGTGAATGTGTGAACAGATGACCATGTTGCTACTCGCAGACTTTGGTCAACAGTAGCTTGATTTTTCAGATCCCACGAGGTGCTGATGGCACAAGTTGAATGGGCTGTAATGCGGAAAGGGGCCGGACATGACTTAAGTCTATAGGCTTGTCTTAACCTTTCTATTTTTTTTTAATTTTTTTTAATTTTTAAAAGCTTTATTGAATAAATAAATGCACATACAATGGAGAAAATGTTAAAGAAGCATAATACAATCTGCCAGCAACATAATTCAAATTAACATGTTAAAGATTAAATTTGACTGACAATTCCTAATATGCTAACAGGATGTAACAGTAAACTAGACACTATACATGCATGGCGATCAATAAGCAGATAAGACCCGCCAATACACCTACAAAGAACACTAGGTATATCAGCATTTCTGTTTAAAGGGATAGTAATGTTTCATAATAAAAGCAGCTCTAATTAATCATCATAGTATTTGGACTTTGGAGAGTGTTATTTCAATACTGTCAGAGTTGTAGTACAAGAGTAATTCAATGACAAAGTATCCCCCTCCCACCCCTTTTACTGATGTAACACTGCTCAGCCAGATCAGAAGGGAGGTGTCCAGGTAGACTGCAGAGAGGGACAATATTCAATTAAGATAAGGGAAAAGCCTGAAAAACTTGTCAAGGGGGGCAGGGCTTTCATTGTTCTAACAGGAAGAAGATTGTCCCCTGCTGTTATCTGTTTGGTCTATGGACTGGATTCCACATCTGAGAAGAGATGGCTTACACTCAGGGGAGGGCTGGTAATTTGTGGCCTGGAGGGCAGCTACAATCAAGTGGCCCGATTTTACTATTGTTGCAGCCTTCTGTCCCAGCCCACCCTCTTTTGTTAACTTTAAAATTGCCATTAACCCTTTGAGTGCCAGAGGGGTATGCCACGCATTGCTTCGCAATGCGTGGCATACCCCTGTGTCACTCAAAGGGTTAGTGTTGTGAAGTAAAACAAGCAATACCACAGAGCTTACAATTGAAGTGGGGTTACACTGGTGCAACTACAGAGCTTACAATGTAAGTAATGCTGCACTAGTGATACCATATAACTTACAAGACAAACTGGTTATGCTACTAGTGGAGCTTCACTTGGATTGTAGCTCTATTTCAATTGTAAGCTCTGTGGTATCACTACTGTAGCTACATTTACAGCAAAAAGAGGGAGTGGCTCACCAGCCCAGACATATGACTGGCCCAGGGGGCAATTACCCCCCTGCCCCCCAGGCCAGCCCTCCCCTGCTTACACTAGGTAAAAGTGGCGGGAGGGGAGACTTTGCTTGTGAATATCTCTTAAACCATAAAGGTTTGAGAGATAAGACTTATATCGTTCTTCATGTTTTTTTAATGCCTACAAAATAAAATAAAGATAAAACAAAGTATTACTATCCCTTTAAATCAAATAAACTTCTGCAAAAGTAATCAGCCCAACAACCTTGATATTCAGGAGGAAGAGGAGGCTGAAATGGAAGGTAAGAAAGAGTAGTTTAAACAGTGCGGCCACAGACCCAATGGAGGCGAACTCGTCCGCGGAACAAAGTAAACTCTATATTCTACAATAACGGTCAAGGAAAGCCAAGACTGCTTGCCATATAGTCAATAGCCAATGTTTCAAACGGTAAACATATGAAATTAGCTTATATAGAGAGAGAAGCAAAAGTCCACACACAAGAGGGAAAGAGAGAAAAACAAAAGGAGGAAAGAGAGTGAGTAAAGAAGAGAAAGTGACAGAGAGAAAACAGCACTTATACGATAACAAACTAGTAGGTAGTAAAAGCAGTAGAAAAGCCAGTCTGAAAAGAAGAAGCTAGGAGTATCATGCGTGGACAGAGAGATGGGGTAACAGACCCTAGTCCCTGCCAGAAAATCACACGGGGACCTCAAAGAGGTTCTTGGGGGGAGGGAAAGAAGCATAAAACAGGACAAAAAATTGAGATCCTTAACTTAGCCCTATACCTTAAAGGGATAGTAATACTTCGTTTCAACTTTATTTTATTTTGTAGGCATTAAAAAAACATGAAGAACGATATAAGTCTTATCTCTCAAACCTTTATGGTTTATGAGATATTCACAAGCAAAGTTTCCCCCTCCCGCCCCTTTTACCTACTGTAAACAATCTCTTCTCAGATGTGGAATGCAGTCCATAGACCAGACAGATAACAGGGGACAATCTTCTTCCTATGAGAACAATGAAAGCCCTGCCCCCCTTGACAAGCTTTTCAGGTTTTTCCCTTATCTTAATTGAAAATTGTCCATCTCTGCAGTCTACCTGGGCACCTCCCTTCTGCTCTGGCTGAACAGTGTTACATCAGTAAAAGGGGTGGGAGGGGGATACTTTGCTTGTGAATATCTCATAAACCATAAAGGTTTGAGAGATAAGACTTATATCATTCTTCATGTTTTTTTAATGCCTACAAAACAAAATAAAGTTAAAACGAAGTATTACTATCCCTTTAAAGTATGGCCACTCACGGTAACCAAAATGAGCACCATATATACACACTAATGAAAAAAAACAAACAAAACAAAAAAACAATGCAGCTATTATAGTAGTACAAGTTTGAGGCTGGGAGTCTACCCAACTGATATAAGCATTTCGTTGTCAGTTAGTAGTCATTTGCTGCACCTGGGAAAACTCTCTCCGAAATCCGGGGAACTCCCAAATAGGCATAGTCACAAATAGTATAGTGGCCTCAGGGTCCTGGAGAGGGACCAGCATTAACCAGTCAGAAAGCATAGCCACAGCCGCTAACAGGGTGAAACATCTGGACAAATAATATACACAGAAAAGAGCTACAACCAATGCCATATACTTAAAGGGATAGTAATGTTTCATAATAAAAGCAGCTCTAATTAATCATCATAGTATTTGGACTTTGGAGTGTGTTATTTCAGTTCTGTCAGAGTTGTAGCACAAGAGTAATTCAATGACAAAGTACCCCCCTCCCGCCCCTTTTACTGATGTAACACTGCTCAGCCAGAACAGAAGGGAGGTGTCCTGGTAGACTGCAGAGAGGGACAATCTTCAATTAAGATAAAGGAAAAACCAGAAAAGCTTGTCAAGGGGGGCAGGGATTTCATTGTTATCATAGGAAGAAGGTTGCATAGTCTCTGTTACTGCCACGGCAGTGTCCAGTTGCCCAGTCGCCGTTACTGCTACGGCAGTGCTCAAGTGGCTCAGTCTCTGCTACTGCTACGGCAGTGCCCCTATTGCTCAGTCTCCATTACTGCCACGGCAGCTCCTCAGTTGCTCTGTCTCTGTTAATGCTACGGCAGTATCCAGTTGCCTAGCCTCCGTTAATGCTATGGCAGTATCCAGTTGCCTAGTCTCCGCTACTGCTACGGCGGCGCTCACGAGGCTCAGTCTCTGTTACTGCTACGGCAGTGCTCAAGTTGCCTGGTCTCCGTTACTGCTACGGCAGTGTCTAAGTCACTCAGTCTCCGTTACTGCTGCGGCAGTGTTCACGTTGCCTAGTCTCCGTTACTGCTACGGAAGTGCTCAAGTTGCTCAGCCTCCGTTACTGCTAAGCCAGTCCACAATTGTCTGGTATACACATTCTTGGGCATTACTCGTACTACAGCTCTCACCTCTATTTGAGCGCCTTAAAAGACCTTACCACACATGGGCCTGTCAACGTTCTCTGTCTGCTGTTAACCCATGCAGTACCGATATACTGCCTGACCTGTGTCAGTATATTGTTCTATGGACTCTTTACTTATACTGGACCTGTGTGGGCTTACCTCTGTATAACCTGTCTAGTGGCTGTACTATATTAAGTATATATTACAGGACCTGTGAGGTTTATTGTGATCTTTATTGTTTAATAAAATTGTGTTTTATCCAAACCTACTGTGTCTGTGTGTCGAACAAACCTTTACAATACCCCATGATCTTTGCATCCCTCAATGACGCTATAGAAAAATGCGATATACCCCCAGGTCCCACGAACAGGTGGAGGTGATCGAGAATTAAAAAAAAAAAAACAACAATATAAAATAGTTAAAAGTCTAAACATATGATCAGTACGATTGCAACAATATATATATAAAAATACATTCTTGATGTGAAGGGCCATTTTGGAAGAGACTTGAAACAGTGTTGAATTAGTTAAAATGTGTATTGTTTTTTCTGATGAAAGTCATATGATTCCTTTAGAAAATCCAAGTTTGAAAAGCCTTATATGTGAAAATATCATAAATCTTTTGCCAGGCTAAGACAAAACCTCCAGAAGAAGGCCTAAGATTACAAAGCTGTAAAAGCTAGGGTTTCCACTGTATGCTGCGTGCAGGAACTTCTGGTGCACGTAATGTATTGATAATAGGGTTAGTTATGCTGAAGTTCTAACATCAGGAGGTATGCATAATAAAGCATTAAGTGTGACAGGGCGTATGGAATTATGTCCAAAGTCAACCCATCTCAGGGAGGTGATTTGTTTATACCAACATGGGAGCTGGGAGAACTGGCCTGCCTCATAACAGAGAAGAAACTCAGGGACTCCCAAGCTGTGTGAAGTAGATCTGTGTATACAGGGCTTCTGTTTGTCCATATGAAAGTAAACGTGTTTTTACAGAGAATTACAGCTGTCCTGAATAGACAGCGGGGGACAGTGAAATAAATATAAAATCTAGGGGAGGAGGGTCATACTGACCACCATAGGCATCCTATACAGAATATGGAATTGACAAAAACATTCCTATAATGCTAAATACTCTTTATGGGTGTGAAGGAGCTGGGGTAGTCAGCTTGGTGAAGACGTTTATAGGTGGTAAGGTTATAGGTGGCAGGACATTATTTTCCCTATGGTGCGGTTTGTTTGTTCAGTTTCTTTTGCTCATAAGCATTCCTGGTAACTCTCAGGGTTCTGACACAAATCTCAGGGTCTCAGGGGGAATGGCCAAATTCTCAGGGTGAGAGAGGTCTCTGTCACCTACTATAGGATTTGCTTCAGTTAAATGTTTCTTTAGTCTCTAAATTGGTGCTGTTGGTACCAGAATGACAGGGGAAGATGCCCTGCTTGTCTTGTTTGTGTTTAAGCAGTGAGATCTCTAAATTGTGCCATGTTAAAAGGGTTCATGAGGACCGACTGGAGCACCTCCGGGTTAGAGCAAGCATGTATATTACATAAAATCTACATTATTGGAAGCTTTAAGGGTTAATATTTCAAAGATCTAAGGGTCAGCTCATTTTGAAAGTTCCCAGGTATCCTCATAAGGCCCCAAACAATAGTGATGTTGCTTATTATAGGCAGCACCACCAAGCCTAATGGATCCTGGGGCAAAATTAGAGGCTACCAACCACCCATAGTATGAAGCAGGGGCATAGGAACCGGGGGGGACGCATCCCCTCCAGGAAATCATGCTGGGGACAGATAATGTAGAAATCCCCCCCAGATGATAGGCGCTCTGGCCCAGGAGGTGCAGGCTCTGGGTGACCGGCAGAAGGGGAGCTCACTGCACAGCACTCCCTCCTGCCAGTCACCTCCTTGTAGTGTGGCCGAGCAGAGCGGACCAGGGGTAGAGAAGCTTCTGTATCCTCTACCCCAGGCTGACAGGAAGTTGCTTGCATTGTGCAATGATCACTTCCTGTGATCAGAAGCTCCCCTACCGTGTCGGCTCGGCCATGCTACAAAGAAGGTACAGAGGGGCTGTGAGGGGTAAAGAGACACACAGCGGGGCTGAGGGGGGCCACAGGGGGACAGTGTCAGACACACAGGGGGACGATGTCAGACACAGAGGGGGACAATGTCAGAAAAACATGCATTGAATTGCTTTGAAATGGGCTGGATACATCTGGTGCCCAAAGGGGTAATGAAGAAAAGGAGCTCACCAATGCGATTATTATCTTACTGGCTGGCAGCGGCCACATGTGACAATGTTAGTGGCCTCCAGCCAAGATAGGAATCTCATCTGACTGTACAGTATGTGTGTGTTGGGGGGGGGCAGAGATAGTGCAAAGCTAATGGGCCCCATTTGATTACCAGGCTCTGTATCAACTGTACCCTTTTCCTTCCCCCCTAGTTACACCCCTCATGCTGTCCTTGAAATCAGGCAAAACGTATTCTTCTTCAGTCGATAGGATGAGATACGATGCACTGGGGTGAAGAAACTGTGTGAAATGCCCCAAAGTACAAGTAGGAAGTGACCGAGACCTCACTCATACCCTCTATTGTGTGTGAAACAACGTTTTTAGTAAATAGACCTCATTATGCCATTATTTTCCCCAATAATGTGGATGGATCTCACAATAGGCAGAGTAGGCAAATTTGCAGGGTAGGAAACCTCAGTCTTGCTGACCACACCCACAATCTCACTTGTGGGTGTGACCAGAGCTCCTGGTTCATGGTAGTCTATTTTACATATTAATTTAGCCAGTTTATATATCACTTTACTGATTGTTATTTAACCACTAGCAAAGCAATGCCATGAAGATCTCTCCAGCATCTTAAGGGTTAAGAGCTTTTTTTCTGTTTGTATTTATAGGATTAGTAGGTTATGTACCAGGCAGCAGTGGGTGGAGCCGAGGGCAGAGCCACATGAAGAAAAGAAAAAAAAGACAGCAAGAAAAGGGAAGTGCCCTTGTGTGAGTCAATCAATGAATAATCAATATAAATGAAATTATTTGGCCGAATGCCTACTCAGAAGTGTGGAAGTCGCTTTGATACATAAGTGACAGAAAACACACGTGAGGGATACCTCTGCCTTCACATGGCCCTTGTGTAGTCCAGATGAACGATTAGTCCGTGGCAGCCATCTTGTAGCCCCCGGGTGAGCCTTGTGCAGTGAAACACAGAAGAAGAAACCGGATTAAAGGGGCGCTCAATAAGTTAAATCTGAAGACTTGCATAGGGCACAAATATAGTCTGTGCCCTATACAACTTCTGATATTTAACATGCTGAGTGCCCCTTGACCCAGTTTCTTCTTCTCTGGTTCGTGTGAAGAATAGGGTGGGGTTAACCACACCTAATGTAGTAGAGCATGACATGTAAATCTGGACTGGTTTGTCTTTATATGTAGGCCCCGCATGAAACAAATAAAGCAGTGGGGCAATGCCAGGGCATCATAAAGGTGAACTAACAACTCATAATAATTACCCCACACTTACCTTACAAAGGCCAGAAAATACTAATGGGCCCTATGAATTTTGCCTTTGTGTCCTTGTTTAAAAGCTAACGTTGGATGCGATGTCCATGGAAGCGGACATGACAATTGCAGGCAGACCACAGGACCTCACACTCTGTTTTACAATGTGTTGCACACCCCTCTGGATCTTGAAGGTTTAAGCAGATCCCTGCACACTGCGGGATTCAGAATGGAAAACCTGCCAGAGACTGTCATGTCCGCCCCCATGTACATGACAACCAGGACCGACTGAAGGTGTTAACTCTTAAACAAAAGGACAAAATGAATAGGGGCCATTAGGATTTTTTGGTCATAGTAAGGCAAGTAGAGGGCTGATATCAGTAGGAGGTGTTCGTGCTAGCGCTGGGCACAGCACCAGTCTGATTATAAGCTTCTCTGTCTCCATGTTATACAGATACTCTGCTAGTGTAGAGACAAGACAGGTTTCTCCTTTACTGTAACTGTAACGTTATTCTTTACTGAGATAAAAGCAGTGGTACTGTGCCTCTCTCACAGACATGATGCCTCTGACTTATTCCTGCCTTATCTCCCGTCTCTCTTGCTCTTTCTTGCCTGTGACGCAGACAAATGATTGGCCACTTCCAGCCGTAGCAGGCTCTTTTTTTATCTGCCTGAAGAACATTTATAGACATGGTACCCAGAAGCCCCTGGGAGCCAATGCAGCTTTGTGGAATAGAGCACTGTTCCCCTACCAGGGTCCTCCAACCACAGCACCAGCGGCATTTAACTTCACAGAAGCACTCACTTCCCCGTGGAAACCCAGATGTGCACCACCACGACCACCAGACAGGAGAGCGGGCGCCCTCTGTCATAGCGGCTTCCTGCTTGGCAGGTGCTAAATTTAGGTACCCGTCTGATGTGCAGAGCACAGACCGCAAGACCCCACATTACAGGGAGGTAGAGAGAAGCTGAGATTGAGTGGGAGACAGGAAATTCAGAGAGCAGGGGGGAGAAGAGTTTACAGGGGGAGAGACAGTGTACAAAGGAGAGAGAGAGGAGAGTGAACAGAGGAGAGAGATAACACAGAACAGAGGAGAGAGAGAAATAATAGTGTACAAAGGGGAGAGAGAGGTGTCCAGGGAAGAGACTGAGATGTGCACTGAAAAATGTGTGAGAGAGGGATAATAGTGCACAGAGGGGAGATATAATAGTGTACAAAGGAGAGATAATAGTGCACAGAGGGGAGATATAATAGTGTACAAAGGAGAGATAAAAGTGCACATAGTAGAGATAATAGTGTACAAAGGAGAGATAAAAGTGCACAGAGATATAATAGTGTACAAAGGAGAGATAATAGTGCACAGAGGGGAGATATAATAGTGTACAAAGGAGAGATAAAAGTGCACAGAGATATAATAGTGTACAAAGGAGAGATAATAGTGCACAGAGATATAATAGTGTACAAAGGAGAGATAAAAGTGCACAGAGATATAATAGTGTACAAAGGAGAGATAATAGTGCACAGAGATATAATAGTGTACAAAGGAGAGATAGAAGTGCACAGAGATATAATAGTGTACAAAGGAGAGATAAAAGTGCACAGAGATATAATAGTGTACAAAGGAGAGATAAAAGTGCACAGAGATATAACAGTGTACAAAGGAGAGATAGAAGTGCACAGAGGGGAGAGAGAAGAGACACATAATAGTGTACAAAGTAAAGGGAGAATGATACACAGGAGAGAGCGCAGGCATGGGCAGAATGAAATAAAAAGGAGTGATAACGGTGTGCAGACGACACAGATAATAGTGCACATCCTACAGACAGGGCTATTAGCAATCTCTCCTTCCTCCCTAACACCTAATATTTCCCTCACTGTTGATAACATCACAATTCAGGGAACGTCCCAACTGCATAGTTTTGCAATGCATTTTATGCTACGCTGGTGCTGATAGGAATAAAGGGGTGCAGTCACTGCGCTATTGAGTTATAGTAGATTCCGCCCTTTCCTTTACCCCCCCCCAATCCATTCACTAACAAAATCCTGCCACTTCCAACTGAGAAACATCTCCAAGATTCCACCTTCTCTCAAACAAGATACAAGGAAAATGCTCATCCACTGTGTTGTAATGTCCTGTCTGGGCTACTGCAACTCACTTTTCATTGGCCTTCACCTCACCCCAATCCATTCTGAATACCCCTGCTCGATTCATACATCTCACCCACAGCTCTTCATCAGCTGTCCCTCTCTGCCAATCCCTCCGCTGGCTCCCTGTTGCCTCCAGATTACAAATCAAAGCCCTGTCCCAAACCTACAAAGCCCTCCATAACATTGCACCTCCCTAGATCTCTTTCCTGGTCTCTAAATAGTCTCCAAACCACCCTCTTTGTTCTGCCCATGACCTGTGGCCCTCTTCTCCTATCATCGCTTCCTCCCATTCCTGTCTCCAGGACTTTCTCCGTGCTGCTCCCATCCTGAGGAATTCCCAACCTTGCTCTGTGAGACTCTCACCTACCTCCCACAGCTTTCAACTCTGAAATCCAACATGTTCAAAGAAGCTTACCACCTAGGCCCAGAACAACTGCTATAAAGGCTTCTGTAGTTGTCATTTGTATTCTCTAACTCTCACTATTCCCTAAGGTATAGACATCTTACGTATCCATTGGATGCTTTGTATAAATCACCTTCTTCCAAGCAGTCCCTCCACCTTCTGTGTCTACCACCCCATGTATCGTCTAGATCAAGGCTTATAATTTTAAGTCCTTTGCTACTAGCCAGACCTGAAAAGTTACTCGCCACTGCAAGCCATAACATACCCACCAGGGCTGAATTTCTACCCACCAGGGCTGAATTTTCACTCGCCATTGGCTAGTGGAAAATTTGAGCCCTGTTCTAGATTGTAAGCTTGCAAGAGTAGGGGCCTCAGACCCCTTTTTAGCTCATATATTTATTCCTATGTTATACATCTCATGTAATTTTAATTGTCTGTCGACTTGTTTGTAACCTCGTTATGTTGTACAGCGCTCCGGTGAACGGTGGTTCTTTATAAAGATACTAGTGTAAAAGCCCATGTACATGGGCCAAGATCCGGGTAATGTTAACCCTTTGAGTGCCAGAGGGGTACGCAATGCATTGCTTTGCAATGTGTTGCGTACCGCTCTGGCACTCAAAGGGTTAAGAGGCCGCTACCTCACTGCTCCACACGGTGCCGTCTTGCGTCGCCTCACTCACTCGATGCAATCATGCTCAGGAGACTGCCCGAACGCGGGCATGACTGCATCGTGACAAACATCCTAGCAAATTATGATATAGGATAATAACAATACAGAGGAGAGAGATAATGGTGTACAGTGGAAATAGATGATGTACAGAGGAGAGAAAATAGTGTACATAGGAGATAGATAAGTGTACAGAGAAGAGAGATAATAATGTACACTGGAGAGAAGAGTGTACAGAGAGGGGAGAGAGAGTCTAGTATACAGAGGAGAGAGATAATAGTGTATACCCCTGTACACATCTCCCTTACTTACACACCTTTCCCTCCATGTCTCCTTCACTTCCCACCGCTTCCTACCTTACACGCCTTTCTTCTCACCGCTTCCTACCCTACACGCTTTTCTTCCCACCGCTTCCTACCTTACACGCCTTTCTTCCCACCGCTTCCTACCTTACACGCCTTTCTTCCCACCGCTTCCTACCTTACACACCTTTCTTCCCACCGCTTCCTACCTTACACGCCTTTCTTCCCACCGCTTCCTACCTTACACACCTTTCTTCCCACCGCTTCCTACCTTACACGCCTTTCTTCCCACCGCTTCCTACCTTACACACCTCTCTTCCCACAGCTTCCTACCTTACACGCCTTTCTTCCCACAGCTTCCTACCTTACACACCTCTCTTCCCACAGCTTCCTACCTTACACGCCTTTCTTCCCACAGCTTCCTACCTTACACGCCTTTCTTCCCACCGCTTCCTACCTTACACGCCTTTCTTCTCACCGCTTCCTACCTTACACGCCTTTCTTCCTACCACTTCCTACCTTACACACCCTTCTTCCCACCTCTTCCTACCTTACACACCTTTCTTCCCACCGCTTCCTACCTTACACACCTTTCTTCCTACCGCTTCCTACCTTACACACCTTTCTTCTCACCGCTTCCTACCTTACACGCCTTTCTTCCTACCTCTTCCTACCTTACACACCTCTCTTCCCACCGCTTCCTACCTTACACGCCTTTCTTCTCACCGCTTCCTACCTTACACACCTTTCTTCCTACCACTTCCTACCTTACACACCCTTCTTCCCACCGCTTCCTACCTTACACGCCTTTCTTCCTACCACTTCCAACCTTACACACCCTTCTTCCCACCGCTTCCTACCTTACACGCCTTTCTTCTCACCGCTTCCTACCTTACACACCTTTCTTCCCACCGCTTCCTACCTTACACGCCTTTCTTCCCACTGCTTCCTACCTTACACACCTTTCTTCTCAGCGCTTCCTACCTTACACGCCTTTCTGCCCACCGCTTCCTACCTTACACACCTTTCTTCTCACCGCTTCCTACCTTACACACCTTTCTTCTCACCGCTTCCTACCTTACACACCTTTCTTCCTACCACACACCCTTCTTCCCACCTCTTCCTACCTTACACACCTCCCTTCCCACCGCTTCCTACCTTACACGCCTTTCTTCTCACCGCTTCCTACCTTACACACCCTTCTTCCCACCGCTTCCTACCTTACACGCCTTTCTTCCCACCGCTTCCTACCTTACACGCCTCTCTTCCCACAGCTTCCTACCTTACACGCCTCTCTTCCCACAGCTTCCTACCTTACACGCCTCTCTTCCCACAGCTTCCTACCTTACACGCCTTTCTTCCCACCGCTTCCTACCTTACACGCCTTTCTTCCCACCGCTTCCTACCTTACACGCCTTTCTTCCCACAGCTTCCTACCTTACACACCTTTCTTCCCACCGCTTCCTACCTTACACGCCTTTCTTCCCACCGCTTCCTACCTTACACACCTCTCTTCCCACAGCTTCCTACCTTACACGCCTTTCTTCCCACAGCTTCCTACCTTACACACCTCTCTTCCCACAGCTTCCTACCTTACACGCCTTTCTTCCCACAGCTTCCTACCTTACACGCCTTTCTTCCCACCGCTTCCTACCTTACACGCCTTTCTTCTCACCGCTTCCTACCTTACACGCCTTTCTTCCTACCACTTCCTACCTTACACACCCTTCTTCCCACCTCTTCCTACCTTACACACCTTTCTTCCCACCGCTTCCTACCTTACACACCTTTCTTCCTACCGCTTCCTACCTTACACACCTTTCTTCTCACCGCTTCCTACCTTACACGCCTTTCTTCCTACCACTTCCTACCTTACACACCCTTCTTCCCACCGCTTCCTACCTTACATGCCTTTCTTCTCACCGCTTCCTACCTTACACACCTTTCTTCCTACCACTTCCTACCTTACACACCTTTCTTCCCACCGCTTCCTACCTTACACACCCTTCTTCCTACCTCTTCCTACCTTACACACCTTTCTTCCCACCGCTTCCTACCTTACACACCTTTCTTCCTACCGCTTCCTACCTTACACACCTTTCTTCTCACCGCTTCCTACCTTACATGCCTTTCTGCCCACCGCTTCCTACCTTACACACCTTTCTTCTCACCGCTTCCTACCTTACACGCCTTTCTTCCCACCGCTTCCTACCTTACACGCCTTTCTTCCCACCGCTTCCTACCTTACACGCCTTTCTTCCCACCGCTTCCTACCTTACACGCCTTTCTTCCCACAGCTTCCTACCTTACACACCTTTCTTCCCACCGCTTCCTACCTTACACGCCTTTCTTCCCACCGCTTCCTACCTTACACACCTCTCTTCCCACAGCTTCCTACCTTACACGCCTTTCTTCCCACAGCTTCCTACCTTACACACCTCTCTTCCCACAGCTTCCTACCTTACACGCCTTTCTTCCCACAGCTTCCTACCTTACACGCCTTTCTTCCCACCGCTTCCTACCTTACACGCCTTTCTTCTCACCGCTTCCTACCTTACACGCCTTTCTTCCTACCACTTCCTACCTTACACACCCTTCTTCCCACCTCTTCCTACCTTACACACCTTTCTTCCCACCGCTTCCTACCTTACACACCTTTCTTCCTACCGCTTCCTACCTTACACACCTTTCTTCTCACCGCTTCCTACCTTACACGCCTTTCTTCCTACCACTTCCTACCTTACACACCCTTCTTCCCACCGCTTCCTACCTTACATGCCTTTCTTCTCACCGCTTCCTACCTTACACACCTTTCTTCCTACCACTTCCTACCTTACACACCTTTCTTCCCACCGCTTCCTACCTTACACGCCTTTCTTCCCACTGCTTCCTACCTTACACACCTTTCTTCTCACCGCTTCCTACCTTACACGCCTTTCTGCCCACCGCTTCCTACCTTACACACCTTTCTTCTCACCGCTTCCTACCTTACACACCTTTCTTCCCACCGCTTCCTACCTTACACGCCTTTCTTCTCACCGCTTCCTACCTTACACACCTTTCTTCCCACCGCTTCCTACCTTACACGCCTTTCTTCCCACCGCTTCCTACCTTACACGCCTTTCTTCCCACTGTTTCCTACCTTACACGTCTTTCTTCCCACCGTTTCCTACCTTACACGCCTTTCTTCCCACCGCTTCCTACCTTACACGCCTTTCTTCCCACCGTTTCCTACTTTACACGCCTTTCTTCCCACCGCTTCCTACCTTACATGCCTTTCTTCTCACCGTTTCCTACCTTACACGCCTTTCTTCCCACCGCTTCCTACCTTACACACCCTTTTTCCCACCGCTTCCTACCTTACACGCCTTTCTTCCCACCGCTTCCTACCTTACACGCCTTCTACCTTACACGCCTTTCTTCCCACCGCTTCCTACCTTACACACCTTTCTTCCCACCGTTTCCTACCTTACACGCCTTTCTTCCCACCGCTTCCTACCTTACATGACTTTCTTCTCACCGTTTCCTACCTTACACGCCTTTCTTCCCACCGCTTCCTACCTTACACACCCTTTTTCCCACCGCTTCCTACCTTACACGCCTTTCTTCCCACCGCTTCCTACCCTACACACCTTTCTTCCTACTGATTCCTACCCCATAAATGCTAGAGAGGTCTCCCACACTTTGCTTGTTAAAGCACTGGGGGACTCTATAGAATTCAACAGGTTAAGAATCCCCATTAAAATTATTAGAAATAGTGAAAATGTTTATTTGTCTCCTGTGATACAGTTGGTTTGTTAGGAACGACTCCAGTTTTTCTTGGTGCGTGCAGCATTTGGTCACTCCAAATTCATAAACTGTCACTTTTATTTTTTTTATTTAACCATTGAATTCCAGAGAGATGTCCAGCTCATTGATTTGCAATGCATTTTATACTGCACTGGCATTAACAGGGATAGAGGTGTGGAGTCACTGTGCTGTTGCCACAGACAGGACACAAACCCAGTGACCGACATTCACCTTCCTATGTTTCTTCTATGCTGACCAACGGAATGAATCAGATCAGATGGTCCGGGGCTCAGATGTGGTCCACAGAGGGTATTTTTGAGCAGAATTGATCTTTTTTGTTTTCATTTCCGAGAGTCCAGCCCACAGGTATGTTACAAGGAAATCCAATGCACTCTGTTAACCCATTCAGTGCCAGTGGGATGCGTGGCACATTTTGTAGCTTCGTACCCCTCTGGCACACAAAGGGTTAACCCATTAAGTGCCAGTGGGATGTGCAGAGCATTTTGTAGGAATATCTTGTGCAGCATTGTGTTGCGTTCCCCTCTGGCACACAAAGGGATAACCCATTCAGTGCTAGTGGGATGTGCAGAGCATTTTGTAGGAATATCTTGTGCAGCATTGTGTTGCGTTCCCCTCTGGCACACAAAGGGTTAGGCCATTCAGTGCTAGTGGGATGTGCAGAGCATTTTGTAGAATTGTGTTGTGTTCCCCTCTGGCACACAAAGGGTTAACCCGTCCAGTACTAGTGGGATGTGCAGAGCATTTTGTAGCAATCTGCTGCACACCTCACTAATACTCGAAAGGTAAAGATGTTGTAGAGGGTTAATCCAGACCCTGGCCACACGATCTGACACAACAGCGCCATCTGTGTATAATAATTTAATGGAATATACGGCTGTTTGTAGTATTCACAGCACTGTGCATGGTAACTGCTCTGCAGAGCTTACACTCTTGTTTGCATGGTAACTGTTCTTCTCTGACACACAGATAAAATCAGAAAGAGGTTTTGCCTCTACAAAGATTACAAATGACCCACTCCCCAAAAATAAAAAGTATATAAATACAAATGGTAAGGTATATAATGTCATAGATATTAATATGAAGTGACATGTAATGTATTATAATAATACTTTGGTTATAAGCAAGTTTCCTATGCACCCCCCACTACCACCACCCAAACAATATTCTTTATCACAACTCTTTCCACTTACCTGTCTCCTTTTTTATATTTCACATAGATTAAAGTAGCCCTGAAGTGTAACGTAAAACTAAAATGATAACTATATAGAAAATAACACATGCAAGGTGCAAAAGTAGCTTCTAGAATAGCTCAGCTCTGCCACCTTGTGGTAAAATGTGATAATGACATGGTATGCACTCTAGACAAATATCCAGTTTTAGGCAATGCAAGGCTGGTGGGGATGATGGAAGATGTAGTCCAGCAACAACAGGAAGGCATCTTTACTTTAAGTCAGTGGGGGCAACATGAGGCCTTTTAGTTGCTGTCAGACTACAATTCCCCACTGATTTAAATTACCCATTGCATGAAATTATGTTTTTTACCCACTGAGTGCTTGTATTCAAAGGGTTAAAGGAGTCGTCTAAAGCAATGGGAATGATTTGCCCCAGACTTGCTCCACTGTAGTCTTTGTGCATACAGCCATAAGGGAACTCCTAGCTGCAGCCTACGCGTTTCACTGCCACTGTTACCTGTCTTTCTCTCTCTTGCCTGGATTTCACTTCCTCATCTTCTCTCTATTCACTTTCCTTCTCCACCTGATTGTTCACTTTACAGTCTAACACTCCTCTCACATTCTTTATTTCCTCCTTTTCAATGTAATTAATCATTTTACTGTCTTAGAGGGCAGGTGCCTATTCCTTGAAATAATGAGAAAAAAATATATTGTTACTTCCTGGATTCCTGCGAGCTTGGAACCCACTTATTACACACGCACACACGAGGCCCCACAGTTTCTCTGACATATTATTTAAACCAATGACTGTTATTCAAGGGTTTCATTGAAAAAAACAATCAAAACATAAATGTGCATCTAGGCATGCCACCCAAACCGGATGTTTCTTAAAAGGTCAAGTACAGACCCAGAGACCTTTCTTAACCCTTTCTGTGCCAAAAGGGTGCCTAACAGCATGCTTTGCAATGAGCCACATAACCCTATGGCACACAAAGAGTTAAACAGCATTAGGGTTACTGTAGGCACAATCAAATATAGCTCCACCTATGGTCAGATTCCTCTGATATGATGTGACTACTGCAGAGTAATTAGCACCCACTCTGCAGAAGTCATAATGTAAGTGATATTCTGATGTAAAAACGTGGCAACATTAACCATTTATAGACCAGAGACGTGTGCAACACATCGCAGAGCTATATATGGCACTCTCTTCTGGTCCTTGATGGGTTAATTGTGAGCTATACCCTTATATTAATTGGCTCTTCACAGGAGGACTTACCTAGGCAGGTGACATCCATACAGCAGTGAGGTATACCTATTTACTGTGTTTTGGCCTTTAAACTTTATAACTGATTGGGGGCATTTTACTACCTTGAGAATATACACATGACCCTTTAGAATAATGGGTGTAGTTCACTCTTTGGTCCTAGTCAACACCATCCGAGATTCCAAAGGGCCATGTGAATATTCTCAAGGCAGTAAAATGTCTCTGCTGCATTACAGACCACAGTAGAGTGTAACGCAACACACAGTAAATGCATGTAACTGACAGTGGTATGAAAGGGATAGTAATGTTTCATCCAACAAGTACCTCCAATGAATTTTCATACTATCTGGGTCATGGAAAGTGTTATTTCAATCCTGTGAGAATTGTAGTTCAACATTAATTGAATGAAAAACTATCCCCCTCCCGCCCCTTTTACCTACGTAACGCTGCCTCTCCTCAAAGCAGCAATCCGATCAGGACAGACAGCGACAAGGGACAATTTTGTGTCAGCATAAGTAAAAACCTGTCTTTCTTCGTCAAGAGGGCAGGGTTTTCCTTATGCTCACATTCAGAAGACTGTCGCTCACTTCGATCTGTCTGGTCAAGTGACCAGATTCCAGATCTGTCGGGAGGTGGCTAAAAGGGCCGGGAGGGGGACACTTTACCATTCAATAACTGCTAAACAACTAGTATTGAAAGAATGTTCTCTATGGCTCAAATACTAGGAAGATTAACAGGAGGTGCTTGTTGTATGAAACATTACTATCCCTTTAATGTCAGCTGCATATATAAAGCCTTCTGTCAACAACTTAAGAGCCACTGAATCAAAAGTTCCATATTAATGTGTCGCACCTTTCCATATATTTAAATTTAGTTATATTGTATTCCTTCCATATCCCAGAAATATACATTTTCTAGCTATAGATGTCATGACTTAAAAAATCTTGAAAACCACTGAGTTAAGGTACAAACACAAATAAGGGTAACAGCACCTCAGATAATATAAGCAATAATTCCTCTGATTAGGTCTACACAGAATGTGAGTCACTCAGAGAGCTCAGGGTCAAGAAGTTGTTCGCAACCTAGCGAGCTTAAAGACTTCCGATTGGATGCTGAAAAGGAGATGTTCCTAAATTTTATCAGGCTCTTTTCACACCCCAGCGGATTATCCTTCGATCAATAGCTACCTCTACTCTTTAACAGTGTGTGCAAAAGGGTGTCCGACACATTGCAATGCTTTGGACACCCCTCTGGCATGCCAAGGGTTAAGAGCAGCTTTTTATAAAAGATCCATATTGTGGGCTACACAAGGACCATTGAAAAGCTAGAAACATGTGGCTGTTCAGCTGCCGTTGGACTACAACTCCCATTATCCTCAATCTGCTGATGGCCAGATGAAAATGACAGGACTTGTAGTCCAACAACAGCTGGAGTTACATGATCAGTTTAAGTTGATGAGTGCTGTAGTCCAACAACATCTAGTGGAGCGACGTGTTGTCCACTCTTGCTCTATTCCTGCAGTGGTTCTTATCCGGCCCCGCACTATAGATCTTTCACAAGAGGTCGCTATTAAAGGGATGCCAGGTACTCTAATGCATTAAGATGCCCCTGGTGCCCATCACATACAATAAAGGACCCAAAGCCAGTACCCACTGAGATCCAGGAGTCAGCACCAGGTGGCAAGAGAGTTCACCTCTGTGTCTAAGTAAATATCCATTAATAATAATAAATATAATAATAACACAGTATACAGGCTCACACTGCAGTGGCAGGAAGCAGAGGATTCTGGGACAGTCTGTAGAACAGAGGAAATAGGGTACATCGGCCAGAGCCAAAGAAAATCCAACAACTTCCTGATCATGTAGCTGAAGGCAAGCAGAATATAATGAGATAGGATTATTGATGATAAGGCTGGATGCAAGAGATGACGGAGATCTTCGGTAGATTATACAGTTAAATGTCGAACCAGTGGTAGGGAATGTTTTTATGTTTTCCTGATGGTGGAGAAGACAGATATCTATGTTCAGTTCTGTGGTTTGAGTATATTAAAGAGCTGAAGTTCAGGAGAGAATAACTCTGCGGTTTTGCGGAATATATAGATCTGCACACAGATAGTAACATAGAGTCCAGACAATGAGAAATAAGAGTGAGACAATGCTCTAATAAAAAACATGGCTGATCAGCGACTGACTCCAGAACTGTATATAGTCTAGATACAGGTGATATTAAGGAAGATGGAGCCTGTAGCTGAAATAGCTAAAATCAGAACGATACAAGTAGTATATCCAAGTGCTGCAAGTGGCCCAGTTGATGGAGCCCAACTGGAGTAAGTGATGGAGGCTGGATGCAGTAACAGATTCCAGTGGTGGGATACTACACACATAGGGTGGTACACATGGTACAGTCTGGATCCAGAATATGATATAAGATGGATACAGCATTACGAACCAATCAGATGATGTAGCTTGGCTACTGCAGATGTTAATTAGTCTGATGCCTGGCACAGCGATAGAACTGAGTGAGCAGGCTGCCTATGTAATGCCGATAAAAGAGTCTGAGTTCAGGAGCTAACATGGAGCAAATCTGGAGCAAACAGCACTGCAGGTAACTAAAAAAATCCCCTGCATTTCCTATGATTTAATTTGATATTTTAACCTCTGGAATGCCAGAGATTTCTCCAGCACATTGTCTGCATTGCATTGGTTAAAGGGATAGTAATACTTCGTTTTAACTTTATTTTATTTTGTAGGCCTTAAAAAAACATGAAGAACGATATAAGTCTTATCTCTCAAACCTTTATGGTTTATGAGATATTCACAAGCAAAGTTCCCCTCCCCACCCCTTTTACCTAGTGTAAGCCATCTCTTCTCAGATGTGGAATCCAGTCCATAGACCAGACAGATAACAGAAGGGGACAATTTTCTTTGTATGAAAACAATGAAAGCCCTTCCCCCCTTGACAAGTTTTTCAGCTTTTTCCATTATCTTAATTGAAGATTGTCCCTCTCTGCAGTCTACCTGGGCATCTCCCTTCTGATCTGGCTGAACAGGGGGGGGATACTTTGTTTGTGAATATGTCTTAAACCATAAAGGTTTCAGAGATAAGACTTATATCATTCTTCATGTTTTTTTAATGCCTACAAAATAAAAAAAAAGTTAAAATGAAGTATTACTATCCCTTTAAGAGCCCCACTTAAATCAATGTGAATATGTATTTGTCCTTGTGGCGCAGTTAGCGCCCTTTGAGCTCAGATTCAGTAGAAGAGCCAGTGATTGAGCTATGCAGGGGTCACGGCTCACGGATCTTCAGCTGGGCAGGCCTGGCTGCTTGCAGATGTGGGTTTGGCTGTTTATCTGGGGGGGCTAAGCAGGATTTCCAGCCAACATGGGCAGGAGGTGATGAACTGGCGGGAGTAGCAGGAGCCCCAGCCCTTGGCGAAGCTGATGCGCACACTGTGGGGATCGCAGGGACCGTCCCCCAGGACAGAGCTGCGGGATACACTGACCACTCGCTCCATATCGAACACTTTGATGGAGTATCCAGGCAGCACCTTGTGCACGGACTGACCACGAGCACTCACAGAAGCCAGGGTGGGCGAGTTGACAAATATGGGGTGTTCGCTGCGGTTATACACCCACACCCCGTCCTGTTCATAGCTGAGGGTTAAGCCTTGTCCGATCTTCATCCTCGTGCGTCTTACTGTCTCGTTACGGGTTTCAGAGCCCAGGTATCCTAAGCAGAAGCCGCTGCCCTTGGGAAGGTCATGGAAGATATGCACAGAAGGCTCGCTCACGTTGTACAGACGCCCCACGCGTGTGCGGTGCTCCCAGTAAGCCAGTTTGCACCAGTAGCCATCTTTGTTGGTGCTTCTGGACAGAGTAGTGTCTGGAAAAAAAATGAGGAGGAATATCATAACGGTAGAGACAATAAGGACAGAGAAGCAGGATCATAAAGCACTACTCACTCACACTGTATTGGTGCAAAATAGATCATGTATAACACAGGACTAAACTGTAAGGACAGAGATGCAGGATCATAAAGCACTACTCACACACACTGTATTGGTGCAAAATAGATCATGTATAACACAGGACTAAACTGTAAGGACAGGATCATAAAGCACTACTCACACACACTGTATTGGTGCAAAATAGATCATGTATAACACAGGACTAAACTGTAAGGACAGGATCATAAAGCACTACTCACACACACTGTATTGGTGCAAAATAGATCATGTATAACACAGGACTAAACTGTAAGCTCCTTGTAGCAGATCTCTCATATACATCTCCATGGGGCAGGTCTACCATTATCTCACATGACTGTATATGAAATGTTCATCATACATATAGCTTACACCAGTTCACAATACAGATTGACACATTACCAGAACAGGGCTAAACTATTTTTTAGGTGCATTTATCAAATGTCATCAGGGTGTCGATAGTCTTTTTAGGTGAACTTGCCACCGACACAGTAGGCCTTTTCCCATAACCTAAAGAGGAGCAATTCTGGAGCAAACCATCTGCCCCACAGGAGAAAAATGAAAATTCCCAGTGACATAATTACAGTTTTTAACCCCTTGAATGCTAGAGAGGTCGTCAATGCAATGCTTTCCATTGCTACAGAAATCTCTGGAAAGCCCCATTTAAATCAAAGGGAGTTTTAGTAAATGATATTTGTCCACTATAGAGCAGTTGTTTATTTCCATAACTTCTGCCCCTTTTTCTATATGCAGGCAGCCCTCAGGGAGAAATGTATCAAATAATGATATCTGGGAGATACAAGAAAGGTACATCCACAAGTAAGAAGAATTTCAGGACCCCCGAAAAGACCACTACTGGAATATGACCCCTCTCCCAGGACTCACCATGAAGGCCTCGAATGTTGCAGTAGGTGCTTCCCTGGTTTGGGTAGGGAGTACAGGGTTCAGTCAGGACTGCCCGGGGCGGCTCTCGCACCTTGATGGATAATGGGGTGGAGAGGTCTGTAACAAAGGGAGGGGGGAACAAAGATGTAATAATAAATGTGGGGGCAGGAGAAAGGAAAATTCTAGCAAGGTACAGGCAAATAAGCTATCCAAATTAATAGATTAAACTAGACATTACAAAAATATATAAAATGGCAAATAAACTGGTCAACTTCGTATAAAAACTGGACATTACAGCAATATATAAACTGGTAAATAAACTTGCCAAATCCAATATAATAATTCGCTAATGTATGTTTGTCAGAATTTGTCATGCGCAGTACAGACTGCCCGCCCCGCAGATAACGGAGCGGGGCGCTCCGAATTCAGACCGTAATGCTACGGTCTGAATTTGGAGTGATCCGTTATCCGCCGCGGTGCGAGCAGTCTGTACTGCGCATGACTGCACCGCGGCCGTTGCTGCCTGGCACTGTGGCCCATGTACACGGGCTGTTCAGCTAGTTAGTATATAATCTGGATATTACAGCAAGATATAAACTGACCAAAGCAATATATGAACTGGACATCTAGCAATAAATAAACTTGTCACCATAAACTAGAAGTTGAGTGCAGGGCATTCCGATTATGCTGGCCATGTCCACAATGCAGCACAGTGGGTGTGGTTTCTACATTTTCTAGGTGGCTGCCTATTCCACCTAATGAGAAATCTAACCCTGTTTACAGAAGGCCCATTGCAATGCCTACATCCACCCATATAGTTCCTTGCCCCATTATCCTGGCCCATTTCCTGATTGTCCTTCCGCACCCTGCTGACCTGGAGCTGCCAACCGGCTGAAGTGGTAGGGGTTACAGCAGAGGGAGGTCCCCTCACTGCCTTTCCTCCAGAAGTTTTCACATTGGATCAGCCTCTTGAGCTCTGCCCCATGTCTGAGGTCTGGCCAGCGATACAGCTTGCAAAGGAGCACCTGGGGAGCCAGTGCTTGTTTCCCACTCCTCGAATCCCATGGAAACCAGACACAACCACAATCCCAGCGTCCCTTGCTCTCCACCGCCTCCGCCAGCTGCCATAGCTGCTCATTTTTCAGTTTCTTGAAGAGTTGGTGGACTGTAGGCCGCAGGGCATTCTGCAGTTCCTCGGGGCTGGGAGGTGCCCCCTCCCCCTGACCCCGGCTGGGCGTGGTGCACCGCTGTCTCCAAAGTTGCCTTGCAGAGACAGACCGGCGAGAACGGAACATAAGATGAAGCCAGGAACTTTGCACAGTCCCAAGCACGGACTGCGGAAGCAGGATAACCTGTGGGGAAACAGACAGCAGAGTGTGATTGGATGACAGAGTAAGGATAACCTGTGGGGAAACAGACAACAGAGTGTGATTGGACTACAGAGGCAGGATAATCTGTGGGGAAACAGACAGCAGAGTGTGATTGGACTACAGAGGCAGGATAATCTGTGGGGAAACAGACAGCAGAATGTGATTGGACTACAGAGGTAGGTAAAACAAAGAACAGAGTATGCTTGGACTGCGGTGGTGCAGATGTGTGTGTGTACGTGAGTGTGTCTGTACGCTGGTTGCATGTGCTAAAATGTATGTATCTATAGGTGTGTGTCTATGTGCCACTATAGAAAAAGAAGAGAAACAGGAAAGCAAAACAGAGCCCGCTGTGTAATATTTTTATTATTATTTGACACAAATTGTAATTAAAACAATAGTTCCCCTTCCCAGCTCCACCACTGACAGTAAAGTAATGGTAAGGGATTGTGGGGCCGGGAGATTGGCACCAGAACGAGGCAGCAAGTTCACAGCCTGGACTGACCGGAGTCTCTCCGACTTGACGTTATCGTGGGGAGGCGGCCTGGAGCTTAGCGTGGACACCAGAGAAGGTGCGGCACGGTTGTAGCCCCACACCTGCTGGCTTATGATATCATGGAGTTATTTGTTTTGTACTTCTTGTGAGTAAATCCCCTGAAGGGGAACTATTGTTTTTATTACGATTTGTGTCAAATAATAATAAAAATACTACACTTTGAGTGGGCTCCATTTGGCTCTCCTGTTCCACTTCTTTTGCTGCAATTGTTTTACTACTTGGCACTGCTTGTATACAGGATCTGAGTATTGGGTGCCTGAATGAACTATTTACTTTGAGTTACTGTGGACTTTATATATATATATATATATATATATATATATATATATATATACTGATTAGGCTTGAGCACTATAATGATTGTTTTTGTATGTGCCACTATGTCTATATGTATGTTTGTTTTTGTGTACGTGTGTCTACTACACAGTAACAGCTAATGAAGAAAAGACATGTATCCATCGAGGTCAACCTGTCGTATCACCCTTGGTTTTGTGGTCCAGAAAAAGGCAACACCACCCCCTTGGAACCATTCTCAGTTATGTACCAAGTGAGTAAAAACAACATTCCTTCCTAACACCAAAAGTCAGGAGGATATTTCTCTGGTTCAGAATCCTCTCTGCATTGAAACCATCCATCATATTTATCTACATTGTTCCGAGATAAAGAGGTGTCCAGTGTCCAGTATGTTTTTGAAAGTATCTGCATTATCTTCCAGTGCAACCTCCCGAGGCAAGGATGTCCACGTCCTTACAACCCTCAGTGTAAAAAAAACAAAAAAATTCAAACAAACCCTGTCTTTGTTATATTCAAACATGCCTTTCCTCTAATCTTAAAGGATACCCACCCCACACACATTTTTTTACTCAGCTATTTGAGTGAAGATCATGGGCGTCCACATACAGGCTGGGCAGGCTGACCTGGGGGTCACGTTATAGCTTTGAACCCCGCCCCCCCTCCACAGAAACATTTCTGTGGATGCCCATGGTGATGAGTTCCTCAGAGTGTGTCTTGTATTGGTTTTGAATGTGTTTGAAATGGCAATTATACCACCCCTTAAAAGACACCTTTTATTTAATCTAAACAAACCCAGTGTGGCTAGTCTCGCTTTATAACTAAAACCTTTCAATCACTTTATCATGTGTAATTTTGTCATTATTCCAGTTCAATATATTTTTTTTAAGAATGGGTAACCAAAACTGTACCCCATATCTTAGATGAAGTCTTACCAAGGTTTATAAGGGGAATTTTGTTTACTTAACACAGTGGAACAGAGTGACCATGGTGTAAAGTATCCTCCTGCAGGAGAGCAGGGAGCTTGCCTCAAAAGGCTCTGTGGAGTCAAAGACTCCCTCATTACACCACTTTACCACTACCAGACATGCTCAGATTTAACAAATAGCAAAGATTAAAAAAAACAAAAAACAGAAAAGAGGCAGGAAGAGGGCTACCTAAACCCAAGAATCCAAAGGACCTCCCTGCCTGAACTCAAACAACTTGTTTTTCTCTAGGAGAGAAGTCCAGTGTTACATACTGACAAAGAAAAAAGGATTTATCTGTAAATACACAAAAATCCACCCACACAGTTCCAACAGCCTGTAGGGTCTTCCTTCCATAACTGGCTTCAGCCGAAGCCAGAACATTGACATGGTACTTTTAACAAACTTGTGGAGGTGGACATATTGCTGCTGTGTAGAAGCACAATGCAAATGCCTGGTGTCATGTTCTGCCCCCTTTTTTTTTTTGCAATTCGTCTGGTTTTTCATTTGTTTTTCCTGATCCTGGTTCCCCTTCTTGTCTTGTGTCTGCCCTGAGCCTTTATAGAGCCTCTGCACTTTTGGGCGGGGAGTTATCAAAGTGTTCCAGGTTGTGACCCTGGGTTTCCTGTTTTGTTCCTGAGTGTTGGTTTGTGTATTGACCTGGCTCTTCCTGCGACTTCCCTCCTGTTCTGAGACTTGGTACATGGTATTTGATATCCTGTTACTGACTTTGGCTTAGCGGATTCAACCATTCCTGCATCTGCTGCCTTGTACGGCGTTGCCCGGCCTTTCCTGATCTTGCTTGTCTGACTTCCGGCCTGTTTTGACCTTGGTGGGCTTCTATCTCCCTGACCTCCAGTCCGACTTTGTTCTCTGTTTTCTCAGTCAAGCTCCAGACCTCAGTGTTCCTGTACAACAACTATGACTATACTGAAAGTGGGTTATTTTCAGTATCCTCTTAGACCTCAGTGCGTAGCTGCTGTTCTCTGGGTTGTCATCCACGGTGTAGTCCGGCTCCTCCGGTCGGCACTAATCTTGCCTTATGGCCAGCATCTCTAACTCAGTTAAGGCTGCAGCGAGGCAACCCAGGCTAGCTAGCTACGTACTCGCTCCATAGAATGAGCTGTAACCGTAAAGGGGACAGGCCTATTTCCTGAGGGTGTAGGCCTGGAGAATGGTAGAATTAGACCAGGAAACCACTGTCACTTGAGACACAACTGTGCCTATGTGAGGGCCCTGATGAATGACAAAAGGCAAGTCTGAACTGCAGAATGGCTTAGGTAGAGAAACACAGCACCACAAGAACCTACTATGACCAAGCAATGAAGCGCCTTCTCTTGTGCGTTAGAAGGAGCCAAACAAAGAAGAACAACATTCTGGAAAATGAGACACTCAGAAACCTTACAGGAGCCCTCAAACCACCATAGCAGAATGAAAGATCTGGAAGGGAGGTTTACAAACCCTGTAGTTTGGCTACATGCCAAAGGGAGAGACAGAGGCTTAACAATGAATCCTTCCAAAACACTCCCAAAATCAAGGTCAAGTTCTAAGTGGGAGTGGGATCCAGAAATACTAGGTAAGCGCGAGCCACCCCCTGCACACAGGACGCACATCCAGTAATAAGGCAATATGCCTTGGAAATGACACAGAGCACAAATCAGGACCTTCACAGAGCTAAGACGAAGCCCTTTCTTAAGACCATCCTGAAGACAAAAGGGACGCAGCTGTGACCCTTGGTCTTCACACCCCTTGAAGAATAAGGACCACAGTCTACAGTATGCCTTGAATGACACCGACTTGTGAGCCATCATCATAGTGAAAAAGACAGAATCAGAGGAACTTTTCTCCCTCTTGGCTTCAAGAGCCAAGCCGTCAATACCAACAGCACCACCTCTGGGACACATAAAGGTCCCTGACTAAAGACGGCCAGAAGGAATGGAAGGTGAAAAAGGTCCAGCTAAGGAAACAGTGAGAAGAACTTAAAACCAGTGAGCAGAATCACATGAGCCCTCTCTCTACACGTTCCTTAATACCAGGATAATCAGAGGAAACACATATTCTAGAAGAAACGTCCACATAATGACGCGCTCACGAAAGAATGACAAGGGTCTGGGGATCAGCAACAAAACAGGGAAAACCTGTGATTCAACCTAGAGGTCAAACCATGGCTGGAAGGCTAAGGCCATCCCAGTAAGTCTGGCAGAATAAAAAAAAAGCCACTTCATTAAGATACTCATTAGCCTCAAGAATCTCAGAAACAGCCAAAACAACCTCCACATGGCCAACCTCTAAAAGTTGTATACCGAAGACATAAATGGAACTAGTCTACAAAACTTGCAGTAAGGAGAGAATTCAGGAACCTACTGTCAGCATTCCTGCCTTTTCTCCTCCTGGCCACTGGTGTCAGTATTTTCCCTGGATTTTCTCTCCTGGCCACTGGTTTCAGTATTGTTTGCTGACCATTATGTCCTTCCTAATGTCCCTTCTATCATTTCTGTTTCCTTTATATACCCCTCTCCTTCCTGTGCGTGATCTAAACGGTCCTTTATTGGTTTCTTGACCTAGCTCCTGCCTGCTGGTGTCTTGACCTTGTTGCCTGTGCAGTTGTAGGCTCTCTTTCTGACCCGACTACTCTCTGCCTGGAGATTAGGATTTGATGCAACCCGCCTGTTGATGACTCTCTTTCTGTACCAACTACTTTTCTGCCTGCCAAAATGGATTTGATGCTGCCCATCTGTTATCAACACTCCTGCTATACTATATCTCCCTGGAGACTTATCCTGTGGATAAGGTCATTCCCTACTCATCTCTTCTGCTGGGGTGCTCTATACTTGGTTTGATCTTACCAGGGGTATTGTCGTGCTCTAGCGACGCCCAGTAGTGCCAAACACTAGCCTTCACTCTCCCCCACAGGAAAACTAGTGTTACTCCTGAAGAGTTATCCTGGTGCAGATCACCAGCTCCTCTGGTGGATGCTATCCAGCCTTGTAGCTAGCAACTGTAGTACAACTCCACCCGCAGAACAACCCATCTGTGAGTAGCCCACATGCACAAGTTTCGATCTTTAGCATCGATTGCTAGCACTTGTTCTTGTATGTGAGTCCTAGTGATTCTGACACATCTACTGGATGCGTAAGTTCAGAGCATCTGTAAGGGGCAGTTCTGTAAGCTTAGAATGGGGCGAGAAATAGGAGAGGGCACTGTTGGTGGTAGGTTGCCAACTGCAGTAGAGCATCAAGAGAGAGAGAAATATAAGAGAAAATTGTCTACAAAGGTGATTTCCCTTCCTTCAGAACCGTCTGGTTCAAGGACTGACGGCGAAGGGAAAGCAGCATCTAGTAACATTCCAAAAAGCATCTAGGAAAACAAATTTGAGTCAGAAGATTCAAAGCCCCTAAAGGTCTAGAAACATGTCTGTGCTTAGACGCTCACAAGATCACGCAGGGTAATCCCCAGGAGTAAACGAGGACTCAAAAATAGTCCTAAACAGAAGAATCCCCCTGCATCCGGAGTGGGATGAACATGATGGTCCTTGTGCCAGAACTCAAGGTCCCATTAACAGAAGAATGGCTATTATCCATTGAATAAATAGGAGCTTTACTTCCTGCAGGCTCCCATTCAGGAGAAGAGGGGCCTGCAAGTTGCTGCGTAGGGGCCTCAGAAAAATAGAGAGACAGAATGTAGTAGCAAAGTCCCTTAGAAGACCAGTCTGACATGTTTAAAACTTGTCCATATTTCCTTGTGCTCAGATATAGCCAAGAGATGCAAAACTAAATAAAGAACAGAAATGTATTATAAACCACTTACCTGCCTGAATGGAATAAAGCAGAATGTCAGGAGGAAGAATCCAGATTCATGTGATTTAAGTAGCAGGAAAGGAGGAAGCAGTGTAAGAACAGAACATCACCTTCCTGCTCCTGGAGCCCAGGAAACCAGGCCTTATAGGAAATGTAGTTCTGTTTACATTACAAAATGAAGATGACATAGTGCTTCTCTAGCTGTAACATTCGATAGCTGCCCCACAGAGAGTGTGTGTGTGTGTGCGGGGGGGTTCCCAAGGGCATCTCTTTACTGTAGTAAGAAAGTGTAGAAGAATAAGCCTTCCCCCCACCACCACAGGAATCCACCTGGTGCAGCAGAAAATTACAATGGCAAGGTCTATGCGCCATCCAATATGGCCACTGCACCTAACTGTTTCTTAAAGGGATAGTAATACTTCGTTTTATCTTTATTTTATTTTGTAGGCATTAAAAAACATGAAGAACGATGTAAGTCTTATCTCTCAAGCCTTTATGGTGTGAGAGATATTCACAAACAAAGTTTCCCCTCCCGCCCCTTTTACCTAGTGTAAGCCATCTCTTCTCAGATGTGGAATGCAGTATTACTCTTGTAGTTCAAGAGTAATTCAATGATAAAGTATCCCTCTCCCATCCCTTTTACTGATGTAACAATGCTCAGCCAGATCAGAAGGGAGGTGCCCAGGTAGACTGCAAAGAGGGACAATCTTCAATTAAGATAAGGGAAAAACCTGAAAAGCTTGTCAAGGGGGGCAGGGCTTTCATTGTTCTCATAGGAAGAAGATTGTCCCCTGCTGTTATCTGTCTGGTCTATGAACTGGATTCCACATCTGAGAAGAGATGGCTTACACTAGGTAAAAGGGGCGGGAGGGGAAACTTTATCATTCAGTTACTCTTGTACTACAACTCTGACAGTAGTGAAATGACACTCTCTATGGCTCAAATACAATGAAGATTAATTGGAGCTGCTGTTTTTGTGAAACATATCCTTGGGTGTATGTCATCCAGTCCAGGGAGGAGATGCAGTAAGGGTTAACAAGGGCGCTGGATGGTGATGTTGTGTTGGATCTACGAACTAACGTGTCTTTGCCATATCCCCTTCAATCCTCTATTAATCCTCCATGCCTTGGAACAGGTTTATGATTTTGGACTGAACACATCAACAATGGCTGATTTCCATATGAGAATACATGTTAATGAGCCATTTCCATATGGGAATGCAGATTAATGAGACACTGTCCTATTCATGTGGGTGTGTTTATATGTTAATATGCCTGTTCGCTACATGCACTAAACACCGGTAGCAGCCTTGCTGCTGGAGTTCACAGTCCCAGAATCACCTACCTGAGGCTGGAGGTGTTGGAATGTCCCTGTAGTTTCCTATGCATTAGGAACACTCAGCCAATCATAAGCATGGAGGGTTTGTCAGACTCCTGGCGATGTGCAGGGATGCCCTCCCTTACACAGTACTGGCCAGTGCACACCCCTATGACACTATGATCTGGTCCGTTCCCCTTCTAAGCAAGTGGGGAAGCAGAGGATGTTCTCAGACTTCATGGTTGTCTACCGCTGGCGCTGTGTAAAGGAGAATATCCATTCCACATCCCCAGCAGTCTGACAGCCCTGTATGCTAATGGGGACCCCCCCCACCTTGAATACTAATTCTTAGTGCATATGGCTGTCCGTCTACATCGCTATGATGATGTGCTCTCCACACATCGCCAGACATACATCGCCACAGCACTGAAACCAACGGCATCCCCCACAGTTGTTTTATTCACCTTAACCTTTTCAAGTCTCTTTTGGACTCTATCCTAAGTTACCCAGGTACATGATGGAGGAAAAGTTGAGCTTCGGTTTGCCCAAAGTCTGTCATTGTTGCTTAATTTGCATATACAGAAGAAAGGAATCTGTTTAAATTGCCAACCATTGTCTTATTCTAATTAATTCACTGTCTTAAATGGATAGTAGTGTTTAAAAAAAACATCAGCTCCAATTAATCTTCATAGTATTTGGGCCATGGAGAGTGTTATTTCAATACTGTCAGAGTTGTAGTACAAGAGTAATTGAATGATAAAGTATCCCCCTACTGCCCCTTTTACCTAGTGTAAGTCACCTCCCCTCAGATGTGGAATCTGGTCTCTTGACAGCAAGGGACAATCTTCTTACTGTGATCATAAGGAATACACTAACCCCCTTGACAGGTTTTTCCTTATGATCAGTGAAGATTGTCCCTCTCTGTGATCCATCTGGGCAGTCTTGTTGCTGAGGTGAGCAGTGTTACATCAGTAAAGGGTCGGGAAGGGGATACTTTATCATTCAATTACTCTTGTACTACAACTCTGACAGGATTGATATAACACTCTCCATGGCCCAAATATTATGATGAATAATTAGAGCTGTTTTTATTGTGAAACATTACTATCACTTAAATCTTATGCAGGACAATAACTTTTATCCTTTGGCAATGTATATATTTGTTAATGTTTTAGGATGTGTCTTGCTGTCTTTTGCAGTTCCTCTCTCTTTTTTCCTTTCTGGCTAGTCTAGTTGCTTGTTTACAGATGTTATTGTATTCTTTATATGTTTTAAACAATGCGTCTGACCCCTCTGATTTAAACAATTTTAAAGACTGCTTCTTCCTTCCCATTTCCCAATGAAACTTATTGTGAAGCCAAATCATTCTAGATCTGTCCCATTTGTATTTACATACCAACAATGGTGTACCCTTTAAAACTGCTATTAGCACTGCAAAGTAAGCCTTTTTAACTCCTTAAGGATCATTGCCGTGCCAGGACCGTCACGGCGGTCTGGCACTTAAAGGGATAGTAATACTTCATTTTAACTTTATTTTATTTTGTAGGCATTAAAAAAACACGAAGAATGATATAACTCTTATATCTCAAACCTTTATGGTTTAAGAGATATTCACAAACAAAGTATCCCCCCCCTGTTTAACCAGGTCAGAAGGGAGGTGCCCAGGTAGACTGCAGAGAGGGACAATCTTCAATTAAGATAAGGGAAAAACCTGAAAAACTTGTCAAGGGGGGAAGGGCTTTCATTGTTTTCATACAAAGAAAATTGTCCCCTTCTGTTATCTGTCTGGTCATACAACCTGATCCACATCTGAGAAGAGATGGCTTACACTAGGTAAAAGGGGCGGGGAGGGGAACTTTGCTTGTGAATATCTCATAAACCATAAAGGATTGAGAGATAAGACTTATATCATTCTTCATGTTTTTTTAATGCCTACAAAATAAAATAAAGTTAAAACGAAGTATTACTATCCCTTTAAGGACCAATGATGGTCCTGGCACGGCATGGAGTTCAGGGCTCCCGGCGCGGCTGCACGCCCCTCCGGAAGCCCTGAACTGGAAGCCATAATAATAAAAAAATGCCCCGTGGTCCGCAAATGCCGGCCGTACGGGATTCCGCTGGTCCTTAAGGGTTTAATGTTGAATGTTTTAGCTGTGTCCATACTTATGTGTTTCTAATAGCAAATTTAAAAGGATATCATATTATGGTCACTGCAAACCAAATGTTCCTTTACCTGTATATTGTAAACATTTCAGAATTATTTGAGACAACTGTGCCCAACATGGCCTCCTTCCTAGTTGGCTCCTCTACTAGTTAGACATGAAGCTGTTATTAGGTATATTTATTACATTATTTCCTTTGCTTGTGGTAGAAGACTCATTACAGGGTAGTTGAAAACTCCTATAAATTATTACATTTCCTGGCTACGAAGCCTTAGAGATTTTCAGTATCAGTTGGGCTTTTTTGAAACTCCCCAATATTAAACATGCTTTTCATATGTTTATCCCTACTTTGAGAGTTTGTGTGTGTCTGTCTAACGGAGTGGTAAGCAACCGATTGCCCTCTAGGAGTTGTTGGACTACAACGTCCATCATCCTCAGTCAATTCCATCTAATGTTTCTATAGAACTTCCATCATCCTAAGCCAAAGTTATTGCTAGTGACAGCTGTAGATTCTCATGTACACGACCTCTGCTCTTGTCCTGCTATGGTTCCTGCATTATGTATGTTTTACACTGTATGAATCCACCCTATATAGAACAATTCATTTCCTCTACCTGGAGTCACAGAACACAGGCTCCCTGGACACTACATTGCTTTCACACTAGCAGTAAATGGGGTAACACACTCACCTCCAATATCTCAGTCACAGTTCAGATAAGATTGCAGATCAAGCTCAAAGTGAAACCTTCCATAGTGTGAGCAGTACAATTATATGGACTCCATCTCCTGATAACAGAACACATAGAGTGAAATCATTACCAATGCATCCTTATCTGTGCATAAAATGAGTTGTGTCTCAGTAATTCGTTTCACAACACAGGGACCGTCATCAGGAAGCTAAAGATGTGCAATTTTGGGGCACATCAGCTGCACCATAGGGAGCAAATAACAATTCCCCAAATTTCCATTGAATTGGGGCCTTTAACCACCTTTAAAGCTAAAGAGGTATCTGACACAGTGCAAATCAACAGATTGTATACCTCTCTAGCATTCAAGGGGTTAAAAGCCCCATTTAAATCGATGACAATTTTCATGGTTCCCCTACAGCGCATCTGGTTTAGCCCAGATTTGCAGATTTAAGCCTGATGAATACGGCCCTTGGGGATGTGTGCTGGAAGATAAAGGAGATCGATTCTGGGGCAAATCAACTCCGTCACAGGAGGCACATCAACATCTCTCCTGTTATAAATCTTCTCCTCCTTTTTTTAACCCTTTGAGTGCCAGAGTAGTACGGAATGCATTGCAAAGCAATGCATTCCATACCACTCTGGCACTCAAAGGGTTAAACTTTGTTTTTATTAAAGATTTAAAATATAATTAATAACAGTCACAAGAAAGTCTGAAAATTAGAACATGTAAAATAAAATATGGATGAAAAGTATGTTATATATTTTTCAAAAAAATTAAGTTTTTACCATAAGGGCTGTTTAAAGCCAAATGACAAATGATTTAGGTAAATTAGAAGAATGGACAAGAGTGTGGCAGCTGCAGTTTAATGTTGATAAATGTAAAATAATGCACTTGAGACACAAAAATCCAAAGGAAAAATATACTATTAAGGGTACTGTGCTGTCAGAGACAACAGAGGAAAGGGATTTGGGAGTAATTATTTCTAATGACTTAAAGGTAGGCAGGCAATGTAATAAAGCAGTGGGGAATGCAGGCAGGGTGCTGGGTGGTATAGCTAGGGGCATTAGTAGCAGAAAGAGGGAAGTGGTCATGTCAGTCTACAGAACTCTAGTTAGACCTCACCTAGAGTATTGTGTACAGTACTGGAGACCTAGAGTATTGTGTACAGTACTGGAGACCTAGAGTATTGTGTACAGTACTGGAAGTTCTGGCACTGTATCAGCCATGGTGAGGGCAGTCTGTACTGTGCATGACTGCCCGCGACCGGCTGGCACTGTATCAGCCACGGTGTGGGCAGTCTCTACTGTGCATGACTGCCCGCGACCAGCTGGCACTGTATCAGCCATGGTGAGGGCAGTCTGTACTGTGCATGACTGCCCGCGACCGGCTGGCACTGAGGCCCGTGTACACGGGCTCTTCAACTAGTATATATATATATGTAAAAGAGGAAGCATCATTAGACTGTTCTAAATGAAATATTTGTCTTTAGATATCATTATATCGGCGCTGCCGAAGAGCTGCATCTGGTCAAGCGACCAGAATCTGCTTCTGACAGCTTTACAGCTCATCAAGCAGAAAGGGGAGGGACCAGAGAACTTTATTTTCCTCTATCTCTCAAACCAGAACGATTTGAGAGATACGAATAAGTACAAGTACTCTCTTTTAATTGTATATACCATATAGTTAATACTTTTTTTCTGAAATTACTATCCCTTTAAGTTATGGTTGCTATCACTACCTACTCACTACGCAGACAAAGCTACTATAAAAAATGTTACATTCTAACCCTGGCTAAAAGGATTTTGTGTTCTGTAATACTTTTTGAATGAAGAACCCCTAGCAGTGAGAAAAGCCTTGCGTTACTCTGTTGGAAATGCCCAATAGTGCATATGTCTATTTATATATCCAAAGCCAACGATGGGAATAGTGTCACCATAAAATAAAATTGCCACAAAAAATAAATTGTTACACTTGATCAGTTGCTAAGATGCACATTTTGTTTTGTAATAACTTTTGAATAAAGAATCTCTTAGCAACGTGAGTACTCTTGAATTACTCGGCTGGGAAAGGTCAACAACACATGTATATTTCTATTATAATAGGAATCCCTATTCTTCTACATCACGTTCACTATACTGTGGTGTATGTGAGTAACTGTCCTTCTGAGCCCTCTGTCTGTAGACAATACAGGGAGGTATGACATACTAATAACAATAGACGTGATATACTAATAACAATAGACATTTATATACTAATAACAATAGACATTTATATACTAATAACAATAGACACAGCCCTAGCACCTAACCATGGGGGGCATTTACTAAGCGGTGAGAAAGAGGAGATAAACTGGAGAAATCATCTCCACTTTATCTCCAGTTCCTATGTTATTCTATAGAGCCGATGCACTAGGAAGTCTCCAACTTTGTATAGGCTCCATAGAATAATATAGGAACTGGAGAACTGATTAAACTGGAGAAGTCATCTCCACTTTATCACTGCTTAGTGAATCTCCCCCCATGTGTCTGTCCTTTTACCTTCCTTAATATGGCCAAGAGACGTACATAGAGGGGACAGGTATATGTGTGTCAGGGGAGGGTGAGGGGTGTTACTGGATGTGGGGGAAAGAGGCAGCACAGAACTAGAGGCAAGGGATGAGAGATTTATAGCACTATATAGGTAGAGAGATGTTATACCCTTAACATGAAAAAATAGGTATAATGTAGGGACTTTTCTTGCTAAGTTGAACAAGGATATTACCACCAGTCTTGGGAGATGTTTTATTCAAAAGTTATTACTAAGCAAATCTGCAGGGCTTTTTTATTATTTTCTTTTGTGTGTGTGTGTGTGTGTGTGTGTGTGTGGTGGTGGGGGGGGGGGGGGTTGTTAATGGACTTTACAGTTTCTAGAGGTGTTGTCACTCTTGATGTCTATGAAGTATTTTTGTCAGTGACAATAGCTTTAGAGGCAACAAATTGTAGCATCAGCAAAATAAAATGGGAAGTCCAGTTACCAGTTCCCAAAATACACATTTGATCTCTAATAACTTTTGAATGATGAATTTTCCATAATAATACGTGTTTGTTATCCCTTTAGAAGAGAAATGGGAGAAGTATATAGAAGAAGTATATAGAAGGCAAAAAAGGAGAAATTTATATGGGTGCAGAGATAAAGGTAGGATATATTTATATGGGTGCAGAGATAAAGGAGGATAGATTTATATGGGTGCAGAGATAAAGGGAGGATAGATTTATATGGGTGCAGAGATAAAGGGAGGAGAGATTTATATGGGTGCAGAGATAAAGGGAGTATAGATTTATATGGGTGCAGAGATAAAGGTAGGATACATTTATATGGGTGCAGAGATAAAGGGAGGATAGATTTATATGGTGCAGAGATAAAGGGAGGATAGATTTATATGGGTGCAGAGATAAAGGGAGGATAGATTTATATGGGTGCAGAGATAAAGGTAGGATACATTTATATGGGTGCAGAGATAAAGGAGGATAGATTTGTATGGTGCAGAGATAAAGGAGGATAGATTTATATGGGTGCAGAGATAAAGGGAGGAGAGATTTATATGGGCGCAGAGATAAAGGGAGGATAGATTTATATGGGTGCAGAGATAAAGGAAGGATAGATTTATATGGTGCAGAGATAAAGGGAGGATAGATTTATATGGGTGCAGAGATAAAGGGAGGATAGATTTATATGGTGCAGAGATAAAGGAAGGATAGATTTATATGGGTGTAGAGATAAAGGGAGGATAGATTTATATGGGTGCAGAGATAAAGGGAGGACAGATTTATATGGGTGCAGAGATAAAGGGAGGATATATTTATATGGTGCAGAGATAAAGGAAGGATAGATTTATATGGTGCAGAGATAAAGGGAGGATAGATTTATATGGGTGCAGAGATAAAGGGAGGACAGATTTATATGGGTGCAGAGATAAAGGGAGGATAGATTTATATGGGTGTAGAGATAAAGGAAGGATAGATTTATATGGGTGCAGAGATAAAGGGAGGATAGATTTATATGGTGCAGAGATAAAGGGAGGATAGATTTATATGGGTGCAGAGATAAAGGGAGGATAGATTTATATGGGTGCAGAGATAAAGGGAAGGATAGATTTATATGGGTGCAGAGATAAAGGGAGGATAGATTTATATGGTGCAGAGATAAAGGGAGGATAGATTTATATGGGTGCAGAGATAAAGGGAGGACAGATTTATATGGGTGCAGAGATAAAGGAGGATAGATTTATATGGGTGCAGAGATAAAGGGAGGATAGATTTATATGGGTGTAGAGATAAGGGAGGATAGATTTATATGGTGCAGAGATAAAGGGAGGATAGATTTATATGGGTGCAGAGATAAAGGAGGATAGATTTATATGGGTGCAGAGATAAAGGAAGGATAGATTTATATGGTGCAGAGATAAAGGGAGTATAGATTTATATGGGTGCAGAGATAAAGGGAGGATATATTTATATGGGTGTAGAGATAAGGGAGGATAGATTTATATGGTGCAGAGATAAAGGGAGGATAGATTTATATGGTGCAGAGATAAAGGGAGGATAGATTTATATGGGTACAGAGATAAAGGAGGATAGATTTATATGGGTGCAGAGATAAAGGGAGGATAGATTTATATGGTGCAGAGATAAAGGGAGGATAGATTTATATGGGTGCAGAGATAAAGGGAGGATAGATTTATATGGTGCAGAGATAAAGGGAGGATAGATTTATATGGGTGCAGAGACAAAGGGAGGATAGATTTATATGGTGCAGAGATAAAGGGAGGATAGATTTAGATGGGTGCAGAGATAAAGGGAGGATAGATTTAGATGGGTGCAGAGATAAAGGGAGGACATATTTATATGGGTGCAGAGATAAAGGGAGGATAGATTTATATGGGTGCAGAGATAAAGGGAGGACAGATTTATATGGGTGCAGAGATAAGGGAGGATAGATTAATATGGGTGCAGAGATAAAGGGAGGATAGATTTATATGGGTGCAGAGATAAAGGGAGGATAGATTTATATGGGTGCAGAGATAAAGGGAGGACAGATTTATATGGTGCAGAGATAAAGGGAGGATAGATTTATATCAGTGCAGAGATAAAGGGAGGATAGATTTATATGGGTGCAGAGATAAAGGGAGGACAGATTTATATGGGTGCAGAGATAAAGGGAGGACAGATTTATATGGGTGCAGAGATAAAGGGAGGATAGATTTATATGGTGCAGAGGTGAAGGGAGGATAGATTTATATGGGTGCAGAGATAAAGGGAGGATAGATTTATATCAGTGCAGAGATAAAGGGAGGATAGATTTATATGGGTGTAGAGATAAAGGGAGGATAGATTTATATGGTGCAGAGATAAAGGGGGGATAGATTTATATGGTGCAGAGATAAAGGGAGGATAGATTTATATGGGTGCAGAGATAAAGGGAGGATAGATTTATATGGTGCAGAGATAAAGGAAGGATAGATTTATATGGGTGCAGAGATAAAGGGAGGACAGATTTATATGGGTGCAGAGATAAGGGAGGATAGATTAATATGGGTGCAGAGATAAAGGGAGGATAGATTTATATGGGTGCAGAGATAAAGGGAGGATAGATTTATATGGGTGCAGAGATAAAGGGAGGACAGATTTATATGGTGCAGAGATAAAGGGAGGATAGATTTATATGGGTGCAGAGATAAAGGGAGGACAGATTTATATGGGTGCAGAGATAAAGGGAGGACAGATTTACATGGGTGCAGAGATAAAGGGAGGACATATTTATATGGGTGCAGAGATAAAGGGAGGACAGATTTATATGGTGCAGAGATAAAGGGAGGATAGATTTATATGGGTGCAGAGATAAAGGGAGGACAGATTTATATGGGTGCAGAGATAAAGGGAGGACATATTTATATGGGTGCAGAGATAAAGGGAGGATAGATTTATATGGTGCAGAGGTGAAGGGAGGATAGATTTATATGGGTGCAGAGATAAAGGGAGGATAGATTTATATCAGTGCAGAGATAAAGGGAGGATAGATTTATATGGGTGTAGAGATAAAGGGAGGATAGATTTATATGGTGCAGAGATAAAGGGGGGATAGATTTATATGGTGCAGAGATAAAGGGAGGATAGATTTATATGGGTGCAGAGATAAAGGGAGGATAGATTTATATGGGTGCAGAGATAAAGGAAGGATAGATGTATACAGGGGCGGATTGTAGGGGAATACCAGCCCGGGCTCCCCCCCCACACACACACACTCCGGTGCGCACTGAAAATTTGGACAAACTGCAAGACAACTAACGCTGCCCGTTTCTATCCCCCTCCGATCCACTATGTCTTGAGCGCAGAATCTCTCTCTCTCCCCCTCCGGTGCGCACTGAAAGAATTGCAAATAAATTACAGCGCTGGCCATCTCTCTTCTCCACTAACTTCCTTTCATTCTGCACTCAAGGCACAGTGAAGCGGAGGGGGAGAGAGATGGCCAGCGCTGTACAGCACTTCTGTTTTAATTGCAGTTCTTTCAGTGCGCACCGGAGGGGGAGAGAGAGAGTCTGCACTCAAGACAAAGTGGCTCGCGATATAGCGGCCCACCGGGGGATGCCCGATCCCCTGATAGGACAATCCGCCCATGGATGTATATGGTGCAGAGATAAAGGGAGGATAGATTTATATGGGTGCAGAGATAAAGGAAGGATAGATTTACATGGTGCAGAGATAAAGGGAGGATAGATTTATATCAGTGCAGAGATAAAGGGAGGATAGATTTATATGGGTGCAGAGGTAAAGGGAGGATAGATTTATATGGTGCAGAGATAAACGGAGGACAGATTAATATGGGTGCAGAGGTAAAGGAGGATAGATTTATATGGGTGCAGTGTTAGAGGAGGATAGATTTATATGGGTGCAGTGATAAAGGAGGAGAGATTTATATGGGTACAGCATTAGAAGAGGAGAGGTATATATGGGTGCAGCGGTAAATGAGGAGAGATTTATGGGTGCAGCGTTAGAGATGGAAAGATTTCTATGGTACAGAGTTAGAAGAGGAGAGATTTATATGGGTGCTATGGGTTCAGCGCTAGAAGAGGAGAGATTTTTATGGGTGCAGAGATAAACGGAGAAAACATTTATATGGGTGCAGTTAAAGTTGGATTGATTTATATGGGTGCAGAGGTAAAGAAGGAGAGATTTATATGCGTGAAAAGGTAAAGAAGGAGAGATTTATATCAGTGCAGAGGTAAAGGAGGAGAGATTTTTATGGATGCAGAGTTAGATGAGGAGAGATTTATATGGGTGAAGAGGTAAAGGAGGAGATATTTCTATGGGTTCAGAGTTAGAAGAGGAAAAATTTATATGGGTGCAGAGGTAAACGGAGGATAAATGCAGAGGTAAAGAAGGAGAGATTTATATCAGTCCTGAGGTAAAGGAGGAGAGATTTATATCAGTACAGGGGTAAAGGAGGAGAGATTTATATGGGCGCAGAGGTAAAGGAGAGATTTATATCAGCGCAGAGGTAAAGGAGAGATTTATATCAGTGCAGAGGTAATGGAGGATATATTTATATTGGTGTAGAGGTGAAGGAAGAGGAGGATAGATTTATATGGGTGCAGCGTTAGAGGAGGATAGATTAATATGGGTGCAGCGTTAGAGGAGGAGAGATTTATATGGGTGCAGCGTTAGAGGAGGAGAGATTTATATGGGTGCAGCGTTAGAGGAGGAGAGATTTATATGGGTGCAGTGGTAAAGGAGGAGAGAAGAATATGGGTGCAGTGGTAAAGGAGGAGAAATGAATATGTGTGCAGAGTTAGAGGAGGATAGATTTATATGGGTGCAGAGTTAGAGAAGGAGGGATTTATATGGGTGCTAGGTTCAGAGTTAGGAGAGGAGAGATTTATATGGGTGCTCTGGGTTCAGAGTTAGAAGAGGAAACATTTATATGGGTGCAGTTAAAGTTGGATAGATTTATATGGGTTCAGAGGTAAAGAAGGAGAGATTTATATCAGTGCAGAGGTAAAGCAGGAGATATTTCTATGGGTTCAGAGTTAAAAGAGGAGAGATTTATATGGGTGCAGAGGTAAAGAAAGAGAGATTTATATCAGCGCAGAGGTAAAGGAGGAAAGATTTTGGGGGAACAGTTATAGTAGATTAGAAAGGAGGGGTTTATTTGTAGACAGGGTTAAAGGGTAAAGGAAAGAAGATTTATATGTGCACAGAGTTAAAATGGTTAAGGAGGTATATGGAGAAAGAGAAGACATTTTTAGGGGTACACATTTACAGGGTGACAAAGTGACAGGGAGGAGAGATTCGAGATGAAGGAAGAGAGATGACTAGGGGTACAGAAGTTAAGGAAGAGAGACAAGATATTTATAGGCACAGAGTACAATGGAAACACAGGAGAGGAATTTGTAAGAGGAGTAACAGTATGAGAAGTGTATTAGGATATAACAGTACAGACAAATAAAGAAGCAATTTATAATTACAAGAGGGGAATGAGGGATTTCTAGATATAGGCAGAAAGAGAGAAGGTATTTATAAGGGTACAGAGTTTAAAGGTGGGGAATATATTGATAAGATGCATAAAGGGGCAGACATTTACAGGGAACAAGAGGTAAAGAGAGAATACAAGTAAATGTGTAGTGTAAAGGAGGAGAAATGTATGGGGAACAGAGAAAAGGGGGAGAGAGCAGACATTATATATGTACAGAATTAAATCGCAATACATATAGGGTTGCACTGTTGACAGATATTTATTTGGGCACAGAGTTAAAGGGAAAGAGAAATAATTACATTGGTCCATTAGCTGGAAAGATATTTGGGTATAGAGATAAGGAAGAAGATATCTATAAGTGACTTAAGTTAAAGGTTAGATATAGGAGGGAAGTCAGGTAACACTGAGGTACTTTAAAGTTAAAATGGGCGACTAGATGGGCCGAATGGTTCTTATCTGCCGTTAAGTTCTATGTTACACTAAGGCTGATGTACTAAAACTGACTGACGCCATTCTAAGGTAAACTACCTTCAACATAGAGGACAAATAAACATTCCTAAATGGAGTTTTAACCCTTTGAATGCAAGGCAGGTATCCAACGCATGGCATTGCAATGAGTTGGATACCTCTCTGGTACTCAAAGGGATAACCCCTCGAATTATCGAAAGTTTGCCAACACATTGGGAATCAATGCATTAGAGACCTATGCGGTATTAAGGAGTTAAAAGCACCATTTAAATCAGTGGCACCCCTGTGGTGCAGGTGGTTTGCATTAGTCCTTAGTATATCAGCCTTAACCCTTTCAGTGTCAGAGGGATATGCTCTGGCACTGAAAGTGTTCAGATCTCTCCCTTCCAGGGATCTGGGTATCTGAATTCAGGGGCCATCAGAGCAGCTTGTCCCGTCTGTCCTGTCAGCTCCATGTGAGTGTCCCATTCCTCTGGCACTGCCCGCTCCATGTGAGTGTCCCATTCCTCTGGCACTGCCCGCTTCATGTGAGTGTCCCATTCCTGTGGCACTGCCCGCTACATCCCACACAGCTGCCTTACTGCAAGACCCTACAGTGCACCAGGATCTCAGAACATAACACCATTTATTACAATTAAAACAAAAAATCATAAAGACAATTAAAGAGAGTGAAAACTCCCACCTCCAAACAGGACCCCCCCCCCCCCCCAATTCCATGATGTTACCCACCGCTGCTGCCGACTCCGGGTCATCCACAATGTGCAGACCTGTGTCCCTGGCTCTGTGGGATTGTCCTGTGCAGAGCTGTGCTGTTAGGCACATACACACAGACTAAGGAACTTCCTGTCCTGCCTCCAGCCCCAACACCTCCCATATGTGACTGTCAGACTGCCCAGAGGATCGGTGTCACAACACAAAGTCACTGACCCACACTACACTGCCCCCCACCCACCCGGCGTCTGCTGAGAGCAAGAGCCACTGCGATAGACAGGAGACTGTGTTATCAGGCATGATAATCCAGGCACATCCACATACACACTATGCAGTACAAGCACTAGGACTCTGAGTCTGCACAACTTTAACCCTTTGAGTGCCAGAAGGGTACAGAATGCATTGCTTTACCCCTCTGCTCTGAAAGGGTTAACAATCATAACATAGTAACTAATGTTAAAGAAGAGCTACATTTCCCCTTTATTTAAATGGGCCATTTAAATGGACACCAACACCTGTTATATACAGTGAAATCCCTTGTATGTCACGCTGCATCTGAAACAATTCTCAGTCTGTTTTTCTGAGATACTATAATCCTATATAATAATTCGCTAGAACGTGTGTAACGCACGACATGTGCAGTAGACACTGCTGCGTGTGCTGCAGTCATGAGCAGCAGAGACTGCCTGCGCCGCGGCTGAGCGTCCAGCTCTGTATCAGCCGTGGTGCGGGCAGTCTCTACTGCACGTGACTGCCCCGCAAACTGGTGGCAGTGGCATTGTGGCCTGTGTAACGGGCTGTTCAATATAATAATACTAGTTGAACAGCCCGTTACAAGGGCCACAGTGCCTCTGGCAGCCGGTCGCGGGGCAGTCATGCGCAGTAGAGACTGCACGCGCCACTGCTGATACAGAGGTAGACGCTCCTTCGGAGCTCCCAGCTCTGTATCAGCCGCGGTGCGGGCAGTCTGTACTGCGCATGACTGCCGCACGCGCAGCAGTGTCTACTGTGCATGTCGGGCGTTACACACAACTTAGCGAATTATTATATAGGATATGTATATAGCCTACACTTATTACGCAGTGCTGTGTATAAAATCCAGTCTTCTATATACACACCTCCCAAGTGTCCCTCTTTAAGACCGAAATCCCACTGTCCCTCTTTCCCACTCTGGTGCCCCTGTGTTTAGGAGACCATACTGTGTGGTGTGTATAGAAGTGTATCACCCTGGTGTCCCTGTGTTTAGGAGATCAGACTGTGTGGTGTTTATATAAGTGTATCACCCTGGTGTCCCTGTGTTTAGGAGATCAGACTGTGTGGTGTGTATAGAAGTGTATCACCCTGGTGTCCCTGTGTTTAGGAGATCAGACTGTGTGGTGTGTATAGAAGTGTATCACCCTGGTGTCCCTGTGTTTAGGAGATCAGACTGTGTGGTGTGTATAGAAGTGTATCACCCTGGTGTCCCTGTGTTTAGGAGATCAGACTGTGTGGTGTGTATATAAGTGTATCACCCTGGTGTCCCTGTGTTTAGGAGATCAGACTGTGTGGTGTGTATATAAGTGTATCACCCTGGTGTCCCTGTGTTTAGGAGATCAGACTGTGTGGTGTATATAAGTGTATCACCCTGGTGTCCCTGTGTTTAGGAGATCAGACTGTGTGGTGTGTATAGAAGTGTATCACCCTGGTGTCCCTGTGTTTAGGAGATCAGACTGTGTGGTGTGTATAGAAGTGTATCACCCTGGTGTCCCTGTGTTTAGGAGATCAGACTGTGTGGTGTGTATATAAGTGTATCACCCTGGTGTCCCTGTGTTTAGGAGATCAGACTGTGTGGTGTGTATAGAAGCGTATCACCCTGGTGTCCCGGCGTTTAGGAGATCAGACTGTGTGGTATGTATATAGAAGTGTATCACCCTGGTGTCCCTGTGTTTAGGAGATCAGACTGTGTGGTGTGTATAGAAGTGTATCACCCTGGTGTCCCTGTGTTTAGGAGATCAGACTGTGTGGTGTGTATAGAAGTGTATCACCCTGGTGTCCCTGTGTTTAGGAGATCAGACTGTGTGGTGTGTATAGAAGTGTATCACCCTGGTGTCCCTGTGTTTAGGAGATCAGATTGTGTGATGTGTATAGAAGTGTATCACCCTGGTGTCCCTGTGTTTAGGAGATCAGACTGTGTGGTGTGTATATAAGTGTATCACCCTGGTGTCCCTGTGTTTAGGAGATCAGACTGTGTGGTGTGTATAGAAGTGTATCACCCTGGTGTCCTTGTGTTTAGGAGAGCAGACTGTGTGGTGTGTATAGAAGTGTATCACCCTGGTGTCCTTGTGTTTAGGAGATCAGACTGTGTGGTGTGTATATAAGTGTATCACCCTGGTGTCCCTGTGTTTAGAAGATCAGACTGTGTGGTGTGTATAGAAGTGTATCACCCTGGTGTCCTTGTGTTTAGGAGAGCAGACTGTGTGGTGTGTATAGAAGTGTATCACCCTGGTGTCCTTGTGTTTAGGAGAGCAGACTGTGTGGTGTGTATAGAAGTGTATCACCCTGGTGTCCTTGTGTTTAGGAGATCAGACTGTGTGGTGTGTATATAAGTGTATCACCCTGGTGTCCCTGTGTTTAGGAGATCAGACTGTGCGGTGTGCATAGAAGTGTATCACCCTGATGTCCCTGTGTGTAGGAGATCAGACTGTGTAGTGTGTATAGAAGTGTATCACCCTGGTGTCCCTGTGTGTAGGAGATCAGACTGTGTGGTGTGTATATAAGTGTATCACCCTGGTGTCCCTGTGTTTAGGAGATCAGACTGTGTAGTGTGTATAGAAGTGTATCACCCTGGTGTCCTTGTGTTTAGGAGAGCAGACTGTGTGGTGTGTATATAAGTGTATCACCCTGGTGTCCCTGTGTTTAGGAGATCAGACTGTGTGGTGTGTATATGAGTGTATCACCCTGGTGTCCCTGTGTTTAGGAGATCAGATTGTGTGGTGTGTATATAAGTGTATCACCCTGGTGTCCCTGTGTTTAGGAGATCAGACTGTGTGGTGTGTGAATAAGTGTATCACCCTGGTGTCCCTGTGTTTAGGAGATCAGACTGTGTAGTGTGTATAGAAGTGTATCACCCTGGTGTCCTTGTGTTTAGGAGAGCAGACTGTGTGGTGTGTATAGAAGTGTATCACCCTGGTGTCCCTGTGTTTAGGAGATCAGACTGTGTGGTGTGTATATAAGTGTATCACCCTGGTGACCCTGTGTTTAGGAGATCAGACTGTGTAGTGTGTATATAAGTGTATCACCCTGGTGTCCCTGTGTTTAGGAGATCAGACTGTGTGGTGTGTATATAAGTGTATCACCCTGGTGTCCCTGTGTTTAGGAGATCAGACTGTGTGGTGTGTATATAAGTGTATCACCCTGGTGTCCCTGTGTTTAGGAGATCAGACTGTGTGGTGTATATAAGTGTATCACCCTGGTGTCCCTGTGTTTAGGAGATCAGACTGTGTGGTGTGTATAGAAGTGTATCACCCTGGTGTCCCTGTGTTTAGGAGATCAGACTGTGTGGTGTGTATAGAAGTGTATCACCCTGGTGTCCCTGTGTTTAGGAGATCAGACTGTGTGGTGTGTATATAAGTGTATCACCCTGGTGTCCCTGTGTTTAGGAGATCAGACTGTGTGGTGTGTATAGAAGTGTATCACCCTGGTGTCCCTGTGTTTAGGAGATCAGACTGTGTGGTGTGTATAGAAGCGTATCACCCTGGTGTCCCGGCGTTTAGGAGATCAGACTGTGTGGTATGTATATAGAAGTGTATCACCCTGGTGTCCCTGTGTTTAGGAGATCAGACTGTGTGGTGTGTATAGAAGTGTATCACCCTGGTGTCCCTGTGTTTAGGAGATCAGACTGTGTGGTGTGTATAGAAGTGTATCACCCTGGTGTCCCTGTGTTTAGGAGATCAGACTGTGTGGTGTGTATAGAAGTGTATCACCCTGGTGTCCCTGTGTTTAGGAGATCAGATTGTGTGATGTGTATAGAAGTGTATCACCCTGGTGTCCCTGTGTTTAGGAGATCAGACTGTGTGGTGTGTATATAAGTGTATCACCCTGGTGTCCCTGTGTTTAGGAGATCAGACTGTGTGGTGTGTATAGAAGTGTATCACCCTGGTGTCCTTGTGTTTAGGAGAGCAGACTGTGTGGTGTGTATAGAAGTGTATCACCCTGGTGTCCTTGTGTTTAGGAGATCAGACTGTGTGGTGTGTATATAAGTGTATCACCCTGGTGTCCCTGTGTTTAGAAGATCAGACTGTGTGGTGTGTATAGAAGTGTATCACCCTGGTGTCCTTGTGTTTAGGAGAGCAGACTGTGTGGTGTGTATAGAAGTGTATCACCCTGGTGTCCTTGTGTTTAGGAGAGCAGACTGTGTGGTGTGTATAGAAGTGTATCACCCTGGTGTCCTTGTGTTTAGGAGATCAGACTGTGTGGTGTGTATATAAGTGTATCACCCTGGTGTCCCTGTGTTTAGGAGATCAGACTGTGCGGTGTGCATAGAAGTGTATCACCCTGATGTCCCTGTGTGTAGGAGATCAGACTGTGTAGTGTGTATAGAAGTGTATCACCCTGGTGTCCCTGTGTGTAGGAGATCAGACTGTGTGGTGTGTATATAAGTGTATCACCCTGGTGTCCCTGTGTTTAGGAGATCAGACTGTGTAGTGTGTATAGAAGTGTATCACCCTGGTGTCCTTGTGTTTAGGAGAGCAGACTGTGTGGTGTGTATATAAGTGTATCACCCTGGTGTCCCTGTGTTTAGGAGATCAGACTGTGTGGTGTGTATATGAGTGTATCACCCTGGTGTCCCTGTGTTTAGGAGATCAGATTGTGTGGTGTGTATATAAGTGTATCACCCTGGTGTCCCTGTGTTTAGGAGATCAGACTGTGTGGTGTGTGAATAAGTGTATCACCCTGGTGTCCCTGTGTTTAGGAGATCAGACTGTGTAGTGTGTATAGAAGTGTATCACCCTGGTGTCCTTGTGTTTAGGAGAGCAGACTGTGTGGTGTGTATAGAAGTGTATCACCCTGGTGTCCTTGTGTTTAGGAGAGCAGACTGTGTGGTGTGTATAGAAGTGTATCACCCTGGTGTCCCTGTGTTTAGAAGATCAGACTGTGTGGTGTGTATAGAAGTGTATCACCCTGGTGTCCCTGTGTTTAGGAGATCAGACTGTGTGGTGTGTATAGAAGTGTATCACCCTGGTGTCCCTGTGTTTAGGATATCAGACTGTGTGGTGTGTATAGAAGTGTATCACCCTGGTGTCCCTGTGTTTAGGATATCAGACTGTGTGGTGTGTATAGAAGTGTATCACCCTGGTGTCCCTGTGTTTAGGAGATCAGACTGCGTGGTGTGTATATAAGTGTATCACCCTGGTGTCCCTGTGTTTAGGAGATCAGATTGTGTGATGTGTATAGAAGTGTATCACCCTGGTGTCCCTGTGTTTAGGAGATCAGACTGTGTGGTGTGTATATAAGTGTATCACCCTGGTGTCCCTGTGTTTAGGAGATCAGACTGTGTGGTGTGTATAGAAGTGTATCACCCTGGTGTCCCTGTGTTTAGGATATCAGACTGTGTGGTGTGTATAGAAGTGTATCACCCTGGTGTCCCTGTGTTTAGGAGATCAGACTGCGTGGTGTGTATATAAGTGTATCACCCTGGTGTCCCTGCGTGTAGGAGATCAGACTGTGTGGTGTGTGTATATAAGTGTATCACCCTGGTGTTCCTGTGTTTAGGAGATCAGACTGTGTGGTGTGTATAGAAGTGTATCACCCCGGTGTCCCTGTGTTTAGGAGATCAGACTGTGTGGTGTGTATAGAAGTGTATCACCCCGGTGTCCCTTTGTTTAGGAGATCAGACTGTGTGGTGTGTATATAAGTGTATCACCCTGGTGTCCCTGTGTTTAGGAGATCAGACTGTGTAGTGTGTATAGAAGTGTATCACCCTGGTGTCCTTGTGTTTAGGAGAGCAGACTGTGTGGTGTGTATATAAGTGTATCACCCTGGTGTCCCTGTGTTTAGGAGATCAGACTGTGTGGTGTGTATATAAGTGTATCACCCTGGTGTCCCTGTGTTTAGGAGATCAGATTGTGTGGTGTGTATATAAGTGTATCACCCTGGTGTCCCTGTGTTTAGGAGATCAGACTGTGTAGTGTGTATAGAAGTGTATCACCCTGGTGTCCTTGTGTTTAGGAGAGCAGACTGTGTGGTGTGTATAGAAGTGTATCACCCTGGTGTCCTTGTGTTTAGGAGATCAGACTGTGTGGTGTGTATATAAGTGTATCACCCTGGTGTCCCTGTGTTTAGAAGATCAGACTGTGTGGTGTGTATAGAAGTGTATCACCCTGGTGTCCTTGTGTTTAGGAGAGCAGACTGTGTGGTGTGTATAGAAGTGTATCACCCTGGTGTCCTTGTGTTTAGGAGAGCAGACTGTGTGGTGTGTATAGAAGTGTATCACCCTGGTGTCCTTGTGTTTAGGAGATCAGACTGTGTGGTGTGTATATAAGTGTATCACCCTGGTGTCCCTGTGTTTAGGAGATCAGACTGTGCGGTGTGCATAGAAGTGTATCACCCTGATGTCCCTGTGTGTAGGAGATCAGACTGTGTAGTGTGTATAGAAGTGTATCACCCTGGTGTCCCTGTGTGTAGGAGATCAGACTGTGTGGTGTGTATATAAGTGTATCACCCTGGTGTCCCTGTGTTTAGGAGATCAGACTGTGTAGTGTGTATAGAAGTGTATCACCCTGGTGTCCTTGTGTTTAGGAGAGCAGACTGTGTGGTGTGTATATAAGTGTATCACCCTGGTGTCCCTGTGTTTAGGAGATCAGACTGTGTGGTGTGTATATGAGTGTATCACCCTGGTGTCCCTGTGTTTAGGAGATCAGATTGTGTGGTGTGTATATAAGTGTATCACCCTGGTGTCCCTGTGTTTAGGAGATCAGACTGTGTGGTGTGTGAATAAGTGTATCACCCTGGTGTCCCTGTGTTTAGGAGATCAGACTGTGTAGTGTGTATAGAAGTGTATCACCCTGGTGTCCTTGTGTTTAGGAGAGCAGACTGTGTGGTGTGTATAGAAGTGTATCACCCTGGTGTCCTTGTGTTTAGGAGAGCAGACTGTGTGGTGTGTATAGAAGTGTATCACCCTGGTGTCCCTGTGTTTAGAAGATCAGACTGTGTGGTGTGTATAGAAGTGTATCACCCTGGTGTCCCTGTGTTTAGGAGATCAGACTGTGTGGTGTGTATAGAAGTGTATCACCCTGGTGTCCCTGTGTTTAGGATATCAGACTGTGTGGTGTGTATAGAAGTGTATCACCCTGGTGTCCCTGTGTTTAGGATATCAGACTGTGTGGTGTGTATAGAAGTGTATCACCCTGGTGTCCCTGTGTTTAGGAGATCAGACTGCGTGGTGTGTATATAAGTGTATCACCCTGGTGTCCCTGTGTTTAGGAGATCAGACTGTGTGGTGTGTATATAAGTGTATCACCCTGGTGTCCCTGTGTTTAGGAGATCAGACTGTGTAGTGTGTATAGAAGTGTATCACCCTGGTGTCCTTGTGTTTAGGAGAGCAGACTGTGTGGTGTGTATATAAGTGTATCACCCTGGTGTCCCTGTGTTTAGGAGATCAGACTGTGTGGTGTGTATAGAAGTGTATCACCCTGGTGTCCCTGTGTTTAGGAGATCAGACTGTGTGTATAGAAGTGTATCACCCTGGTGTTCCTGTGTTTAGGAGATCAGACTGTGTGGTGTGTATATAAGTGTATCACCCTGGTGTCCCTGTGTTTAGGAGATCAGACTGTGTGGTGTGTATAGAAGTGTATCACCCTGGTGTTCCTGTGTTTAGGAGATCAGACTGTGTGGTGTGTATAGAAGTGTATCACCCCGGTGTCCCTGTGTTTAGGAGATCAGACTGTGTAGTGTGTATAGAAGTGTATCACCCTGGTGTCCTTGTGTTTAGGAGAGCAGACTGTGTGGTGTGTATATAAGTGTATCACCCTGGTGTCCCTGTGTTTAGGAGGTCAGACTGTGTGGTGTGTATATAAGTGTATCACCCTGGTGTCCCTGTGTTTAGGAGATCAGATTGTGTGGTGTGTATATAAGTGTATCACCCTGGTGTCCCTGTGTTTAGGAGATCAGACTGTGTGGTGTGTGAATAAGTGTATCACCCTGGTGTCCCTGTGTTTAGGAGATCAGACTGTGTAGTGTGTATAGAAGTGTATCACCCTGGTGTCCTTGTGTTTAGGAGAGCAGACTGTGTGGTGTGTATAGAAGTGTATCACCCTGGTGTCCTTGTGTTTAGGAGATCAGACTGTGTGGTGTGTATATAAGTGTATCACCCTGGTGTCCCTGTGTTTAGAAGATCAGACTGTGTGGTGTGTATAGAAGTGTATCACCCTGGTGTCCTTGTGTTTAGGAGAGCAGACTGTGTGGTGTGTATATAAGTGTATCACCCTGGTGTCCTTGTGTTTAGGAGATCAGACTGTGTGGTGTGTATATAAGTGTATCACCCTGGTGTCCCTGTGTTTAGGAGATCAGACTGTGCGGTGTGTATAGAAGTGTATCACCCTGATGTCCCTGTGTGTAGGAGATCAGACTGTGTAGTGTGTATAGAAGTGTATCACCCTGGTGTCCCTGTGTGTAGGAGATCAGACTGTGTGGTGTGTATATAAGTGTATCACCCTGGTGTCCCTGTGTTTAGGAGATCAGACTGTGTAGTGTGTATAGAAGTGTATCACCCTGGTGTCCTTGTGTTTAGGAGAGCAGACTGTGTGGTGTGTATATAAGTGTATCACCCTGGTGTCCCTGTGTTTAGGAGATCAGATTGTGTGGTGTGTATATAAGTGTATCACCCTGGTGTCCCTGTGTTTAGGAGATCAGACTGTGTGGTGTGTGAATAAGTGTATCACCCTGGTGTCCCTGTGTTTAGGAGATCAGACTGTGTAGTGTGTATAGAAGTGTATCACCCTGGTGTCCTTGTGTTTAGGAGAGCAGACTGTGTGGTGTGTATAGAAGTGTATCACCCTGCTGTCCTTGTGTTTAGGAGATCAGACTGTGTGGTGTGTATATAAGTGTATCACCCTGGTGTCCCTGTGTTTAGAAGATCAGACTGTGTGGTGTGTATAGAAGTGTATCACCCTGGTGTCCTTGTGTTTAGGAGAGCAGACTGTGTGGTGTGTATAGAAGTGTATCACCCTGGTGTCCCTGTGTTTAGGAGATCAGACTGTGCGGTGTGTATAGAAGTGTATCACCCTGATGTCCCTGTGTGTAGGAGATCAGACTGTGTACTGTGTATAGAAGTGTATCACCCTGGTGTCCCTGTGTGTAGGAGATCAGACTGTGTGGTGTGTATATAAGTGTATCACCCTGGTGTCCCTGTGTTTAGGAGATCAGACTGTGTAGTGTGTATAGAAGTGTATCACCCTGGTGTCCTTGTGTTTAGGAGAGCAGACTGTGTGGTGTGTATATAAGTGTATCACCCTGGTGTCCCTGTGTTTAGGAGATCAGACTGTGTGGTGTGTATAGAAGTGTATCACCCTGGTGTCCCTGTGTTTAGGAGATCAGACTGTGTGGTGTTTATATAAATGTATCACCCTGGTGTCCCTGTGTGTAGGAGATCACACTGCGTGGTGTGTATAGAAGTGTATCACCCTGGTGTCCCTGTGTTTAGGAGATCAGACTATGTGGTGTGTATAGAAGTGTATCACCCTGGTGTCCCTGTGTTTAGGAAATCAGAATGTGTGGTGTGTATAGAAGTGTATCACCCTGGTGTCCCTGTGTTTAGGAGATCAGACTGTGCGGTGTGTATAGAAGTGTATCACCCTGGTGTCCCTGTGTTTAGAAGATCAGACTGTGTGGTGTGTATAGAAGCGTATCACCCTGATGTCCCTGTGTTTAGGAGATCAGACTGTGTGGTGTGTGTATAAGTGTATCACCCTGGTGTCCCTGTGTTTAGGAGATCAGACTGTGTGGTGTGTATATAAGTGTATCACCTTGGTATCCCTGTGATTAGGAGGTCAGACTGTGTGATGTGTATATAAGTGTATCACCCTGGTGTACCTGTGTTTAGGAGATCAGACTGTGTGGTGTGTATATAAGTGTATCAGCCTGGTGTCCATGTGTTTAGGAGATCAGACTGTGTGGTGTGTACAGAAGTGTATCACCCTGGTGTCCCTGTGTTTAGGAGATCACACTTTGTGGTATGTATAAAAGTGTATCACCCTGGTGTCCCTGTGATTAGGATGTCAGACTGTGTGATGCGTATATAAGTGTATCACCCTGGTGTCCCTGTGATTAGGAGGTCAGACTGTGTGATGTGTATATAAGTGTATCACCCTGGTGTCCCTGTCTTTAGGAGATCAGACTGTGTGGTGTGTATATAGTGTATCACTCTGGTGTCCCTGTGTGTAGGAGATCAGACTGTGTGGTGTGTATATAAGTGTATCACCCTGGTGTCCCTGTGTGTAGGAGATCAGACTGTGTGGTGTGTATAGAAGTGTATCACCCTGGTGTCCCTGTGTTTAGGAGATCACATTTTGTGGTATGTATATAAGTGTATCACCCTGGTGACCCTGTGATTAGGAGGTCAGACTGTGTGATGTGTATATAAGTGTATCACCCTGGTGTCCCTGTGTTCAGGAGATCAGACTGTGTGGTGTGTATATAGTGTATCACCCTGGTGTCCCTGTGTGTAGGAGATCAGACTGTGTGGTGTGTATATAAGTGTATCACCCTGGTGTCCCTGTGTGTAGGAGATCAGACTGTGTGGTGTGTATATAAGTGCATCACCCTGGTGTCCCTGTGTTTAGGAGATCAGACTGTGTGGTGTGTATATAAGTGTATCACCCTGGTGTCCCTGTGTTTAGGAGATCAGACTGTGTGATGTGTATATAAGTGTATCACCCTGGTGTCCCTGTGTTTAGGAGATCAGACTGTGTGGTGTGTATAAAAGTGTATCACCCTGGTGTCCCTGTGTTTAGGAGATCAGACTGTGTGGTGTGTATAGAAGTGTATCACTCTGGTGTCCCTGTGTTTAGGAGATCAGACTGTGTGGTGTGTATAGAAGTGTATCACCCTGGTGTCCCTGTGTGTAGGAGATCAGACTGTGTGGTGTGTATAGAAGTGTATCACCCTGGTGTCCCTGTGTTTAGGAGATCAGACTGTGTGGTGTGTATAGAAGTGTATCACCCTGGCGTCCCTGTTTTTAGGAGATCAGACTGTGTGGTGTGTATAGAAGTGTATCACCCTGGTGTCCCTGTGTTTAGGAGATCACACTGTGCTGTGTGTATAGAAGTGTATCACTCTGGTGTCCCTGTGTTTAGGAGATCAGACTGTGTGGTGTGTATAGAAGTGTATCACCCTGGTGTCCCTGTGTGTAGGAGATCAGACTGTGTGGTGTGTATAGAAGTGTATCACCCTGGTGTCCCTGTGTGTAGGAGATCAGACTGTGTGGTGTGTATAGAAGTGTATCACCCTGGTGTCCCTGCTTTTAGGAGATCAGACTGTGTGGTGTGTATAGAAGTGTATCACCCTGGTGTCCCTGTGTGTAGGAGATCAGACTGTGTGGTGTGTATAGAAGTGTATCACCCTGCTGTCCCTGTGTGTAGGAGATCAGACTGTGTGGTGTGTATAGAAGTGTATCACCCTGATGTCCCTGTGTTTAGGAGATCAGACTGTGTGGTGTGTATATAAGTGTATCACCCTGGTGTCCCTGTGTTTAGGAGATCACACTGTGCCGTGTGTATATAAGTGTATCACCCTGGTGTCCCTGTGTTTAGGAGATCAGACTGTGTGATATGTGTATATAAGTGCATCACCCTGGTGTCCCTGTGTTTAGGAGATCAGACTGTGTGGTGTGTATAGAAGTGTATCACCCTGGTGTCCCTGTGTTTAGGAGATCAGACTGTGTGGTGTGTATAGAAGTGTATCACCCTGGTGTCCCTGTGTTTAGGAGACCAGACTGTGTGGTGTATATATAAGTGTGTCACATTGCTCCACAATAATAACCCTCACATTAATGTGTGTTAATACGTCAGTATCTGTGTATATAAATTAGTCTGTGTAAATAAAATACTTTTGTCTTGTTAGAAGTCATTTATTAGGTTACACAAGGAGGTGTCAATACGTCATGAAATAACCTAAAAATTAATTGAAAGAGTAATTGAATGATAAAGTATCCCCTTCCATCCCTTTTACCTAATGTAAGCCACCTCCCCTCAGATGTGGAATCTGGTCTGTTGACCAGAGAGATCACAGTAAGGGACAATCTTCTTAATGTGATCATAAGGAAAACCCTGCCCCCCTTCAAAGGTTTTTCCCTATGACGACTGAAGATTGTTCCTCTCTGCGATCCATCCGGAAAGTCTTGCTGCTCTGAGGTGAGCAGAGTTACATCAGTAAAAGAGGTGGGAGGGGAATACTTTATCATTCAATTACTCTTGTACTACAACCCTGACAGTATTGAATGAACACTCTCCATGGCCCAAATACTATGAAGATTAATTGGAGCTGCTGTTTTTGTGAAACATTACTATCCCTTTAAAGTCAGCCACTTGGTCACACTCCTCACTACAAGCAATGAGCTTCAATAGAACTGAATGGCTCATAAGGGACACAAGTTATCAGGTTTGAAACCAACAATTTGCAGTGGACTGCGAGAGAGATCAACAGCTAATACCAATAACTGTCACTGGCTGCTGCATAAAGCCACCTGGCTGAGTAAGTGCGTCTGTTAAACAAATTAAGAGCAACTCATTCCAAGGGCATAGTTCCTCTTTGACCTGGAAATAATAAGGATGCCTTCTATTGTACAATCTAGAGATAAAAGAAACCATGCTACAAAAAACACCACAGGTGTCTGCACAGTTTGGTTTGGGCTCAGTACGGAGATAATCTCATTGTCCAAACAGGTTTCCTTCCCAGAATTCCAATGGGGAGACCTCTGCCTCTTTTTTTCACTTGGCATTTCAAATAACCTGTTGTGAAATGAGCCACCATTCTTGAGGTCTCCCCTCTCCATCCAGTCAGGGCTGGATTTACATCTCAGGAGCCTGTAGGCACAGAAATTTGAAGCGCCCCCCCCCCCCCCCCCGTGGGCCATCTGCACTGGATACCTCCACACTGCCCCCCCATCATCTCCACATTGCCCTCACAATGCCCCCATCAGCTCCATATTGCCCTCACAATGCCTCCCATCAGCTCCATATTGCCCCCATCAGCTCCACGTTGCCCTCACAATGCCCCCCATCAGCTCCATATTGCCCCATCAGCTCCACATTGCCCTCGCAATGCCGCCCCATCAGCTCCACATTGCCTTCACAATGCCCCCCATCAGCTCCATATTGCCCCCATCAGCTCCACATTGATCACACAATGCCCCCCATCAGCTCCACATTGCCTTCACAATGCCCCCCATCAGCTCCATATTGCCCCCATCAGCTCCACATTGCCCACACAATGCCCCCCATCAGCTCCACATTGCCCTCGCAATGCCGCCCCATCAGCTCCACATTGCCTTCACAATGCCCCCCATCAGCTCCATATTGCCCCCATCAGCTCCACATTGATCACACAATGCCCCCCATCAGCTCCACATTGCCTTCACAATGCCCCCCATCAGCTCCAACTTGCCCCCACCATCTCCACATTGCCCTCCATTGGCTCCAAATTGACCCCCCATTAGCTCCACATTGCCTCCCCCCCTCCCATTGTCCGTTTCCTACGTCCCCGGTCTGTCATCTGTCTGTGCCTCCTTTGGCACAGCCTTGAACCTGACGGAGCTCCCGCGCGATCTCCTATTCAGGAATGCAGCGCGTTGGGAGAAGATGTCATCTCCCAGCGCTCTGCATTCTTAAAGAGGCGACGAGGGAGCTCCATCAGGTACAAGACTGGGGGGGCGGGCAATGTGAGTGGGTGCCGCCGGCGCAGCCAGCGAGGCAGCTATTTTTTTTTTCAAGAATATTAAAAAATAAATAAATAAAAATACAAATGGCAGGCGCCCCTCGATGGTGTGCGCTTGTAGGCAGGTGCCTACTCTGCCTAATGGCAAATCCGGCCCTGCATCCAGTGCCACCCCATGTCCCTATACAGAACCCCACAGCTAGAGGTGACAGGACAGGCGATAGATCAGGGGAACTGCATCTGACACCTCATTCTGGGTAGTAGCAGGGCATTTTGGGAAAGCCAGTCCAGTTAGACCAATAGGCAGTTATGTATAAAGGCAAACTAACCTCGGCGCAGAGGACAAAGAAGCATTACCACAACTCCCACTGTAAATCAATGTGCTTTTAACCGCTTAAATGCCAGTGTTCTGCAATACATTTTGAAGCAAGACACTGGAGACCTCTTCAGCATTTAAGGGGTTAAAACACCACGGAAATCAAAGGGTAATGTGTTTATCTCTTGTGGGGCAGGTGGTTTGTTTTACCATTGCCCCACATTGTTAATACACAGGGCCTATAATCAGGGGCATAACTACAGCGGGGTGCATCCAAAGGGCCCCATACGTCCCAGTAGGTTCTAGTTACACCCCTAGAAGAATTCTCGTGTTGGAAGGCCCAAAAAACATTTGACTCAGGGCCCTCCCATGACTAGTTTTCAGTTTATATCATGTTTTTCTCCATATAAATCTTTATTCTCAGTCTAAGGAGTAACTGAACACCCTAATTAAACGCAATACATAGGGCCATGTGTACAAACATAGTGGACCAAGTATGGGGAGAACTATGAGTGAAAGGTTGCCCACTGCTTATATATAGGTCTTCAGTAATTCCTATACAACCCAGCACCGGGTATGTTTCATAAAATGTATATCTTGAGCGCATGAATCTGGTGCGTGGGGGATAATGTGCTGGAGGAAGAGGAGGGAATCTCCACCCTAAAGACGCTGTCTTCTTGAAGTGTCCTGCCCTTCTGGAGAAGGGAGTTCAACCCCATGGTCCCTGTGTACCATATTGGACGTAAGAGAGATACACATATTTCAAAGTTTGCCAAGGATTTAAATGGGACTTTTAGCCTCTATAAATAAAGAAGGGTCACTTCACAATGGGTTGGAGACCTGTCTAGCATCAAAGTGGTTAAAAACACAATTTAAGGGAACTGGAACGTTTGTTTCTTGTGGTGCAATGAGTCTGTCCCAAAATTGCTTTGTGATTGCCCATAACATTCTTCTTTTCCTATCCCCAGTGCAATCTGGTTTCCCTGGTATCGATGGAGGGATTTTCCTATAATAATTGTAAACATGATTCCACCAGACTGGCAATATCTATTGTAGGTCATTCACATATTCAGTTCCTTTTATTTTTGTCATGTCCGATGTGCAAAACGCTCATTGCCCAGTCATCTCGGCCATTTCTCCACACACTTTGCATTGCTGGCTGTTATACCCATTTCATACCTCAGCTTTTTTTCTCCCAGACTTTTTGTTGCCTGCCTAAACTCAGCCTGTTGACTCTCTTGTGATCCTCTGCTGACCACCTTTGACTTCAGCCTTTTTACTTACTGGTCATGTTTTGCTGCTTGCCTCTGACCTTGGCCTGTTGACTCACTGTTCACCCTTTGCTGTCTGCATCTGACCTTGGCCTGATAACTTAACGTTCATCCTTTGCTGCCTGAATCTGAACCTTGGCCTGTTCACTCACTGTTCATCCTCTGCTGACTGCCTTTGACCTCAGCCTGTTTACTTACTGGTCATGTTTTGCTGCTTGCCTATGACCTTGGCCTGTTGACTCACTGTTCATCCTTTGCTGCCTGCATCTGATCTTGGCCTGTTGAATTGCTCATCACTCGTTGCTTCCTGCTTCTGACCTTGGCCTATTGACTAGCTGGTGATCCTTTACTGCTCTCTTCTGATCACAGCCTATTGACTCACTGGTCACATTTCACTGCTTGCCTCTGACCTTGGTCTGGCCATTTGACTCCCTGGTGAACCTTTGCTGACTGCCTCTGACAATGGCCTGTTGCCTTGCTGGTTACCTTTGCTGCCTTCCTCTGGCAATGGCCTGTTGCCTTGCTGATTACCTTTGCTGCTTGCCTCTGACAATGGCCTGTTGCCTTGCTGGTTATCTTTGCTGTCTGCCTCTGACAATGGCCTGTTGCCTTGCTGGTTACCTTTGCTGTCTGCCTCTGACAATGGCCTGTTGCCTTACTGGTTACCTTTGCTGCCTGCCTCTGACAATGGCCTGTTGCCTTACTGGTTACCTTTGCTGCCTGCCTCTGACAATGGCCTGTTGCTTCACTGATGATCCTTTGCTGCTTGTCTCCGAAATTGGTTTGTTGACTCTCTGGTGATCCTTTGCTGCCTGCCTCTGACATCAGCAGATTGACTTGCTCATCATCTATTGATGCATGCTCCTAACCTCAGCCTGTTAACTAGCTGGGGATCCTTTGTTGGTTGCTGCTGATCATGACCTCCTAACTTGCTTGTCAGACATCAGCCTCCTGACTCACTGGTGAATCTTTTCTGCAAACCCTTGTTAGGTCGCTGGGGAACCATTATCATGCTCTCTAACCAGTCTTCTGCTCCGGTATCTCCCTTATTCAGCTGCTGGTATTGTGTGTTGTGGTCATACAAATTTTGTGGCTGAACCCCTGGGGAACCCTTCATGATGTCCCTTCCACAACAACCCAGCATTATCTATCTGGTTATTATCAGACACCTAAGTTATAGTGCAGACAACCACACTCGCATTTCCCAACACTTAGATGCAGACGTCTTGAAGAGACAGCCATTCTGCCAAGAAAACTACTTTTATAAAATTTGCATATTCGGATCTAACCTTGCACATTTTGACTACCAGAGAAGGAGACCTGCTTAGTGGGTTAAGATCTCAGTAGTGTCCCTTAAAATTGTTCAATTTCTTTTATACAAAAAAACTGGACTACACCTGAAAAAATACACACAGTGCATAAACATATACACAAGTATAGTGCATGGATGTTGTGAGGCTGATGTAGTCTGATGAACTGAAGCCACTGAGAGGCAAATCAACTGCATTATAAGGAACATAAAACATTACCCAATATTCCCATTGATTCACATGGGGCTTTCAGTCTCGTGAAAGCTAGAAAGGACTCCAATGCTTTGCAATGCTTTCGAGCCCTATCTTGCATTGAGTTGATTTAAAGCCCTACATAAAGAAACAGGAATGTTTATTTTCCCACAAAGGTGCAGTTGGTTTTCTTCAGTTTTTATAAAAGCAAGCGTCTCATTCACATGAATGTCAGTATTAAAGTTTTGCAAATCTTAACTTAATAATTAATGAGTTTAATAAAATTCAAATATGTTATTTGCAAAGCAGAGAGGAAGTTCGGAGATAACCCTGGATTTCTCATCTTTTGTTCATTGGAGAGAGAACATTTATGCTGGCTTCAATTAAAGTTTTTTCGCCTTTGAATAGATAAACATGCATAGGAGCGCAGATACACACACGGTGTGCAGGCTGGCACACAACAGGTTAAGTTCCCTTTCTGCTCTCCATATAACCCTCTGTCCGCTCACTTCCTTCCCTGCTCTGTTTACTCAGCCAGAGACTTCCCCAGGAGATAAGGGAGAGCTGCCTGGCGCCTGCTGCAGAGCGGCTCCCCACCACTGGCGTCCTGCAGTGCTGTGTGTAGCTCAGAGCACACAGGGTGCAGAGACTGCAGGGTGCATAGGACACAGAGCAGGCAGGGTGCGCAATGAACAGGATTTCTAGTGAGGATTCTCAAGTGAGACAGTTCCATTATTCTCTCTGCGCTAAATCTCCCCTCACACGCTCAGTTACTAAGTAGTGCCTCTGGGTATGCAACCAACTACGTAGTTTAACAGGTGCCCAAAAGTAAATAAAAATGCAGTACAGAATACAATAGGAAAAGTTTCCTGTCCTGGAAAGCTTACAGTCTAATTCGGTATAATGGATGACAAAGAGTATGTATCAACAAGAGAGGAAATTACATTTAGTAGGCCAGACTGGCAATTGAGCAGCATGGGCGACTGAGAGATCTGATGGAATGTAACAAGTGCCAGGGCAGAAGTGAATTAACCCTTAGGTTTCAGAGAGTTATATCTCTGGCACTTAAAGGGTTAATGTTACAAAGACTGAGAGACAGATCAATAACGAGAGTTAGGGAGTTTCAGAAATGGGGTAAATACATACACACTGTCAGAAACACAAGTTGTATATACAAACCACACACAATTGTACATACACAACACACACAGACAGCGAAACACAAACCCGAACACTCTGAGGCCCATACTTCCAAACATTTCTAAAGGCCAAAGAGGGACATTTTTGATTTAGGGGGTACTGCTGTGGATGTGGCTGGTGGATGGGGCATTCCTGAGACTTTTTAGGTTATTCCAACTGACACATCTTTCTGTAACTGAAATAATGATTTATAGCAAGACCCAAATCTTTTATTTAGACAGAATAATGTATATACACACATACTAAAGTTTAAACAAACATTACTGTGAATTTTATTGCTGTGGAGCAATGTGATACACGTATACACACACCACACAGTGTGATCTCCTAAACACAGGGACACCAGGGTGATACACTTCTATACACACCACACAGTCTGATCTCCTAAACACAGGGACACCAGGGTGATACACTTATATACACACCACACAGTCTGATCACCTAAACACAGGGACACCAGGGTGATATACTTCTATACACACCACACAGTCTGATCTCCTAAACACAGGGACACCAGGGTGATACACTTATACACACACCACAAAGTCTGATCTCCTAAACACAGGGACACCAGGGTGATACACTTATATACACACCACACAGTCTGATCTCCTAAACACAGGGACACCAGGGTGATACACTTATATACACACCACACAGTCTGATCTACTAAACACAGGGACACCAGGGTGATATACTTCTATACACACCATACAGTCTGATCTCCTAAACACAGGGACACCAGGGTGATACACTTCTATACACACCACACAGTCTGATCTCCTAAACACAGGGACACCAGGGTGATACAGTTATATACACACCACACAGTCTGATCTCCTAAACACAGGGACACCAGGGTGATACACATATATACACACCACACAGTCTGATCTCCTAAACACAGGGACACCAGGGTGATACACTTATATACACACCACACAGTCTGATCTCCTAAACACAGGGACACCAGGGTGATACACTTATATACACATCACACAGTCTGATCTCCTAAACACAGGAACCCCTGGGTGATACACTTATATACACACCACACAGTCTGATCTCCTACACACAGGGACACCAGGGTGATACAATTATACACACACCACACAGTCTGATCTCCTAAACACAGGGACACCAGGGTGATACACTTCTATACACACCACACAGTCCGATCTCCTAAACACAGGGACACCAGGGTGATACACTTATATACACACCACACAGTCTGATCTCCTACACACAGGGACACCAGGGTGATACAATTATACACACACCACACAGTCTGATCTCCTAAACACAGGGACACCAGGGTGATACACTTCTATACACACCACACAGTCCGATCTCCTAAACACAGGGACACCAGGGTGATACACTTATACACACACCACACAGTGTGATCTTCTAAACACAGGGACACCAGGGTGATACACTTCTATACACACCACACAGTCCGATCTCCTAAACACAGGGACACCAGGGTGATACACTTCTATACACACTACACAGTCTGATCTCCTAAACAAAGGGACACCAGGGTAATACACTTATATACACACCACACAGTCTGATCTCCTACACACAGGGACACCAGGGTGATACACTTATATACACACCACACAGTCTGATCTCCTAAACACAGGGTACCAGGGTGATACACTTATATACACACCACACAGTCTGATCTCAAACACAGGGACACCAGGGTGATACACTTATATACACACCAGACAGTCTGATCTCCTAAACACAGGGACACCAGGGTGATACACTTATACATACACCACACAGTCTGATCTCCTAAACACAGGGACACCAGGGTGATACACTTATATACACACCACACAGTCTGATCTCCTATACACAGGGACACCAGGGTGATACACTTATATACACACCACACAGTCTGATCTCCTAAACACAGGGACATCAGGGTGATACACTTCTATACACACCACACAGTCTGATCTCCTAAACACAGGGACACCAGGGTGATACACTTCTATACACACCACACAGTCTGATCTCCTAAACACAGGGACACCAGGGTGATACACTTATATACACACCACACAGTCTGATCTCCTAAACACAGGGACACCAGGGTGATACACTTATATACACACCACACAGTCTGGTCTCCTAAACACAGGGACACCAGGGTGATACACTTTTATACACACCACACAGTCTGATCTCCTAAACACAGGACACCAGGTTGATACACTTCTATACACACCACACAGTCTGATCTCCTAAACACAGGGACACCAGGGTGATACACTTATACACACACCACACAGTCTGATCTTCTAAACACAGGGACACCAGGGTGATACACTTATATACACACCACACAGTCTGATCTTCTAAACACAGGGACACCAGGGTGATACACTTCTATACACACCACACAGTCTGATCTCCTAAAAAGAGATACACCAGGGTGGGAAAGAGGGACTTGGGTAAAAAAAGGGGGACTGTCCCTCCTAAAGAGGGACACTTGAGAGGTTTGGAGGCCCTATATATATATATATATATATATATATATATATATATATATATATATATGTATGTAAACACTTTGGATCCTCTTATGTTTAGTGGTAGCCCTCCTTTTACCCATTCTTGTTTGTGGGGAAAGCAGCCACATTAAAGTGTCATGCACCAAGAAAAGTCTCACTCTTTCCTGACCATCTCACCACAGGATTAAATAAATAATCTTTTTTTTTGTAAAACTAGGACTGTTGGGAACCTAAGGTGAGGACCACAGCGAACGACAAAATACTCATGTATTAAATTGCCCCTGACATACACACACACTCACACACTGGACAAAACACACTCAAACAGAAAAATACATACACACGGGTACAAACAAACACAGACTTACAGGCACACACAAACATAGGCACACTGGGACGTACGAGCACACTCACACACATTGACCCCTCCTAAGCTCCAGCCAGTCTGGGCCCAGCAAAGACGCAGCTTCCTCCAGTTCTGAGATACCAGGATCTTATCTGGGGCCGGAGTGAGACAGAGAGCAGCTCAGACTGGCAGAGGCAGGGAGAAACAGGGCACAGAATGAATGGAGAGGGGGAGAGTAGAACAGAATAACAGAGTATGTACAGAGCCCAGATCCAGCACAGAATGGGACAGTAAGAGGAGCACAGTACAGCAGAGACTGGCAAAACATGAGAGTTAGACAAGAATAGAGTGAAGACTATACATACTGTAGAGGAGAGGAAAACAGCAGGGCCTTATAGATGCCCAGTAAAAGCAGGGCAAGGAATTAACTGGAACACATTTCAGGGCACTCACTGACTGAGGAGGTGGGATATATCAGAAGGCAATGAGTGGGGAAGATGGGCAGAAATCAGTCTAAAGAGGACAGATTGGAAAGGGTAAGGGATCCTGCTACATGAAGCAAGGCACAGACTGGCAGAGAGGAGGGGGGAGATAGTGAGAGACATTAAGGATGATGTACTAAGAAGGACCGGAGAAATTCCAGGCCAAAACAAGAGCCTCATACCTAACAAATCACCACTGATTTAAATTGTGCTTTTAACTCTGTAAATGTAGAAGAGGTTTCCACTGAGAGACAGAGAACACTAACATACAAGGGGTTAAATCACCGGTAATGTTTATTTGTCCCCAGTGGTATGGCTGCTTTGCCCAAACAACTGCCGACTGTTAGCTTCTTCAATAATGTCTATTTTATTAATAAATGTCCCCAAAATCATCAGATCTTTGTGACTTTAGGGTTGCCACCCAGCTGGTATTTTACTGGCAGGCCAGTAAAAAATTGGCTTCTGTCCAATGTTAAGTCTATGGAGGGAATGCCATGGCCGGTATTTTTTTTGAAGAAAAGGTGGCAACCCTACCTGACTTACTCATTAGGATCTAACAGTGTGGATTAATATCACCTTATTTCATACAAAACAATTCTGGGTCAGAACAACCATGTTGTTAAAATTAACCCATCTGATGCTAGAAATGCCACTGACGCATTGCACAATTTAAACCAATAGAAAACGTCTCTTACCGCTGACAGTGCAGGTGTTTTCCTCCACAACTGCACCTCCTTAGCATGATGAATATGGCCTTAAAAGGCAACTAACACCTAAAAATGAACTGGGGTTATTGTATCACTTTGAATGCCAGAGGAGTACGCTATGCATTGCAAAGCAATGCATTGTGTAGCCCTCTGGCACCCAAAGGGATATACACATAAATCCCTTGTACTTCATGCTACATTGCTAAAAACTCTGTGTGTGTTTACTGAGGCATAAAAAACGTACATAACCTCTGGGGAGCAGGCCTTCCTGCTTCTTCCAGGATTCTGGCTGACAGTCTACAATGATCTGTAAATGGGCGGAGGTAACAGAATTTCTTTTTTTTTTTAATAAACTTTCTATTGAAATTTCACAGGCATATAAACAATTATACAATCAATATAGGGACATATTATGACTTAAGATATAATCATACAAATAGAAAGCCCCAACGCCAGTGTGTCAGGCAAATAACCAGAGAGGCTCCCCCTGGACCAATGAAAGTATGTCACAACACTGACCGAATTGGTCATTCCTAGAGAGGAGACCAGGGGAAGCTCGTCCTATGGTATGTATCAATGAGTCATGGGTGAAGAGCGATAATTGACAAGGTAAGTAACAAAGCCACCCTAATGTGTATTGTCCTTAACCATTTAACAATACCCATGTGAAAGAAAAAACTAAATCAAAACACAGAACAGGTGCATACCCCAAGGGACCACGTCCCCCCCAAACCCAAAACAGACATAAGAGGAAGGTTAAAGAGTAATGCCAGCCACTTGAGGGTCCTCCCCCTCTGCATCCAGGTGGGGAAATGGAGGATCATCATCCCCCCTCCCCAATTCTAATACAGTCGCTAAGACACTATCCGTTAGCAATCTCTCTCCCAGCCATGAAGTATATTGAAAGCCGTGATAAATGACCGCCTGTCTAGCGGCAGGTAGGGAAAGAATAAAAGGTTCCCAAAGGGTGATGAAGCGGGCACCCAACACCTCTTTATCAGCAAGAGCAAGCGTCCAATGTAATCTAGCAAAGTGATATAATTTAAGTGTCCATTGCTTCAGACGGGGAGGAGTGGGCGATAGCCAGAGCGAGAGAATACATTTTAATGCTACCATAATGGCAAAATCTGTCAATTTTGTTTGGTTAGTTGTTAATTGGGAAGGAGAATCATAAATTCCAAGGACAAACGCCAGGGTGGCAAAATCAATTGGTATCACAAGTTTTGTTGTGGTAACAGCATTTCTAAATACAAGAGTGCAGCAGAGCTGACTTGTACTCTTCTCTCTCTCTCTCGGTACAAGCATCATTAAATCAATGCTCTCTGAATAGGACAATTCACATATGTATCAAAAATCAAGTTTAAGATGTTTTTAAGGATGTAACAAATGAATAAGAAGATTTTAGTGTTACCTTTTAAATCCTTTTCTCTTAGTCCATAAAGCTTACAGATAACCATGGGGAGGCGACAGCTCCTCCTAGTAGGTTGGAACAATTCTTCAAAGAAGTTGCAGGGGTGGAGTCTCCCTCTCCTCCTAGCAGGCTACCTAGCCACTCCCCTCCAGTTAGATTTGTGAAATAAAACCTACTGAGCTAGACAGCGAGAAGAAAAAGAGGAAAATTCCTGTGAGCATGGACCCAACAGGACTCCCAAGTCCAGCCACAGGAGACCAAGCATCGTCCCTTTCACTGGGTGGGAGACCTGTAAGCTATATGGGCTAAGAGAGAAGGAAAAACAGGAAATACTAAAATCCTCTTTTCTCTGTCATCCAATATAGCTTACAGGTACCATGGGGTTGTACCAACATTGAGTTCCAGGGTGAGAAAAATCAAGGAAAGGACCAAGCGCAGGTCTCCATGATACCAGAGTTCTCATGGACTATCCAGACATGGAACAGCCCAAACTAACAAAGTGTCAATGGACACTGAATAACTGTAACACAGCACACAGAACAAGAGCCAACAGGGCTCAAAAAGGATAAATAACTATAAAGGTACAAGAAAGTAAAGTCCTAGACAGACAAAACTGCCTCCAGGACCTTCCTGCCAAAGTGGGCTTCAGCCGAAGCCAGAACATCAACAGAGTAGTGTTTGGCAAATGTGTGCACAGAAGACCAAGTGGCTGCTTTGCACAACTGATCAGCAGAGGCCTGATTCTTGTAGGCCCAGGAGGCCCCAACAGACCTGGTGGAATGCGCTGTGATGCGAAAGGGAACGGGCTTCTTCCTGAGTTCATAAGCCTTGCGAATGGAAGACTTGCTCCAAGACGCAAGTCATCTTAGATGTCACCTTACTAGCCCTGGGACCCTCAGGTATGACAAAAAGTGCATCAGTCCAATGGACAGATTCAGTGCAGTGCACATAGAACTTAAGGCAGCGCACCACATCCAACAAGTGGAGATCCCTCTCCTTGTCAGACTTGGGGTCAGGACAAACGGAAGGCACAACAATCTCCTGATTGACGTGGAACTCAGAGACCACCTTAGGAAGAAATTCCTGGGAGGTATGGAGAATAGCCTTATCCTTGTGAAACTCCAGAAAAGGCGGTTTGCAGGACAGAGTGTGCAACTCAGCCACTCTGCAGACTGAGACCACAGCCAAGAGAAAAGCCGTCTTCTATGTCAAAAGATGCAGGGGAATGATAGTCAAGGACTCAAAAGGAGGCTGCTGCAAAATTCCCAAAACAAGGTTAAGGTCCCACTATGGAGTAAGAGCCTTATCAGCAGGTAATGCATGAGTGACACCCTGGAAAAACACCTTGACACCTGGTAAGGTGGCAATGCATCTCTGAAAAAAGACACAGAGGGCCGAGGTCTGAACCTGTCCCTGTCCACACACCAAGCATGGAAGATGGACCAAACCCTATGACAGGCTTTAGAAGAAACGGTTTTCCTAGCCTTAATCATAGTGAAGACCACCTCTGGAGACTAGCCGTTCTTTGTCAAGATGGCAACCTCAACAGCCATGACGTCAACGCTAGATAGTCTACATCCTCCTTCCACAGGTACCCCTGGTGAAGGAGATCGGTCTGTGTGGAAGTGGAAATGGTGCCTAGGCAGATAGCACTAGTAATTCTGGAAACCAAGGCTGTCTGGTCCAATATGGAGCAACCAGTATTGTGGGAGTCCTGTCCATCTGAATCTTCCACAGCACCCTGGGTAAGAGAGTAAGAGGAGGGAAGATGTATGCCAGATGAAACCTCCATGGGATTGACAGAGCAACTAGGGGATCCCTCCAGCATGAGCAAAACATCTGAACCTTCCTGTTGTCCCTGACAGCCATCAGGTCTATTATGGGAAGACCCCACATCTGTACCAGGAGATCGAACACTTCTAGGTGAAGTCCCACTCGCCCAGGTCCACCATGTGGCGACTGAGGAAGTCTGCTAGAACATTTTCTACGCCTGAAATGTGAACTGCAGAGATAGCAGGTACATGATCTTCTGCCCAGGTTAAAATAGCCTTGACCTCTAACCAAGCAGCTGGACTTCTGTTGCCTCCTTGCATGTTGATGTAAGACACGGCAGTGGGTTTGTCGGACTGGAGTCGAACTGGGTACCCCATCAGATAGGAGGTCAAATAATTCAATGGGAAATCATCCTGAGCTCTAGGATGTTGATAGTAAGAAAAGTCTCCTCCTCTGATCAGCGGCCCTAAACACTTAGGTGACCCAAGACTGAGCCCCAACCATGCAGGCTGGCATCTGTTGTCACTGTGGTCCAGTATGGAATCACAAATGGCCTTCCTTTCTCCAAATTGGAGACATTCAACCACCAGTGAAGGCTCTGAGCTACCTCCGAAGGAAGGAAAACAGGCTGATCCAGGAGATCCGTGTTCCCTCTGCAAACATGGATCACAAACCTCTGAAGTTCTTTGGCATGAGCCATGGCAAACGGACTGCTTCCGTGGTGGATGTCATCTTCCCCACCAGGGACTGAACACACCTTGGAGGTGAGCTGGTGAATTTAGTCCTCCGCCAGGTAGACCATACTCTGCTGAGTATCGAAGCAGAGACCAAGGAACACCAGGTCCTGTGAGGGCAACGGGGCCGACTTGCCCATATTCAGAATCCAAGCATGTTGGAGGAGGATCTGCACACAGTCTTGGATTTGGAGGTCCAGGAGATCCCTGGAGGGTGCTTTGAGGAGAAGGTCATCCATGTAAGGTGTTACCTGAATCCCCTTGGTATGCAGGAAGGCAATCAGTGTACCCAGAACTCGACTGAACACCTGAGGAGCTGTTGTGAGACCGAAGGGGAGAGCAATGAACTGGAAGTGACCCAGTTCGCAGGCAAACCTGAGGTACTGTTGACTTTCCGGACGCACAGGGATGCAGATGGCGTCTTGCAGATCCAAGGACAACAGAAATTCTCCCGGACACATTGCTGCGTTGACTGAACATAAGGACTCCATCCTGTAATGGGTCTTGACCATAAACTTGTTGAGGGCCTTGAGGTCCAGGATCGGGCAGCAGCCAATATCCTTATTTGGAATGACCATGAGGTTGGAATAAAAGCCGTAACCTCTCTCCTGTTGTGGGACCGGCGCCAGAACTCCCTTGTCCAAGAGAAACTGGACTGCCCCATTGAAAAGCCTGAGCCTTTCCTGTCCCTGCGGGGAGCGAGAAGGGAAGAACCTGAAGGGGGGCAGGGATTTGAAGGGAATCCTGTAACCTTCTGAAACCACCTGTAATACCCACTGATCCACAACAGAGCCTGTCCAGACACTTACAAAGTGATGCAGGCGGCCCCCCCAGTGGTCTCGGACCAGGGTTCAGCAAGTCATACTGAAGGAGGTTTGGTGGTTTTGGTGGAGGTGTGCTGAAGATCCACCGGGCAGTCCCGGGATCAGGATCTCCTTTTGTCAGCTAGAGCACTGACGTCTATGAAAGGGGCGGGAGGGGAGAACTTTGTAGGTTTATATCTCTCAAACTATACGTTTGAGATATGGGATGTAAGTCATTACATTGATATTTTTAATACCTACAATATTAAACGTATTTTAATAAACAACCAATACTATCCCTTTAAGGCACAGTCAGGTATTCTATTACCTGTGATGTGACAAACTGCGGACAGGTAACAATGCACAACGGAAGCTAAATTACCACCCATTGTAAACTGTCGAAAAGCAGATGAATTTGGGATTCACTTACACGTGGAGGCTGTTAGCACACGTTAAGGGACTATTGTTGTGTTAAAAAACACAGACAGGTACTTGAACAGTGTTTTTTTTTTTGTTGTTTTTTTTTTTTTTAAAACATGCACGCGCAACTAGTGATCCCTACACTAGTGACTCATGGATGTATTGATATGGGGCCCTGATATCAATACATCCAAGGAACCAAAACCATCAGTGAGAAGTACAAAAATTAACCTTATGAGTGTCAGTGTGGTATGCAAGGCACTGCACAGCCCACTGGCAATCAAAGGGTTAAAATTATAGTAATACTTAAAATGTAAAAAAAAAATATGTTGTAGGGTTTATCCCCCCGAGTAAAACAAGAGTACTCCCACTGCTGAAAGGTGTTTCATTCAAAAGTTATTCATTTTTGAAAGTTGAATTTTTTAGGTGCAATATCACAGTGGCCTGAAATTGTACAGTGGAGCTGTTGCTACACGATCCTATGGACAGCTCTGGTCCCGGGACCATAAATCTCCATAGGATGGTGTAGCAACAGCGCCACTGTACAATTTCAGGCCACTGTGATATTGCACATAAAAAATTCAACTTTGAAAATTAATAACTTTTGAATAAAACACCTTTCAACAGTGGGAGTACTCTTGTTTTACTCAGGGGGATAAACCCTACAGCACATATTTTTTTACATTTTAAGTATTACTATCCCTTTAATCCCCCTAACGTTAACAGCATTCTATTAGAATAAACACTTACCTGTAAGTCGGATGTCCAGTGGGTTCTTCAGCACGCTGGTCATCCACTGTAAGCTTGTATCTTCTTCATCTTCTCAGCTTCCTCTGTTATTGTCCTTAGTCATCCTTGTAAAACAATCCCCCCCTCACATAAGAATTAAATATATTAAACTTAATTGTGCCAATAAATGTATACTGCCGTCACCGGCAGAAAAGAAGATCATCCCCCCATATACCTGGAGGGCCATTGTCTGATCCATACTAAGGTAAATTTGAACAGACGGTGGCTTTTATATGGCCAGCCCCTGTTCATACCATTGGCTGGTATGTGGGGTTACACACCTCCCAGCCAACCAGCTATTAGCGGGTTTCACCATCCCTTCAGCTAGAAGCTGATTGGCTGGGAGATGCGTAACCCCACATACCAGCCAATGGAAGCATGGGAACCATTTTGAACAGGGACTGTCCATATAAAAGCCAGTCTCTGTTCAAATTTACATCAGTATGGAACGAGCAATGGTCCAGGAGGTATATGGGATATGTGTGTGTGTGCTTTTCATCTGCTCTTCTGCCGCCAGCAGCAGCATACATTTATTGGTACAGTTAATTTGAATATATTTATTTCTAATTTGATAGGGAGAAATGTTTTACAAGGAAGATAACAGAGGAGGATAAAAAGATGAAAAAGAAAGACGATGAAGAGGAAAGACATAAGCTTACAGAAGAAGACTTACAGTGGATGATCAGGGTGCAGAAGACCCTGCTGGAATCTGACTTACAGGTGTTACAGCTACGGGGTGTGGGTAATAGAAAAGTGTTAGGGCTAGTCTTGTGTACCTTTATTGTTCATGATAGGGGTAATGTAGGGTTAGTGTTTGGAAGGGTAACCGTGTTTTTAGCTCTCTCTCGATTTTTTTTTAACACTGTGCCAATTATCAAGAGTTCACAAACAAAAATGCTGCACATGTCAAACTAATAAATATACCAAAGAATATACACAGAAGTATATAAATGGTGCACTGATACGCAAATATGTATATAGAAAGAAAAAAAAAGGAAGGTCCTTTAGGTAAAGGACACCAGAAAGACCAACCTTAAAAAAAGAAGCTTATTAGAAGAGGCACTTGACAGGTATATATAAAGATTATATGCTTTATTGGTCAATACAAAAATATACACAGACAGGATAAAACCAATTAAAATGAATATAGGCAGGCAAATATTGAAATACTAGTTGAAGAGCCCGTGTACACAGGCCACAGTGCCACCCAGCAATGGCCGCGGTGCAGTCATGCGCAGTACAGACTGCCTGTGCCCCGGCTGATAACGGAGCGGGGAGCTCTGAATTCACACTGTAGTCCTCTCTGCACAGGTATGAATTCAGAGCGCCCCGCTCCGTTATCAGCTGCGGGGCGGGCAGTCTGTACTGTGCATGATTGCAGCGCGCGCAGCTGTCGCTACTGCGCATGACGGCTTCTGACAAACACACATTTAGCGAATTATTATATAGGATATAATCCCAGAAATCAGGGCCGGATTTACATCTCAGGCGCCCCTAGGCACAAAACCCTCCGGCGCCCCTAGCCCCGCCCCAACCACTCCCCTCACTTAGTCACACCCCTCCATTAACCACACCCTCTTGTGGTCACACCCATTTTTAGATTTTTTTTTTTTATTCTTCACAGTACTGTGGCAATTTTCCCAGAGTTAGAGGAAAGAATTGTATATATAGTAAGGTGCGGTCCCGGTGGGGGTTTATATACAGCATATATACAGATAGCATATATCACCTTTATTTTATATTATTTTAATGAGCTTTGAATAAAACTATATTTTTAAATATGTGTTACTCTGAATTCCTTCAACATTTATAACACTGAACTGGTCCCCTACATAGTTAGTGTGTATATATATATATATATATATATATATATATATATATATATATATATATATATATATATATATATATATAGTAACTATGGACTTTGGTTACCTTTGAATTTAATCTACCTTTCTTTTCACACATTTGTTTACCTCCACTGAGCCAATGGCAGACGATACTCCAACGCGCTATGCTCAGCCGACAGATCTAGGCTGTAGGCTGCAGGCTGCTTCCCATTGCTTTTATGAAGCCGCTCAAGCTACACTGAAGTGCAAGGCTGCCACAGGAGGTCCCGGCGAGGTGCCCAACAACAATGGAGGCAGAGGCACGCAGCCGCAGCAGTGGGTCACATGGGGCGGCCCTGGCTTCACAGGCACAGCCGCAGATACAAGGCAACCAATGGGATCGGGAATAGAGTAAACTACTCTCTGTACAAGAGCCTGAGCCCTCAAGGGCGAGCGAGAACAGGCGCAGCCGCACATAGCATAATCATTTTCAAGAGAAGTGTCAGTACAGTACTGTGTGGCGCGGCATTATTATTATACACCTTGGGACGCAATGGTGGGCGTGACAAGGCCTTTGCCAGGCGCCCCTGAAAATCAGGCGCCCTAGGCAAGTGCCTTGTCTGCCTATTGGCAAATCCGGCCCTGCCAGAAATATAAATAGACTAGCAATGTAGGACGGCATTGCCCGTCATGATATGACCGTTGTGAGTACTTGTCTGAAATGTAGAAACACTGATAAACACAGACATAAGCACACAGGCAGACACATACACACAATGAATGGTGTGTGTGTGTGTGTGTGAAGCAGGAGGACATTTGGGCATTGAAGTGTGTTCTCCATCTGCCCAGTAAGTTTCTTGTATTCCAAGCCTCTTTTTCATGTTGTCAGCATGCTCATTCAGTTCCTTGAAGTCCAAGCCTCCTTTTCACATCCACAGCACTACCACACAGTTAGAAACAGCCTAGTAAGTCCTTGTTAGTCCTTAGAAGACCCACAACATAAAATATCTAGGGGGTTACATGTATGTATGTGTTTCAAAGTGTATGTACGTATGTATGTGTGTCACAGAGTGTGTGTGCGTGTGTTGGACATGTTTTTCTTTTCTCTTAAGCCTGAATTTGATTGAGGGCTAATCCCTTCCGGAGATTTTCACAGGAGTGGCCAGGGGCTGAATCTCCAGGACTGGCAGTAGGGAGGAGACATGAATATCCCCTCCTTACTGCCACCCCTGGGGTGTGTTAGGCTTCAGACAGGGGTGTCTGTAGAAATGTTTCTTGGGGGGTGGGGGAGGGGGGGCAAAGCCATAATATGACCCCCAGGCCAGCCCATCCAGCCCCTTTGTTTTATGGATAGGGTAATTGCAGGGGCAAGTGCACCCCCCTCTGGCCACCCATGGCTTCTGACAAGTTTTTTGTTTGCATGATGCTTTCTCTTTTATATATAGATAATGGATAACATATACCAACAAAGTGAAAACCCCCCCACAACAAACACCTCAAATAAATACACATAAGAGCCTAATAAAGTTCATAATATAGTAACAATAATCAGATACCCATACAGTGTAAATAATTATCTGTAATCGAATCAATAGATAGACACGTTGGGAACAGAATCATACCCTGCCTAAATACTGAGCACACAATGCGTTTCGCCTGCCTATATCCATTTTCATTGGTTTTATCCTGTCTGTGTAGATTTTTGTATCGACCAATAAAGCATATCATTTTTACATATCGAGTACCTCTTCTAATAAGCTTGGTCTTTCTGGTGTCTTTTACAGAGAAGTGACACATCACACCCTCATACCTCCCAACATTTCAAATTGCCAAAGAGGGACACCTGTGTTTTAAGGGGTGTTGTTGTGGACGTGGCTGGTGGGAGGGCCATTACCGAGAATTTTTAGGCTATTTCATGACCTATTGATACCTCCTTGTGTAACCTTATAAATGACTTAAAACAAGACCAAAAGTTTTCTATTTACACAGACTAATTTATAAACCCATGTAATGAAGATTAATATGAATTTTATTGCTGTGGAGCAATGTGATACACTTATATACACACCACACAATCTGATCTCCTAAACACAGGAACACCAGGGTGGGAAAGAGGGACAGGGGGATTTGGGTCTAAAAGAGGGAGTGTCCCTCCTAAAGAGGGACACTTGGGAGGTATGCACCCTGGTAGGGGACAGGGGGTCTGGTATAAACAAGAGTGGGTGAGACAGGAAGGGGACAGAGCTCTGGCACAGTGTAGCAATGTGTGGCAGGAGACGGAAGGAAGACAGAGTTCAGTTCAGACGGGTATGGTGTAGAGAGGCCTAGTAGAATATGAAGAGCACAGAGTACAGTTTGGGTGAGACAGAGGGTGAATGTTAGGATGGCATGGAGGAGAAATGTCTGTAAGTGTATCAGGCTGATATGGGTTGGTTCTGGGCATAGAGAGGCCTGATACAGAATGTAGGAAGTGAGAGGCAGACAGCATCAGAGGTTGGGTGGAAAGTGCAGCAGGGAAAGACAGTAGTGCACAGGCTGGCACAAGTAAGTGGGTAAAAAATCAGGTCAGACTGCCAGAGAGGGAACTGGCACAGGCAGGACATCTTGCTGGTTGATGATAGTATGAGTTGTAGTCCAACAACTAAAATGCACAAATTGCCCACATCTGCTTTACAATTGCAGTCATCCCCACTCAGCCCTGCAGTACGGATCTCTCATAAGAGGCAGATATTATCACTTCAATGATCAGAGGGGAATAGAACACATTGCTTCCCAACATATTAGGCATCACTCCTTAAAGGAACAGTCACACCTTATAATAATAATAATACTTCCCAGATGAAGGTAAGTGGGTAGATCCTAATGGCTGGTGTCAGTCAATACTTTGGATTGGGTCCTCAATATTAATCATTACTGCTGGAGATAAATTCTAAGGACATGATTCCATGTTCTACTACTTAAGAGCCCCAAAAATCCTGATTTGAAGGTTTCCTTCTTAAGAACATTGCAGTAGGAGAAGTTTGGGGTTCTGGAGTCCAGAAACAAATAATCATATCAGCCTCTGTGGACCTGACATCCAGCACTAATTACAAATCATGGACACAGAACGGATTCTGAGGGCACTGTAGGATTTTCTGTCCAGATTAAGGTAAAAGGGGTTAATTATTAGGAAGTGTTTGTGATTCTGTAAACCGGAAGTATAAAATGTCAGTACTCAGTGTCCACAAGGAGATTTCTGTTCAGCCCAGATTGGTCAGTCAAGATGAATGAACCAGAGATTACCGCATGTGCTTAAAGGGATAGTAATACTTTAATATTACTAATCCCCATAATGTAGCTATTTAAAAAATAATTCAATCGCTCCCAGGTTTGAGAGATAACCAAACGCAAAGTTCCCCCTCCCTCCCCCTTCCCTGAAGTCAGCGTTGTACTGACTGCAGGGATATCTGGTCTTATTTTCTTCAGGCGGCTCTGCAGCTGAGCCGAGATCTCGTTAGTAAAAAAAAAATGATTTCACTGAAACGGTCTTCTACATGTGCTAGCAAACCAAGAAAACTTAGAAGACCGTTTCAGTGAAATAATTATTTTTTACTAACACGATCTCGGCTCAGCTGCAGAGGCGCAAGCCTGTCATACAACAGGCTTCCCCTGCAGTCAGTATAACTCTGACTTCAGGGAAGGGGGGGGAGGGGGAAGGGAACTTGGCTTACGGTTATCTCTCAAACCATAAAGGTTTGAGAGAGGAACCTGGGGGCAATTTGATTCTTTTTTAAATAGCTACACTATGGGGATTAATAATATTAAAGTATTACTATACCTTAAGCTGGGAAATACTTGAAGGGATAGTAACGGTCCACAATAAAAGCAGCTCCAATTAATATTCATAGTATTTGGGCCATGGAGAGTGTTATTTCAATACTGTCAGAGTTGTAGTACAAGAGTAATTGAATAATAAAGTATCCCCCTCTCGCCCCTTTTATTGATGTAACACTGCTCACCTCAGAGCAGCAAGACTGTCCGGATGGATCACAGAGAGGGACACTCTTCACTGATCATAAGGGAAAACCTGTCAAGGGGGGCAGAGTTTTCACTGTTCTCATAGTAAGAATATTGACCCTTCATGTGAGCTGTCTGGTCTATGAACTGGATTCCACATCTGAGGGGAGGTGGCTTACACTAGGTAAAAGGGACGGGAGGGGGATACTTTATCATTCAATTACTCTTGTACTACAAGTCTAACAGTATTTAAATAACACTCTCTATGACTCAAATACTATGAAGATTAATTGGACAATCTTTACTGATCATAATGAAAAATCTGTCAAGGGGGGCAGGGTTTTCCTTATGATCACAGTAAGAAGATTGTCCCTTCCTGTGATCTGTCCGGTCAAGAGACCAGATTCCACATCTGTAGGGAGGTGTCTTACACTAGGTAAAAGGGGACAGGAGGGGGATACTTTATCATTCAGTTCCTCTTGTACTACAACTCTGACCGTATTGAGATAACACTCTCCATGGCCCAAATACTATGGAGATTAATTGGAGCTGCTTTTATTGTCATACATTACTACCACTTTAACCCTTTGACTGTCAGAAAGGTATTGAAAGCATTGTGTTGTAATCAGATACCTCTCTAACACTCAAATGGTGAAATCCTGATCTGTTTGTGGCCCTGAAGGACCCAGCTTCAATACCCTAAAACTCTCAAGGGATAGATGGTTATGCAAAACATTGCAAAGCAATTAGTTAAAGGGACAGAGTGACAATTTAATACAGGACACACACACAGTTGTGTACAAAGGAGACCCCACAGTGGACAATATACACACTGGGCCTCATGTATAAAGACAAAGAGGAGCAATTCGGGGAAAAAAAATCAACTGCTCCAGAGGGGACAAGTGAACGTTTCTGGCTTTTATGTCCTTGATTGTTAGAGGTTTCCAGCGCATTGCAAAGCACCACTGTTCAATAACTCTCTATAACATGTGGGTTAAAGAGCCCTGTTTAACCCTATGAATGTCAGAATGGTACTCAACGCATTGCTTTGCAAAGCATTAGACACTTCTCTGGCACTCAGAAAGTTAAACGGGCAAGAATTTTAGTTCGATTTATTTGCCCCCTGTGTACAGTTGGTTTGCCCCCCTCCCAATTGCTTCACCTTGAATTTGTACATAAGACTCAATGACCCTGTCCTGTGTGTCCATCAGCCGTCCCTCCCTCCCTCACTGTCCCCATGTGGCTGAGTGATAGCCGTGTCGCCAGACTGCCTGTCCCTAGAGGAGGGTCAGACCTGTCCCCAGCCCCTCGCTCTCTATTCAGAGCCTGGAATTTCCTCCCTGCATTCAGTCCTTTTATTTCTGTTTAGATTTCGGTCCTTATCATGGGGAGGCTTTCTCTGGCCCTGTCACGTTGTGTGAGTGAAACCCTTGTCTACCCCCTTGTCACAGGGAGGAGGGGCCACCGCAGGATTGTTCCCAATGTTGGACATTGTCCAGTCTGTCCCAACTGGAAGAGCGCAGCACAACATCCTAATCTCCCCCCCCCTTTTTCCTGTTACCATTTGCCCAACTTTTAACACAACAAGAAGCAAAGCCTTTCTTAGGCTCCGGCCTCCTGTTCCCAAACACAGAGAGCTGTCAGTGTGGGGACAGGACGCACGGTAGTCTTTATTTAGCTTTCTGTCACACTGAGCGGGACAGACGAGTACTCCTGCCCAGTCACACCCACTGCACAGGCCATTAATTAAGGGAATTCCCGAGGATTATTGTAAACAAGATGGGTCATATGCATGAAGACAAAGCAGAGCAGTGATGTGGCCAGATAAATACTCCAGAGCTGACAATTACAATTCATAACATTTCCAGTGATTTAAATTGGACTCTTAACTCCTTCAATACCTGGAAATTCGCTAATATTCCCAATGGTTAAAATAAGAATGTTAGTCCCATGAATGCGCAAGTCCTCTAACACACTGATTCACACTGAATACTGGAGACGTCGCTAGCATTCAAGGCTTTAAGGGGATAGTAATACTTCATTTTATCTTTATTTTATTTTGTAGGCATTAAAAAAACATGAAGAATGATATAAGTCTTATCTCTCAAACCTTTATGGTTTATGAGATATTCACAAGCAAAGTATCCCCCTCCCGCCCCTTTTATTGATGTAACACTGCACAGCCAGATCAGAAGGGAGGTGCCCAGGTAGACTGCAGAGAGGGACAATCTTCAGTTAAGATAAGGGAAAAACCTGAAAAACTTGTCAAGGGGGGCAGGGCTTTCATTGTTCTCATAGGAAGAAGATTGTCCCCTGCTGTTATCTGTCTGGTCTATGGACTGGATTCCACATCTGAGAAAAGATGACTTACACTAGGTAAAAGGGGCGGGAGGGGAAACTTTGCTTGTGAATATCTCATAAACCATAAAGGTTTGAGAGATAAGACTTATATCATTCTTCATGTTTTTTTAATGCCTACAAAATAAAATAAAGTTAAAACGAAGTATTACTATCCCTTTAAATGACCTGTGTACATTAAACTGAATAACAGTATTTTTTTGTTTCCCTTCAGGAAATGTGGACCAAAGCAACTGCATCAAAAGGGCCAATTAAAGGTTCCCAATGATTTAAAGTGATAATTACACAATAATGAAAAGTAAGTCTATACTGCAGAATTTATCCTGTTTAGTAAAATAAGTTTACTCCCACTGTTAAGAGGTTTCATTCAAAACGTATTGCAGCTCAGACTTGCATTTCTGGGTGCTGTACCTCCATGGCCTGAGGATTGCAGTACCTCCATGGCCTGAGGATTTACAGTGGAGCTGTTGCTTCAGCATCCTACTGAGGTTTATGGTCAATTGATCAGAGCTAACCATAAACTGCTTTAGCAACAGCTCCACCATAACATTTCAGGCCATGGAGGCACTGCACCCAAAAATTGCTAACTGTCTCTAATAGTGCAGTTAGTTTGCTCCAAAATCTTTGAAGGGAAAAATACATTGTTAGTATTAGGTCTCACAATCAGAATAAGGAAAAAAAACAACTATATTGTGCATAACAATTTTCATAAATACTCACATGAACCCTAACACACATCATAATAAAAAAAGAGTTACCCTAACCTGGTACCCAGGGTACACCAAAGTACCAATGGTATCGTAGTGTAGACCACTGGGGTGAATGAATAAATTTGCCAGCTCAATTCCACTGGCAGTGGCCTCTGATACCAGTATGTGCGCTTCATAGTACACACTACAGCACATGATCACTTCAGTGGATACCGCAACACAGTCCACACTACTGTTATGACTAACTCCAGGAAACTCCAATGTGCTGCATACTCCCACCTCTGAAGCTGAAAGGGTTAATCCAACGAGACAAACAAGGCACAGACTGCCCCACTGCTATCCCGTTGGCGTAAGTGAGATTAAGGGGAGAAAAGCTGGAGTATGCAGGTTAATAAATTGACTTTAGGCAGGAGAAGGGAGTGAAGACCAATTTTAGTGTCACACAATGACTTTGGACTTAATGCATGAAACAAAGTAAAGACATGTCGGTTACACCAGCTGGACCACTGCAAATACAAACTCCCCAAATTCCTGATCATTTAATGTGGGTGTTTAACTCCTTCAATGCTAGCAAAATCTTTGGCGACCTCTCTAGCATTCATTCCCAAGTGAATGGGTATTTGTATTTTTCCCCCGGTGTTGCAGATCTCAGAAGAAAGGTTAATCTGTTTCTTTGTGCATAAAACCATTATTTTTAGAAGGTAAAGAGGTGTAGTTTTGGAGCAAACCAACCACACCGTAGAGAAATAAACATTTCCAAAATTCCTAATGATATCAGTTGTGGTCTTTAACCATTTGAGTGAATGAAAGCAATATGTTGGACGCCTCTGTGGCACTCAAAAGGTTAAACCGTTGAGAGGTCTCTAATGCACTGGAACTCTATCAAGCATTAAAATGGTTAAAAGCCCAATTAACTGGATAGTAATATTTCACAATAAAAGCAACTCTAATTAATCGTCATAGTGTTTGGGCCATGGAGAGTGTTATATCATTACTGTCAGATTTGTAGTACAGGAGTAATTGAATGATAAAGTATCTCCCTCCCACCCCTTTTACTGATGTAACACTGCTCACCTCAGAGCAGCAAGACTGTCCGGATGGATCACAGAGAGGGACAATCTTCACTGATCATAAGGGAAAACCTATCAAGGGGGCAGAGTTTTCATTGTTCTCATAGTAAGAATATTGACCCTTCATGTGAGCTGTCTGGTCTATGGACTGGATTCCACATCTGTGGGGAGGTGTCTTACACTAGGTAAAAGGGGCGGGAGGGGGATACTTTATCATTCAATTACTCTTGTACTACAAGTCTAACAGTATTTAAATAACACTCTCTATGGCTCAAATACTATGAAGATTAATTGGAGCTGCTGTTTTTGTGAAACGTTACTATCACTTTAATTCAGTTCCGTTTGTTCGCTGTGGTCAGCTGCTTTGCCCTAGAAATGCTGAAGCAAATAAAAATTACCCAAACAGCCACTGATTTAAATGGGTTTGTTTTGTATATATGCATATTATAGTTTTCTAGAGCTTTTTTTTTTTTTTTAGCAAAATATTTTCTCCTCATTCTATATGCTTTTTCAACCTATTTTGACGAATTTCACTGTAATAAATGAAAATGGTGGTATTTAATGAAGTGTACTAAAAATGTGTTTAAATATGTACAAATGCTGAGTATTGCAAGATATGTTTTTAACCTGTTGAGTGCCAGAGGGGTACACAACGCATTGCTTTGCAATGCGTTGCGTACCCCTCTGGCACTCAAAGGGTTAAATGTTCTTGATAGTACATAGCATTTTAACTAGCTCATCTGGCACGTGTTTGTCTGCATTAAATGAACAAGATAAACTCAGTGCATACTGGAATAGTGTATTGGGTCAGAATTGCACTGCTTTTTCTAATTACATCGGCCTCAATAAGTGAGCGATACTGGCCGAGGTGAGTGAAAGATCCTGGTAGGGGGCACAGCGGGCCTGACACACACATCTAGTTACACATTGGCAGAGGGAATGGGCATTTTAATTTCACCTCTCTTGTGCAGTTGTTTTGCTACACAATTGCTCCTCTTTAAGCTCCTGAATATGGTAGTTAATTGGTAAGAAAAAGAGCTTGCTGTGATTAGTTGTATCCCTACTGGTGTGGAGAATATTCTGTATTGATTGTCCTGAGAGTCAGGTGACTGTAGTAGGAACCAGGACCTTCCCCTACTGTTTCCTGAGGCCAGAGTGAGAGTCCGGGGGAAGATTCACTAAACGGTGATAAAGAGGTGATAATGTGGAGACGTCTTCTCCAGTTCCCATGTTATTCTATAGATCCTATTCACTAAGATCTCAAAAGAAATCTTAGTGCATAGGCTCCATAGAATAACAGAAATTGGAGAAGAGATTAACTGGAGAAGTCATCTCCACTTTATCACCTCTTTATCACCACTTAGTGAATCTCCCCCCTGGTGTCTACTAGACACAGTCACCTGAGCAGTAGGACCCAGAGGAAGGACCATTATATAGGAGCCCCTATACAAGGCACTCTAGGTGACATTAGCTCCACCCATGGCCACACCCCCAATCCCATCCACTATTTCCTGCCAAAGAAAATACCCTTGGCCTACAAAAATTCCAAAAAAGCTCTAACCCCTTGGTTGCTAGAGATCTCCAATATATTGCTTTACGATTTGTTGGAGATCTCTATAGCATCCGAGGGGTTAAACAGTAGCCGTAAAGGGGGTATGAAACAGGCAGGGACATGGAGATTGCAAGGTTACACACACACACACACACACACACACACACACACACACACACACACACACACACACACACACACACACACACACACACACACACACACACACACACACACACACACACACACACACACACCCCCCCCCCCCCCCCCCCACCCCCAAATCTGGAGCTCTGGGCACTTGTCTAGTCTGCCTATTAGGAAATCCGTCCCTGTCTGTAAACCAATACAAAAAAAAAAACAGCAATATATCTGTGCCTATGGAAATCACATGCTTAATTCCTCCATCAAAAACAGTTCTGAGGAGCAACAAATAAGGGGACTTCACCCAGTGACTGCGAGTACATTGTCCTGCCATAATGTCTAATTCCTGGCCCCACTAAAGGTTGACTAAAGACAAAACTGCTGCAGTTATCTGGGCAGAAATCTCCACTGTCCTATTCCACTCCAACTGTCTTCAAGATGCCTCATCAGCCCAGCACTTTTAGTGGATCCTCCGCTGTCACGTCCCTCCACCAGGCTGATAAAACTGCTCCCAGTGCCCTCTGTGTGTGTCAACCCTTTAAGTGCCATAAGGGTGACCAGCACATACCTCCCAAGTGTCCTGCTTTAGGAGGGACAGTCCCTCTTTGAGATCCAAATCCCTCTGTCCCTCTTTTCTACCCTTTTGTCCCTCTTTTTAGGAGATCAGACTGTGTGGTGTGTATTACATTGCTCCACAGCAATAAAACATAAATAAATTTGTTGTTAATTGTCAGTATATGTGTTTATACATTAATATGGGCAATTAAAATACTTTGGTCTTGCTCTAAATCATTTATCAGTTACACAAAGAGGTGCAGATGGGTCAAGAAATAACTTAAAAATTCTTGGAAATGCCACGCCTACGAGTCACGCCCCCAGAAACGCCACCTAAAACAAAAGTGTCCCTCTTTTGGGACGTATGCCAGCATGCTGTGCACCAGTATACTGGTCTTGCACACAAGGGGTTAATAGTATGTCCTCCGCAGGGCATGAAACAAAAGTAAGGCAATAATGTAAGCTACTGGCAGACGAGAGGGAGTAAGTAGCTCAGTTTCCTGTGACATTGCGTTACAAAGACTCTCCGTCTGGTGCAGCACTGCATGGTCAGAGCAGAGAGATAAGCAGTGGATAGGGATGATTTACATGTATCGCAGAGTACATTTTATTAACCCCTTGAGTGCCAGACAGGCAATCAAAACATTGCTCCACAATGTGATGGACACCCCTCTGTCACTCATAGGGTTAACATGCTGGAGGCAGCCTTATCAACCCAGGGTATAAGGGACAGGACCCTGCAGAATCCTGCTATGTACTAAAGACAAAGGGCAAGTAAAATGAATGCAGTAGGCGAGCCTTCATGTCTGTGTCTCCCCCATCTACCATGTCAGTCTTCCTCCCTTCTCCCCAAGTCTCTCCATGCCCCTTCCAACTGCTTGAGCTTGTGTGCGACAAAGTGGGGTTGTGTGTAACAACATGAGTGTGTGACTGTGTGATGGCATGTGTGTAGGTCTGTGTGTGCTCGTGTGAGACAGTGTCCTTTAATCAATATCGCCCTCTTGTGTTAGCTGTGAGATCAGGGTCTCCAGATACACCTACTAACTGCAATGACTGCATCATGGAATACTGAGGCATGCTCACAAAATAAAAAAAAGAAGCATTTCTAAGGCATTCCCATCAATTAACTCTTTCATTGTAAGGGAACTGGAAAACTTTTTATACTACATAGGATGGGCATTTTCTGATTTTTGCTATCCATCTATTTAGTTATGATTTCTGTAGGTGACATTCTTGTTATAGATAGAAAACTACACATTGTTCTGAGAAGGAAAAAAAATCAGTTTTTCAGTGACCACTGTCTCTTTATACTCAGTGACCACTGTCTCTTTATACCCAGTGACCACTGTCTCTTTATACCCAGTGACCACTGTCTCTTTATACTCAGTGACCACTGTCTCTTTATACCCAATTCCCTGTCTCCTTATACCCAGTGACCACTGTCTCTTTATACCAAATTCCCTGTCTCTTTATACCCAATTCCTTGTCTCTTTATACTCAGTGACCACTGTCTCTTTATACCAAATTCCCTGTCTCTTTATACCCAATTCCTTGTCTCTTTATACTCACTGACCACTGTCTCTTTATACTCAGTGACCACTGTCTCTTTATACCCAATTCCCTGTCTCTTTATACCCAGTGACCACTGTCTCTTTATACCCAATTCCTTGTCTCTTTATACTCACTGACCACTGTCTCTTTATACCCAGTGACCACTGTCTCTTTATACCCAGTGACCACTGTCTCTTTATACCCAGTGACCACTGTCTCTTTACACCCAGTGACCACTCTCTCTTTATACCCAGTGACCACTGTCTATTTATACCAAATTCCCTGTCTCTTTATACCCAATTCCCTGTCTCTTTATACCCAGTGACCACTGTCTCTTTATACCCAATTCCCTGTCTCTTTATACCCAGTGACCACTGTCTCTTTATACCCAATTCCCTGTCTCTTTATACCCAGTGACCGCTGTCTCTTTATACCCAGTGACCGCTGTCTCTTTATACCCAGTGACCGCTGTCTCTTTATACCCAGTGACCACTGTCTCTTTATACCCAGTGACCACTGTCTCTTTATACCCAGTGACCACTGTCTCTTTATACCCAGTGACCACTGTCTCTTTATACCCAGTGACCACTGTCTCTTTATACCCAGTGACCACTGTCTCTTTACACCCAGTGACCACTGTCTCTTTATACCCAGTGACCACTGTCTCTTTATACTCACTGACCACTGTCTCTTTATACCCAATGTCTTCTGTCTCTTTATACCCAGTGACCACTGTCTCTTTATACCCAGTGACCACTGTCTCTTTATACTCACTGACCACTGTCTCTTTATACTCAGTGACCACTGTCTCTTTATACCCAATTCCCTGTCTCTTTATACTCAGTGACCACTGTCTCTTTATACCCAGTGACCACTGTCTCTTTATACCCAGTGACCACTGTCTCTTTATACCCAATGCCTACTGTCTCTTTATACCCAGTGACCACTGTCTCTTTATACCCAGTGACCACTGTCTCTTTATACTCACTGACCACTGTCTCTTTATACTCACTGACCACTGTCTCTTTATACCCAGTGACCACTGTCTCTTTATACCCAGTGACCACTGTCTCTTTATACTCAGTGACCACTGTCTCTTTATACTCAGTGACCACTGTCTCTTTATACCCAGTGACCACTGTCTCTTTATACCCAGTGACCACTGTCTCTTTATACCCAGTGACCACTGTCTCTTTACACCCAGTGACCACTGTCTCTTTATACCCAGTGACCACTGTCTCTTTATACCCAATGTCTTCTGTCTCTTTATACCCAGTGACCACTGCCTCTTTATACTCACTGACCACTGTCTCTTTATATTCAGTGACCACTGTCTCTTTATACCCAGTGACCACTGTCTCTTTATACCCAATTCCCTGTCTCTTTACACTCACTAAAAAAGAGGAAAGAGTGAAACACAGCGCACAAGGTAAGGTACACACTCTGTAGATAGGGGGTGACTAATAGTAAAGAGAATGCAATAATATTGTAAATCAATATAAAGTTCCCAAACAGAAAAGTATACAGGAAATATACAAAACTTTCCCTATATCTATTGTCAATAATGGGCAATTAGTTCACTCCCCTTTGCTGCTTGTCCATAAACAGTTCATGCAAAACAGAGGTACTTCTCAGGTCCACCGTTGAACATGTAACAGAAGATCAGAAAAAAGGGGAAGGGATGGACAGCGCAAAAATATCCTCTAAGTGTAGTAGGTTAAAATGATAAAATGATATATATACACAGCTAGAAATGTAGAGAATATTTATTAGATTCCATAATGGAACAGACAAGGCTTAAAATGAAGGTAAAATTATATAAATAAACAATGTATATATATACATCAGGAACAGCTATAAAAAGCTCAAATATATAAAAAATGCAGAAAAATGAATATCACTGCAAATATTAAAAGAGTAATCCATGAATGAATAAAACGTCAGAAATATATATATATATATAAATATAAAACATATATATAATACCAGGGATAATTGGTACAAGTGGCTGGAGAAAGAAGGGGGATATATGCTAATATAAAGGGGATATAGAACTGGTAGAGTGGCTGCTTACAAGAGAGGGTATTGCATAAAATGCTCGACAGGATACAATGTAAATACAACAGTAGCGATCAATTAATGTAACAGATGTCCGCTTACTAGAGGCTTTCTTGATAGTAAAGCCAGTAAAAAAACCTCCAGACAGATCACTCCGTCATCCGGTCCTCCTCTCGTTCTCCTGAAGCCTCTCACTCCTTCCCCTGTTCTGCGATGTAGTATTCTCCCCCGTGAAGTCGCAAAGACCCGCCAACAGCCAGCGTCTCTCTCCACACACGTGGAGTAACTTGATCCGTGGAACTTGTTTGTGTTTTGCTCAACGCGTTTCTGCGCTATACAGCTTCTATTCGCTCCAGATGAAGGGGGAGAATACTACATCGCAGAACAGGGGAAGGAGTGAGAGGCTTCAGGAGAACGAGAGGAGGACCAGATGACGGAGTGATCTGTCTGGAGGTTTTTTTACTGGCTTTACTATCAAGAAAGCCTCTAGTAAGCGGACATCTGTTACATTAATTGATCGCTACTGTTGTATTTACATTGTATCCTGTCGAGCATTTTATGCAATACCCTCTCTTGTAAGCAGCCACTCTACCAGTTCTATATCCCCTTTATATTAGCATATATCCCCCTTCTTTCTCCAGCCACTTGTACCAATTATCCCTGGTATTATATATATGTTTTATATTTATATATATATATATATATATATATTTCTGACGTTTTATTCATTCAGGGATTACTCTTTTAATATTTGCAGTGATATTCATTTTTCTGCATTTTTTATATATTTGAGCTTTTTATAGCTGTTCCTGATGTATATATATACATTGTTTATTTATATAATTTTACCTTCATTTTAAGCCTTGTCTGTTCCATTATGGAATCTAATAAATATTCTCTACATTTCTAGCTGTGTATATATATCATTTTAACCTACTACACTTAGAGGATATTTTTGTGCTGTCCATCCCTTCCCCTTTTTTCTGATCTTTACACTCACTGACCACTGTCTCTTTATACCCAGTGACCACTGTCTCTTTATACCCAATGTCTTCTGTCTCTTTATACCCAGTGACCACTGTCTCTTTATACCCAGTGACCACTGTCTCTTTATACCCAGTGACCACTGTCTCTTTATACCCAATTCCCTGTCTCTTTATACCCAGTGACCACTCTCTCTTCATACTCAGTAACCACTGTCTCTTCATACCCAGTGACCACTGTCTCTTTATACCCAGTGACCACTGTCTCTTTATACTCACTGACCACTGTCTCTTTATACCCAATGCCTACTGTCTCTTTATACCCAATGGCTTCTGTCTCTTTATACCCAGTGACCACTGTCTCTTCATACCCAGTGACCACTGTCTCTTTATACCCAATTCCCTGTCTCTTTATACTCAGTGACCACTGTCTCTTTATACCCAATTCCCTGTCTCTTCATACCCAGTGACCACTGTCTCTTTATACCCAATTCCCTGTCTCTTTATACTCAGTGACCACTGTCTCTTTATACCCAATTCCCTGTCTCTTTATACCCAGTGACCACCGTCTCTTTATACTCAGTGACCACTGTCTCTTTATACCCAGTGACCACTGTCTCTTTATACTCACTGACCACTGTCTCTTTATACCCAGTGACCACTGTCTCTTTATACTCACTGACCACTGTCTCTTTATACCCAATGCCTACTGTCTCTTTATACCCAGTGACCACTGTCTCTTTATACCCAGTGACCACTGTCTCTTTATACCCAATTCCCTGTCTCTTTATACTCAGTGACCACTGTCTCTTTATACCCAATTCCCTGTCTCTTTATACCCAGTGACCACCGTCTCTTTATACTCAGTGACCACTGTCTCTTTATACCCAATGCCTACTGTCTCTTTATACCCAGTGACCACTGTCTCTTTATACCCAGTGACCACTGTCTCTTTATACCCAATTCCCTGTCTCTTTATACCCAGTGACCACTGTCTCTTTATACCCAGTGACCACTGTCTCTTTATACTCAGTGACCACTGTCTCTTTATACCCAATGTCTTCTGTCTCTTTATACCCAGTGACCACTGTCTCTTTATACTCAGTAACCACTGTCTCTTTATACCCAATGGCTTCTGTCTCTTTATACTCAGTGACCACTCTCTCTTCATACTCAGTAACCACTGTCTCTTTATACCCAGTGACCACTGTCTCTTTATACTCACTGACCACTGTCTCTTTATACCCAATGCCTACTGTCTCTTTATACCCAGTGACCACTGTCTCTTTATACCCAGTGACCACTGTCTCTTTATACCCAATTCCCTGTCTCTTTATACTCAGTGTCCACTGTCTCTTTATACCCAATGGCTTCTGTCTCTTTATACTCAGTGACCACTCTCTCTTCATACTCAGTAACCACTGTCTCTTTATACCCAATGCCTACTGTCTCTTTATACCCAGTGACCACTGTCTCTTTATACCCAATACCCACTGTCTCTTTATACTCAATGCCCACTGTCTCTTTATACTCAATGCCTTCTGTCTCTGTCTCTTTATACCCAGTGACCACTGTCTCTTTATACCCAAGACCCACTCTCTCTTTATACCCAATGACCTGTCTCTTTATACCCAATGACCTGTCTCTTTATACCCAAGACCCACTCTCTCTTTATACCCAATGCCCACTGTCTCTTTATACTCAATGCCTTCTGTCTCTTTATACCCAACTAGTGTAAAAGCCTGTGTACACGGGCCAAGGTCCGGTTAATGTTAACCCTTTAAGTGCCAGAGAGGTAGTCAAAGTATTGGTTTGCAATGCATTGCATACCCCCTGGCACTCAAAGGGTGAAGCTGGTTAAGCGGCCGCTACCTCACTGCTCCACGTGATGCAGTCTTGCGTTGCCTCACTAACACGATGCAATCATGGGCAGTAGAGAGTGCCTGAACGTGGGCAGTCTGTACCACGCATGACTGCATTGTGACAACCGTCGTAGTGAATTATTATATAGGACGACCTCTGTCTCTTGAAATGTTTCAGAAACAGACACAAATACAAAGCGATAGTGGTGATACACATTTATTTTCCATAATGCAATCTCACTGCATGACTTGTGAGGGGAACACTGGATGAAGAGCGGATGGACAGCCCGTGACAGGCTGACAGTTCCCCGGTGAATCACGGACACACAAAATGCAATATTAATGTTCCACAGCACGGAGAACCTTGTACTGACAGCATCATTTGAAGTACTGATCTTCCCACCTCTCCTTGTTTTTGTCTAGGGTCAACTTTTCATTGACAGCAAGGACCATTGCTGGCTGTACACCAGTCCAACTGGTGACTTATCCTAGAGTGGTCATGCATCTAGTGTGTTCTTCTGGATTCATTCTTTGGAGTGGTCCTATTCACTGGAACATGGCCCCAAGTCTTAGATTACAGACACACACAGGGAAAGATGATTGTTCACTACAGTGCAGACTGACTCACTACCTCTAACATTAAATCTATTCCACCAGCTGAAGTCTGTTCACTGCCAGGATCCAGGAAATTGGACTGTAAACCACTCTTGGCTGCCCACTGGATATAACTGTTATGGAGCAGGTTTTGCAGGACCTTATACGCGGTGCTCCAATATTAACATCAGTAGATCCCCATCCTCAGTCTTCCTAACTTGGGAGCACAGAGCAAACGGAACAGCCTATCCCTGGGATGTGAAGCCATTCTCTGTCTTTAGTAGTCACAATCTTTATCAGCCTCAGAGACTAGTGATCCCTAGAAGAAGCCAGCACAGCAAGCAGGCAAGTGGAGCATAACAGCTCCGCGCTAGTCCAACAGCTCCTTCACACACCAGCAGCACAGCAGGAAGTACAGGCACTCCTTCATGCTCTGCAGGAACGTGTAACCAAAGTTCATCCCCATTGCATTTTTATACCTAGGAAATGGCAGTGACATGTTTCTCAGGGCATTTCCCAGGGAGAAAGGAGTGAAGGGCACCATGGGGCGAAGAGGCTCAGCCTGGCTTAGTGTGGGCAGGTAGGAATGGTGCCTTCTGAATGGAAACATACTGTGGGTGCTTGAGGCGGAGGGTGCTATTTATCAGCTGGCAGTCTGCAGCATGGATCATGACAGAGGGGAGGGAGAGAACAGCACAATGGTTGGGGCATTGTGCTGAGGAATAAAAAAGAGCTGGAAATTGCTGTAATTGTTGTCTTTGTGAGGGCAGAACAAGAGGATACAGGACAGTTTTCTGCCCCATGGGGTCGTGCAGGCAGAAAGAGCAGCAGCCTTGTGTAATCAGCATTTAAATCTGCCTCTTCTGTATAAAATACTAAATATTTCTGCTTTCTGCTCATGATCAAACCTTCCCTCACAGGCTGCAGCAGAAGACCAATCCCAGCAATTAACTCAATCCAGGAGTCTAGCAACAAGCATCTCTCCAGTTGTTGTTGGACTACAATTTACATAAATCTCAGGCGGGTAAGGATTCTGGAAACTGTAGTCCAACAAAATAAGCTGGGATCCGGCCGAATAAGGGTGATGGGAGTTGAATCTAACATGTGGAGGGTCAAGGCCAGAGGAGGATGGAAGCAGTGGTTCAAATGTTAGAGGGCTACCCACTGTCCAACGCAATTGAGAGAGATTTAACCCTTTCCAAGCACAGGGAGGTAGTGATCAAGCAATGTCACCTGACAGAGATGGTAGTAGCTGCTGACTAAGCTTGAGGTAGAATCGCTGACACAGGAGCGGCCCCCACAGGGGGGTGACTCAGACACAGGACTTGCTCGCTCAGCCTCGGCTTCCAGAGAAGAGAGCCACATGCAGCATCGCATGACATATCCAAGTACCCACATAGACTAGACCATTCCACAGATTTTTTAATAAGCAGAGCAATGAAATCTCCAGTTTGGCAGTTACAGGGTATATCAAAAACTGTGCCATGGTACAGAATCAGTGGCAGAGAATAGGGTTGAACACACATCACTCTTCAGAGTATATTCCCTTTCTGTATGGGGGGGGTTATAGCAGATCCTAACATACACACTGCAAACCTGTCCCCCCCCCACTTCTAGGAGCCCCATATGTTGCCAACTGTGAGGTCTGACATGCCAGCCCGCCCTGGTACGAGGGAGACAACATCTACTCCAAGTCACAGCCTGAAGAGACCTGAAGACTGGCAAGAAATAAAATATCAAATTGTGAGGGTTGCATAAAAAGCAGGAAAAAATAAGGGGAAATAAATAGATTGGGGAGATGGATTCAGAGAAATAGGGTAAGAGAGACACAGTATAAGTAGCAGAGATAAAGCAGAGGTAGAAGGAGGGAGGTAACCAAACAGTAAATAAGGGGTTAAAATAGTCAGAGAAGAGAGAGAGAGAGACAGGCAGACACACACAGAGGGAGGGACCAAAATAGTTGGGGGGGGCGGCAAGACAGGGTAGAGAGTGAGGAGGAAGCAGAGACAAATAAGGGGGAGGAAAAAAAAAAAAAAAAAAAGTAGGCGAACTGGGAGAAAAGAGCCAATATAGCCGTATATGAGCAGCCAGGCCAGGAGGGTGAGGACAGTACTGAGTAGAACAGTACTGAGTAGAACAGACACTTTACATCCTCTGTAAGATACAATCTATGTCTTCATTTATAAAAATATCGCCTTCTATAAACAGTACATGGTACATTTATTACCCGAAAATATAATTACATTAAAAAAACAAAACAAACAAACAAAAAAAATCAAAGCTATAATTACACTACTCTTTGGTTCTGTGCACCATCTAAAGTTTAGTAAATGGAGGACAAAACAACTGCATCATTTTTCTCAATGAAAAAAATCTCCTTTGATATCACTGACAATACATATTACCATTGGTTTAACTGGGGATTTCACTGGAAAGCCCTCTAGCATTCCAGAGAATAAAAGCAACATTTAAATCAACAGGAATGTTAATTTGTACCCTATGATGAAGCTGGTTACCCCAGAATTGCGGCACTTTTGTCTTGTGCATATGGATGCAGGAACCTGGCAGTGGCTGCTATGCTTGTGCAGGGAACACTACCGCAGGCATCAGTGGATATAACTCTGACAGAGAACATTATGTATGAAATTCTTTGATGCCGAGAAGAACTAGATAAATTCTGTAACAAACCAAGCACCCAAAGGATAAAAATAAACATTCCCTCTGATTTCAGTTAGGGTTTATCACCCTTGAATTTGAGAGAGTTCTCCAGTGGTTGGAAAGCATTGCTCTGGAATCCTTGCTAGCACTGAAGGGGTGTATAACTTAATTTAAATCATCGGTGGGCAAAAGAAGGTCCTCTGCAGAGGCCTTCCAGCTGCTGCCAGAATACAGCTTCCATCATCAGCAAACAGCTGGTTGGGAATTATGGGAGGAGGGTCCTCACACTGCCCACTCCTCATGTAAAATAACGGGAAATGTGGCATTGCTTAGTTCACAAATATAGTTCAGTGGGTATGATCCAGAACTGCTTCAAAACACCTTGGCACAGTATCCTCAGTGACACTAGCAAATGATTGGTCTGCAATTCAGACCCCTGAACTTACAAAGATAAAATGGACAGATTGGGGAGTTCACGGGATTCTTGGCAAAAGAAAGAAAAGAACATTGGCTGAGGTGTAGAATCCCCTCTCTATGTAAACAGCAGAGTTCTAACACACAACAGGGTGCACACCGCTCCAGCACAGAGTGATTAAAACAACTCTATGGGCCATACTGTTTCTTTTGTGTGTGGGCACCTCATACAGACCAAGATGACTGCAGACAGTACTGTAAGGGTAGGACAGGACGAGCGAGGCACATACATTAGTGAAAGGGTGTGGCACAGGAAGTGACATCACTAAAATACATTACTTCCTGGAAACTCGCTCCTCCTCCTCATTCTCCAGCATATAGGCTGGGTGGAAACTCTCAATTCCAGCGGAAGTGGTATAACATAAGGCTGGGTTCTTTATTGTGTTCTCCATACTACCCAGAGATGTGTACCTGCATTGGATGAGAAAGAGAGAAGTATAAGCAACAAGAGAGGCATGGGCAGATGGAGACACAATCATGTTGATGTACCAAGAAATGGGGCAATTCTGGAGCAACCCAACTGCACCCTAACAGACAAATGAAAAGAATCATGGATTTAAACGGTGCTTTTAATCCCTTTAATACTAGAGTTCTACAATACAATGGAGATCTCTTTTGTTTTCAATTAGTTTAGAGTACAGTTTAAAACAATGGGAATGTTTATTTGTCCCATATGGTGTAGTTGGTTTGCCCCAGAAATTCTTGACTTTTGTCTATATTTTTGTATATCAGCCTCAGTGAGTAACACAAAAGGTTTCGACTACAAAGCAATGAGCTGGCAACCTCTCTAGCATTCAAAGTATTCCACTTCAGGCCTCTCACAAGTTAATCTTAGTCAACAGGGCCAGCTTCCCCTGACTAAGATTCTAGAAGAGTGCTACCCATGGTGAAAGCCTTTCTGCATTTTGGGTTTTGGCCTGGAGGCCTCCCTCATTTATCTGAACGTTGGTGTATAAAGGGTTTCTTTGCTGTGGTTTTCTCTTGCACAGAGTCATGAACTACCCAAACGCTATTTTTCTACATAATAAATAGGTGGTTTTTGGTGAAGGAACCACTGAATTGAAAAGAATGAGAAACAGATGGAAAGATCCTTACCCTTTGTCATAGAGAATACAGTATGGAACGAACAGAGTCCGGAGGAAGTCCCAGATATCTCGATACGACCAGTCCTGCAAAATGTCCACTCTGCATCAATATAAATAAAGCTAGACAAAGGGGCATATGAATAAAGGTAAAAGTAACTGCAGCTTAGGGAAACAAAAATTGCACCTTTGCTTAAGAGGAGAATTTTAACTCCTTGATTGCAAGAGAGGTGTCGAACATATTGGAAAGAAATGCCTGGAGACTTCCCTAGCATCAGAGGGGTTAAAATGAATGTTTTGTCCCAAAAAGGTTCCACTGTTGTGTTTGTATATGTGCCCTAATGACTAAGTTCTCCACCCCAAACTCCTCTGAACCTAGTGAGCTTCTTATAAAGACCTATAACTGTCAGTAATTGCTCAGCAATCAAACACTAGAAAATATAAGAGCAGAGAACACTAACCAGTAAAGGGTTCACTCTCATGTATTTGGGCCAATCTGGATCAGTCAGACACATTGGTGTGAGGGATCGGGAGTAGGGATCAGAGCGACGAGTCCCCATGAATATGGCTTCAAGTTGAGGCTGCTCTGCTTTCAGATCCATGAGGGCCTGCTTGATGTCACCTTGTACTGTATAGATCTGGAGGTTATACCTGCAGAAAAAAGGTAAAATGAGTCAGAATGTGTAAATTCTGTGGACCCTTCAGGTTCACAACTTAAAGGGATAGTAATCTTTCATAATAAAAGCAGCTCTAATTAATCATCATAGTATTTGGACTTTGGAGAGTGTTATTTCAATTCTGTCAGAGTTGTAGTTCAAGAGTAATTGAATGATAAAGTATCCCCCTCCCTCCCCTTTTACTGATGTAACACTGCTCAGACAGATCAGAAGGGAGGTGCCCAGGTAGACTGCAGAGAGGGACAATCTTCAATTAAGACAAGGGAAAAACCTGAAAAACTTGTCAAGGGGGGCAGGGCTTTCATTGTTCTCATAGGAAGAAGATTGTCCCCTTCTGTTATCTGTCTGGTCTATGGACTGGATTCCACATCTGAGAAGAGATGGCTTACACTAGGTAAAAGGGGCAGGAGGGGATACTTTGCTTGTGAATATCTCTCAAACCATAAAGGTTTGAGACATAAGACTTATATCGTACTTCGTGTTTTTTTAATGCCTACAAAATAAAATAAAGTTAAAACGAAGTATTACTATCCCTTTAAGCCTAATTTATATCAGTGGGTATGTTTAGTTGCCTGTGATGGTGAACTGGGTTTACCCCGAAATAAATCCACTTTTCATTCTGCATATAGTCCATGTTCTTAACTAGTATAAAAAGGTATGTTGTCCTTTTGAAGATGGATGGTAAAAATGTTTACATTAATAACCACATATTAAAGATATACTATTACCTAAAACAAAAGAAGATTTTAGTCTTACCTGTGAAATCCTTTTCTCTTAGTCCATACAGGTTACTGGTAACTTTGGGTAGGCGATCAGCCCCTTTAACCCCTTAAGGACCGATGACGGTCCTGGACCATCATGGGTGGTTATACCCTTAAGGACCCATGGCGGTCCTGGACCGTCATGGAATTCCAGGCTCTCCGCGTGGCTGCACGTCGTTCTGGAAGTCTATCATCGGATGCGGCAAAAAAAGGTCCGTGGTCCTTAAGTGACCGCAACGTACGTGTGCGGCCGGTCCTAAAGGGGTTAGGCAGGCAGGAACAATTCTGAGAAGTGACTGCTGGTTGGAGCCTACCTCCTCTCCTTAGCTTGCAGCTAGCCAATCACCATCCAGTAAGATTTGAAAACTAACTATTGACTAGATAGTAGAAGGAAAGGAAGACTCCTGTGAGCATGAACCCGAAAGGACCCCCACGTTCTGCCACAGGACAGTCAAGCATGGTCCCTTGACAGGGTGGGAGACCAGTAACCTGTATGGACTAAGAGAAAAGGATTTAACAGGTAAGACTAAAATCCTCTTTTCTCTGTCGTCCAATACAGGTTACTGGTAACTCTGGGATGTCCAACCATTAAGTTCCCCAGAGCGGAAAGAAAGGCAAGGACCAGACGCAAGCCCCCACAGTCACCAGAGCACCAATGAACCAACAGATCATGAATATCTCAACAATAACCATAAAGTGTCAATGGACACCGAACAGGGGTAAAACAGACCCCAGGAACCATCACACAGCACGGAATTAGAGCCAACAGGGCTTAAAAGTGAAAGAGTGCTGAAAGACTAATGAGATCCTAGACAGGCAAGGCTGCCTCCAGGATCTTTCTCCCAAAACTGAGAAGGTATGCACGGATGACTAAGTGACAACCTTGCACAACTGATCAGCTGAGACCTGATTCTTGTAGGCCCAAGAAGCCCTAATAGACCTCGTAGAATGAGCCGTGACCAGAAAGAGAACAGGCTTCTTTCTAAGTTCGTAAGCCTTACGAATAGTAGACTTGATCCAAGAAGCAATGGTTACTTTGAAAGCAGGCTTCCCTGCCCTGGGACTCTCAGGAATGACAAAAAGAGTGTCAGACTGCCTCAATGACTGATTGCAATGCCTACAGAACTTTAGACAACACACAACAACCAACAGGTGAAGATTCTTCTCCTTGTCAGAAGTAGGGTTAGGGCAGAAAGAAGGAACCGCAATCTCCTGATTAATGTGGAACTCAGACACCACCTTTGGGAGAAACTCCTGCGAAGTACCGCTTTGTCCTTGTGAAACACCAAAAAGGGTGGCCTACAAGACAGGGCATGCAGCTCCGCAAAACGGCGAACACATACAATCACCAGGAGGAAAGCCATCTTCCATGTCAGCAGACGGAGAGGAATAGTGGCCAAGGACTCAAAGGGAGGGCGCTGAAGGACTCCCAAAACCAAGTTAAGGTCCCACTGAGGAACGGGAGACTTAAACACAGGACGGGTATGAGCAACGCCTTGGAAGAAAACCTTGACATCAGGAAGAGTAGCAAGGCGCCTCTGAAAGAAAACAGAGAGAGAAGTCTGAACCTTAAGAGAACTCAGACTGAGACCCTTATCCACACCATCCTGGAGGAAGGAAAGGACCGTAGGAAGATCAAAATCCTGAGACAGGTCCCTATCAGCACACCAAGATAGAAAGGTAGACTAAGTTTTATGATAGGCATTAGAGGAAACCGGCTTATGGGCACTAAGCATAGTAGCCACCACACCAGAAGAAAATCCCTTCTTCTTCAAAACTGAGGATTCAATCTCCATGCCGTCAAGGCCAGACGATGAACATCCTCCTTCCACAGGTAACCCTGTAGAAGAAGATCCAAACAGGAGGGAAGCCGAAGAGGTTCCTCCACTGAGAGATCCAGAAGCTCCGAAAACCAAGCCTGCCGAGGCCAGTACGGATCAATCAGAATGACTGGGCAGCGCTCCAGTCGCAATTCCCGTATCACCCTGTGCAACAGGGGAATGGGATGAAAGATGTATGCCAGAGGGAAATTCCACAGGAACAACAAGGCATCCACTGCTAGAGCCAGTAGATCCGCCCAGTGAGAGCAGAAGGTTGGAACGTTCCTGTTGTGTCTTGTTGTCATCAGGTCGATGCACAGAAGACCCCACAACTGGACAAGGAGGTCGAACACCTCTTGATGCAATTCCCACTCTTTGCTGTCCACTGTGTGGCGACTGAGGAAGTCTGCCAGAATGTTGTCTACGCCAGAAATATGAACTGCGGAAATGGCAGGGACATGCTCCTCTGCCCAGGACAAAATAGCCTTGACCTCTAGTCAAGCTGCGAGACTTCTTGTGCCGTCTTGCTTGTTGATGTAGGGTACCGCTGTGGCTTTGTCCGCCTGGACCCTGACTGGGCAATCCTCCAGTTGGCGCATGTTGCAGGGCATGAAATATCGCCCGAAAGCTCCAACACGTTGATGGGAAGGAGAGATTCTTCCTGGGACCACCGGCCCTGAGCATTCAAGTGCCCCAGAACCGCTCCCCAACCGGAGAGGCTGGCATCTGTTGTCACTGTTGTCCAAAATGGCACCATGAATGGCCTCCCTTTCAGCAGATTGTTCAGGTTGAGCCACCATGAGAGACTCAGCTCCACGTGAAGAGGGAGAGATAAGGACCTCTCCAGAAGATCCGGCCGACCCCTGCATGCCAGGATTAGCAACCTCTGAAGTTCTCTGGTATGAGCCATGGAAAATGGAACCACCTCTATGGTGGAAATGAACTTCCCCACCAGGGATGACAACTTCTTGGCTGGAACCGGATCCTGATTCAGGACAGCCTGGACCTTCAGTGCAATCTGATGAGCCACTTCGTCCTTGAGGAAAACAATCCCCATCTGAGTGTCGAAGATGATGGCCAGAAAAACTATCCTCTGTGAAGGAACAAAGTCTGATTTGTTCAGACTGATGATCCACCCGTGACAGGACAGAGCATGAATGCAATCCTGCACTTGCTGATGAAGGAGTTCTGGAGAAGAGGCCTTCAGAAGGAGGTCATCCATGTATGGGGTGACTCTGATGCCGTCTCGATGTAGGACGGAAATCAAGGCTCCCAGGACTTGAGGAGCCGTGGTCAGGCCAAAGGGGAGGGCAGAAAACTGGAAATGCCCTCAGTCACAGGCAAAGCGGAGACATTGCCGACTCTCTGGATGAATGGTAATGTGCAAATATGCATCCTGAAGATCCAGAGAAGCTAGAAATTCACCAGGGGACATGGCAGCTATCATTGTGCGTAGCGACTCCTGGCGGTACTGGGAATTGACCACAAAGGAGTTGAGATCCTTCAAATCCAAAATGGGACGTCAGCTGCCAACCTTCTTGGAGACCACAAAGAGGTTGGAGTAGAATCCCAACCCACTTTTCTGAGGAGGAACTGGTTCCAAGGCCTCCTTGTCCAGAAGGTCCTGAATGGCTCCCTCGAAAAGGTGGTGCTTTTCTGCTCCCAGAGGAGAGTGAGAACAGAAGGTCCGAGAAGGAGGAAGGGAGGGGAAGGGAATCCTGTACCCCAAAGCTACCACCTGCAAAACCCACGGATCCACCACAGAGGTTTCCCAAGCCGATAGGTAGTGGCACAAGCGGCCACCCACCTGTGGGTGGGGACCCGGATTCGGCGAGTCATGCAGAAGAAGGTTTGGAAGCCTTGGGCTTAGCGGAGGACTTAGGCCTCAATTGCTGCTTAGGCTTGGATGAGGCACTCGGAGACTGAGGCACCGCCTGGGTCGCTGTCACGGTTTTATTGAACACTCAGACAATTGGGTAGGCTAAAACAGGAAAGCTTTATTAGGCAAAATAAAGTGCACAAGGCCCCTCACGGGTCCAAACTCTACAGACAGCAGTAATAAAGTTTGACACAGGCCAGGGCATACAAAATAGCAATACAATAGTGAGGCTCTATCGGCCTTACCGAATACTGGGTAAGGCAGCCTAATTACTAATGCAACAAGGAACTGAGGAGGCTCTACCGGCCTTACCGAATACCGGGTAAGGCAGCCTTATATCTGGTGCAACAAGGGACTGAGGAGGCTCTACAGGGTCACAGGCTGAGGGTATAGTGGGAAGGCAACAGTAACGCTTAGTGACCGGATCGCACTGACTGGGTGTGCTTAACGGAGGCCACAGATAGTCACAGGCTTAGCGTATAGTGGGAAGGCAACAGTAACCGCTTAGGGACCGGATCGCACTGACTGGGTGTGCTTAACGGAGGCCACAGATAGTCACAGGCTTAGTGTATAGTGGAAAGGCAACAGTAACCACTTAGTGACTGGATCGCACTGACTGGATGTGCTTAACGGAGGCCACAGATAGTCACAGGCTTAGCGTATAGTGGGAAGGCAACAGTAACCGCTTAGGGACCGGATCGCACTGACTGGGTGTGCTTAACGGAGGCCACAGATACTCACAGGCTGAGCGTATACTGGAAAGGCAACAGTAACCGCTTAATGACTGGATCGCACTGACTGGATGTGCTAACGGAGGACACAGATAGTCACAGGCTGAGCGTATAGTGGAAAGGCAACAGTAACCGCTTAGTGACCAGATCGCACTGACTGGGTATGCTTAACAGAGGTCACAGATAATCACAGGCTGAGAGTAGCGCAACCGGAGGCAACAAGTCAGAGAGAACTGACAATAATAGCGAGGGCAACAAGATAGCTTAAGTCAGTTAATGCCTGGATCAGTACACAGAGAGCAAAAGTCAGCCACAGCCTGGATCGGTACACAGAAAGCGGTAGATAGCCAATGCCTGGATCGGTACACAGAGAGCGGTAATCAGCCAATGCCTGGATCGGTACACAGAGAGCGGTAGTCAGCCAATGCCTGGATCGGTAAACAGAGAGCGGTAGTCAGCCAATGCCTGGATCGGTACACAGAGAGCGGTAGTCAGCCAAAGCCTGGGTCGGTACACAGAGAGCGGTAGTCAGCCAAAGCCTGGGTCTGTACACAGAGAGCGGTAGTCAGCCAAAGCCTGGGTAGGTACACAGAGAGTGGTAGTCAGCCAAAGCCTGGATCGGTACACAGGAGCAGAACAGGAGCAAGGTCAGACGGAAACCGGATTAACACAGAACAGGAGCACTGAATAATGTAAGGTCAGGAACACCACGAAAGGGCACCGGCCTAGTGACAAGAGGGCGTATATAAAGGCTAGCCCTGGGAGGGGCTAGCCAGCTAGCACCAATAAAAGACAGCAAGGCACAAACCCGGAAGTCAGAATGTCGCGCAAGAACAACAGGCACCGTGATAGTCGACTGGCGCGATTCAGTCGGAAAGGGACGAAAAAAATGATTCTGCTTGACAGGCGACTTCTTCCTCTGGACCACTGGCAGGTGAGTACTCTTCCCCCCAGTGGCTTCACTGATCAGATCCTTAAGGTCAGGACCAAACAATGAGGTGCCTTGAAAGGGCAAGGACAGTAGAGCCCTCTTGGAGGCACTGTCAGCAGACCAGACCTTGAGTCGAAGACCATGTCTGTCTACCATGCGCACAGCGTCAAACAGGGCAGCGGAATCATAATGCTGTGCTTCAGAGATGTTGGAGATAAGCAGCAACATGTCAGTAGTAGGAGCTCCCTGACAGATGGCTGAAGTGAGCTGCTCATTCCAAACAGCCATGGCTCTATTCACCCACGCCGCAGCAAATACGGGGAGCAGGGCAGAACTAGCCGTCGCAAAAATGGCCTTGAGAGAGGTCTCAAGCTTTTTGTCAGTCCAGTCTTTCAGAGCAGATGCATGAGCCACAGGCAAGGCAGTGGACTTAGAAAGCCTGGAAACAGGGGCATCCACCTTAGGAGGATGAACACACTGAGCTAGGGCCACTTCACAGAACTGGTAAAGCTTAGCAAATTTCCTAGAGACAGACTATGGGGCCTGACAGGCTCCTAAAACACATCAGATGGGTCAGAGGACACCTCCTGTACCAAGGGAATGTTCAGGGTGGTCAACACAGCCCTGATCATCAGGCCCTCAGCTGATGGAACAGGATCAGCCTCAAAGGGGTCCCCAAAAAACTAATGAAGGGACAGCAGAACAGTCTTCATCATCAGAATAATTCCTCCTCAGAGGAATCAGATACATCAGGTACACCTGTCGGTTTAGGCAGGGAAGATCTGATAGGGGTGGGGGCCTGCCACGAGTGGAAGACCCCCTGCAAGATGGATGGAAGGAGTTGTAAGGTAGACCGGAGGTCCCTAGTAGGATCCTTAAACTCTTGCATCCAAACTGGCTCTAGTGCATGGCTGGAGGTCCCTGCATGGGACTCAGGGGCAGCAGCGCATGCTGGGGAAACGTGACTTGAGTATTCTCTAGGTAACCCTGAGTGACATGAGGAGCAATGAGCAATGGGGGACACAGACGCCCCAGTGTCCTTAGCCTTAGGCCTAGCCCCAAGGTCTAACACAACAGACATTCTCACAGAGTCAAACGATCAAAGTATCAGAAACACCCAAAAAACAGTGTGTATGATAATAAAAATCACCCCAGCAACGCTAAAATAGATGTATCTGGAAGGCGAAGGGTTAAACTGCTGAGAAGAGAAGGAGAGTCCAAGCCCTGCGTAGAATACTCATTCAGAGAAGGCACAAAATGGCTGCCGTGGCGAGAGCCAATCAGAAACGAGCGCGTGAAGCAAGAGCTCATGGGAATTGTAGTTTCTCTAAAAAGTACCCCAACAGTGCCTGAAGTCCCCTGAGCCCCTCAACATGCCCAGAACGTTGACCGGATAACAGAGAAAGGGCAAACCAACAAAATGAGCCATTTCTGACCTTGGTACGTGGAGTGGTTGCACAGATATGTCCCAAACTGTAAAATCCCCTAGAAATGAATGGAGCAATGGCGTCTATGCAATAAACACGAGCCAGAACACAAATTTCACAAAGTGAATACCAAATTGTAAAATCACTCAAAAGCCCACTAGAACTAGTCGGTAGACCCAAAAAACATAGATCCCAGTAGGGAAAGTGCCCACAACCCCCCAAGAGATGCTAAATCAGTAGCCAAAGGGTTAAGTTACCACATAAACTTGCTCCAAAAACCCCACAGACATACAGATAAACCCATTGAGTATGTAATAGAAACTCCAAATGAGACCCCTGTGTGGAGGGGAAGCATGGAACATGTGGACTTCAGCACTTAAAAGGTGCTCACCTTTCCTGCAGATCTTCGATCTTCAGATCACCATATATCAAGAAGAAGCCTCAGTGGGCAACTCTTGAGGAAAGAGCTTGCAGCCAAGATGTTCCCCCCAGGGCTTAGGTCCACAAAAGCACCTGGTAAACTGAGCTATCCACATTTCGGTGATGGGAATTGTCAGTGGTGATAATCTGCCTAATGGTGGTATCCCATATCTCATGGAAAAATAATAAAAAAAGCTAAAACTATAGCAGAACTGTTCTCTTGCCTTGTGTCTTGACCAAGGAACAAATCTTACTGTTGGGGATTGGCTAGCTGCAAGCTAAAGATAGGAGGTAGGCTCCACCCAGCAGTCACTTCTCAGAATTGTTCCTGCCTACTTAAAGGGGCTGATCGCCTACCCAAAGTTACCAGTAACCTGTATTGGACGACAGAGAAATATGGTTATTTTAAAGAGATGGCTAACAAAACATATACGCTCTTTTGAAAGCTATTTCATAAACATACAAAGTTATTTTCAGGGTCCCAGTAACAATTTTTTCTTGGGAGCACACAGCGCCCTGAATTCATGAAAGTAGGGACAGAACCTAAGGCACTGTGGCAAAGCCTTGCATGCCCACCCCCGTTTTGGATGGTTCACATCGTTCTCACCGTTTGATTGTATCCTGCATGAACTGCTCCATCTCTGGAAATGGGGACACAATGCGGATGTAGAGAGCTTGCAGCTTTACCTTACGATCCAGGAACCTCCTGTGAAATGAAAGAAAGGGGATTGGATTGATTATAATATTTCCAGACAACTCTCCCCTACCACCGCCAACAGCAGCCAAGACTGGGATAACATAGGCCAAATCTCACCTCTGAATGGCTGTGTGGTACAGGTGCAGGAGTGCAGTGCAATCTTTACCGCCATTAAAAGCCACACAGATCTTCTCTAAGCTATACTGGTCCAGAGCAGCCTCCACTGTCTGCAATGCTGCAGCAACCTTCTGTCCAAGGGGAGAACCTGAGGGAGGAGAAGGCCTCAGTGAGGCTGATGCACTAGGAAGAAATGGTCCTATTCTAGGCCAAATCAACAGCACCAGAGAGAATAAACATGAAATTCCAAAATAGTGAATTATTTAAATGTGGCATCTAACCCTTTAAATGCTAGAAAAGCTAATGTTTTGTAACTCTCTCTAGCATTCAAAGAGTTATAAGCCCCCTTTAAAGGGATAGTAATAGTTAAAAAAAATATATATGTTGTAGGGTTTATCCTCCTGAGCAAAACTAGGGTAATCCCACTGCTGAAAGGTGTTTTCTTAAATAGTTATTACACATTAATCTTGAATTTTTTAGATGTAATATCTTAATGGCTGAAATTGTACAGTGGCGCTGTTGCTACACTATCCAAAGAAGGTTTATGGCCAGCTGACCGGAGATGTCCATAGGATGGTGTAGCAACAGCACCACTGTAACATTTCAGGCCATTGAGATATTACACCTATAAAATTCAAGTTTGAGCTGCAGTAATTCTTGAATAAAACACTTCTCAGCAGTGGGAGCACCCTTGTTTTACTCAGGAGAATAAACCCTATATATTTTGTTTTACTATCCCTTTAATATCCCTTTAAATAATTAAGAATTTAGGGAGTTTTTATCTGTTCCCTATGGTCCAAAATTGCTGCAATTTATCTTCCTGATTATGGCCTTTACTATCAGGCATGTACATTTTTGCAACGTACCTTATTAGCATCAATCTACATACAATTTGCATATAATAGTACAAAAAATGTTTGCCCATTCTGGTCTTTCATGCTAATCACTAGTCAGAAGACAGTGGCCGTTTATTCACTGATCTTTAAAGCAGAACTTTCATCTGATATAAAAGTGACCTGCTATAATTAAGCAGGTAGGGACTAGCTTTATAATATATATATCAGGGCTCAAAATTTCCACTCGCAATTAGCCAATGGCGAGTGAAAATTTAGCCCCGGCGAGTAGAAATTCAGCCCTGGTGGCTATGTTATGTATTGCAGTGGTGAGTGACTCTTCAGGTCTGGCTAGTAGCACAGGATTTAAAATTATAAGCCCTGTATATATACCTCTCAAATGTATCCAGTTATAAAGAAATCCTTTATTGTAGGAGACCAGAAGCCAGGCATCAGTGTAGACATCCTGTGTGCGCGCCTGCGCTGTCAGTCCCGGTCTCCGCTGAGAAGCACTGCAGTTACCACAAGGTAACCGGAAGGACTGACGGCGCCGGAGCGCAGACTGCACTAACCTGGCCATCAGTCTCCTACAATAAAGGATTTCTTTACAATCTGATACATTTGAGAGGTTATATATCCTATATAATAATTCGCTAAATCGTGTGTAACGCCCGACATGCACAGTACACACTGCTGCGCGCGCTGCAGTCATGCGCAGTAGAGGCTGCCCGTGCCGCGGCTGATACAGAGCTGGGCTCTCCGAAGGAGCGTCCAGCTCTGTATCAGCCGCGGCACGGGCAGTCTCCACTGCGCGTGACTGCCCCGCGACCGGGTGGCAGTGGCACAGTGGCCCGTGTAACGGGCTGTTCAACTAGTATATATTATAAAGCTAGTCGCTACCTGCTTAATTATTGCAGGGCGACTTTATATGGGATGAAAGTTTCCTCTGAACCCTGCAAGAAAACTTTTAAAGGGATAGTAATGTTTCACAATAAAAGCAGCTCTAATTAATCATCATAGTATTTGGACTTTGGAGAGTGTTATATCAGTTCTGTCACAGTTGTAGTACAAGAGTAATTCAATGACAAAGTATCCCCCTCCCACCCCTTTTACTGATGTAACACTGCTCAGCCAGAGCAGAAGGGAGGTGCCCAGGTAGACTGCAGAGAGGGACAATCTTCAATTAAGATAAGGGAAAAACTGAAAAACCTGTCAAGGGGGGCAGGGCTTTCATTGTTCTCATAGGAAGAAGATTGTCCCCTTCTGTTATCTGTCTGATCTATGGACTGGATTCCACATCTGAGGATTGGGGGCTTACACTATGTAAAAGGGGAGGGAGGGAGATACTTTATCATTCAATTACTCTTGAACTACAACACTCACAGTAATGAAATAACACTCTCCATGGCCCAAATACTATGAATATTAATTGGAGCTGCTGTTTTTGTGTTTTCTTGTCCCAGGACAGTAGAACAAATACAGCATAAGTGCAGAGACATGAAGTGAGCAATTCTGGGGTAAAACAATTATTCAATAAAAAGCACCACTGATTTAAGTGGGAGTTGGAACCATGTGGATGACAGAAAGATCACCACTGTACTGTTTCACAATGTGTTGGAACATCCAAGGGGTAAATTGTATAGAAATTGTGCAGTTGTTCTGCCTCCAGGTTGCTTCACTTACGCTTTTATAAATAACCTCTGCATCCCTTCAGCTACTGATGAGCTTCAACTGACATTAGTTGGCTATTGTTGATCAGAACTGTAGTCCAACAACAAATCAAGGGACACAAGGCTGTTCATCCCAGGCCTACAGGTGGCAAAATCACTCAGCCTGCCTCTTGAAGTGACTGGAACATATATAAAAGGAGAATTATTTATAAAAATAGGTGATGCTACCTGACTGTGCCAGCTGGTACACCTCAGCTGCTGCCTTTGACACTGGGTCCTTCACATAGGGCACCACCGATCCCAGTGGAAGGCGCTGAATGAGGAAGTTGTGAGCTTCGTCTAGACGTGACTCTGAGTCAGAGTCCAATGCCAATTGCACGCGGTAATAGTTGTTGCCCCAGTCGGGATATGAGCCCAAGCTGACATGTCTCCTGAAGCGGGTGTTAGCCTCTTCCAATACCCTAGCAATGGACATTTCATCTGCATTAACATAGATCTCTCTGCAGTAAAAGTGTGTCTTCTCATTGCGGAAAAGATGGTCCAGGCCGTCCAATGCCCGTTCCATCAAAGAAGGGATACCAGGGAAAACATAGACATTGCGCACACTGACCAGTGGATACTTGAAGAAGTCTCCAGTCCTCTTGTCTGTGCCATAGTTCAGTTTTGAGGACACGGGAATACGAGCCAGCTTCATCTCTGGGCACCACACATCTGTCTTCCCAGAGAACTTCTGCACCAAAGAGACTAGCTCTGGGTGAGGAAATACATTCTCCCCAAAGGCCTTGGCTACGGCCTCAAAGGTCACATCATCATGGGTGGGGCCAATACCACCCGAGGTCAAGACGTAAGTGTAAAGGGTGGAAAAATCAGCAATCTCCTTGGCAATAGTGTCCACGTCGTCTGGGATCACTGAGATTCTACCGACCTTAACGCCAATGGAGCGGAGCTTCTTACACATAAAGAAGGAGTTTGTGTCCTGAGTGTGACCCTGAGCACAAAAAGACAAAAGCACAAGATGGAACATTAGCAGGTCTGCTGGACCCACGAGCAGAGGACTGGTCAGTGTTTAAAGGGGATCTCTCACCATCTTGAATATTCACTTCCGTTTGTAGAGTAACTTTGTAGAAGCTGGAATCTTTTTGTTTCATCAATTTTAAGCAAGTAGTTTCAGAGAAAACAGCTTTTGAAGTTGTCTTCATGACGTCATCCGCTCTCAGGCTGCGGGTACAGCACCAGCCTGTCATTCTAGATCTATTGCTCTCCCCTTGTCATGGCTCTCCTCCTCCAATGACAGAGAAGGAAGGACTGCATCTGACCTGGTGCAATCTCATGCATAAGCAGTCCAGGTCAATGTGTGTGTGCATAGACTAAGCGCGTTCATGTGATCCGTTCTTTCTAATGAGAGTCAGTCCTCTTGCCTAAGTTAAATAGCTTAAAGATGTAAATGTGTTTCTAACTTCTAAAGGTCGCACTGCAAGTCCCAAACAAATTGTCTTATCAAAGGAAAAAAAAGAAGATAGAAAAAAGATGATCCAAAAACCCTTATTGGGTGAATAAGAGCTTAATTTAAGTATAGCACACCCAGGGTTTCAGATAGAGTCTAGGGACCAGTTCAGTGCTGTCATATATTCATTATGGTATAAATGAACTTCTAAAAACTCACTTTTATTGATAAATTAGATAAAAAGTCTATTGTGTCAAATCCAATGTTTCGTGTGGCACGTTAAAATCAAACGAAATGCCCACACACTACTCTTTAAAGTGCCTGACTGTTAGTATATGGATGCTGATATAATCCATATACTAACAGTCAGGCACTTTAAAGAGTAGCATGTGGGCATTTTGTTTGATTTTAACGTGCCACACGAAAGACAGGATGTGTGTCACGGTAACCAAGAGAACTCAGGAGTCAGAACGTATAGTATAAAACAACCTGAATTCAAGACTCAGAATAAGGTATAACAGCGGACAAACAGGAATAGGCAGTAGGTCAACAGATAAGCTAGCACTACTATCAGGAATAGTATGCCACCTAAGATAGACCTCACTGCTGAGACTAGGCCGAAGCCACTGGTAGTCTCTGCTGGAACTTGGAATGGAACAGGAACTGGATCAGCCAATGATGATCTTCTGTAGAACACGAACTGGAACAGGTTAACTTCGACCAGGAACACAAGCAGGTACTGACTCATGCCTGCAGTCAGTCTAGCAGGAAAGGATAGCTGACTCACGCCTGCAGTCAGTCTAGCAGGAAAGGATAACCGACTCACCTCTGCAGTCAGTCTAGCAGGAAAGGATAGCGGACTCACGCCTGCAGTCAGTCTAGCAGGAAGGGATAACGGACTCACGCCTGCAGTCAGTCTAGCAGGAAGGGATAACTGATTCACGCCTGCAGTCAGTACAGAGGATAGTCTACCAGAGCTCCAGGTCTGCTCCAGATGGGTGTCCGCTGGAGAGGAGCTACTCAAAGGACAAGCCGGACAGAGCCACAGGACAGCACCAGATCGGGTAGTCAGACAAGGCGGGTCATACATGGAGTGAACAGTCAGCCAGAGCCGCAGGTCTGTACCAGACGGGATGGTCAGACAAGCCGGGTTATACACGGAGCGAATAGTCAGCCAGAGACGCAGGTCTGCACCAGATGGGATGGTCAGACAAACCAGGTCATACACGGAGTGGGTAGTCAGACAAAGCCACAGGTCAGCACCAGATTGGTTAGTCAGACAAGCCAGGTAATACACAGAGCCCAAACAACAACTGCACTGGAACACCATGAAAGGGCAAACTGAAGTGGTGTCCAGGCAGTTTAAATACTGATTGCTCCACCTCTGATAGGTGGAGCACAAAAGGGTACTGTGCCTTTAAAACAGCTGGGTTGCGATGTCACGAGGGAATCCCTGTGGCGCGCGCCCGATACTTCAGATGTGGCAGGAGCCACCAGGGGAAGCAGTAATGACACCGGTCGCCCAAATGAATACCAGGGCGCACCGGTTCCCCCAGCAAGGCAGAACGTGGCAACCAAGCGAGATCCACACTAGAGACCGGCAGCTGACCGGGTATCAGCGACCAGCTCTAGAACAGGTAAGTGGAACGCTTACAGTGTGACACAATACACTTTTTATCTAATTTACTAATAAAACTGAGTTTTTAGAAGTTCAGTTATACCATAATCAATATATGACAGCACTGAACTGGTCCCTAGACTCTATCTGAACCCTGTGTGTGCTATACTTAAATTAAGCTCTCATTCACCCAATAAGGGTTTTGGATCATCTCTTTTCTATCTTCCTTTTTTCCTTTGTATAAGACTAAGTCAAATAGCCACAGAGGCAAGTGGACTGATCGTGACCATTGAAGTTATTGGGCATTTCAACCTAATAAGCACTTTTTGGATGGGTAGGTTTCTATTCTATGGGTTAATCTTATGAATAAGCAGGCATTAAGTTAACCCTTTCAGTGCCAGAGATATTTTCCCCAACTGCAGGGGACATCTCTGGCACTGAAAGGGTTAACTTAATGCCTGCTTATTCATAAGATTAGCCCATAAGAAACATACCTGCCAAAAACTGTTTATTAGGTTGAAATGCCCAATAACTTCAATGGTCACGCTCAGTCCACTTGCCTCTGTGGCTATTTGACTTAGGAAAGAGGACTGGCTCTCATTATAAAGGACAGATCACATGAACGTGCTCAGTGCACACACATGGACCTGGACATACTTATGAATAGAGCGCGCCAGGTCAGATGTAGTCCTCCTCCGTCATCGGTGGAGGAGAAGAGCCACGACAAGGGGAGGGCAATAGATCTAGAATGACAGGCTGCGGTCTGGAGCTATACCCAAAGCCTGAGAGCGGATGACATCACGAATGTAAATTTAAAAGCCATTTTCTCTGAAACTACTTGCTTACAATCGATGAAAGAAAAAGATTCCAGCTTCTACAAAGTTACTCTATAAATGGAGTGAATATTCGAGAACGTGAGAGATCCCCTTTAATGACTGTGTATCATTCTTCACTGCCACCTACTCTGATTCCCAGGGACATAGAACAGAAGTGAAGGAATTCCAGAGCAAATCAACTGCAAAAAATGTAACTAATACAAGTTGCCATTGATGCAAATTGTTATTTAACTCTTGCAATGCTAGAAAAGCTTTGCAGCACGCCTGAGTCTAGCATTCGAGGGATTAAAGTCCAGTTTAAATCGTGATGACGTTGTATTCCCTGTGGTGCAGTTGGATTCCCCTCTGAATTCCTTTACTTGTTTGCATTTTGTTGCGTAAGCTATGGTGGATAATAAAGTAGAGATTCTAGGGCAAAACCAACTGCACCAGAGGGGACCAAAAATTCCATTGACGTCACCCTTTTAGTGCCAGTGGGGTTACGCAACGCATTGCAACAGACAGATTCTAAGGTAAAACCAACTGCACCAGAGGGGACACAAAAATTCCACTGTCGTAACCCTTCGAGTGACAGGGGGGTTCGCAACGCAATGCACTGCGTACCACTCTGGCACTCAAAAGGTTAAATGGCTTTTAACATGTTGAATGCTAGAAAGATCTCCAGCACACTGCAAAGCAATGAGCTGGAGACATCTTTAGCATCCAAGCTTTTAAAAGAAGCAGTTGACTTTCGTTATATATATATTATTATTACTATTATTATCATTCTTTATTTATATAGTACCAACTAATTTCGCAGTGCTGTACAATTGGGAATAGACATACAGAGGTATTCAACAGTACAATCAGATGTGGAGAACAGCAGGATCAGAGGGCCTGTTCGTGACAGCTTACAGTCTAGAGCAGGGCTAAAAATTTTCACTCGCCACTAGCCAATGGCGAGTGACAATTCAGTCCTGGTGAGTATGTTTTGTATTGCAGTGGCGAGTAACTTTTCAGGTCTGGGTAGTAGCAAAGGACTTCAAATTTTAAGCCCTGGTCTAGAGGAAGGAAGGTAGGACACAGAAGGAGTAAGTGCTATTGGGCGTAACTGTCTCCTGACACATGACCTGCCAGTCAATAGGTGGGAATGAGAAGTGCTGGTGAGTGCAGTGGTCCAGGGAAGGGATGGTTCTTGGTGATAATGCTTATGGAGGTGTTTGATAGGCTTCCCTGAAGAAGTGAGTTGTCAGGGAGCATCTGAAGGCTAGGGGAGAGTCTGATGGGGTGGTGGAGGGAATTCCAGAGCTGGGGTACAGCAAGGGAGAAGTCCTGTAGGTGGGAGTGGAGTGGGAGAAGTCCTGTAGGCGGCAGTGGGAGAAGTCCTGTAAGTAGGAATGGGAGGATGAAATAAGAGCTGTGGAGAGGAAAAGGTCATGTGCCGGACGAAGATGGCGGGTGGGAATGTATTTGGAAATGAGAGATGAAATATAGGGGGGTGCGGTGTTAGTGAGGGCTCCAGAATTTTGAATTTAATTCTATTTGCTAATGGGAGCCAGTGTAGGACTGACAGAGGGGTTTGGTGTTAGAGAAGCGATGAGTGAGGTAGATTAGTCTTGCAGCGGAGTTCATTATGGAGTATAGTGGGATTAGTCGGTGAGGGGAAGGCCAATTAGTAATGAGTTACAGTAGTCAAGACTGGACATGATGAGTGTTTGCATTAGAATTTTGGTAGTGTATTGTACAGCTTTTCCTGTTGAGTAAAATAAGGGTACCCTCACGTCTGAGAGATGCATATTTCCAGAGTTATTACAGTTGAACCCTGTTTTATTTTTTACATTAACAGTGCCCTCTAGTGGTCACATTCTATTTGAGAGGAAAGTCACTGACAAACAGTTCTCCACAGAATGTGATAGAAAGTGCTCAGTCTTTTCCAGTCAGATGTAACTTTCAGGAAGTAATTCACTTCCTGATAATTTCATTGGTTATAACTTTTGAATAAAACAACTGACAGTAATTGGAGTACACTTGTTTTCCTCTGCAGGAAAAGCCCTATAACATACAGATTTCCATAAACAAAAGTTTATAGCCCTGGAAATTAAAGGGGAATTGTGGAAAAAATAAGTGTTATTTTAAAGGGGTAGTAATGTTTCATAATAAAAGCAGCTCTAATTAATCCTCATAGTATTTGGACTTTGGAGAGTGTTATTTCAATTCTGTCAGAGTTGTAGTTCAAGAGTAATTCAATGACAAAGTGTCCCCCTCCCACCCCTTTTACTGATGTAACACTGCTCAGCCAGATCAGAAGGGAGGTGCCCAGGTAGACTGCAGAGAGGGACAATCTTCAATTAAGATAAGGGAAAAACCTGGTAAACTTGTCAAGGGGGGCAGGGCTTTCATTGTTCTCATAGGAAGAAGATTGTCCCCTTCTGTTATTTGTCTGGTCTATGGACTGGATTCCACATCTGAGAAGAGATGACTTACACTGGGTAAAAGGGGCGGGAGGGGAAACTTTGCTTGTAAATATCTCTCACACCATAAAGGTTTGAGAGATAAGACTTATATCGTTCTTCATGTTTTTTTAATGCCTACAAAATAAAATAAAGTTAAAACAAAGTATTACTATCCCTTTAAAAGGCAATTGCGTGTAGACAAAACGTATCCTTCTAGAGCTGATAACATTCACAGCTCTCTCACCAGCTGATCTAAACACATGAAGCCATAAACATAAAGAAAAGTAGAGCAATTCTAAAGCAAATCAACTGCACCATAAGGAAAACATTATTAATATACAGAGATATGTGAGCGAGTCCGCAGCAGTGTTTCTCACCTTGAGAATCTCATCTCCGATGATGATAATCCCAGCAGTCACATCTCCATCTTCAGGCATGCTGTTCTTAGGACAGGGAGCTTTGCAGAAGTTGTTAGAAGTCATTGCTAAATGTGCTTGTACTCTCCCTAATCGAAGCACCCCTCTGGCAAGCCCTAGGGCACTGCATGCAGACATGAGCCTCTCATTCACCTCCGTACAGATCACCTGTGAAGGAAATGAAAAATGACACCGCTTAGAAAATGCCGATCTAGGCCAAGAAGATAAAATAATTAGATATCTACAGCCTCAGGTCTGAAACCCCAGCACTGCCATCAAGAAAAAAAACCCCAAGGGAGTGTGTAGCTATGTTAGAAAAAGGGGATCAATGATATTTATACAGATTGTAAAAAACTGGGTTTTTGTACTTACTGATAAATCCTTTTCTCTTAGTAAAAGGAGTACTTTTGCTTTCTGTGGCTTAACTTGACAATGCTATCGAGTTCTGATATGAACCAGAGTGCGCTCTTAACCCCTTAATGACACCTGACGGTTATGGAACATCATGGATAGATTTGCATTAAGGACTCATGACGTGCCAGGACTGTCACTTAATTCAGGGCTCCCTACACGGCTACACGCCGTTCGGAGAGCCCTGAACCGGATGCCACAGGCGCGAGCGGCCATCCTTAAGGGGTTAAACAGTAAAGCTACTAAAGCTTTCTTGGAAACAGAATCTGCATTCCATATTTCAAGCCATGAAGTGTAACAGGCTGTGACTGTGGTAGCTGAAGCCTTCACTGCCATTCTGGCATTATCTAATGCTGCCTCAGCATTATATACAATGGTAGCTCTTCCTCTGGTGCATTGGCTTTGATGGATCGCAAATTTTGACATATTCCTGTCTTGAGAACATTAGCATGTTAAATGAGTCTATTTGATTAACTGCTGTATCTATGAGTGTGGTAGCACTCTGTCTTGCAAATTATTGTGTGTTGACCAGAATTCTAACTTTATATGAATGAGTGAGGATTTATCTGGTGTTTGCCATTCCTCCTGCGTCACCTGGTCTAAATCTGTGTATGCTGGGAAGGACACTGTAGATTTCTTTACTGGACATAACCATGGCAGCATTCACCAAATAGGTCAGCTCCTCCCCTTTTCGCTGATCGGACAGAGAATAAGTCAATCAAATTCAAACAGTATAAGAGACCCATTCTCACTTCACCAGTTGTCTTTTTCTCTGTCCTCTGAAGCTGGTAGGAATGGAGTTGCTGGTTCTATTTCTTGAGCGCTGACTTTTTCTTTTGAGGCTTACCGGCCAGTGTCCTCTGTCCTTTTCAAGTTGGACTTCTCTTCCTCTTTCCTTCTGAAGCTCCAACTTAAACCCTCCTTTCCCAGGTCAGTGGGTTGGAGACCCTGTAGCTGCCACAGTTTTCCTGCATAGATCCTTATGTTAGCAGATGTAAAAGAGGGAGTGCTGGGAATGCGGTTTCTTGCAGATCCTGGCAGTGAGTAAATGCAGCTGTGGGCCTCCCTGAAGATTATACTGCCCTTTGCTGATGTGGAGTTCCTGAAGCTATATGCAGGTGTTGGCTGTCTATGCCACCTTGTCAAGGGTTGCCATAAACTACCAGTCCTCAGGACAACTGGACTTCCTGCGCTTTACCTTCCCTCAGGAATGTGTTTGTATTCCTCCATTCTAGGCCCCTGTTTCTAGTAGAACTTGTTTCCTCTCTGAGTCTCTGAATGCTGGGTGTAGTCCCAGGTGCTTTCATTGTTTAATCATGATCACCTGTGTGGGAGCACTGCTGAGGCAAATTCATCCTTATCAGGTGTTTCAGTGGGGATTACGTACTTTCAGCATTCTGGGCATCTAGCTTTATTTATTTTTTCCCAGTACATTGGAGAAGTCAGATGAGTGTATATTTGCCCTCATCTTTATGTACCGTGGTTGTATGTCTAAGGTGTGCAGCTTCAGTTTCTGATGCTTGGTCATGGGTGCACTAAGTGGCTACACTCTGTGCAGGTGCTTTGAGTTTTCCATTAGTACATGTTCATACTATGGCTACATTTGTATGCATGTGTACATTCCATGGCCTCGCGTGTGTGCATGCTGGCTATGGCTGTTTGTGTGCAGGCTACGGCCATGTGCCTGTGAGCATGTCGGCTATGGTCACATGTGTGTGCCAGCTATGGCCATGCCCGTGAGTGTGTGCCAGCTATGGTCATGCCTGTGTTCATGCTCTGGTAGCATTTGCTTGAGTGTGGTCCTGCTATGAAGGGTGATCGTATGGCTGCACTTGGGTGCATGTGTATATTACAATGAGAGGACTGTGTTATGGTGCTTCTGCCATGGCAGTACAGTGGTGCTTGTGTTCTCTTGTGTTTTGAGGCTCTGCTGTGCGGCATGTGCTCTTTATGTCATAGCTTTGCGGGGTGCGTGTTCATATACTGTTGCCGTTCTGTGCCGCGCTATGATGCGTGGGTGTGCAGTTGCCGTGCCTTTGGTGCGCATATGCACTGTGGCTACACTGGTGTAGCTTTGTGGATGAGTGCTGTTGCCACCCTGGTGAATATGCACTGTTAAAAATACACAAATGCACCTGCGCTCTCTTTCGACTGCACTACGTTAAAAACAGATTTTTAGAAGCATAAAAGGGTACATCTAAAAAACAAAAAAATCTTCAAGAACCAAAACAAACACAATTCTAAAGACAAAGAATAGTCCTCTTTAATTTCTTGGCTTGGCTCGAAGTTCCTCTACATAACCCAGGATCCAGACATGCAGCATGTAATCGAGACGTCGGATAGGTTCTCCAAAGACATAAAAAAGAAAAAAAGAAGAAACAGCGCCGTCCACTCTGAGTGTAGTACGTCAAACTTCACAAATTTATGCCAATTTCAAAATAGAAATAAAAGACCATCCCTCTTCAGGGTACTCACATTTTCTAGAGGCTATTCTGCCTCTGGATGTATTCGCCTCGACTGGATCTGACTTCCAGTCACAGTCTCTCTCCTTCGTCTCCCAGCTGTTTGCTCCTCTTACTCTTCTTCCTTCCAAAAGCCCACCTCTCCACCCTTTAAAGGGCTATTTTACTGGTAAAAAAGCATAGTATTTCTTTTTAATAAATTTGTGGTATATTTGATATACTGAATGTTTCTCTATTAGCTGTTTATTTATGCTCATACCTTCTGCCCCCTTGGTATTTGAGGGAAAGTTAGCCTTTTAAAGGTGGATATATACTACCTGTTGGGATATTTGTGTAAGAGCTATACAGTTCCCCTGGAATAGCCCTTTAAAGGGTGGAGAGGTGGGCTTTTGGAAGGAAGAAGAGTAAGAGGAGCAAACAGCTGGGAGACGAAGGAGAGAGACTGTGACTGGAAGTCAGATCCAGTCGAGGCGAATACATCCAGAGGCAGAATAGCCTCTAGAAAATGTGAGTACCCTGAAGAGGGATGGTCTTTTATTTCTATTTTGAAATTGGCATAAATTTGTGAAGTTTGACGTACTACACTCAGAGTGGACGGCGCTGTTTCTTCTTTTTTTCTTGAATATGCACTGTTGTCACATTGTGAGAAAGTGCTGTGGCCACACTTGTGTACGTATGTGGGGCAAGCGTTGTGGCCATATGGTGGTGTGCTCGCAACTGCTTTGACCGCATGTATATGCAAGCTCTGTTGCCCCCACTTTGATGTATTTGTTTGGGTACTGTTGCCTACTGTGGCTGCCTAGTGCATGAGTACTTTTACATTTTTGAATGCTGTTACCACTCTTTAGGGTTCTTGTGTGAAGAGACTGTTTCAGCTCTGCTAGTCTGTATGTGCAAAGGCAGGTGCAGTCCTATAGACATTCTCACACTAGGGCTACACCCAGCTGGGACCTCTCTATGATTGGTGCCTTCGCAGGGAATGACCAGGCTTGGTGCATGCACGTTGGCTATGGCCACTCTATGGCTGCACTGTGGATCCACTGTGGCTGCAATGTGGGTTGTCTGAACGTGAACTGTATCTGCACTGTGGTGCATATGAACACACTCTGTAACTACAATGTGTTGACCTCTATAAACTATCTTTGCTTTATGGTGTGTGTGCTTTGGCTTCTCTGTGGTGCATATGGGTGCACATTATAGACTTTGCATGCTGGTGTGCTCGCCTGCAGTCCTGGTAAGCATGTGGAGACTCACGCTGCTGTGAGGTGCAAGTGTGGGTCCCATTCTGCACTATGATACTTATGTTCAGTCTTTCCATGTAGGATTTTGACTGATCCTGCTCTGTCTGTAAGGCCATAAGGGTGTACGCTGTTGGTCTTTCATGGCAGGGGTATTCTCCTTATCACGATACTGATGAGCGTATACTTGCTATTTACTGCATGAAGGGAGAACTTGCACACAATATGCTGTGAAATGCTGGGGGCTGCGGTGCGCCTGTGTACACGCATATTGATAGCACTGTGATGCTCTTGTGCTGGTATGCACTTTGCCTTCACTGTGGCTATCTGCAGATCCCACATGTATACTTTGGATGCATTGTTGCATGCCCATGTGCATACGCTCTGAATTGCCAAGATGCTCTTCTGTGTAAGCTTTTGCCACTTGATGCATCTCCTGTGTGGACCGTTTGATATGCTGTGTCCATTAATTTTGGTGTACACTCCTAATGCTATGGGGTTTGCCTGTGTGCATTTATGACTTGCTTGTGGGTATATACATACATTGAATATAACTATGATGTGCTTTAATGGGCACCTAGATGCTTTTTATCTAGTGTGCTGGTACTTGTGTCTATGTTTTTTTGCACCTTGTGCTATGCCGGTTTTGCACTTCTTTTGTTACTAGGCCTTGAGCCTGTACTGTCTGCCGCTCAGTGGTGCTCCTGCACTGCTACTGCACTCAGGCCTCACTAAGCTACTGCTGCATGGTAAGTGTCCATGTCCATGCATTTTTTATGTTCTGAGGTGTACTGTTGCTTCTGTGCTCATGGGAGCAGTGGTAACCATGAGGGCAAATTTGTCACACGTTTAGTCTGTTTTAGAGATTATGATTTCTGTTGGAAGTGATCGGTTTCCTTTTTATCCAGTTTTTGGGTTTGTGCTTCCTGGTAGGAGATGTTCCTTTGGCAACCCTTTTAGGGTTAGTGATTTTGGTGTCCGCTTCCCTTTAAGCAGGACAGGGTTTTTAGTATGGAGTCTTCTCCCTCTTCTCCAAACAAAAGAGCCTAACTGATAGCACTATGTAAGTCTCCTGGTACAATGATTTTTTTATTTTAAAAGAGTGACGGGTTACAGAAGATGACAGTGGTCAGTATCCGTACTTCTTGGAGGAGTCTAAAAATAGAAAAGCCCTTTGAGGGATTGCCTATAGAGTAGGGGCACATTCTAGAGCCAAGCCAAAATATATTTTTCCCCTATTGGGAATCTCCGCCTAATGTCTTCCAGAACTTCTGTCCTCCAAATATATGAAGACTTTTCAATCTCCAGACCTGGCCAGCACTTGATAGAAATACTCCTAGGCTGACAAACACTGCCATCCAGAGGAATACAGTCTTCACTGGAAGAATGTGATGTTATCTGATCATAGTTCCTCCTCCTGTTTGTGAAGGATACCATATTCTGATCAGTCCTTTATCTGCAGCAGCCAGGCTAAAAGACATACTATGCATCTACAGAGGAGTGAAGGTGGCGGAAGCTCTTCTTATGATCAGAGAGGGATCCCCTCTAATAGAGATCACTTTCTATGAACAATTGTTTTTTTCTCAGTGCAATACCAAGTCTTTAATTATTGGGTTGTCTGTTTCCTATCCTTTCAGGAATCATTTCTTTATACATGTTTGGACCTTCCCTTTCTCACTGCTTCTGTACTCACCTTTCTGGTGAATGCTGCCATGGATGTCCAGGAAAACTGAGAATTATATCAAACTTACAGAAATTCTCCTTTCCTGTACATAACCATGGTAGAATTCACCAATTCCCATCCCTTGTTTAACTTTGGGACTAAACAACTGGTGAAGGGGTATCATATACTGTTTGAATTTGACTTTTCCTCTGTTCTATAGCTATAAACCATATGGTACATGCTGTCATGGTTATGTCCAAGAAAAGAATAAGATCTAATTCTCCATTTTTGAGTTTGCACAGAGGCTTTGTGTTTGTTCTTTAAGCTTCTCCTAAGAGATTTGTAAAACCTCTAAAATGAGTCTGATTTAGGATTCGACTCATTCTGTATCTTCCTATTCCCAACTGACCAATCATATACAGACTGAGGTGCTTCAGTTTACTCCCTATGGATATCTCCTTTGTCATCTGAAGCATTTTGATATGAAACGGATGTACATTTGCTCAAATTAATATGTGGCAGTCTTTTAGTTGTATGGTATGTCAGATAACCATATGCCTAAAATTCTGTCAAGTGTATGTATATTGATCTTGGTACAGTCCTAGTCCATTCAGGCTCCAAAACTGGGTGTATTCAGCATTTGTTCTTCATTTACAGACAGTTTCATACATTGAATTTTGAGCATCAGAAACTTTAGTAGCACAATTTAATCAACAGAACATTGCCTTAATGCTTTGTGTTTTCTTTTCACTATCTCAGGGTTCTGACATTGTGTTTACCCATTATAGTCTTTTAAGATTAATAAACTTAGTTTCTTCTGAATTTGTTTAGGGAGAGTATGAAAAAAGACTCCATTTATCTCTGAAGAGACTGAGTGTGCTTGCACCAGGTATGATGATGATCATAGTTGGCCAAATCAGCCTTATCGACCCAATAGACATAGTGGCTGAGCCTCTTAACTGTGTCTATGTGCACTTAAAGCTGAGCTTTGTACACTGTCCAATTCAATGGCCATGCTGTACTGTACCATACAATTATAATGGAGGAGCTGCCTTAGTAGCCAACTAATGTAGGTGGAATAAAATTGGCTTTTTTTTAAGGGCCATTTATGTCATAATGCGGCTTTTGCCTCTCAGTTATTTCCATGTGTGTGTGCGTTCACACATCGTCCAATTGAGTCCTCTAATGGCAGAATCAGCAGTGATTTACAAACATAATGGAGGTGCTGCCTTAGCAGTTAAATAAAACTGGCTTATATGATATATACAGCTTATGTGTTTTACCTCATACACATACTGACAGGTCAAACAATGTTTGGCCTCATTTTATATATGATTATCTGCAACTGGTAAAGTGTAACACGAGGTAAACACTTTCACTCTTACTGCCTTTCCAACTGGCAGTTACTGTACTGGAGGAGGTGCAAAGGCAGAACGAAGTGGGAGGAGTTTCAGTCAGACTGCCCTGCCTCCTATAGGCACGTTCCTATACCCCATGGTCCCTGCATCCCTCAATGATGCTACATAAACACAAACATAATGTATCTACATAGTAACATAGTTGACGAGACTGGAAAAAAAAAAATGGCATGTGTCCATCAAGTACAGCGCATGTCAAAACACCCCTGTTGATCCAGATGAAGGAAAAAAAAAAGCTCAATGAAGCCATTTCCAATTAAGTGGGTAAAAAAATTTCTTCTTGACTCCAAATGGCAGTCAGATAGTTCTCTGGATCCATAACATATCAGCATTTAAGCCATCGGACATAATACTCAGTATTGTTCTGTGCTAGATAGGCATCCATTGCTTTTTTGAAAGCGGTTCCACTATCTGCAAGTACAACATCCCGAGGCAAAGAATTACATAGCTTTACCGCCCCACTGTAAAAAAAAAAATCCCTGCCTTTGTTTTAGTCGAAAGCGTCTTTCTTCTACTTGTAGTCTTAATGGATGAACTCTTATTCTTAGCTCAACTCTTTCTGTAAATAATTAATTAGATAGTTCTTTGTATTGACCTTGAATTACAATGCGGTACTGTGTGGCGTAAGGATGGAACCCTGTCTCTCTCTGAAATACCTCTAATATTCGGCTTTGCAATGCACTGGACCAAGAAGAAATGAAACAATCTTGCAGACCACACACTGAGCATGCCAAACTGGTGCACTTAAAGGAATAGTAATACTTGCAAATTACTAATCCCCATATTGTAGCTTTGTTAAAAAGAAACATATTGCCCCCAGTGTCATCTCTCAAACCCTCATGGTTTGAGAGATGATAGCACTCAAAGTCTCCCCCCCTCCCCCTTCCCTGACTGTACGCTGACTGCAGGGATATCCATATCCAGTATTACTTGCGTCAGTCGACTCCGCAGCATTGCCGAGATCGAGTGTATAAATTTTTTTTTTCACTAAAACGGTCTTCTAAGTGTGCTTGCAAACCAAGCACACGTAGAAGACCGTTTCAGTGAAATAATTCTTTTTTATAAACGCGATCTCAGCTCAGCTGCAGAGCCGCCTGATGCACTTAATACTGTCGTACGACAGCTTCCCCTGCAGTCAGCATTCAGTCAGGGAATGGGGAGGGAGGGGGGAACTTTGAGCGTCATCATCTCTCAAACCATAAGGTTTGTTTGAGAGCTGACACTGGGGGCAATAAGTTTCTTTTTCACAAAGCTTCAATATGGGGATTAGTAATTTGCAAGTATTACTATCCCTTTAAACTGGTTTGGTCATGAATAGGAGCCAGTGAGAGAACACAAAAGCAGCACTATCATTCCACAGCAGACAGATTAGTCAGCAATCATATGTCTCTGAAAGGGAAAGAGAGGACAGTATGATATATGCTTGTGTGTAGGAGATATCGTTAATTATGTAGTGTGTGTAGACAACACCATACACAGTGAAACTGATGTACTAAGATGAATTGGTGCAACTCTGGTCCAAACCAATTGCACCCTAGGGGAAAAATATAAATTTCCCTTGATTTAAATATGACGTTTAACTCAATGAACAGTACAGAGGTATCCACCGCATTGCAAACCATAGCTGAAAAATATATATTATATATAATATATACATGTTATATAATCCTATATAATAATTTGCTAGGATGTTTCTCATGATGCAGTCATGTGCAGTAGAGACTGCCCTGCATTCAGGCAGTCTCTACTGCGCATGATTGCATCGCGTGAGGCGACGCAAGACTGCATCGAGTGGAGCAGTGAGGTAGCGGCTGCTTAACCCCTGTGAGTGCCAGAGGGTAATGCGCTGTGTACCCCTCTGGCACTCAAAGGGTTAACATTACCCGGACCTTGGCCCATGTACACAGGCTTTTACACTAGTTTATATATTAAGGTTCTAGGAGAGCAAAAACAGATTTATTGATGTATGCTAGACAAACGTTTTCAGTTCCCAGACGATCTGAATTAGAACAAATGAAAGTTGGTACCATGTTAGCGATAGAAATACAGGAGGCAAATATAGTTATTGATACCTTTTATTGGCTAACTAAGCAGATTTAGAATGCAAGCTTTCAAGATCTTAGGTCTCTTCCTCAGGCATGTTATACAGATAATTATATTTATCTGTATAACACGCCTGAGGAAGAGACCTAAGGTCTTGAAAGTTTGCATTCAAATCTGCTTAGTTAGCCAATAAAAGGTATCAATAACTATATTTGCGATCTGAATTATGACACTGAGGTAGATCTGTAGTCTGTATAGGTTCGTCTTGGATGAATCAATGTGTTTATTATCCAGAACCATTTTCAAAACTAATTCCTGTCAGAATCTACTTTACACACAAAATATATTAAAAATATTATAATAACGATTTTGTTTAAAAATGTTTTGAAAATGGTTCTGAATAACAGGAAAGTACCCTTATATTTATTATATAAATGTTATGTTTTGACTACGCTGTCTCCCACGGTCCTGGACTCCCAAGTATGTAATTTTTTTTAACCCTTTGAGTGCCAGAGAGGTACCTCTGGCACTCAAAGGGTTAATTTTTCAAAGATAATCGTTGCTACCGTGTTAGCCGTAGAAATACAGGAGACAAATAGTCAGTGATACCTTTACTGACAAATCCAAAATTTAGCCAGTAAAGGTATGAACTTGCCTATATTTGCCTCCTGTATTTTTTTAGGTATAGCCAAACTTACAAGAACTTAAAACCCTTTGAGTGCCAAAGAGTTAATAATCTAAAATAAAAGCCCTTAGGAGTGCAAAAAGAAAGAGGTATAACTCCCCACAAGATGCACACAGACGGCTGAAACTTGCCCTTCCCCACAATCACACTCCTCCTCACCTGGATTCCGGACTGTCCTGAGGAGAATAACACAACTCCCGGCATCACAGGCAGCGGCCCCGCCCCCATCCGAAGCGTTCATTGGCTTTTGGCACTGCCACTCTTTGTTTCGCTCAATGTAATTGGATGGTAGGCGACTGTTGCTTATACATTAACACGTAATCGCGGTTGTCAGGGAAAGCAGCACAACTTCCTCAGGGAAACACCAGTCGTTGGTTTAAGGTTCCGGACAGTTTTTCGGCTGGCTAGGTTAATCGATTTTCTTATACTAGTGCCTGCTCCTTACACAAGTATTAAAGTGGAAGAAAAATAAACAGTAACATTTATATTTTATATATATTCTGTGATTTTTTTTTATGGTAGTCATAAATGCAGTCGAGGATTTTCTTCACCCCTAACATATCTGAGGTAGTTTGTCAAGGGTGTAGTGAGGCGAAAAATACATAACGTCTACTTATACTTAAGGTCACACAACCCGAACAACAAAAATACTTTTAATAACGTTCTCACCCTAAACATTAATTGTGATCTCATTTTTTTTCCCCAGTCATTGTTGAAAAGAGGGCACCCAAAATGGATGTTTGACACACACCAAAGTACCACAGCTCCCAGATTAATAACTTCTGAGTTAATGTTACACCATTCTGTAATTTATTTCTACCGTGTTTTTTTTTTTTTTAATGTATTTTGAGAACTGTTTTACCCTTCTGAAAAGACACACCTCATGACACTAGGCATTAGAAATTTTGATATTAAAAGTCAAAGTTCTCTTAAAGGAACAGTAGTGTTTAATTAAAAATTGTGTTTTTTTTTTTTTTTACTTAGCTGGGAAAGCCCAAAGGTACTTATTGCTGAGGAGTGCTTATTTCTACTATTGCAGCTTAAAAAGGAACTACCATCTTTAACACAGATGTCCCCAAATAATTCCTCACTATTATCTCCTTAAAGCAAATTATCCACTGCTCTGGGACTGACAGCATCACGGAGTGCAGACTTCTTTCCATAGTGACGTCTGTGCGCCTGCGCGGCCAGTCCCAGTCTGCTCTAGGAGGCTTTGCTAGGAGCCGTTTGGCTTCAAAAGGGACTGACAGTGCAAGAGTCACTATGGAAAGATGTCTGCGCTCCGTCCTGCCTGTCAGTCCCGGAGCAGTGGATAATTTGCATTAACCAGGTAATAATTCTGGTGACTAGCGCTACTGAGCAGCTAGTTGCCAGATGAGGAATTATTTGGGGACATCTTTGTTAAAGGTGGTAGTTCCATTAATCCTAGCAAGCAAAAGAGGAGATAACTTCCCCAGTGTGCTAAAACTCTCCACTTCCTATGTTACTCTATGGGAGAACTTTAGTTATAGACTACAAGGGTTAGATGTACTAAGGTGTGATAAAGAACTGGGTAGTTTGCCATTCAGTGGATGTGGGGATAAGGCACAGAGTGGGTAAACAGACAAGCTGAGCACCACTTTATTCCCTCTGATTAAACAAGATGTATCAACTAAAGTGCACTACGATGTGATAAATTGTCTTTAACACATCTTAGTACATCTCCCCCTATCCTATATAATAATTCACTAGGATGTTTGTCAGAAGCCGTCATGCGCAGTAGAGACTGCCCGAACTAAAGGAATGCTGGGAGCATTCTGTGGTTTCGGGCAGTCTCTACAGTGCATGACTGCGCCGGCGGAAGGACACAGAGAAGGACCAACCTCTTAACCCTTTGAGGGCCAGCAGGGTATGCAAAGCCATGCGTTGCTTATCTCTCTGGCACTCAAAGGGTTAACATCACCCTGTCCTTGGCCCGGGCTTTTACACTACTAGTCTATAAACAATCACATGGGAACTCTATAGTTTATCACAAATTGGTACATCTTCCATGTTGTCTATTACTAAAGCTCTCCCATAGAAACTGGAGAGTGTTACACCAGAGTATATATATTCTCTTTGTCCTATAAGAAACTCCATTTCCTATGTTTTTGTATGGAGAGCTTTCAGTTTGACTAGATGCAGTGGTTCTCAACCCATGTCATCAGAGCCAACTTCCAGGCCAAGATTTAGGAATTTCCCTGCTACAACACAGGTGTGTTGACCAGAGATTCATTAAAATTGATTATCTCACCTGTGCTCCCACAATGAAATCCTCAAATACTGGCCTGTTAGTGACCATGGGTTGAGAACCACCAGGATATTTTAAATATTGTGCAGCTGCACACTGCTTTAAAGAGGATGTATCACCAAAAAAGAAATTGCCCATAGGCTTGGTTACTAAAATATTACTAGAGAAGCTGTTTTTGTTTTAATCTAACTAGTTTTGCAGATATTCTACTTTTGAGTCAGATAAAGCTGTGCTGGTCAGCATAATGCAGTATGCTGATTCTTAGGCACATCTCTATCTGACTGTCTAATTCTCCACCCACCTCTCTCCCAGCTGCCCCAGGAAGCACATTCACACTTCTCTTCAATGGCAGACATTCACAGCACAGCTTTCTAGCAAGCTCCGGTAAGCATTATAAGGGGGATGCAACCTCAGTATAATGCTTACCGGAGCTTGCTATAACGATAGACATTCATAGCTCACCGAAGGAAGCGTGGACACACTCCCTGGGGCAGCTGGGAGGGAGGTGGAAGGAGAAGACAAGCTGTGCACATTATGCAGAAGTGCATAGCACATTAAATATCTGCAAAACCAGTTACATATAAAATAAACAAAAAAAGACAAACCCCCACTTCCCTAGTAATACTTTAGTAACCAAACCTATAGGCAATTTTTTTTTTTTCTTTGGCGATACATCCCCTTTAAACATATCTCCTGGATGAAAAGGACTACACAAGAATCTAGCCCTGCATAAGCGTAAGATTCTCACGTCGCCTCATTAAATGACACAACATTGGCAGTATACCTGTACTACATTTTTATTTACTATTATGTGCTCCACCGCTCTGGAAATAAAATGGTTAAATCTAGACTCAGCCTGCAGTGGAACATATTCTGCAGTAATTGGGACACAGACAGCCTTTGATAGATGAAGAAATCTTCGCTTTTTTTGTGTTTGCCATCCAAACTGCATTCATTTTAGTGCTACTCGCATATCTTAGAATAGCGGTCTCTCCTGGGCTGAGGATCCCGGGCCCAGCCTCCCCTTCCACACACCAAGGAGATCGGGGAGTTTCGGAGCCTCTGGCAATGGGATCCATCCGCAAGAGGAGGCTGCACCAGCGCATTATAGACAGCTATGCTAAGGTTTGCAGGAAGCTCTAAAATGAAAGCAGGTTGGACTGCAAACACAAAAAGCAGATGTTAGAGCGAGGGGATTTATTCTTCTACCAAGACTGCCTCTGTCCCATTTACTGCAGAATATGTTCTACTTCAGGCTGAGTATATTTAACTATTTCATTTTCAAAGCATGGAAAACTATGACAGTGCCATACACTGTAAATCAATTATGACATGAGAGTAAAATCAAAATAGAGAATGAGCTATGATCACATGGATTCCCCAATTACATTAATTAAGGCTAGTGACATGTTTAGGCCTAGGCTTAGCGTAGGAGACTGGGAAGTGTACAGATTTTTTACTGTTTAGGGCTCATGGCTTCAATGGCATTATTTTAAAACATACCCAAAATAGTCTCTTCACAATTAGAAAATAAATTTAATTTTGCAGGGTTTATCCCACTGATCAAAATATGGATTTCTCCCAGTATTTATAAAATGTTTTATTTAAAAGTTATTTAGCTGGAACTTGCATTTTCTGGGTTCAGTACCTCCATGGCCTGACATTTTATAGTCATTCCTTTAATTCAACAGGCTATGAACTGACTAGAGCAGCTCATAGAGAGTTGTAGCAATAGCACCACCATATGGAGGGGGGGGGGGGGGGAGAAGTTTGTGCTAAATTAAGTCTTTTGAATAAATCATCTCAGTAGGAAGTACTCCGGTTATAGCCTGCATGATAAACCCTGTAATATACATTTCTTACTTCTTAAGCATTACTATCCCTTTAACCCTTTGAATTCCAGAGGGGCACACAATGCATTGCAAACCACTCCTTACCCCTATGGCACTCAAAGAGTTAAGCACTTTGAGGTCATTTTTATTAACTCATGCTTGTATGTCTTTAAGGGAAGGGCTAATGAAATGGGCCAGGTCGAGAGGATGTGGGGAAGCGTTTGTGGATGTAGTTGGGCCTAGAGCAGCAGGAAGCATAAATGCAGCACTGATTGAGGCTCCGTGGTGACAGCAGTAAGGTGCAGTTGCGGAAAAGGTCTATTGCACCATAGGGGAGAAATGAAAACGAGTAGTCATTTAAATTTGATTTTAACTCCTTCAGTGCTATACAGATCTCCAATGTAGTGTTCCTCAACACAGCTAGCATTCAGTGGGGGATTAACCCTTTGAGACCCAGTGGGGTACACAACACATTGCATGCCCCTTTAGCACTCAAAAGGTTAAAAGCCCCCTTTAAAAGTAACTGGGATCTGAAGAGTGTTTGCAGTTGGCTTCCTTCAGAGCTGCACCATTAGCTTTTATTGAATACAGTCCTAAACGATCAGAGCTTCTGCACCCTCTCCCCCAGTAACACACAGGATTCGTAAAACAAGTCACTTTATTCAAGTGAGCTGTAAAAACCACATAGCAATTTGAGTTGCAGTGTCCAAGGAAAACATACACAACATGCAAATATAGACAGAGTGGATCCCACCATGTATGTCACAGTCGCCGCTGGGTGGATGAGATTTCCTGTGTTGCCAACCCATGCAGTGACAGCGGCGCTCTCCTGTATACATTAGACAGAACATAAATATCACAGGTTGCTTTCCAGCCAAGTCTTCTTCAGCAAGGAATCTTGTAGTTGTCAGTGCTAGTCCAGTAATAGAGCAGGGAGTCTCTTGGTGCACAATGGCAATAAGACAACCGGAGATAAAACTAGCAGTGGCAGAAAGGTGCTTTGTAGCTAACATGAGAGTAGCTAAAATATATTACATATACACGGGTCAGGGTAGAGTCTAAGGCTTCTTGTTTGGCAATGGCCGCCGGAAAAGCAAGATGTGAGGCTCTGAAGGGGGAAGAGAAAGAGGTTAGCAACATGAAACGCAAGACATCACATTACATTCATGGATGTAAGAATTAATTCAACGTGTTAAGGAACTGGAACAATTTTGAGAGCAAACCAACGGCACCATTATGAATTTTAACACCTCACACTATGAAGTGGCCTCCAACTTACTGCAAAACAATGCACTGAAGACCTTTCTAGCATTCCAGGGAGCTCCACTTAAACTCAGTGAGTTTTGGGAGTGTGTCCCCCCCCCCTCCCATGAACCACATTGACTCCAGTTTGGTAATTCAGGCCAACTGAAAGCAGCTCAGTGTTGAGCAACATAAGGTCCTTCAGTTGTTGGGCAATACAATGGCTGACCAGTGAAGATTTGAAGTCCTCAATAGTTCAAAGGGCTCTGGTTGCCAAACACTGTATAAGAGGGGACACCGAGGTATGACTTTATATCTAAATCCCACCCCATCAAAAGAATTTTATAACCAATCACCTGCTAACAGTGGTAACTCCTCTTATTAGTATTTTAGTCTGTTATTGAACCTACACTGAAAACAAAGTGCTCCTGACAAATTGCCCCTTTATGGAGAGAGGCTGCTTGTTTAACCTTTACCCCTCTGTGAATTCCTGTGTGTTCCCAACCAAAACATCCCTTAGTAATATAATAAAAAGTTACAATATATGTGATCAAGTATTTACTAGTCACTACCTTCCAGAATACAGAAAAGTTGAAGATAAATTAAGAAAACACTGATTGATTAAATACTTCTTTCCCTGGCTGTCCATTTAACATACCATTTAATAAAAATAAACTACTGAATTTACAGAGTATTCATTTGGATTTATGCACAAAGAAAAATGGTATGGTTCTGGGCCAGCCACCACCACATTATTTATATGGGGCTTCTACTCACTTGATGCTAAAGGTCTCCACCAGATTTCCTTGCATTAAGCGAGTTTACACCAGTTGCAGTATTATTTCTCTGCTAACATGAAATTTGTCTGGCCCAAAAGTATTCCACTTTAATGTTGAGCTTAATTTGATTTTTTTTTTTTTTTTTTTTTTTTTTTTTAATTACGGACCAGTCAGGTTTCAATAATTGGAATATTCCTACCATGGAATCAGGTTAATTGGTAGGAAGTACACACGTATCTGTTTATATTTTAAAAGCATCATCTGCCTCCCATTAGAGTCAATAAGTTACAGTTCCGATATAGTAAAATAACAGTCTGCTTCCTGGTTCTAGCTTGGGGAATCTATGTATGGTAACAATTATACGCCTACATGTACTTCATTTCCTAAATGATCAGTTAACCCAATTATACCCAAACTCCAAGCTTATTCATTCCTGAAAGTGCAGCCCAGTACCAGTGAACTCACCTGGTTCATGGATCATGTAGTGTACCCAGCCTTGACTCTGCTGGACACCCAGGTTCCTCCATTCAGTTTCAGACATCAGGTGGGTTTTGGGCACCATTTTGGCAATATCCTTGGGTAGCATGACATGTCTGCAAGAGAATCATAAGAGAGTATTACTTATAACTGGGCAGCACATGAGATGGTTCACTAGTATTAGCAAGAGTTATTGGACTGTAGAGGCCTGTATCACACACATAGGAAAAAAAATGGGATGAGACTGCAGAGAACTGGAACCACTGAGCCAAAGACTGACTTTTCTAGGTTGTACATTTGTTAGACTGCACCTCCCATCATCCTCAGCTGACAGCATTGCAATTAAGTGGCTATATTATTATTCACCCCTTGACCTAAATAAGTCCTGTCAATAATTAATACAGCTGCAAGAAACTAAATCATGGTATATGCTTCCATTTTCATGCAAGATCTGGTAGTGAGTCCAATGAATAGCAAAGTCAAATGTTGCACACCCCCTGCTAGTCAAAGAATTAAAAACTAGAGGGGAGATACAGCTTCAAGTGAATTTTATTTGCAAATCGAGGCATTGTGGATTGCAAGCTTTCAGAACAACTTAAATTTGAAGACCCCTGTATCTCTGTCAGGTATGATAGAGGGACCCAACTCTATACTCTGACAATAAAAAGGTATCACCTTGGCACTACATGCCATGCCATGCTCAGACCTTAACATTCATGTTAAACTTTGGTCTCTATAATAGAAGTGCTTAAACAGGGAATCCGAGAAAACTGACCTTTACTACATACCAAACCTGATACAATGTACAATTAACTAGCTTTTCATTTATGGATACAAGAATCTCAATGGCATTTCTGGCTGGGCTCCAGTCTGTGTGACACTTGTGGTCTGGCAGGATTAGTTTGGACTAGTAGATCTGTGTGTATATAGTAGCAGGTCTTTACGTCAAGGACTTTGTGATTATTTATTAATTCAGCCCCCTCTCTCTCTCATGTCTGTTCTGTACTAAGGGGAATATTATGGTACACTCCTCTCCAGACTATTCTGTACCAAGGTGTATATTGTTACAGTACACTCCGCTCAGGACTATTATGTACATTATTACAGTACACTCCACCTATTCTGCATCAAGGTGTACGTTATTACAGTACACTCCTCTCAGGACTATTGTGTACTAAGGTGTACGTTATTACAGTACACTCCTCTCAGGACTATTGTGTACTAAGGTGTACGTTATTACAGTACACTCCTCTCAGGACTATTGTGTACTAAGGTGTACGTTATTACAGTACACTCCTCTCAGGACTATTCTGTACTAAGGTGTACGTTATTACAGTACACTCCTCTCAGGACTATTCTGTACTAAGGTGTACGTTATTACAGTGCACTCCTCTCAGGACTATTCTGTACTAAGGTGTACGTTATTACAGTACACTCCTCTCAGGACTATTCTGTACTAAGGTGTACGTTATTACAGTACACTCCTCTCAGGACTATTCTGTACTAAGGTGTACGTTATTACAGTACACTCCTCTCAGGACTATTCTGTACTAAGGTGTACGTTATTACAGTACACTCCTCTCAGGACTATTCTGTACTAAGGTGTACGTTATTACAGTACACTCCTCTCAGTACTATTCTGTACTAAGGTGTACGTTATTACAGTACACTCCTCTCAGTACTATTCTGTACTAAGGTGTACGTTATTACAGTACACTCCTCTCAGGACTATTCTGTACTAAGGTGTACGTTATTACAGTACACTCCTCTCAGGACTATTCTGTACTAAGGTGTACATTATTATTACAGTACACTCCTCTCAGGACTATTCTGTACTAAGGTGTACGTTATTACAGTACACTCCTCTCAGGACTATTCTGTACTAAGGTGTACGTTATTACAGTACACTCCTCTCAGGACTATTCTGTACTAAGGTGTACGTTATTACAGTACACTCCTCTCAGGACTATTCTGTACTAAGGTGTACGTTATTACAGTACACTCCTCTCAGGACTATTCTGTACTAAGGTGTACGTTATTACAGTACACTCATCTCAGGACTATTCTGTACTAAGGTGTACGTTATTATTACAGTACACTCCTCTCAGGACTATTCTGTACTAAGGTGTACGTTATTACAGTACACTCCTCTCAGGACTATACTGTACTAAGGTGTACGTTATTACAGTACACTCCTCTCAGGACTATACTGTACTAAAGTGTACGTTATTACAGTACACTCCTCTCAGGACTATTCTGTACTAAGGTGTACGTTATTACAGTACACTCCTCTCAGGACTATTCTGTACTAAGGTGTACGTTATTACAGTACACTCCTCTCAGGACTATTCTGTACTAAGGTGTACGTTATTACAGTACACTCCTCTCAGGACTATTCTGTACTAAGGTGTACGTTATTACAGTACACTCCTCTCAGGACTATTCTGTACTAAAGTGTACGTTATTACAGTACACTCCTCTCAGGACTATTCTGTACTAAGGTGTACGTTATTACAGTACACTCCTCTCAGGACTATTCTGTACTAAGGTGTACGTTATTACAGTACACTCCTCTCAGGACTATTGTGTACTAAGGTGTACGTTATTACAGTACACTCCTCTCAGGACTATTCTGTACTAAGGTGTATATTATTATTACAGTGCACTCCTCTCAGGACTATTCTGTACTAAGGTGTACATTATTATTACAGTACACTCCTCTCAGGACTATTGTGTACTAAGGTGTACGTTATTACAGTACACTCCTCTCAGGACTATTCTGTACTAAAGTGTACGTTATTACAGTACACTCCTCTCAGGACTATTCTGTACTAAGGTGTACGTTATTACAGTACACTCCTCTCAGGACTATTCTGTACTAAGGTGTACGTTATTACAGTACACTCCTCAGGACTATTCTGTACTAAAGTGTACGTTATTACAGTACACTCCTCTCAGGACTATTCTGTACTAAGGTGTACGTTATTACAGTACACTCCTCTCAGGGCTATTCTGTACTAAAGTGTACGTTATTACAGTACACTCCTCTCAGGACTATTCTGTACTAAGGTGTACGTTATTACAGTACACTCCTCAGGACTATTGTGTACTAAGGTGTACGTTATTACAGTACACTCCTCAGGACTATTGTGTACTAAGGTGTACGTTATTACAGTACACTCCTCTCAGGACTATTGTGTACTAAGGTGTACGTTATTACAGTACACTCCTCTCAGGACTATTCTGTACTAAGGTGTACGTTATTACAGTACACTCCTCTCAGGACTATTCTGTACTAAGGTGTACGTTATTACAGTACACTCCTCTCAGGACTATTCTGTACTAAGGTGTACGTTATTACAGTGCACTCCTCTCAGGACTATTCTGTACTAAGGTGTACATTATTATTACAGTACACTCCTCTCAGGACTATTCTGTACTAAGGTGTACGTTATTATTACAGTACACTCCTCTCAGGACTATTGTGTACTAAGGTGTACGTTATTACAGTACACTCCTCTCAGGACTATTCTGTACTAAGGTGTACGTTATTACAGTACACTCCTCTCAGGACTATTCTGTACTAAGGTGTACGTTATTACAGTACACTCCTCTCAGGACTATTCTGTACTAAGGTGTACGTTATTACAGTACACTCCTCAGGACTATTCTGTACTAAGGTGTACGTTATTACAGTACACTCCTCTCAGGACTATTCTGTACTAAGGTGTACGTTATTACAGTGCACTCCTCTCAGGACTATTCTGTACTAAGGTGTACGTTATTACAGTACACTCCTCTCAGGACTATTCTGTACTAAAGTGTATATTATTATTACAGTACACTCCTCTCAGGACTATTCTGTACTAAAGTGTATATTATTATTACAGTGCACTCCTCTCAGGACTATTCTGTACTAAAGTGTATATTATTACAGTGCACTCCTCTCAGGACTATTCTGTACTAAAGTGTACATTATTATTACAGTACACTCCTCTCAGGACTATTCTGTACTAAGGTGTACGTTATTACAGTACACTCCTCTCAGGACTATTGTGTACTAAGGTGTACGTTATTACAGTACACTCCTCTCAGGACTATTCTGTACTAAGGTGTACGTTATTACAGTACACTCCTCTCAGGGCTATTCTGTACTAAAGTGTATATTATTATTACAGTACACTCCTCTCAGGACTATTCTGTACTAAAGTGTACGTTATTACAGTACACTCCTCTCAGGACTATTCTGTACTAAGGTGTACGTTATTATTACAGTACACTCCTCTCAGGACTATTCTGTACTAAGGTGTACGTTATTACAGTACACTCCTCTCAGGACTATTGTGTACTAAGGTGTACGTTATTACAGTACACTCCTCTCAGGACTATTCTGTACTAAGGTGTACGTTATTACAGTACACTCCTCTCAGGGCTATTCTGTACTAAGGTGTACGTTATTACAGTACACTCCTCTCAGGACTATTCTGTACTAAGGTGTACGTTATTACAGTACACTCCTCTCAGGACTATTCTGTACTAAGGTGTACGTTATTACAGTACACTCCTCTCAGGACTATTCTGTACTAAGGTGTACGTTATTATTACAGTACACTCCTCTCAGGACTATTCTGTACTAAGGTGTATATTATTATTACAGTACACTCCTCTCAGGACTATTGTGTACTAAGGTGTACGTTATTACAGTACACTCCTCTCAGGACTATTGTGTACTAAGGTGTACGTTATTACAGTACACTCCTCTCAGGACTATTGTGTACTAAGGTGTACGTTATTACAGTACACTCCTCTCAGGACTATTGTGTACTAAGGTGTACGTTATTACAGTACACTCCTCTCAGGACTATTGTGTACTAAGGTGTACGTTATTACAGTACACTCCTCTCAGGACTATTGTGTACTAAGGTGTACGTTATTACAGTACACTCCTCTCAGGACTATTCTGTACTAAGGTGTACGTTATTACAGTACACTCCTCTCAGGACTATTCTGTACTAAGGTGTACGTTATTACAGTACACTCCTCTCAGGAATATTCTGCACTAAGGTGTACATTATTATTACAGTACACTCCTCTCAGGACTATTCTGTACTAAGGTGTACGTTATTACAGTACACTCCTCTCAGGAATATTCTGTACTAAGGTGTACATTATTATTACAGTACACTCCTCTCAGGACTATTCTGTACTAAGGTGTACGTTATTACAGTACACTCCTCTCAGGAATATTCTGTACTAAGGTGTACGTTATTACAGTACACTCCTCTCAGGACTATTCTGTACTAAGGTGTACGTTATTACAGTACACTCCTCTCAGGACTATTGTGTACTAAGGTGTACGTTATTACAGTACACTCCTCTCAGGACTATTCTGTACTAAGGTGTACGTTATTACAGTACACTCCTCTCAGGACTATTCTGTACTAAGGTGTACGTTATTATTACAGTACACTCCTCTCAGGACTATTCTGTACTAAGGTGTACATTATTACAGTACACTCCTCTCAGGACTATTCTGTACTAAAGTGTATATTATTATTACAGTACACTCCTCTCAGGACTATTCTGTACGTTATTACAGTACACTCCTCTCAGGGCTATTCTGTACTAAGGTGTACGTTATTATTACAGTACACTCCTCTCAGGACTATTCTGTACTAAGGTGTACATTATTACAGTACACTCCTCTCAGGACTATTCTGTACTAAAGTGTATATTATTATTACAGTACACTCCTCTCAGGACTATTCTGTACGTTATTACAGTACACTCCTCTCAGGGCTATTCTGTACTAAGGTGTACGTTATTACAGTACACTCCTCTCAGGGCTATTCTGTACTAAAGTGTATATTATTATTACAGTACACTCCTCTCAGGACTATTCTGTACTAAGGTGTACGTTATTACAGTACACTCCTCTCAGGACTATACTGTACTAAGGTGTACATTATTATTACAGTACACTCCTCTCAGGACTATTCTGTACTAAGGTGTACGTTATTACAGTACACTCCTCTCAGGACTATTCTGTACTAAAGTGTATATTATTATTACAGTACACTCCTCTCAGGACTATTCTGTACTAAAGTGTATATTATTATTACAGTACACTCCTCTCAGGACTATTCTGTACTAAGGTGTACGTTATTACAGTACACTCCTCTCAGGACTATACTGTACTAAGGTGTACATTATTATTACAGTACACTCCTCTCAGGACTATTCTGTACTAAGGTGTACGTTATTACAGTACACTCCTCTCAGGACTATTCTGTACTAAGGTGTACGTTATTACAGTACACTCCTCTCAGGACTATTCTGTACTAAGGTGTACGTTATTACAGTACACTCCTCTCAGGACTATTCTGTACTAAGGTGTACGTTATTACAGTACACTCCTCTCAGGACTATTCTGTACTAAGGTGTACATTATTACAGTACACTCCTCTCAGGACTATTCTGTACTAAGGTGTACGTTATTACAGTACACTCCTCTCAAGACTATTCTGTACTAAGGTGTACGTTATTACAGTACACTCCTCTCAGGACTATTCTGTACTAAGGTGTACATTATTACAGTACACTCCTCTCAGGACTATTCTGTACTAAGGTGTACGTTATTACAGTACACTCCTCTCAGGACTATTCTGTACTAAAGTGTACGTTATTACAGTACACTCCTCTCATGACTATTCTGTACTAAGGTGTACGTTATTACAGTACACTCCTCTCAGGACTATTCTGTACTAAGGTGTACGTTATTACAGTACACTCCTCTCAGGACTATTGTGTACTAAAGTGTATATTATTATTACAGTACACTCCTCTCAGGACTATTCTGTACTAAAGTGTATATTATTATTACAGTACACTCCTCTCAGGACTATTCTGTACTAAGGTGTACGTTATTACAGTACACTCCTCAGGACTATTCTGTACTAAGGTGTACGTTATTATTACAGTACACTCCTCTCAGGACTATTCTGTACTAAGGTGTACGTTATTACAGTACACTCCTCTCAGGACTATTCTGTACTAAGGTGTACGTTATTATTACAGTGCACTCCTCTCAGGACTATTCTGTACTAAGGTGTACGTTATTACAGTACACTCCTCTCAGGACTATTCTGTACTAAGGTGTAGATTATTACAGTACACTCCTCTCAGGACTATTCTGTACTAAGGTGTACGTTATTACAGTACACTCCTCTCAGGACTATTCTGTACTAAGGTGTACGTTATTACAGTACACTCCTCTCAGGACTATTCTGTACTAAGGTGTACGTTATTACAGTACACTCCTCTCAGGACTATTCTGTACTAAGGTGTACGTTATTACAGTACACTCCTCTCAGGACTATTCTGTACTAAGGTGTACGTTATTACAGTACACTCCTCTCAGGACTATTCTGTACTAAGGTGTACGTTATTACAGTACACTCCTCTCAGGACTATTCTGTACTAAAGTGTACGTTATTACAGTACACTCCTCTCAGGACTATTCTGTACTAAGGTGTACGTTATTACAGTACACTCCTCAGGACTATTCTGTACTAAGGTGTACGTTATTATTACAGTACACTCCTCTCAGGACTATTCTGTACTAAGGTGTACGTTATTACAGTACACTCCTCTCAGGACTATTGTGTACTAAGGTGTACGTTATTACAGTACACTCCTCTCAGGACTATTGTGTACTAAGGTGTACGTTATTACAGTACACTCCTCTCAGGACTATACTGTACTAAGGTGTACGTTATTACAGTGCACTCCTCTCAGGACTATTCTGTACTAAGGTGTACGTTATTACAGTACACTCCTCTCAGGACTATTCTGTACTAAAGTGTATATTATTATTACAGTACACTCCTCTCAGGACTATTCTGTACTAAAGTGTATATTATTATTACAGTACACTCCTCTCAGGACTATTCTGTACTAAAGTGTATATTATTACAGTGCACTCCTCTCAGGACTATTCTGTACTAAAGTGTATATTATTATTACAGTACACTCCTCTCAGGACTATTCTGTACTAAAGTGTACGTTATTACAGTACACTCCTCTCAGGACTATTCTGTACTAAGGTGTACGTTATTACAGTACACTCCTCTCAGGACTATTCTGTACTAAAGTGTACGTTATTACAGTACACTCCTCTCAGGACTATTCTGTACTAAGGTGTACGTTATTACAGTACACCTCTCAGGACTATTCTGTACTAAGGTGTACGTTATTACAGTACACTCCTCTCAGGACTATTCTGTACTAAGGTGTACGTTATTACAGTACACTCCTCTCAGGACTATTCTGTACTAAAGTGTACGTTATTACAGTACACTCCTCTCAGGACTATTCTGTACTAAAGTGTACGTTATTACAGTACACTCCTCTCAGGACTATTCTGTACTAAGGTGTACGTTATTACAGTACACTCCTCTCAGGACTATTCTGTACTAAGGTGTACGTTATTACAGTACACTCCTCTCAGGACTATTCTGTACTAAAGTGTATATTATTATTACAGTACACTCCTCTCAGGACTATTCTGTACTAAGGTGTACGTTATTACAGTACACTCCTCTCAGGAATATTCTGTACTAAGGTGTACGTTATTACAGTACACTCCTCTCAGGACTATTCTGTACTAAAGTGTACGTTATTACAGTACACTCCTCTCAGGACTATTCTGTACTAAGGTGTACGTTATTACAGTACACTCCTCTCAGGAATATTCTGTACTAAGGTGTACGTTATTACAGTACACTCCTCTCAGGACTATTCTGTACTAAAGTGTATATTATTATTACAGTACACTCCTCTCAGGACTATTCTGTACTAAGGTGTACGTTATTACAGTACACTCCTCTCAGGACTATTCTGTACTAAGGTGTACGTTATTACAGTACACTCCTCTCAGGACTATTCTGTACTAAGGTGTACATTATTACAGTACACTCCTCTCAGGACTATTCTGTACTAAGGTGTACGTTATTACAGTACACTCCTCTCAGGGCTATTCTGTACTAAGGTGTACGTTATTACAGTACACTCCTCTCAGGAATATTCTGTACTAAGGTGTACATTATTACAGTACACTCCTCTCAGGACTATTCTGTACTAAAGTGTATATTATTATTACAGTACACTCCTCTCAGGACTATTCTGTACGTTATTACAGTACACTCCTCTCAGGACTATTGTGTACTAAAGTGTACGTTATTACAGTACACTCCTCTCAGGACTATTCTGTACTAAGGTGTACGTTATTACAGTACACTCCTCTCAGGACTATTCTGTACTAAAGTGTACGTTATTACAGTACACTCCTCTCAGGACTATTCTGTACTAAGGTGTACGTTATTACAGTACACTCCTCAGGACTATTCTGTACTAAGGTGTACGTTATTATTACAGTACACTCCTCTCAGGACTATTCTGTACTAAGGTGTACGTTATTACAGTACACTCCTCTCAGGACTATTGTGTACTAAGGTGTACGTTATTACAGTACACTCCTCTCAGGACTATTGTGTACTAAGGTGTACGTTATTACAGTACACTCCTCTCAGGACTATACTGTACTAAGGTGTACGTTATTACAGTGCACTCCTCTCAGGACTATTCTGTACTAAGGTGTACGTTATTACAGTACACTCCTCTCAGGACTATTCTGTACTAAAGTGTATATTATTATTACAGTACACTCCTCTCAGGACTATTCTGTACTAAAGTGTATATTATTATTACAGTACACTCCTCTCAGGACTATTCTGTACTAAAGTGTATATTATTACAGTGCACTCCTCTCAGGACTATTCTGTACTAAAGTGTATATTATTATTACAGTACACTCCTCTCAGGACTATTCTGTACTAAAGTGTACGTTATTACAGTACACTCCTCTCAGGACTATTCTGTACTAAGGTGTACGTTATTACAGTACACTCCTCTCAGGACTATTCTGTACTAAAGTGTACGTTATTACAGTACACTCCTCTCAGGACTATTCTGTACTAAGGTGTACGTTATTACAGTACACCTCTCAGGACTATTCTGTACTAAGGTGTACGTTATTACAGTACACTCCTCTCAGGACTATTCTGTACTAAGGTGTACGTTATTACAGTACACTCCTCTCAGGACTATTCTGTACTAAAGTGTACGTTATTACAGTACACTCCTCTCAGGACTATTCTGTACTAAAGTGTACGTTATTACAGTACACTCCTCTCAGGACTATTCTGTACTAAGGTGTACGTTATTACAGTACACTCCTCTCAGGACTATTCTGTACTAAGGTGTACGTTATTACAGTACACTCCTCTCAGGACTATTCTGTACTAAAGTGTATATTATTATTACAGTACACTCCTCTCAGGACTATTCTGTACTAAGGTGTACGTTATTACAGTACACTCCTCTCAGGAATATTCTGTACTAAGGTGTACGTTATTACAGTACACTCCTCTCAGGACTATTCTGTACTAAAGTGTACGTTATTACAGTACACTCCTCTCAGGACTATTCTGTACTAAGGTGTACGTTATTACAGTACACTCCTCTCAGGAATATTCTGTACTAAGGTGTACGTTATTACAGTACACTCCTCTCAGGACTATTCTGTACTAAAGTGTATATTATTATTACAGTACACTCCTCTCAGGACTATTCTGTACTAAGGTGTACGTTATTACAGTACACTCCTCTCAGGACTATTCTGTACTAAGGTGTACGTTATTACAGTACACTCCTCTCAGGACTATTCTGTACTAAGGTGTACATTATTACAGTACACTCCTCTCAGGACTATTCTGTACTAAGGTGTACGTTATTACAGTACACTCCTCTCAGGGCTATTCTGTACTAAGGTGTACGTTATTACAGTACACTCCTCTCAGGAATATTCTGTACTAAGGTGTACATTATTACAGTACACTCCTCTCAGGACTATTCTGTACTAAAGTGTATATTATTATTACAGTACACTCCTCTCAGGACTATTCTGTACGTTATTACAGTACACTCCTCTCAGGACTATTGTGTACTAAAGTGTACGTTATTACAGTACACTCCTCTCAGGACTATTGTGTACTAAGGTGTACGTTATTACAGTACACTCCTCTCAGGACTATTGTGTACTAAAGTGTACGTTATTACAGTACACTCCTCTCAGGACTATTGTGTACTAAGGTGTACGTTATTACAGTACACTCCTCTCAGGACTATTCTGTACTAAGGTGTACGTTATTACAGTACACTCCTCTCAGGACTATTCTGTACTAAGGTGTACGTTATTACAGTACACTCCTCTCAGGACTATTGTGTACTAAGGTGTACGTTATTACAGTACACTCCTCTCAGGACTATTGTGTACTAAGGTGTACGTTATTACAGTACACTCCTCTCAGGACTATTGTGTACTAAGGTGTACGTTATTACAGTACACTCCTCTCAGGACTATTCTGTACTAAGGTGTACGTTATTACAGTACACTCCTCAGGACTATTCTGTACTAAGGTGTACGTTATTACAGTACACTCCTCTCAGGGCTATTCTGTACTAAAGTGTACGTTATTACAGTACACTCCTCTCAGGACTATTCTGTACTAAGGTGTACGTTATTACAGTACACTCCTCTCAGGACTATTCTGTACTAAAGTGTATATTATTATTACAGTACACTCCTCTCAGGACTATTCTGTACTAAGGTGTACGTTATTACAGTACACTCCTCTCAGGACTATTCTGTACTAAGGTGTACGTTATTACAGTACACTCCTCTCAGGACTATTCTGTACTAAGGTGTACGTTATTACAGTACACTCCTCTCAGGACTATTCTGTACTAAGGTGTACGTTATTACAGTACACTCCTCTCAGGACTATTCTGTACTAAGGTGTACGTTATTACAGTACACTCCTCTCAGGACTATTCTGTACTAAGGTGTACGTTATTACAGTACACTCCTCTCAGGACTATTCTGTACTAAGGTGTACGTTATTACAGTACACTCCTCTCAGGAATATTCTGTACTAAGGTGTACGTTATTACAGTACACTCCTCTCAGGACTATTCTGTACTAAGGTGTACGTTATTACAGTACACTCCTCTCAGGACTATTCTGTACTAAGTTGTACATTATTATTACAGTACACTCCTCTCAGGGCTATTCAATCCTAAGGTGTACGTTATTATTACAGTACACTCCTCTCAGGACTATTGTGTACTAAGGTGTACATTATTATTACAGTACACTCCTCTCAGGACTATTCTGTACTAAAGTGTACATTATTATTACAGTGCACTCCTCTCAGGACTATTCTGTCCTAAGTTGTACATTATTATTACAGTACACTCCTCTCAGGGCTATTCACTCCTAAAGTGTACATTATTATTACAGTACACTCCTCTCAGGACTATTCTGTACTAAAGTGTACATTATTATTACAGTGCACTCCTCTCAGGACTATTCTGTACTAAAGTGTATATTATTATTACAGTACACTCCTCTCAGGACTATTCTGTACTAAAGTGTACATTATTATTACAGTACACTCCTCTCAGGACTATTCTGTACTAAAGTGTACATTATTATTACAGTACACTCCTCTCAGGACTATTCTGTACTAAGGTGTACGTTATTATTACAGTACACTCCTCTCAGGACTATTGTGTACTAAGGTGTACGTTATTACAGTACACTCCTCTCAGGACTATTCTGTACTAAGGTGTACGTTATTACAGTACACTCCTCTCAGGACTATTCTGTACTAAGGTGTACGTTATTACAGTACACTCCTCTCAGGACTATTCTGTACTAAGGTGTACGTTATTACAGTACACTCCTCTCAGGACTATTCTGTACTAAGGTGTACGTTATTACAGTACACTCCTCAGGACTATTCTGTACTAAGGTGTACGTTATTACAGTACACTCCTCTCAGGACTATTCTGTACTAAGGTGTACGTTATTACAGTGCACTCCTCTCAGGACTATTCTGTACTAAGGTGTACGTTATTACAGTACACTCCTCTCAGGACTATTCTGTACTAAAGTGTATATTATTATTACAGTACACTCCTCTCAGGACTATTCTGTACTAAAGTGTATATTATTATTACAGTGCACTCCTCTCAGGACTATTCTGTACGTTATTACAGTACACTCCTCTCAGGACTATTCTGTACTAAGGTGTACGTTATTACAGTACACTCCTCTCAGGACTATTCTGTACTAAAGTGTATATTATTACAGTGCACTCCTCTCAGGACTATTCTGTACTAAAGTGTATATTATTATTACAGTACACTCCTCTCAGGACTATTCTGTACTAAAGTGTATATTATTATTACAGTACACTCCTCTCAGGACTATTCTGTACTAAAGTGTACGTTATTACAGTACACTCCTCTCAGGACTATTCTGTACTAAGGTGTACGTTATTATTACAGTACACTCCTCTCAGGACTATTCTGTACTAAGGTGTACGTTATTACAGTACACTCCTCTCAGGACTATTGTGTACTAAGGTGTACGTTATTACAGTACACTCCTCTCAGGACTATTCTGTACTAAGGTGTACGTTATTACAGTACACTCCTCTCAGGGCTATTCTGTACTAAGGTGTACGTTATTACAGTACACTCCTCTCAGGACTATTCTGTACTAAGGTGTACGTTATTACAGTACACTCCTCTCAGGACTATTCTGTACTAAGGTGTACGTTATTACAGTACACTCCTCTCAGGACTATTCTGTACTAAGGTGTACGTTATTATTACAGTACACTCCTCTCAGGACTATTCTGTACTAAAGTGTATATTATTATTACAGTACACTCCTCTCAGGACTATTGTGTACTAAGGTGTACGTTATTACAGTACACTCCTCTCAGGACTATTGTGTACTAAGGTGTACGTTATTACAGTACACTCCTCTCAGGACTATTGTGTACTAAGGTGTACGTTATTACAGTACACTCCTCTCAGGACTATTGTGTACTAAGGTGTACGTTATTACAGTACACTCCTCTCAGGACTATTGTGTACTAAGGTGTACGTTATTACAGTACACTCCTCTCAGGACTATTGTGTACTAAGGTGTACGTTATTACAGTACACTCCTCTCAGGACTATTCTGTACTAAGGTGTACGTTATTACAGTACACTCCTCTCAGGACTATTCTGTACTAAGGTGTACGTTATTACAGTACACTCCTCTCAGGAATATTCTGCACTAAGGTGTACATTATTATTACAGTACACTCCTCTCAGGACTATTCTGTACTAAGGTGTACGTTATTACAGTACACTCCTCTCAGGAATATTCTGTACTAAGGTGTACATTATTATTACAGTACACTCCTCTCAGGACTATTCTGTACTAAGGTGTACGTTATTACAGTACACTCCTCTCAGGAATATTCTGTACTAAGGTGTACGTTATTACAGTACACTCCTCTCAGGACTATTCTGTACTAAGGTGTACGTTATTACAGTACACTCCTCTCAGGACTATTGTGTACTAAGGTGTACGTTATTACAGTACACTCCTCTCAGGACTATTCTGTACTAAGGTGTACGTTATTACAGTACACTCCTCTCAGGACTATTCTGTACTAAAGTGTATATTATTATTACAGTACACTCCTCTCAGGACTATTCTGTACTAAGGTGTACGTTATTACAGTACACTCCTCTCAGGACTATTCTGTACTAAGGTGTACGTTATTACAGTACACTCCTCTCAGGAATATTCTGTACTAAGGTGTACGTTATTACAGTACACTCCTCTCAGGACTATTCTGTACTAAGGTGTACGTTATTACAGTACACTCCTCTCAGGACTATTGTGTACTAAGGTGTACGTTATTACAGTACACTCCTCTCAGGACTATTCTGTACTAAGGTGTACGTTATTACAGTGCACTCCTCTCAGGACTATTCTGTACTAAGGTGTACGTTATTATTACAGTACACTCCTCTCAGGACTATTCTGTACTAAGGTGTACATTATTACAGTACACTCCTCTCAGGACTATTCTGTACTAAAGTGTATATTATTATTACAGTACACTCCTCTCAGGACTATTCTGTACGTTATTACAGTACACTCCTCTCAGGGCTATTCTGTACTAAGGTGTACGTTATTACAGTACACTCCTCTCAGGGCTATTCTGTACTAAGGTGTACGTTATTACAGTACACTCCTCTCAGGACTATACTGTACTAAGGTGTACGTTATTATTACAGTACACTCCTCTCAGGACTATTCTGTACTAAGGTGTACATTATTACAGTACACTCCTCTCAGGACTATTCTGTACTAAAGTGTATATTATTATTACAGTACACTCCTCTCAGGACTATTCTGTACGTTATTACAGTACACTCCTCTCAGGGCTATTCTGTACTAAGGTGTACGTTATTACAGTACACTCCTCTCAGGGCTATTCTGTACTAAAGTGTATATTATTATTACAGTACACTCCTCTCAGGACTATTCTGTACTAAGGTGTACGTTATTACAGTACACTCCTCTCAGGACTATACTGTACTAAGGTGTACATTATTATTACAGTACACTCCTCTCAGGACTATTCTGTACTAAGGTGTACGTTATTACAGTACACTCCTCTCAGGACTATTCTGTACTAAAGTGTATATTATTATTACAGTACACTCCTCTCAGGACTATTCTGTACTAAAGTGTATATTATTATTACAGTACACTCCTCTCAGGACTATTCTGTACTAAGGTGTACGTTATTACAGTACACTCCTCTCAGGACTATACTGTACTAAGGTGTACATTATTATTACAGTACACTCCTCTCAGGACTATTCTGTACTAAGGTGTACGTTATTACAGTACACTCCTCTCAGGACTATACTGTACTAAGGTGTACATTATTATTACAGTACACTCCTCTCAGGACTATTCTGTACTAAGGTGTACGTTATTACAGTACACTCCTCTCAGGACTATTCTGTACTAAGGTGTACGTTATTACAGTACACTCCTCTCAGGACTATTCTGTACTAAGGTGTACGTTATTACAGTACACTCCTCTCAGGACTATTCTGTACTAAGGTGTACGTTATTACAGTACACTCCTCTCAGGACTATTCTGTACTAAGGTGTACGTTATTACAGTACACTCCTCTCAGGACTATTCTGTACTAAGGTGTACATTATTACAGTACACTCCTCTCAGGACTATTCTGTACTAAGGTGTACGTTATTACAGTACACTCCTCTCAAGACTATTCTGTACTAAGGTGTACGTTATTACAGTACACTCCTCTCAGGACTATTCTGTACTAAGGTGTACATTATTACAGTACACTCCTCTCAGGACTATTCTGTACTAAGGTGTACGTTATTACAGTACACTCCTCTCAGGACTATTCTGTACTAAAGTGTACGTTATTACAGTACACTCCTCTCATGACTATTCTGTACTAAGGTGTACGTTATTACAGTACACTCCTCTCAGGACTATTCTGTACTAAGGTGTACGTTATTACAGTACACTCCTCTCAGGACTATTGTGTACTAAAGTGTATATTATTATTACAGTACACTCCTCTCAGGACTATTCTGTACTAAAGTGTATATTATTATTACAGTACACTCCTCTCAGGACTATTCTGTACTAAGGTGTACGTTATTACAGTACACTCCTCAGGACTATTCTGTACTAAGGTGTACGTTATTATTACAGTACACTCCTCTCAGGACTATTCTGTACTAAGGTGTACGTTATTACAGTACACTCCTCTCAGGACTATTCTGTACTAAGGTGTACGTTATTATTACAGTGCACTCCTCTCAGGACTATTCTGTACTAAGGTGTACGTTATTACAGTACACTCCTCTCAGGACTATTCTGTACTAAGGTGTAGATTATTACAGTACACTCCTCTCAGGACTATTCTGTACTAAGGTGTACGTTATTACAGTACACTCCTCTCAGGACTATTCTGTACTAAGGTGTACGTTATTACAGTACACTCCTCTCAGGACTATTCTGTACTAAGGTGTACGTTATTACAGTACACTCCTCTCAGGACTATTCTGTACTAAGGTGTACGTTATTACAGTACACTCCTCTCAGGACTATTCTGTACTAAAGTGTACGTTATTACAGTACACTCCTCTCAGGACTATTCTGTACTAAGGTGTACGTTATTACAGTACACTCCTCAGGACTATTCTGTACTAAGGTGTACGTTATTATTACAGTACACTCCTCTCAGGACTATTCTGTACTAAGGTGTACGTTATTACAGTACACTCCTCTCAGGACTATTGTGTACTAAGGTGTACGTTATTACAGTACACTCCTCTCAGGACTATTCTGTACTAAGGTGTACGTTATTACAGTACACTCCTCTCAGGACTATTCTGTACTAAGGTGTACGTTATTACAGTACACTCCTCTCAGGACTATTCTGTACTAAGGTGTACGTTATTACAGTGCACTCCTCTCAGGACTATTCTGTACTAAGGTGTACGTTATTACAGTACACTCCTCTCAGGACTATTCTGTACTAAAGTGTATATTATTATTACAGTACACTCCTCTCAGGACTATTCTGTACTAAAGTGTATATTATTACAGTGCACTCCTCTCAGGACTATTCTGTACTAAAGTGTATATTATTATTACAGTACACTCCTCTCAGGACTATTCTGTACTAAAGTGTACGTTATTACAGTACACTCCTCTCAGGACTATTCTGTACTAAGGTGTACATTATTATTACAGTACACTCCTCTCAGGACTATTCTGTACTAAGGTGTACGTTATTACAGTACACCTCTCAGGACTATTCTGTACTAAGGTGTACGTTATTACAGTACACTCCTCTCAGGACTATTCTGTACTAAGGTGTACGTTATTACAGTACACTCCTCTCAGGACTATTCTGTACTAAAGTGTACGTTATTACAGTACACTCCTCTCAGGACTATTCTGTACTAAAGTGTACGTTATTACAGTACACTCCTCTCAGGACTATTCTGTACTAAGGTGTACGTTATTACAGTACACTCCTCTCAGGACTATTCTGTACTAAGGTGTACGTTATTACAGTACACTCCTCTCAGGAATATTCTGTACTAAGGTGTACGTTATTACAGTACACTCCTCTCAGGACTATTCTGTACTAAGGTGTACATTATTATTACAGTACACTCCTCTCAGGACTATTCTGTACTAAGGTGTACGTTATTACAGTACACTCCTCTCAGGACTATTCTGTACTAAAGTGTATATTATTATTACAGTACACTCCTCTCAGGACTATTCTGTACTAAGGTGTACGTTATTACAGTACACTCCTCTCAGGACTATTCTGTACTAAGGTGTACATTATTACAGTACACTCCTCTCAGGACTATTCTGTACTAAGGTGTACGTTATTACAGTACACTCCTCTCAGGGCTATTCTGTACTAAGGTGTACGTTATTACAGTACACTCCTCTCAGGAATATTCTGTACTAAGGTGTACATTATTACAGTACACTCCTCTCAGGACTATTCTGTACTAAAGTGTATATTATTATTACAGTACACTCCTCTCAGGACTATTCTGTACGTTATTACAGTACACTCCTCTCAGGACTATTGTGTACTAAAGTGTACGTTATTACAGTACACTCCTCTCAGGACTATTGTGTACTAAGGTGTACGTTATTACAGTACACTCCTCTCAGGACTATTGTGTACTAAAGTGTACGTTATTACAGTACACTCCTCTCAGGACTATTGTGTACTAAGGTGTACGTTATTACAGTACACTCCTCTCAGGACTATTCTGTACTAAGGTGTACGTTATTACAGTACACTCCTCTCAGGACTATTCTGTACTAAGGTGTACGTTATTACAGTACACTCCTCTCAGGACTATTGTGTACTAAGGTGTACGTTATTACAGTACACTCCTCTCAGGACTATTGTGTACTAAGGTGTACGTTATTACAGTACACTCCTCTCAGGACTATTGTGTACTAAGGTGTACGTTATTACAGTACACTCCTCTCAGGACTATTCTGTACTAAGGTGTACGTTATTACAGTACACTCCTCAGGACTATTCTGTACTAAGGTGTACGTTATTACAGTACACTCCTCTCAGGGCTATTCTGTACTAAAGTGTACGTTATTACAGTACACTCCTCTCAGGACTATTCTGTACTAAGGTGTACGTTATTACAGTACACTCCTCTCAGGACTATTCTGTACTAAAGTGTATATTATTATTACAGTACACTCCTCTCAGGACTATTCTGTACTAAGGTGTACGTTATTACAGTACACTCCTCTCAGGACTATTCTGTACTAAGGTGTACGTTATTACAGTACACTCCTCTCAGGACTATTCTGTACTAAGGTGTACGTTATTACAGTACACTCCTCTCAGGACTATTCTGTACTAAGGTGTACGTTATTACAGTACACTCCTCTCAGGACTATTCTGTACTAAGGTGTACGTTATTACAGTACACTCCTCTCAGGACTATTCTGTACTAAGGTGTACGTTATTACAGTACACTCCTCTCAGGACTATTCTGTACTAAGGTGTACGTTATTACAGTACACTCCTCTCAGGAATATTCTGTACTAAGGTGTACGTTATTACAGTACACTCCTCTCAGGACTATTCTGTACTAAGGTGTACGTTATTACAGTACACTCCTCTCAGGACTATTCTGTACTAAGGTGTACGTTATTACAGTACACTCCTCTCAGGACTATTCTGTACTAAGGTGTACATTATTATTACAGTACACTCCTCTCAGGACTATTCTGTACTAAAGTGTACATTATTATTACAGTGCACTCCTCTCAGGACTATTCTGTCCTAAGTTGTACATTATTATTACAGTACACTCCTCTCAGGGCTATTCACTCCTAAAGTGTACATTATTATTACAGTACACTCCTCTCAGGACTATTCTGTACTAAAGTGTACATTATTATTACAGTGCACTCCTCTCAGGACTATTCTGTACTAAAGTGTATATTATTATTACAGTACACTCCTCTCAGGACTATTCTGTACTAAAGTGTACATTATTATTACAGTACACTCCTCTCAGGACTATTCTGTACTAAAGTGTACATTATTATTACAGTGCACTCCTCTCAGGACTATTCTGTACTAAAGTGTACATTATTATTACAGTACACTCCTCTCAGGACTATTCTGTACTAAGGTGTACGTTATTACAGTACACTCCTCTCAGGACTATTCTGTACTAAGGTGTATATTATTATTACAGTACACTCCTCTCAGGACTATTCTGTACTAAAGTGTATATTATTATTACAGTACACTCCTCTCAGGACTATTCTGTACTAAAGTGTACATTATTATTACAGTGCACTCCTCTCAGGACTATTCTGTACTAAGGTGTACGTTATTACAGTACACTCCTCTCAGGACTATTCTGTACTAAAGTGTACATTATTATTACAGTACACTCCTCTCAGGGCTATTCTGTACTAAAGTGTACATTATTATTACAGTGCACTCCTCTCAGGACTATTCTGTCCTAAGTTGTACATTATTAATACAGTACACTCCTCTCAGGGCTATTCACTCCTAAAGTGTACATTATTATTACAGTACACTCCTCTCAGGACTATTCTGTACTAAAGTGTACATTATTATTACAGTGCACTCCTCTCAGGACTATTCTGTACTAAAGTGTACATTATTATTACAGTGCACTCCTCTCAGGACTATTCTGTCCTAAGTTGTACATTATTAATACAGTACACTCCTCTCAGGGCTATTCACTCCTAAAGTGTACATTATTATTACAGTACACTCCTCTCAGGACTATTCTGTACTAAAGTGTACATTATTATTACAGTGCACTCCTCTCAGGACTATTCTGTCCTAAGTTGTACATTATTATTACAGTACACTCCTCTCAGGGCTATTCAATCCTAAGGTGTACGTTATTACAGTACACTCCTCTCAGGACTATTCTGTACTAAGGTGTACGTTATTACAGTACACTCCTCTCAGGACTATTCTGTACTAAAGTGTACATTATTATTACAGTGCACTCCTCTCAGGACTATTCTGTACTAAGGTGTATATTATTATTGCAGTGCACTCCTCTCAGGACTATTCAGTACTAAAGTGTACATTATTATTACAGTACACTCCTCTCAGGACTATTCAGTACTAAGGTGTATATTATTATTACAGTACACTCCTCTCAGGACTATTCAGTACTAAGGTGTATATTATTATTATTACAGTACACTCCTCTCAGGACTATTCTGTCCTAAGTTGTACATTATTATTACAGTACACTCCTCTCAGGGCTATTCACTCCTAAAGTGTACATTATTATTACAGTACACTCCTCTCAGGACTATTCTGTACTAAAGTGTACATTATTATTAAAGGACAATAGAGTATTTTGTACCAAGGTATATACTATTATAACTACTATACACTCCTCTCAGGCGTCTTCTGTGTACTAAGATGTAAAATGTCACATTACATCTCCTTAGCGCTGCTTTGTACCAAGATGTATATTATTGTTATAGTAGTACACCCCTCTGTGTTCTATTATGCAGTAATGCATGCAAGCCATTAGCCCTCTTCGTTCTACGTGAGGGAGTGTACAGTATGTATAGCAATTCACCCCACTGAAAGGATTACGGATTAGGTAAATAACCGGGATGGGATGGTACCGCGGGCTTGTCACACTTCCCCTGCCATGCCACTATGTACATACGTTATGATCACAACCCTGCCCATCCCGCACATCTTTACCGATATTCGAAGGCTTCGTCGTCGTACTTGTCCGAGTAATAAATCTGTTTAGTAGACATGACGCACCTCCGTCTTCTACCGTGTTCCGCCGGTCACTCACTGGCCGTTACCCGCCACCTTTCAAACTCACCCGCGTAGCATCCACATTGGATACTTACCCAGCCAATCACAGCAGCAGAGCTCAGCCAATCAGCGTCTTAGAACGAGGACTGAGGCGCGCATGAACTTTTGCCGTAGAACGAGGTTTGACACGCAAATGTTTTTCTAACATGGCGCTGATCATGACCCTCCTATGCCCATGACGTTTCAGTGACGCAACTGTTCGGCGGAGCCGGAAGTAGTGAGAAAAGTTTTGTCCCCTGCTGTAGAAGGGGAAGTGAAGAAAGTTTTTGAAGAGGAAAGTCTGGGCCCTGTCTACTGTCTCACCGACAAGACTCACTTCATGCTTCCCCGGTATGTAATGCTGCAGCACTGGGGAGGGCAAGCCCTGACTGACATCTAATCATGAAGTGCCAGGGGGCAGCCATATTTATTGTGACTAGTCTGTAGGTATAAGAGTATGTCATGTCATTTATCATAGTCTCTGACATGTTAAAAAGTCCAACTGACTAGTACAAAATTATTCTGCTGTCTGTTTTTAACGTTAGGTGAGCTGGAAAAGTTGTCACTTCCTGACTAACAACTTTTTATTCCAGCAATGGGCCTCATTTTCCAGACTAGTGTGTGTATGTATGTATATAATATAAAATACATTTCACATACACCTATGCTAGAAGGTAGCACTGCAGAACACATTTCAAGAATGTCATGCAGTAAAGGGGGTGGTTGACACCTTTAACCATTTAAGGACTAGAGGTATGTGCAGACAATTTTTACACTCCCTCTTGTCCTTAAAGGGATAGTAATGTTTCATAATAAAAGCAGCTCTAATTAATATTCATAGTATTTGGGTCTTGGAGAGTGTTATTTCAATTCTGTCAGAGTTGTAGTTCAAGAGTAATTCAGTGACAAAGTATCCCCCTTCCCGCCAGTGGTGTCCGTAGACATTTTTCCAGGGGGGGGGGCAAAGCCATAATATGACCCCCAGGCCAGCCCATGAAGCCCCTTTATTTATATGGAGGGGGGTAATTGTAGGGGGGGCAAGTGCCCCCCTTGCCCCCCCCCCCCCTCCGGACGCCCATGCTTCCCGCCCCTTCTACTGATGGAACACGGCTCCATTTAAGTATCCAGGAAGATTGCAGAGAGGGACAATCTTCAATTAAGATAAGGGAAAAAAGCTGAAAAACCTGTCAAGGGGGCAGGGTTTTCATTGTTCTCACAATAAGAATACTGACCCTTGATGTGAGCTGTCTGGTCTATGGACTGGATTCCACATCTGAGGAGTGGGGGCTCACACTAGTTAAAAGGGGCAGGAGAGGGATACTTTATCATTCAATTACTCTTGAACTAAAATGCTCACTGTATTGAAATAACACTCTCTATGGCTCAAATACTATGAAGATTAATTGGAGCTGCTGTTTTGTGAAACATTACTATCACTTTAAGAAGTTAATATGTATTTATAGCCATATTACATTTTGAAATTTGTTTCCATTCTACATCCACTGTTGGGGGAAGATCCTCTCATAAGAGGAAATATATTTGTGGATAAACTATTAATATTTATTTAGTGCTTGTTGATCCCAAGGAGAAATCTGATTGCCATTTGGAGTCGAGAAGGAATTTTTCCACCATTCAATGCAGAATTTGAAATTACTGAAATAACTATATATACTTTTTTTTTCCTGCCTTTTTTTTTTTTATATCGACAAGGGTAAACAAGAATAGTGAAAGTGTTGCACTTGATGGATGCAAGTCTTTTTTGAATCTAAACTACTATGTAACTATATAGGGACAATTGGAGAAATGTAACCCCTGCCTGTATGTGCATATACCTTGCCTGGCTCTTATAGTGGACTCTTAAGTTTTATAGTAAACTAGTTACCACATAGCTGTAACCAGTCATTAACATCACACACACCAGGTGTTAAAGTGTTAGTAATGTCCAAAAAAAAGTTTTTTTGCATTTAGAAGAGCTTAAAAAGTTGAGCTAAATGCAAAAAAACATATCTCTCAAACCGCTATAGTTTAAGAGATACAGGCGTTTAAAGTTCGCTGTTTCCTACTGACAGCTGTAAAGATGTCAGCTGGAGATTTGTGTCGGTCGACACGGAGGCGCTTGAGAAGTGCTGAGATTTCATTACTTACCCACGAATACCTTCATTGGAATGGTCTAAAACGTGTGTCTGGTTTTCAGATTAGTGAGATTAGTGACTACATATTGATTAAAGTGTCATAATGCCACTGAAGTGCTATAAACATACTTATTATGCTGCTTAACCTTTTAAGGAACAGAAGGGTGCACAGTGTATTGCACACCCCTTTGGTTCTTATAGGGTTAATAAATATTTTCTTCATTTATAATATTGTTTTCTCTGTGTCATTACTTTGTGGTACTTGTATCACTATGAGATGAACATTGTTGTCAGTAAAATAAATTAAAATTGGCATGCCTTTTTGATCATATGTTTCAGTCTAAAACTGACCCCTTTTCCCCATTACAAATACACTGAGACTTGCTGATATGTCTGTATTTTTTAATGCTGTATATTTAATTTTCCTCTTAACTCAGTTTGACATGCTGTTAGGATCAGGAAACTCATCTACTTCTTATATTTCTCTCTCTTTTTTTTTCTTCTGTTTCACACCTTTAGCAAATAATAAACCACTTTTCAGTTCTCCTAGCTAGCACAATTGCACATTATAGATTGGAACTAGATTATCCTCTTTCATTCCAGTGGTGTCTCCTGCAGAATTCCAAGCAGTACACAGGACAGGTCTAGATTATCCAAGAGGTTAATCAAATGCCTTCCCTTTTATAGACAGACTTCAGACTTGGTTAAATATGGCATTGTTTTTAGCTCCATCCTTGTCTAAGTGTTGAAACTGCTAATAGAACAATTAAGAGACAGAACACTATCTAGGCATGTTTCTACCCTGCAGATTAGATAAATACTTAGTTTGCATCCATGGGACTAAGAATACTTTATGGTGGATTTTTTTTATATTTGCTCTCCATGTGCTGTGTGAAACATGATTTTGTACAGGTCCAGTGTGTAATTTCATTTATTTACTGTTTGAGTGAATGTATGGATTCTGACATACAATATTCCTGTGTAGTTGACCACATCACAAGGAATATTATTGCACTGCACTTTAATCTGTGCCACGGTTTGTCCTGGTTATTGTCTGTTTGCTTGTCCTATAAAGATTTATTTGCAAACAAGGGTTTTTGAGGTCCTTTCATTCTCCAGATGACCTGTCTACGGCTCCTCATTGGTTACTCTGAAACGTTGTACTGCCTCCATCTGAATCATTTTGTTTCTGTTTATTTTCTCTTGAGTTTTTAGGGTGTGTGTGATACTGTCAGTTTGTGCTTGGAGGTTAAGCAATTCATATATGTTACTGTTAATTAAACATTTTCTTCTCAAAAAGGAAAAAAAATGTTTTTCTTTAAGTGATGCCTGTTCCTCAAATATTTCAAATTTGCACACATCTTATTTTCCTAAACCTTGTCTGAATCTGAAAAATAGCCATAGCATTAGTTGTTTTCCTACCCAGAGAGGTTTTCTATGATTGTATTCAGCCCCCTGTGTGCTGGGAAAACTCTGCCATGCTTAGGAGACTAATGCATTTATTGAAAGAAGTATTAGCATTACACGTGAGTCCACTGGCTGTTTCCCTACTGAGAAGCGGAGGATGATTTTGGAAGAACAATATGGTAATCTTCTTTTACCTGGAGGCTGGAGTTTATTTTCTTGAAATAGGTGTGTGTTGCTTTTACAGAACCCCTGATAAAACAGAAATATATTGCTGTGAATTGGGACAGATACTTGGTGATCCGGACATTGTCATTCACTGTTCAAGGGATAGTAATGTTTCTCAATAAAAGTAGCTCCAATTAATCTTCATAGTATTTGGACCATGGAGAGTGTTATATCAATACTGTCAGAGCTGTAGTTGAAGAGTAATTGAATGATAAAGTATCCCCCCTCCCACCCTTTTACCTAGTGTAACACTGCTCACCTCAGATGTGGAATCTGGTCTGTTGACCGGACAGGTCACAGCAAGGGACAATCTTCTTACTGTGATCATAAGGAAAACCCTGCCCCCCCCTTGACAAATTTTTCCTTATGATCACTGAAGATTGTCCCTCTCTGTGATCCATCCGGACAGTCTTGCTGCTCTGAGCTGAGCAGTGTTACACTAGGTAAAAGGGGAGGGGGATACTTTATCAATCAATTACTCTTATACTACAACGCTCACAGTAATGAAATAACACTCTCCATGGCCCAAATACTATGAAGATTAATTGGTGCTGCTCTTTTTTTTGAAACATTATTATCCTTTTCAGTCTCTGCTTCTAGCCATCATTTTTCAGTTCAGTTCAGGCAACAATATAGTGTTTTGTTTTATTTTGTTTGTTTTGAGTTTTTTTAAATTTGGATGGTGATTTGGTTCCTGGTCACAAACCTTGTGGTTTCTTTCTTTTGGATTGACAGATACAGCATGCTGTGTGTTTGTTTTACCTAACAATGTTATAAATAAAACCATAGCATGTTTTACACCTGAACGCACTGAGTCTGATGTACTAGGAAATAATCTATTTAATTCTCGGGCAGACCAACACACCATATATCTTAACCCTTTGAGTGCCAGAGGGTACGCAACGCATTGCAGAGCCATGTGTTGCGTACCCATCTGGCACTCAAAGAGTTAAACATTCTGTGTCCCAATATACCTTCCTCTTGACTGGTGATGTCCCAGTCCAGTCCTCAGTGACCACCAACAAGCCAGGAAGTAAGGATTTCTCTGATTACACACAGGTGAGTCAGTCACAATGAATGATCCACTGAGTAACTCACCTGTGTGTAATCAGAGAAATCCTTACATCCTGCACTGTAGGTGACCCCTGAGGACTGGACTGGGCCACCTCAGATGTAGACTTGTAACCCTTGGAGTGCCAGAGGGGTACGGAATGCATTGCAAAGCAATGCATTCCGTACCCCTCTGGCACTCAAAGGATTAAGCTCTCTCAAGCGGGGCCTTCTGATGCCTCTGTTATCCTCATTTTGTCTGACGCTATAGAAATGTAGGGTAATAGGGGGCACGTAAAAATGTCCATTTATCCGAATTGGACTTTTAACACCTTCGATGCTAGAGAGATCTCCAACACATTGCAATGACTTGGCGAGCTCTCTAGCCTTCAAGGAGAGATGAGATCCTTTTAGATAAATGGGTATTTTTATTTGTCCAATGTGGCGCCACTGGTTTTCCTCAGAATTAATTGACTCTTATTAGTACATCTGCTTTACTTTTCCTGCCTGTTACTGAAATGTTATTGCATAAGAATAAAGATGCTCTTCTTACCAATTCAAATGAAATAGACAGTTCTGTTTTCCTGCAGTCACCCCTAACACACAATCTGGAATCTACAGGGCACCCTTACCTCTGAGTGCCAGTAGGGTGCGCATTGCAATTCGTTGCTTAGCCATCTGGTCTCAAAGGGTTAACATTTTACAGGTCATGGGTGTAATGAGGGGTGCAAATGTAAGAATATATAATTATGTTTCCAAACAATAACAAAGTATGTTGGGCATTCACATTTTAGGCAAAATCTTCATTGGAAAAAAAATGTGGTAGTATATGTTGGTGCTCAGGGCACAGCAACATACCAAGGTACCCTGGTTGAGAAGCATTGCATTAGGCTGTGTCTGTTTATTATTATTATTCTTTATTTATATAGCGCCAACTAATTCCACAGCACTGTACAATAGGGAATAGACATACAGAGGTATTAAATAGTAAAAATCAAATATGGAGAATATATGGATCAGAGGGCCCCCTGCTGGTAGATCTTACAGTCTAGAGGAAGGAAGGTTGGACACAGAAGGAGTAAGTGCTGTTGGGTGGTAGTGTCTCCTGCCACATGAACTGACGGTCAGTGGGTGGGAGTGACAAGTGCAGTTGAGTGCAGTGGTCCAGGGAAGGGGTGGTTGTTGGTGATAATGTTTATGGAGGTAGTTGATAGGCTTCCCTGAAGAGGTGAGTTTTCAGGGAGCATCTGAAGCCTAGGGGAGAGTCTGATGGGGCAGGGGAGGGAATTCCAGAGGTGGGGTGCAGCACAGAAGGAGTCCTGTAGGCGGCAGTGGGAGGATGTGATAAGAGCTGTGGAGAGCAGAAGGTCATGTGAAGAACGAAGATGGCGAATGGGAGCGTATTTGGCAATGAGAGATGAAATATAGGGGGGGTGCGGTGTTAGTGAGGGCTCTATAAGTTAGCACCAGAATTTTGAATTTAATTCTATATGCTAGTGGAAGCCAGTGTAGGGACTGACAGAGGGGTTTGGTGTTAGAGAAGCGATGAATGAGGTAGATTAGTTTTGAAGCAGAGTTCATTATGGACCGTAGTGGGATTAGTCGGTGAGAGGAAGGCCAATTAGTAATGAGTTACAGTAGTCCAGACGGGACATGATGAGTGTTTGCATTAGAATTTTGGTAGTGTGTTGGTTAAGGAAGGGTTGGATTCTAGAGATGTTGCGGAGGTGAAGGCGGGATGAGTTGGAGATTGACTGGATGTGAGGAATGAAGGATAGGGCGGAGTCAAATGTGACCCCCAAGCAACATGCTGTAGGGGTTGGTGTGATGGCAGTGTTTTTAACAGTGAGGGTAATGTCTGGGGTAAAGTTGGTTGTAGATGGAAGGAAGGTTTTGCCAAGGTTGAGTTTGTGTTGACGGGAGGACATCCAGGAAGACACTGCAGACAGACAGTCAGATATTCGGGAAAGGAAGGAAGAGGTCTGGGGAGGAAAGATAGTTTTGAGTGTCATCAGCATAGAGTTGATGATGAACCCCAAAGGTTTATTGATATTGGTAAGCTTTGTGTTCAGTAGTGCCCTTGGATTTATTATGATGATTGTCTTCTGGGTGCTGTGGGGATGAGACTGTTAGGTATTGTGGGAATTGGTATTCGTTTGGTAGCATTTGACCTGCTGGTGTCTGTATGAGTTTGTCTTCATTTGGCAACTTGGATATTTGAGCATTTGTCAGCCGAATGAGCTCAAGTGGGCTTGTTGGCAATGTACTGGTTTACTCTTATAGATGTGGATTTGATGGTATTACTAACCTCTGGTCTGCTAAAAACTTGTGTAATTCATTGGTTGTCAATGCCTTGCAAACACCTAGCATGTGAAAGGTTAAATCCAGTACTACAAAGTGACCAGTGTGATCTCATGAATTCTACTGTGACCTTTGTTGCTGGTGCTGGACCCTCGATTGTGTAGGATTCCATGGACAGAGCATCTTTCAAGTCTTTAACTCCTAGGATTCTACAGACCTCTCCAAAGTATAGCTATGCATGGCATTTGTGATGTCTCTAGCAGCACATGGGTTAAAGCAGGGCTGTGACACTGCAGGTGTCTGGGATAGCCCTGATTGCGTGCAGTGATTGGCCATTCCGGAGTGCAGTTTGTCACCTGTACACGAATACTTCAGGTACTGGGAGAAGCCCATTTTTAGGTGGAAAAACTGTAGAATAGATTTTTTTTTTTTTCCCCATTAAATTAAGCCATTTGTAGTTGAATAAGAAAGGGTTGAAACAGTGGTTCTCAACCTTTTTTGCTCGGGGCACCCCTAACACATAATCTTGAACATTCGGGGCACCCGTAACAAATTTAATGTACTTTATCAAGGGCATAATGAAGGGTACAATACACAAAACTAATATTATTATTAGGTCTTATAATCATAATAACAAAACTAAACATATTGTATATATTAATTTCTATAAATCTTTATTTAGAGGTCCATTTTATTTAGTCTTTATAGAAAATATGGGGCACCCTAAGCTGATGTTCGTGGCATACCAAAGTGCCATGGCACCCTGGTTGAGAATCACGGGGTTGAAATGTAGTGTAGTATAGAGTCCCTGTGGCAGAGAGAAGAGGTGCCCACCCTCTGCTTTACTGACTCCTGCCTGCACGCGCTGAGGAATTCCCAATGTGTCAGGGCCCGTCCTCAGCTCTGGAATGGGGGGAGGGCTCTGCACAGTGATCAGAGCTGCAGGAAACCAGGTAGTAAAGAAGTAGTCCATCAGGGAGACGAGTGAGGTAGGTGAGTCCTAATTCACGTTTATTGGGGTATAGAGAAACGTGGAGTCATTGTGGGCAGACCAACTGCATCACGGGGAACAGACATTTCCATTGATTGAACTGAGGCATTTAAATCTTTGAACGTACAGCGGTTAAATCAACAGGTAATGTACATTTTTCATTTTGCTGCAGACGTGTACCCAAAATTGCTTCACTTTTACATTTATACATATACCAATTCATTGTATGACCTGTGGTTTGGCAAAATTATCATCAGGATTTTATTCATTTTTCTTTTTAATAGATTTTCATTCCAAACTTGTGGGAGATCCAGCCCTTTTTATATCCACTGGCACAGATGAGCTTTTGATGGCCAAACCTGGTTTAGGTGTTATGTGCGGCGGAAAATCCCAAAGAGCTAGGGTTATACCATTTCTCTGAAGGCTCTCAATTTCTTTATTTTTTTATTCTTCTTACAAATGGCTCTCTTCTCAGGCTCCTAAAATGCCCAGCCTGCTCCTAAAAATGTTGCCTGGCTCCAATAATATCTATACTTTTCCCCACCCTCGGGTGTTAGTGTGCAAATAGGTGATACCTGCTTTCCATTCCTCCCTAAAGGAGGCCACAGCAGAAATAATCCTCTAGTGACCTCGGACGAAAGGCTGCTCCTTCAGGTTGGATTCTGTGTTAACCCTTTGAGTGCCAGAGAGGTGTGCAATGCATTGTTTTGCAGTGGCGCTCAAAGGGTTAAGAGCAAGAGTTTTATGATCCATAATAACAGAGAAAGAAGTGTTATGTAAAAAAAGACTTTGTACACTGCTACTCCAAACATTAGCACCAGTCCAGTTTTGTATGTGTCTATATATAACCTTCTAATTATACCCCCACTTACTTAATAGCAGCAGCCTCTGAGTTTCATCAGCCATAGACCATATGGTCAGAAATACATGCATGTGAGGATGACATTACTATATTGATAAAAAAGTTTAGTATATGTAACCCCTTTGAGTGACAGAGGTACGCAATGCATTGCATACCCCTCTGGCACTCAAAGGGTTAATTTATACAAAAGTGCTTATTTGTAGGCTAAATGCTAGTTATGGAAAATTTGATTAAGTCATTTAGAATTCTGGTAATGGACAATTATTCTTAAGAAGTGTACAGTAGAAGCAGGCGAGTGGTTTGGCCTTCCTTGCCATGTAATTCATGTGTCCTAGAGAATTAGGTTACAGACATCAGGTGATCTGCACCCTTCAGTCACGTGGGCCTCTTATTGGACACCCAAGCCTTAAAAGGATAGTAATACTTCGTTTTAACTTTATTTTATTTTGTAGGCATTAAAAAAACATGAAGAATGATATAAGTCTTATCTCTCAAACCTTTATGGTTTAAGAGATATTCACAAACAAAGTATCCCTTCCCTGTTCAACCAGACCAGAAGGGAGGTGCCCAGGTAGACTGCAGAGAGGGACAATCTTCAATTAAGATAAGGGAAAAACCTGAAAAACTCATCAAGGGGGACAGGGCTTTCATTGTTCTCATAGGAAGAAGATTGTCCCCTGCTGTTATCTGTCTGGTCATACAACCAGATTCACATCTGAGAAGAGATGGCTTACACTAGGTAAAAGGGGCGGGAGGGGAAACTTTGCTTGTGAATCTCTCTTTACCATAAAGGTTTGGAGAGAGAAGACTTATATCATTCTTCATGTTTTTTTAATGCCTACAAAATAAAATAAAGTTAAAACGAAGTATTACTATCCCTTTAAAGGAAAACTAACACTCCCTAACAGTAAACCCCAATTATCCTAATCTGGGCATAAAAATCCTAGTAGTGGCTATAAATCTGTTCCATGTGGATTGGTTGGCCAAAACGAATGTTTACGTATTACTGGATATAATGCCCACAGAGGTGGACATGCTTCTTTGTTAACCCTCTGAATGCCAGAGAAGTATCCAACGTAATGCAATGAATACCACTCTAGCAATAAAAGGGTTAAAGGATTCCAGGACAACAGACTCCTCCCATTGATAAAGCTGAATTTCTAATGTATATTTATAGAAATTATTATTCTGAATGTACGTTCTAAGCAGAACTTGAAATGTATGCATTTTAGCCTTCATTAGTCTTTGAGTGCAAGAGGGATACGCAAGGCATTGCTTTGCAATGTGTTGTGTAACCCTCAGGCACTCAAACGGTTAATCTATAAAATGCTAGGGGTGCGCTGGGTGTTTTGGAATATGTGATAGGGGAGTCTTCCAAGAGAGAAAACTGTGAATGACTGGGTCAGTACACGGAAAGGGCCAAACACGATACAGATTAGTCATCTGGACTCAAGTGCCCAGAATGCTTCACATGAAAAATCGACATATTCCCATTGACTGAAATCATGTTTTTAACCCCTTGAATGCTAGGGATGTCTCTAGCATTGAAGGGGGTTACAAAATGGAAATGTCATTAACCTTTGGTTCAGCCTGATGAATAAGGCTGTTTATTGTTTATCTGTTACTTTGCTGGGATCTGGGGGTCTTACCTTGCTTGCTGCAGTGCTCAGGAATTTTGATGTGTTTCTCTGCAGATGGTGAGAGATGTCAGGCCTTTGCCCCTGTGTCCTGTGGGGGTGCCGGCTTTGGCACCGCTCAAAATAGGCACATCCTGTTTCACTCTAGGCATTTCTGTGCCAGGGAGGAGCAGAGATCCATATCCTTCTCTCCAGCCCCACCACCTCACACCCTGCCCCTTCCTCTCACATTTACTTGCCAAATACATCACGCCTCCCGTTAAGCAGATTGTGAGTTCCGAAGGATCCTCCCTTCCTTCTGTCATCCTCTTACTTGGACTCGCTTTACCTTCTCCTCCCAAACATATTGTTTTCTTTCATGGCTGACGACAGCAGAACGATACCCTAATAATAAGTGGCTCTTTGTTTAACACAGTGATTGATTAACTTAGGTAAGTGTCCTAAACAAAAGCAGTCAAACTGAGCCACATAATTCTAGGGTACAGTACAGTACAGGCTTGTTTTGTGGGGGTAGGCTGGGTTAAGCTATTTTTATGCGGAAAACCCTCCCACAACTATGTCTTTCCTGGCTGAGCACCAAAAGTGTTATTCTGCCAAAGATGCTTCATTCAAAAGTTTTTAAAGCCCAAACATGTGTTTTAAAGGGATAGTAATACTTAAAATGTAAAAAAAAATATGTTGTAGGGTTTATCCCCCTGAGTAAAACAAGAGTACTCCCATTGCTGAGAGGTCTTTCATTCAAAAGTTATTAATTTTCAAAGTTGAATTTTTTAGGTGCAATATCACAGTGGCCTGAAATTGTACAGTGGCGCTGTTGCTACACCATCCTATGCGCCACTGTACAATTTCAGGCCACTGTGATATTGCACCTAAAAAATTAATCTTTGAAAATTAATAACTTTTGAATAAAACACCTCTCAGCAGTGGGAGTACTCTTGTTTTACTCAGGAGGATAAACCCCTACAACATATTTTTTTTTACATTTTAAGTATTACTATCCCTTTAAGTTACAATACCAATTGAAATCCAACAGGAACCTTTTTTTAATATTCTTCTAAACAAAAGACTACAGCTCTCTATAGTATTCGATCAAAAAGCATTGCCTGGTGTTCTGGCCTCCACTAGGAGACTCGCAGATGGCACTAACCTGGCCGTCACTCTCCTAAGATTAAGGATTACTATCGAATCTGGCACTTCTGAGAGGTAATAGAAGTATCATGAAGCTAGTTTAATTATTGGAAGGTGACTTTATACTAAGTGAAAGTTCCTCTTTAACCAAAAATAAAAAAAAAACACATAACCCACCCCCTATTAGGCACGGGAAGTTCCCTTGTTTTACTCAGCAGAAACAGTCCCATAACAGATGTAGTTTCATTTGTTTATTTCTTCCACATAAAACACTTCAGCTCCTATAAGGCAGCTGTATTGTCCCTTTATTAGTCATCTCTTGTGGTAGATCTGCACTGCTGGACTACAGTTTGGGTGACTTATCTCTTGTTCTCGTAAAAACAAAGAAAATCAATGCGTGTCACTTCTCCTGCATACAGGAATAGGTTAACGATAAACAAGTCAACAAATACAATAAAGAGTGTTTTTAGAGCTTTAAAGGGATAGTAATACTTAAATATTACTAATCCCTATAGCAAAGTACTACTTAAAAAAACATATTGCCCCCAGTGTCATCTCTCAAACCTTTATGGCTTGAGAGATGAACGCTTCTAAAGTTGTCCTCTCCCTCCCCCTTCCCCATAGTCAGCATTCTAGCTGACTGAAAGGAAGAGAGTCGTATGACTTTCAGGAGGCTCTCCAGCACAGCCGGATCGGTTACTAAAAAAGAAAACTTTCACTGAAATGGTCTTCTATGTGTACTTGGTTTGCAAGCACACGTAGAAGACCGTTTTAGAGAGAGGTTTTTTTTTTTTTTTTTTTTTTTTTTTTATGCAATCGCGGCTCTGCTGCAGAGCCGCCTAATGATCTATGACCGGATTTCCCTGAGTCGGCTAGAATGCTGACTACGGGGAACGGGAAGGGAGAGGGCAGCTTTAGAAGGGATCATCTGGGGGCAATATGTTTTTTTCAAGTAGTACTATGCTATAGGGATTAGTAATACTTAAGTATTACTATCCCTTTAAACAGTCATGTTGCTTTCATAGGGCTGTCGGTTCTTTCTAGGTGTCCACAGACACTACCTAGTACAAGAAAAGACAAAAGAGCGCAGATCCCTTTAAGAGTAGCATCTGTCACTAATAGTAAATGGGTCCTAAATAATGTGCTTGTATTCACACAATAGGGGATAATATCAGGCTCAAACAGTAAACCAAGATGGCCAGTCAGGATGATTCTACCCACTAGGGGGTGTTCTGCAGTACGTGCCCTACTGGGTGGAATCGTCCTGACTGGCCATCTTGGTTTACGCTTTGAGCCTGATATTATCCCCCATTGATCAAGTACAAGCACATTAGATAGGACCCATTTACTATCAGTGACAGATGCTACTCTTAACGGGATTTGCGTTCTTTCGTCTTTTCTCTTGTTCCCAATCTGCTGTTGGACTACTACTCCCGTCAAACTCAAGCAGCCGTTGGGATCTGTAGGGTAATAACAGCTGGGGATAACTGGAGTTGTAGTTGAACAGCATTTGGGGAGCTGATGATTTCCAGCCCCGCTCTAGTCCTGCAGCACTGATCTTATGTACAGTGCCGGTATTATAGGAGAACTAACGCCTCGTAATAATAATCCTCCATGGCTTACTATGGCCAGGAAACCCTAATGGCTCCTATTCATTTTGCCCTGTGTTGTTTTGATACAAGAGGTGACATGTCCCATCATTCCTGGATGTCATATCCTTGGTTGTAGACATGACAGTGGGTTGGGAGCCATCAGACCTTTAATTACACATAGCAGTCTTGCTCCTGTAAGAACCACGGTGTGGGCATTGCATTGTGTACAGAGTGTTGCATGCCTCTGTTTCTAAATGATTAACCTATTGAGAGCCATGCATCGCTCACACCTCTGGTCCTCAAGGATTTAAGTAGTCTCTTGCATCTGCTTGCTTCAGTTTGAGAAGATTGCCAGCAGCTTTTATACTCGCCACCATGGACCTGAAATCCAGGGAATGAAGGACTGAATTCATAGGACCATTAGGGTTTACTGGCCCTAATAAGATAAGGGTGGGGGTTATTAGGGTGCGGTAGCTCTCCTTTAAAGCGATATGGACTATTATAAATAAGTGTTGTCAATGTATGAAATCATACAACTGTGAAATATAATTTACACAGCAGGGAAATGTAGGTGGAACAATGTGAATGTTTTCCCCCTTTCTTCCAGTACCAGTTGTGCAGTTGTCTCTGTTACACGATATCTACCCTGTTCTCGTGCTGAATTTATAGATTATTCTGGTGTAATAAATGTTTGTTTTTTTTCTCTATTATATCTTGATTATAATATCCGCTCTTCCTTCCTGGCAGCTGGAAACGTTATCAGCCACGTCTGATCTCTCCTGCACGCAGTTTAGGGACTATTCCACTCCTTGTATCTGCTGGTAGGACCATTATGGTACCACGGTCTAAAAAGAGCTGTCCAGGCCTCCACAACTTCACCAAGGTGACCTTCCTTCCATCCCTTTGTACTTAGCCCACCTTTTTGTTGCTATTATACAGGTTGTAGAAGACCAGGTTTGCGTTTGTGGGTCGGTAACAGAGGATGGAGTATGTGGTAAGCAATTGTCCAACTCTCATCATTTGCTGTTGTTGGGGGAAGGCTCTGTTTTCTGTTACTTGTTCTGGTGAAGGGCTCTTTCTGCTTGATCTGGTCCACGATTTGGTTCTGGTGAAGGGCTCTTTCTGCTTGATCTGGTCCATGATTTGATTCTGGTGAAATGATCTTCCTGCTTGATCTGGTCCATGATTTGATTCTGGTGAAATGATCTTCCTGCTTGATCTGGTCCATGATTTGGTTCTGATGAAGGGCTTTTCCTGCTTGATCTTGTCCTTGATTTGGTTCTGATGAAGGGATCTTTCTGCTTGATCTGGTCCATGATTTGGTTCTGGTGAAGGGCGCTTTCTGCTTGATCTGGTCCATGATTTGATTCTGGTGAAGGGCTCTTTGTGCTTGATCTGGTCCATGATTTGATTCTGGTGAAGGGCTCTTTGTGCTTGATCTGGTCCATGATTTGGTTCTGGTGAAGGGATCTTCCTGCTTGATCTGGTCCATGATTTGGTTCTGGTGAAGGGATCTTCCTGCTTGATCTGGTCCTTGATTTGGTTCTGGTGAAGGGCTCTTCCTGCTTGACTTAGCCATCTCATATTTCCCATGAGTTAAAGGAGGCAGCCACCTAAGACAGTGATAGGAAACCAGGGTATATATGGCCCCCAAAAAGTTTAAGAATTGGATTCCAGAATCTGAGATAGCACGAGCAGTGGGTGTATGAAGGGAGCCATGTTGGAAAGCAAAAAAAGAAAAGAGGGAAGTTTATTTTAGAATGAAATGGGATAAAAACTAGTGTCTGTAAGACGGGTGCAGCAGATGAAAGGGTGGTGGTTGCCTGTTAACCATAGGAAATGTAACTGTGCCAACCTGGTTATACTGACCACACTGACATTGCTGAGTTGTGGGTATGGTCAGCACATTTCCTGGCACAAACAACTGGTTTGTCTCTGTATTGTCCAATTAATATACTCAATTGCCCCATTTATTTACTAGCATATATATATAGATATATAGAACAAATGTCCAGTTTATATATAAAATAGGCCAGATTATTTAGTAGTGTGTGTCTATATATAATAGTGCAAAGTACAAGATGGGCACATCCAAAATAAGTCCTATAAATTGCCTGGCTGCTCCTAGAAAGACATTTATAACTTGTAATGTATAGTAGATATAACCATACAATATAATAATTCACTAAATCGTGTGTAACGCCGTGACATGCGCAGTAGACACTGCTGCACGTGCTGCAGTCATGCGCAGTAGAGATTGCCCGCGCCGCGGCTATTACAGAGCTGGGCGCTCCGAAGGAGCGTCCAGCTCTGTATCAGCTGTGGCGCGGGCAGTCTCCACTACGCGTGACTGCCCTGCGACCAGGTGGCAGTGGGACCGTGGCACGCGTAACGGGCTGTTCAACTAGTACAATATAAGGCACTCCACAGGACTTCATGAATGAAAAAATGTCAAAGTTCCGGCCCCCAACAAGAGCCTTCTTGAGGAAGAGGCTCTTGTTGGGGGCCGAAACGTTGACATTTGTTCATTAAAATCTTTTTTTTTTTTTTTTTTTCATTCATGACGTCCTGTGGAGTGCCTTATATTGTATTGTTACATCTACTATACATTACAAGTGGTAAAAGTAATATATTTTTTAATTAGTTTATATATATCCATATGTGGCTACTTTATGCATTACAGTAATGTTCTTTACCAGTTTATACAGTTATGCAATGTTTACTTGATTTATAAAGAAGGACAGATTATTTTTCCGTTTTATATATTGCTACAGTGGTTACTTGATATCGGAAATGATGTGTGTAAGTTCTGCTTTACAGAAAGTGTGATAGATATGTGGGACAGCCTCTCAGCAGAGGTGGTAGGAACTAATACGGTTATGGAATTTAGTAATGCTTGGGCCAGATACGTCTATTATGAGACTGTGTATTTTATTAACCCGTTAACGACCGGCCGCGCAGTCACGCGGTGGTCACTAAAGGACCACGGAGCATTTTTTTTTTTTTTTTTTTTTCCTTTTCATTTGGATTCCGGACTTCCTGAACGGCGTGCAGCCGCGAGAGTAGCCAGGAATTCCTTGACGGTCATAGTACGTCATGGGTTGTTAACTCAGATTTACCCATGACGTACTTTGACCACCAAGCGTCGTTAAGAGGTTAAATAGGGAAATGGGCACACTGGATAGGCCATATTGGTTTTTTTTTTTTGTTGGTTTTTTTTTTGTGCCATCAAAATCTATGTTTGTATGTAATATCTGAACAGGTTATTTGTCGGTTTTATATACCACTTTACAGGTGCTACAGGAGTTTCCAGGGGATTGATTGGCTATGCATGTGCGTCTCCGCAGCACCCAATAGGGGGCTGTGAGCTATTGCATGTCTGAATGTTACAGGCCAAGGGGATGTGGTGGAGTAAAGAACAGCGCTTTAGAAATGTATTATGGTGTCTTTCCTTGGGGCACTGAGAGAAATCTGTCCCTGCCTGGTAGAGGAATCTTGTTTACATTTTTGCTTCTTCCAGAAATAATATTTTTCAACAGACTTCCTGTAATAGTAAATATTTTTTATTAAATATATTTTTTAGTTTTCTTGCAAAGTGTAACAAGGATGCTCCATTAGTGGGAGATTCTTTATTTAAATGTTATTAGAGAGCAAACCTATTCTTTGAACATTTGAGTTCATCCCTTAAAGGGATAGTAATGATTCACATACACATCAGCTCCAGTTAATCTTGTATTTGGGCCGAGGAGAGTGTTATTTCAATACTGTCAGAGTTGTAGTACAAGAGTAATTGAATGATAAAATATCCCCCTCCTACCCCTTTTACTGATGTAACACTGCTCACCTCAGATGTGGAATCTGGTCTCTTGACCGGACAGATCACAGCAAGGGACAACCTTCTTACTGTGATCATAAGAAATACACTGCCCCCCTTGACAGGTTTTTCCCTTATGCTATCTGAAGATTGTCCCTCTCAGCAAGCCATGTGGACACCTCCTTTCTGTTCTGAGCTGAGCAGTGTTACATCAGTAAAAGGGGAGGGAGGGGGGATACTTTATCATTCAATTACTCTTGTACTATAACTCTGACAGTATTGATATAACACTCTCCGTGGCCCAAATACTATGAACATTAAGTGGAGCTGCTGTTTTTGTGAAAGATTACTATCACTTTTAAGGACGCCTGTAGTGACAAGCCATTGAGAAGCTATGTCTTACACAACCCTCTGGTTACCATATGTATGGCCTTTCTGTTTGTAGTGAAGCTGTTTCTTGCTGTTTGGAGGTCTTGTGCTATAGAGGTTGAGTTTTCAATAGACGGCAATAGTGTCCTACACTGGACAGATAAAAGTTTTTAAACCCACAATTTTGCACTTTAATAACTTCATATTGAAGCATATTCCCAAATTAGGATGCTTCCGGAATTCAAGAAAGACACTGTAAGGAATACCAAATGAGTGCTGAACTTGTGGCTTGCCTTCCTGACTAAAAAATCCAGTGCAAATGTGAATTTTACATATTATAAATATTTCAAATATAGAAGTGCTCAGAAGGTTACTCTAAGTAGTATACATTGCAGTGAGGTAAAGGTAGCCAATTTGTGGCTGGACTGCAGTTCCCATCATCAGCTGTCTGAGGATGGTGGGAGGTGTGCGGCCACATTTGAAAGGCCTGAAATTGCCCAACCCTGCACTGAAGGGTTAAATTATGTTTGAGGTTTCTACAGCAGGCAGATAAAGGGGGCAGTCAGTGGCACAATCTAGGGGGCTATGCCTTTGGGCATGGTGAAAACATCAAATACCAGTCTGGTTTGGTGAGGGCACATTGCATACACATTGTCACTTTAACCCGTTGAATGCCAGAGGGGTACGCAACGCATTACTTTTGCAATGTGTTGTATACCCCTCTGGCACTCAAAGGGTTAATATTACTGTGATCCCCTAGCATTAAATCCTGTGTGCATCCCACACGATGGAATGACTGGCAGGGAACGATGGGAATAATAGTCTTCAGCAACTGCAGGACATCAGATTACCCACCTCTGATCTAATGGGTTACATACCTCCCTTCAAGGATGCACTGCACACTCCTGTGATTCTTTTAAAGGGTTAAATGCGTCGCACTACACATGCCACTTGGTGTTTATTATTAGCAGCAGTGTTAATTTAACCTCTTCAATACTAAATACATCTTAAGGGCACTGTGAAGGGCATAACTGTATTAACAAATGTTTCCCTTAAATATTTTATTCTGCGTTAACCTTTTAAGTCCCATGGAGGCATGCAGTGTATTGCTTAGAAATACATTGCACACTTCTATGGTCCGTAAAATGGTTAAACACTGTAAGAGTATGATACATGTATTATTGGTGCAAGAGGATAAATGGTCTTTCCATTAGATCGCAGGGAAGGGGTCTGTGTATGGAATTTACATTCCTGCCTGGCAGCGAGAGAGTTAAGCGGTGGAGTCTGCTGCTTCCCTGGGGCAGCTCCGTGCTTCCTGTGTGCTGCCTCTTATCCTGGAGGTGGGGGAAGGAGCTGCAGGAAGCACGTCTCCCCCAGGGACCAGCTCGGCAGGCAATTAATAGAAAGGCAGGCTGGGATGCCAGCAGGAGGGGGGCAGACATACACAAACAGGGGATGGGGGGAGGTCAGAAGGGGCTAATGTGGGGGGCACGACGTATAAATTGGGGGGTATGAGAGGGGGGTAGTGAGGGGGGCAGGATGTACACATAAGGGGGAAACAGAAGCGGCAGTGTTGGGGGGCAGGATGTACACATAAGGGGGGAACAGAAGTGGCAGTGTTGGGGGGCAGGATGTACACATAAGGGGGGATCAGAAGCGGCAGTGTTGGGGGGCAGGATGTACACATAAGGGGGGATCAGAAGCGGCAGTGTTGGGGGGCTGGATGTACACATAAGGGGGGATCAGAAGCAGCAGTGTTGGGGGGCAGGATGTACACATAAGGGGGGATCAGAAGCGGCAGTGTTGGGGGGCAGGATGTACACATAAGGGGGGGATCAGAAGTGGCAGTGTTGGGGGGCAGGATGTACACATAAGGGGGATCAGAAGCGGCAGTGTTGGGGGGCAGGATGTACACATAAGGGGGATCAGAAGCGGCAGTGTTGGGGGGCAGGATGTACACATAAGGGGGGATCAGAAGCAGAAGTGTTGGGGGGCAGGATGTACACATAAGGGGGGATCAGAAGCGGCAGTGTTGGGGGGCAGGATGTACACATAAGGGGGGATCAGAAGCTGCAGTGTTGGGGGGCAGGATGTACACATAAGGGGGGATCAGAAGCGGCAGTGTTGGGGGGCAGGATGTACATATAAGGGGGGATCAGAAGTGGCAGTGTTGGGGGGCAGGATGTACACATAAGGGGGATCAGAAGTGGCAGTGTTGGGGGGCAGGATGTACACATAAGGGGGATCAGAAGCAGAAGTGTTGGGGGGCAGGATGTACACATAAGGGGGGATCAGAAGCAGAAGTGTTGGGGGGCAGGATGTACACGAGGGGGGGGTCAGACCTCTCTTGTATTCAAGGAATTAAAAGCCCAGTGTCATTTAATTGGAGTGTATAATTTTTATAAATATGGTCCTTATTGCTTGGAGCCTGTCGGCATGTTATTTATCCTGCAGTTAGTTTACTTCAGAATTACTCCTCTTATACATTGTGCATATGGACCTAAATATGGTTTTCTTTAAAGCTACAGTACACTTTTTTATTTTATTTATTTATTTTTTTTTTTTTATAGAAACCAATATGTTACATTTGCTGAAGATTAAAACAAGGGTACACTCACGGCTGACAGCTGTATTACTCAAATGCAATAAGAATACAGAATTGTTATACTCTGTGGTAACACACAGATTCGGGGAGATTTACTTCTCTGAAAAGGCAAAAGTGACAGGAAATGAGTCAGCTGATTTGATCACATTCCACAGAGAACTGATGTCAGTGACTCACCTATCACACACACAGTACATCAGTATAACAATCCCAGGTCTGACCACTATGCAGCACTGTAAAAAGATAAAGTATTGCTCTGGAAATTTGCCAAGGAAAGCACCTCCCTTAACCCCTTGAGTGCCAGAGGGTTATGCAGTGCATTGCAGAGCAATGCGTTTCTTACGTCTATCGCTCTCAAAAGGTTAAATTTTTTTTTTTTTTTTTTTTTTCTTCCACGAAACAAAGTTTACTTCTCCTTCAGAACTTAGGCATAATGGTTATACAAAAATGGAGCAGTTCTAGGGGAAACAACTGCCCCATTGGGGACAAAAACAATTTCTGATTGATTTTAATGGAACTTTTAACCCCTTGAATGCTAGAGACTGCTCCAACACAATGTTTCACAATTTTGTAGCACTGAAGGGATGTAAAGCTCCATTTAACTCTTTAGACATTTGGACATTTTGTGTTAGTCCCCTTTGGTGCAGTTGGCTTCTCTGTGCATGTTGCAATAGGGTTCATATGCACAAGGATAAAATGGAGGGCGAACGGGACTACAGTTACCTTGTTTTAGCAGAGGATTTAATAGGAAGGGCAGTATACAGCACTTCCATCATTCTCAGATTCCCAATGGCATGCTGAGGGTGATGGGAATTGGAGTCCAGCAATCGATTGCGGGGGTTGGTAGGGTGACTATATCTACTCTCTGCTTTGCATTTACGATGTGGGTACAAGAGGCTGCTACTAATGGTGGCTCCTCTGTTAGGATACTAAGAACCAGACCAGGTTCCACTCAGACCAGTGGAAAGGTTGGGACATGTTTGTCATGCCTTCCCATTGGCCGATACTGCATTAGGTGTCCATCTTATAACAGTATATATCGGTTACCTGGATTAGACCATGAACTGAAGGATCGCAGTTGTAGGGACTTTGAAGGTGTCATTTTGCATTTGTAGTAAACGTGTTTGCTCCAAGTGTACCAATATTTGATTCTAATGTACTAGTGTAAAAGCCCATGTACACAGGCCAAGGTCTGGGTGATGTTAACCCTTTGAGTGCCAGAGGGGTACGCAACGCATTGCTTTGCAACGCGTTACGTACCCCTCTGGCACTCAAAGGGTTAAGAGGCCGGTCCTGCTGACGACACAGTCATGCACTGTAGAGACTGCCTGAAAGCACAGAATGCTCCCAGCACAGACCTCTCAGCATTCCGTACTCCCAGCACAGACCTCCCAGCACAGACCTCCCAGCATTCCGTGCTCCCAGCACAGACCTTCCAGCATTCCGTGCTCCCAGCACAGACCTCCCAGCATTCCTACACCTCCCAGCATTCTGTGCGTTCGGGCAGTCTGTACTGCGCATGACAGCTTCTGACAAACATCCTAGCGAATTATTATATAGGATGAGTGGGCAATGTCCAGATCTGCAGCTGTTGTTGAACTACAACTCTCATCAGCTTCAGCTGGACAATGATGGTGGGGAATTGTAGCCCAATGATAGCTGGAGAGCCACATGTTTATTAGAGAGGACTGCATTCTCTATTTACAGTGTACATCAGTTTCGTTTTGACCCCTCTTCTTCCCTGGGGTTAGACTGAGAACTGTGTGCTTGGTTCCCATAATTTTGCAGTCTGTGCTGGAGCCCCTGCGGGATGATGAGGTGTGTGGGTGCTGGGCTCGGGTTTCAGGCAGAGGAAATGAGCCGGTGTAGTGTTTGCGTGCCTAACCTGGCCTGTGATCCTCTCTTCCTGTCACTATGGTCTGTGAGTCAGCACAGTGTGTGCAATTGGGCAGCAGCAGCCCCTTCTCTGGGGAGCCTGTGAATAGGTAATCAGGCTGCTCGCTTGTCTCCCTGCTCCATTCATACCAGCTGAGCTGCAGGCTCTTGCGCAGCTACACACACACTCACACACAGCTGCTGCTCCAAGGATAGAGAGAGATTCCTGGATCTCACTGCAGGATCACCTGAGCTGATGTACTTACAGCACAGAGAGGCTCTATACTGCTGTCCATCAAGCTGCTGTGCTACTGACTGACCACTGACATTTCCTGTCTCTCTCTCTGCCCTTCATCGCTGACTTCTCTCCCTCCTTGTCTTTCCTGGGGCTGTGTTGGATAACTGTTCCCCCAGTGCAGTTCTGTATTGGTGAGACAGTCCTCTGCAGACAGCTGTGCTTTTCCCACACGGATTACCAGGCACGTGGTGCAGAACCTCTCCATCCCTCCTAACCTCCCTAACCTCTCACATCCCTCCTAACCTCTTATTCTGCTTCCAGACTCACTCCCCTGACGCCCTCGTGTTGTCCCAGAGGTGGCCCCTCTCTCCTCACAGGCTATTGCTGGTCTGTATAGATAGATTTGTGTCTCTCACTGAGCGTTTCCTCTGCTGGGTGGGGAGGACTGACTTCTTGTGACTTCCTGCTGACAGCTCCTGTGGTCCGCTCCTGTCATAGCCCAGTGCAGTCACACGCCCTCTGCTAGACGTGCACTATGTAGCATGGTGGAGTTCACACAGAAACCCCGCAGCCTGCTGATCGGCTCTTTGCATACAGTGAAGAAGAGGTACAGGATTGGGACCCACCCTATGGGCAAGGGCCCCTCAACTCTTTTCCTTTGGTTGCAGGGAATGTATTGATTGATGGGAGGAGGGGGCACTACCATGCCTTGCATGTGGGAGCAGCAGCAGCAGCTGAGTCTTTCCTGTCCTCCTCTGACTGTCTCTTCTTGTCTTTCTCTATCATCGGTGGATTGTGAGCCGGCTCTCTCCTGTTGGATTCTCTAGCGGGTTCTCTGGATGTTATTTTAGGAGCGTGTGGCACTGTGCCAGGGGCATTGACAGGGCTCATCCAATTTGTGTTTCAGTTATGAGAAGCCTGGTTGGAGGGTGCATCCTGTCCCTTGGTAATGCTCCTGTCCTGGGCATGGTTCTAGGAACTCGGGGTGACAGCCAGTGCATGGTGCTGCAGGGATATCTGTGTAGGGTCCTGTGACCTGGCATCTGCATGCTTGGTACTATACTATGAGAAACGGACCTCGCCTTACTATAGAGTTCAAGCTGGCATCATGGATCTACTCCCCAAAACCAAATACAACCACCTCCGCAATGACTCTGTCAGCTCTGTGGAAGAGGTGACGGGCGCTGGGCCCCCCACCCCCACCGTTGAAATCATGGTATCCCAGTCTCTGCCCAGCTCCTCCTCCTCTTCATCCTTGGCCCCCATGTTGCCACTGGCAGAGCTTTCCTCAGAGTCTGAGGACAGCCCCACCACCCTCTGCTCTTTCTTCCCCAAAATGGCAAATCTCAAACTGTCCAACCCCGCCAACCTGCTAAACCTCCGCAGCTTCACCTCTGCGGCAGGGAAGGAGACTGGTAGTCCTGGGGAGCAGGTGGAGACCCCCATGGCTGGCAGCAGCCCGGACTCAGGACGGACTTTTACTGTTTTCTCACAGGATATGAACAAACTGAGCTGCGGGAAGAAGTCCCGAGTGGAAGGAGGGCAGCTAGTGGGCGATGAGTGGACCAGGCATGGCAGCTTTGTAAATAAGCCCACCCGTGGGTGGCTGCACCCAGATGACAAAGTGATGGGTCCTGGAGTCTCCTACCTTGTCAGGGTAAGGACAGATTGCATTCTGACTTGTGCTGTTTGTGTGCTGCTTGATCCAGGTACAAAAGTGTTTTAGTATAGACTCCTCAGAACTGTCACTGCCCTGCAACCCCATTTTACGCACACACATGTCCACACGCACGCACATGTCCACACACACATACACACACGCACATACACACACACATATCTCCTACACAGGTATACAATCAGAGATCTGTCTATATACATATATATATCTATATCTATACGCACACACATCTGCCTGCACACGTGTACACACAGATCTTTCTCTACATACATACATTCACAGATCTGTGTACACACAGACACATGCACAGATTTGTCTATGCACACACACATGTACACACAGATCTGTCATATATACACCCCCACAATATGTCTATACATGCCCAAGCCCACATATCTGTCTGTACGCCCACACACAAACCTGCCTACACTTGTAAACACACAAAGATCTGTCTATATACACGCACACACACACACACGTCTACCTGCACCCACACATGTACACACCGATCTCTCTCTCTATATACACACTCACAAGCACGCATACATGCACAGATCTGTTTGTATACATGCGCGCACACACACACACACACACACACATCTGTTTGCATACATGCACGCCTGCACGCACACACACACACAGATATGTCCGCGCACACGTAGACACAGGCACAGATATGTCCACACTCATGCACCTAAACACACACTGTCACATTGAAAGCCCCATTTTCAAAGATTGATTCACACATAGGCTAAAGTGGGAGCGGTGCCCTTGGAGTAGTGAGGAAGGTACTGGATGTGTGGGAGCAATGCCCTGTGAGGAAGGTGCTGGATGTGTGGGAGCAGCTCTCTGTGAGGAAGGTGCTGGATGTGTGGGAGCTGCGCCCTGTGAGGAAGGTGTTGGATGTGTGGGAGCAGCGTCCTGTGAGGAAGATGCTGGATGTGTGGGGGCAGCGCCCTGTGAGGAAGGTGCTGGATGTGTGGGAGCGGCGCCCTGTGAGGAAGGTGCTGGATGTGTGGGAGCGGCGCCCTGTGAGGAAGGTGCTGGATGTGTGGGAGCTGTGCCCTGTGAGGAAGGTGCTGGATGTGTGGGAGCGGCGCCCTGTGAGGAAGGTGCAGGATGTGTGGGAGCAGCACTCTGTGAGGAAGGTGCTGGATGTGTGGGAGCAGCTCCCTGTGAGGAAGGTGCAGGATGTGTCGGAGCAGCGCCCTGTGAGGAAGGTGCAGGATGTGTGGGAGCGGCGCCCTTTGAGGAAGGTGCAGGATGTGTGGGAGCGGGGCCCTTTGAGGAAGGTGCAGGATGTGTGGGAGCTGCGCCCTGTGAGGAAGGTGCTGGATGTGTGGGAGCAGCTCCCTGTGAGGAAGGTGCAGGATGTGTCGGAGCAGCGCCCTGTGAGGAAGGTGCAGGATGTGTGGGAGCGGCGCCCTTTGAGGAAGGTGCAGGATGTGTGGGAGCGGGGCCCTTTGAGGAAGGTGCAGGATGTGTGGGAGCTGCGCCCTGTGAGGAAGGTGCTGGATGTGTGGGAGCTGCGCCCTGTGAGGAAGGTGCAGGATGTGTGGGAGCAGATCCCTGTGAGGAAGGTGCAGGATGTGTGGGAGCAGATCCCTGTGAGGAAGGTGCAGGATGTGTGGGAGCAGATCCCTGTGAGGAAGATGCTGGATGTGTGGGAGCAGCTCCCTGTGAGGAAGATGCTGGATGTGTGGGGGCAGCGCCCTGTGAGGAAGGTGCTGGATGTTTGGGAGCGGTGCCCTGTGAGGAAGGTGCTGGATGTGTGGGAGCGGCGCCCTGTGAGGAAGGTGCTGGATGTGTGGGAGCTGTGCCCTGTGAGGAAGGTGCTGGATGTGTGGGAGTGGCACCCTGTGAGGAAGGTGCTGGATGTGTGGGAGCGGCGCCCTGTGAGGAAGGTGCTGGATGTGTGGGAGCTGCGCCCTGTGAGGAAGGTGCTGGATGTGTGGGAGCTGCGCCCTGTGAGGAAGGTGCTGGATGTGAGGGAGCAGCGCCCTGTGAGGAAGGTTCAGGATGTGTGGGGGCAGCGCCCTGTGAGGAAGGTTCAGGATGTGTGGGGGCAGCGCCCTGTGAGGAAGGTGCTGGATGTGAGGGAGCAGCGCCCTGTGAGGAAGGTTCAGGATGTGTGGGGGCAGCGCCCTGTGAGGAAGGTTCAGGATGTGTGGGGGCAGCGCCCTGTGAGGAAGGTTCAGGATGTGTGGGGGCAGCGCCCTGTGAGGAAGGTGTTGGATGTGTGGGGGCAGCTCCCTGTGAGGAAGGTGCTGGATGTGTGGGAGCGGCTCCCTGTGAGGAAGGTGCTGGATGTGTGGGAGCGGCGCCCTGTGAGGAAGGTGCAGGATGTGTGGGAGCGGCGCCCTGTGAGGAAGGTGCAGGATGTGTGGGAGCGGCGCCCTGTGAGGAAGGTGCAGGATGTGTGGGAGCGGCGCCCTGTGAGGAAGGTGCAGGATGTGTGGGAGTGGCGCCCTGTGTGGGAGCGGCTCCCTGTGAGGAAGGTACTGGATGTGTGAGAGAGGCTCCCTGTGAGGAAGGTGCAGGATGTGTGGGAACGGCGCCCTGTGAGGAAGGTGCTGGATGTGTGGGAACGGCGCCCTGTGAGGAAGGTGCTGGATGTGTGGGAACGGCGCCCTGTGAGGAAGGTGCAGGATGTGTGGGAGAGGCTCCCTGTGAGGAAGGTGCTGGATGTGTGGGAACGGCGCCCTGTGAGGAAGGTGCTGGATGTGTGGGAACGGCGCCCTGTGAGGAAGGTGCAGGATGTGTGGGAGAGGCTCCCTGTGAGGAAGGTGCTGGATGTGTGGGAACGGCGCCCTGTGAGGAAGGTGCTGGATGTGTGGGAACGGCGCCCTGTGAGGAAGGTGCTGGATGTGTGGGAACGGCGCCCTGTGAGGAAGGTGCTGGATGTGTGGGAGCGGCGCCCTGTAAGAAAGGTGCAGGATGTGTGGGAGTGGCGCCCTGTGAGGAAGTTGCAGGATGTGTGGGTGTGGTGCCCTGTGAGAAAGGTGCTGGATATGTGGGAGCAGCTCCCTGTGAGGAAGGTGCTGGATGTGTGGGAGCGGTGCCCTGTGAGGAAGGTGCTGGATGTGTGGGAGCGGTGCCCTGTGAGGAAGGTGCTGGATGTGTGGGAGCGGTGCCCTGTGAGGAAGGTGCTGGATGTGTGGGAGCGGTGCCCTGTGAGGAAGGTGCTGGATGTGTGGGAGCGGTGCCCTGTGAGGAAGGTGCTGGATGTGTGGGAGCGGTGCCCTGTGAGGAAGGTGCTGGATGTGTGGGAGCGGTGCCCTACTGTGTCATTACTGGAAAGTATTAACGCTCCCTCTCTCCCTCCCCTTCTCTTGCAGTACATGGGCTGTGTTGAGGTTCTGCAATCCATGAGGGCTTTGGATTTTAACACCAGAACACAAGTCACAAGGTAAGGCTTCGTCCTGCTCCACCCCCTTACCTACCTGCACCTCTTAAGAAATGGACCATCTGAAATCGTAACAGAGTATGATGCTAGATGTTGGTCTGCTTTTTTATTTAACCCCTTTGTGTGCTAAAAGTGTATGCAACACTGGGAAACCCACACTGAGGGTGGGAAGAGAGGGAGACGTGCACTGAGGGTGGGAAGAGAGGGAGACGCGCACTGAGGGGGGGAAGAGAGGGAGACGCGCACTGAGGGGGGGAAGAGAGGGAGACACGCTCTGAGGGGGGGGGAAGAGAGGGAGACACGCTCTGCGGGGGGGGAAGAGAGGGAGACACGCTCTGAGGGGGGGGAAGAGAGGGAGACACGCTCTGAGGGGGGGAAGAGAGGGAGACACGCTCTGAGGGGGGGGAAGAGAGGGAGACACGCTCTGAGGGGGGGGAAGAGAGGGAGACACGCTCTGAGGGGGGGGAAGAGAGGGAGACACGCTCTGAGGGGGGGGAAGAGAGGGAGACACGCTCTGAGGGGGGGGAAGAGAGGGAGACACGCTCTGAGGGGGGGGAAGAGAGGGAGACACTCTCTGAGCGGGGGAAAGAGAGGGAGACGCGCTCTGAGCGGGGGAAAGAGAGGGAGACGCGCTCTGAGCGGGGGAAAGAGAGGGAGACGCGCTCTGAGCGGGGGAAAGAGAGGGAGACGCGCTCTGAGCGGGGGAAGAGAGGGAGACGCGCTCTGAGGGGGGGGAAGAGAGGGAGACGCGCTCTGAGGGGGGGAAGAGAGGGAGACGCGCTCTGAGGGGGGGAAAGAGAGGGAGACGATCTTTGAGGGGGGAATAGAGAGGGAGACGCGCTCTGAGGGGGGAGAGAGGGAGATGCGTGCTGAGATGCGCGCTGAGGGGAGTGAGAGGGAGACACGTGCTGAGATGCGCGCTGAGGGGGGGTGGGAGGGAGACTCGTGCTGCCTGTGCTGGCAGCAGGAGATCCCGGTCCGAGGACCAGCCGACGGCTCTGCAGCAGAGCCGAAATCCCATTATTGGAAAATTAATTACTTAATTGGAAAGGTCTACAAAGTGTGCCTGGTTTGCAAGCACACTTTGTAGACCGTTCCAATTAAGTATTTGTTTTGCAGTAACGTGATTTTGGCTCTGCTGAAGAGCCTCCACTAGTTGGCTGACACGGATCTCCTGCTGTCAACTTTACAGCAAACATCAGGACAAGGGCAGGGAGGGGGAAACTTTGAATGCAAATATCTCTTAAAACATAGCGGTTTGAGAGATAGGATTTGTGGCATTTAGTTTATTTTTTTTTTTAACCTCTACAAAACTATAAGCATTTTTTTATGGGACATTACTGTCCCTTTAATACTGTTCTGTACCCTCCTCACAACTGCGCTTCTCTTCTTTCTTGCTAGGTTGATTTCAGGCTTTGCCTATACGTCTGGACTAGTTTTGGGAACGGTTGTGTGGGGGATATCTCTGCACCCGTTTATTGCAGAAGGGGTAGAGTAGACTCTTTCTCCTCCGCTGACCACGCTCTATTGAGTGATCAGCCTGTCTTGTGTCCTGTGAACTTTATTTTGCCTATGAAGGGACACCTGTGCATCTTCTTTGAGGGACCACTGGGTTTTATATGTCATTCCACAAGGGTACCACATGGGTTTCAAGTCCCTTTTGCCTCGTCACTTATTATTGTCAAGGGTTCCTCGGGACTCAGAGCGAGTATATCTTTTCATATACTCCGCCTCGTCCCTGTTGGACAAGCAGGTTCTGGTTCATGTCACAGCCCAGGAATGCTTTTCAGGTTTTTACTTTTTGTGGTTCCCAAAAAGGACTGTGGTTGCTGACCTGATGGCAGTCAGATAGTCCCCTGGATCAACAACCTATCTGCATTGAATCCAACTGTTGTTCTGTGTTGGATAGGTATCCATTGCTTTTTTTGTAAACAGTTAAAGTGTCTGCAAGTACAGCGTCCCGAGGCAAAGAATTCTATAGCTTTACTGCCCTTACTGTAAAAAAAAATCCCTGCATTTGTTTTAGTCAAAAGCGCCTTTCCTGTAGTCATGGATGACCTTAGCTCAGCTCTTTGCATAAATAATTAATTGGATAGTTCTTTGTATTGATCTTGTATATATCTGTAGATGGTAATCCTATCACCCCTTAGGCATCTCTTCTCTAATGTAAACAAACCCAGTTTGGCTTGTCTCTCTTTATAACTCATCCAGGAAACTGAGAACTGAACCAGGAAGTGTTGAACAGAGTACATTGCTGGAGTCTGCCATCGGTGTATCTGATGGCATCCTGTGAGAACAGGAAGGTTCCAGTGTTCTGCACCACGGTAAAGGATCCATGTCCTTTGCAATGGATGCGATAACCATTCCATGGACCTTTCATCTGGCCTACATGTGTCCTCCATTACCTCTGATTCCCTAGGTGATCAGGAAGATCAAGACAGAGAACTTTATAGTCATCCTAATTGTCCCTTTCTGGCCCCATCGAGCCTGGTTTGCAGATCTCCTCAACCCATCCATCAAGGAACCATTCTGGCTTCCCTTGAGACTGGATCTTCTGACCTAGGTCTCCCCTCTGTTACCAGCATGGCTCTTTGCATGCCATCATCTTGAGAAAAATGGGTTTCCCGGAGGATGTTATATCCACTGTTATCCAAGCTAGGAAGCCTACTTCTTTCCAAGTGTCATAGGGTCTTGTTCATCATTTACCAGTGGAACTTTGATAAGGACATATTTTCTCAGACCTTTAACCTCTATACGGTCTTGGCATTTTACAGAATGGACTGATAAAAGGTCTCGGCCTGAGCTCTACCATGGCACAGGTCTCCGCTCTTTCATTCCTCTTCCAGAAGAGTATTGCTCTCTTACCAGCTGTTATGATCTTTGTTCAAGGGGTAGCTCACACCTTCCCCTCCTTTAGGCATCCCTTGCCCCCTGAGACCTTAACCTGGTCTTGGGTGTTTTTCAGAGACCTCCCTTTGAACCTCTTTCATCAGTTATCTTGCATTTTTTGATACTTAAAAGGATTTTCTTTACGCCACCTATTGTGTATGAGGAGTTGCAAAGTTAGAAGTCTTGCCTTGTAAGTCTCCTTTCTGAAGCACCAGGACAAGGTGGTATTTAGTACTTCTCAGGGTTCTTACCGAAAGTTCTTTCTGATTTTCCCATCAACAAGGAAACTGTCATTCCTTCCTTTTATCCTCACCCTCCCAAAAAACAGGGAAAGGATCGTAACCTGTTGTATGTGGTTTGATCATTTACATATTATGTGCATCGTACACAGCCTTTTAGAAAGGCAGATTCCCTGAGGGTCCTGGAGTGGGACAGTCTGCATCTAAAGTCTCTGCTTCTTCTTGGACCAAGGCCACCTTACACTTATTGTTTGTAATCAGAAATAAACCTGTTCTTTTCACAGTCATGTGCACTCTATTGGATCTGTGGGTGCCTCCTAGGCCTACAATAACCAGGCCTGTGCAACACGGCAAAGCGGTCCTCCATGCACACATTTTCCAAACACTGCTGTGTCAGCGTTCTGGCCTTGGCTGAGGCCCTCTTTGGCTGGAAGGTTCTTCAGGCAGCTGTGCATGTTTAAAGGGATAGTAATGTTTCATAATAAAAGCAGCTCTAATTAATCATCATAGTATTTGGACTTTGTAGAGTGTTATTTCAATTCTGTCAGAGTTGTAGTACAAGAGTAATTCAATGACAAAGTATCCCCCTCCCACCCCTTTTACTGATGTAACACTGCTCAGCCAGATCAGAAGGGAGGTGTCCAGATAGACTGCAGAGAGGGGCAATCTTCAAATAAGATAAGGGAAAAACCTGAAAAACTTGTCAAGGGGAGCAGGGCTTTCATTGTTCTCATAGGAAGAAGATTGTCCCCTGCTGTTATCTGTCTGGTCTATGGACTGCATTCCACATCTGAGAAGAGATGGCTTACACTAGGTAAAAGGGGCGGGAGGGGGAACTTTGCTTGTGAATATCTCTCAAACCATAAAGGTCTGAGAGATAAGACTTATATCATTCTTCATGTTTTTTTAATGCCTACAAAATAAAATAAAGTTAAAACAAAGTATTACTATCCCTTTAAGGACTCTTTTCTACTAGCTACACCCTGTTCAGTATTTTAGCCCTGTTTGGTTGTTTGAAGGTTCAGTTCTGTGGGGATTTTTTTCCCCTGTCTTACCTCCATCGAATCTTTATGGGTGCTTTGGTATATTACTATGGTTATGGTGTTTCATATTGGGTGTAAAAGATAAAAAAAAAATTAAATAAAAGATAGGATTTTAGTGAAGTTACCTTTAAATCCTTTATTTTCTTAGTCCATATGGAAAACATGACTACCACCAGATTAAAAAGCCGTGTGTTTCTTTCTCTGGGCCAAGGAGTCCTCTTGGGGTCTTTGTTCAAGGGGTTTCCTTCTTTTCTTCCCGCTTTTGTTACTTTCTCTGTGCCACTTTGCTATATGTGGGGGGTTGAGGTGGAGGAAGAGGAGGGATTCTTGGCCTCAAAACACTGTAGTCTTTGAAGCGAGCTACAATTTGAATGAGGGGAGCTCAGCCCCAAGGTTGCTGTGCTCAATATAGTCTAAAGGGATAGTAATGTATCACAATAAAAGCATCTCCAATTAATCTCCATAGTATTTGGCCATGGAGAGTGTTATTTCAATACTGTCAGAGTTGTAGTACAAGAGTAATTGAATGATAAAGTAATTCCCCCCGCCCCCTTTTACTGATGTAACACTACTCACCTCAGAACAGCAAGACTGTCTGGATGGATCGATCTCAGAGAGGGACAATCTTCAGTGAGCATAAGGAAGAAGATTGTCCCTTGCTGTGATCTGTCCGGTCAAGAGACCAGATTCCACATCTGAAGTGAGCAGTGTTACATTAGTAAAAGGGGCGGGAGGGGGATACTTTATCATTCAATTACTCTTGTGCTACAACTCTGACAGTAGTGAAATAACACTCACTGTGGCTCAAATACTATGAAGATTAATTAGAGCTGTTGTTTTTGTGAAACATTATTATCCTTTAATGGGAAGTTCAATAAAATCCTTTTTGAAGTGGCTGTGTATGAAACATTCATACTGCAGGGCTGTATAGGAACTATTGTGGGACTAGAGCAGGGGTAATCAGCATGTGGTTTTCTAGCTGTGTCGGGATAAGCAACCATCTCCACACAAGTGGTTATCCACACGTACACATATGTCACGCTTACATGTACACATGCGCTTAAAGTGGATCTGTCAAACACCACCTCTATTGCTTTATCCCCCCCCCCCCTCCATTGCTTAGTACCCCTTTTTTACTCAGGAGGATAAACCCTACAATATGTATATTTTCACATAGTAAGTGTTACTATCCTTTGCAAAGCAATGCATTGGATGCGCCCTGTGGTAGTCAAAAGGTTAAAACGTAGCTGCAAAATAGGGAGCTTGCACCGTGCCGGACGTCTGGGAGCGTGCAGCTTGCACCGCGCCGGACGTCTGGGAGCGTGCAGCTTGCACCGCGCCGGACGTCTGGGAGCGTGCAGCTTGCACCGCGACGGACGTCTGGGAGCGTGCAGCTTGCACCGCGCCGGATGTCTGGGAGCATTGCAAATTTTTTTTATTTTATTTTTTAATTTCATCTTCTTCAGAAAGAAAACCATACTTCATTATGTTTTAAAACGAAGGATTGATTTAATTTATGTTGTGTTGAAAGTTCCACTTTACACGCACACACTCGCTCACGCACACACTCGCTCACTGCTCACACAATGTACACACAGACTCTAGTGAGGTAGGAAGTGTGATTGCAGGTTTGAAGGCTGCTCGCTCTAGTAGAAAACCCAAGGTTGTGGCTTCTTGTTGTGGCCCTAGCAGCCATGTATGTCTTCTGTCTGTCTCTACAGGGAAGCCATCAGCCAGGTGTGTGATGCGGTGCCAGGAGCGAAAGGAGCATTGCGGAGGAGGAAGGTAAAGCTCACAACTGATAGGGTTACACTCTCATTATGGAGACTCTGGGAAGTGAAGAGTTAATTGTCTCCTGCCCCCCCCCCCGTACTGTAAGAGTTAAGGACATTAGGCTAATAAAGGGAAATTGGATGATCAATAAACTCGGATTGTGCCTGGGATCTATCTACTAATGGATGGGTGGGACCTCTGCCTGGGGGGGGGGGGCACTCCCTATCACCTCTCCAATACATATCCCAGGACTGATAGGGATGGGGGAGGGGAGGGTGTCACTGGCTGACCCCAGTCATTATCTACACTCTGTTAGTGGTGGGGGGGAGTGACATTGCCATTCATTTAAATGTTGCTTGGAATGCCTTAAAATGTGCAGTGACCCATTTTAATCATTGCACATTTTTATTAGGTCTCCATGATACAGCTGGATTACCCCAATTTCCCATAGTACATCTCTCTGTCTGTCTGTCTGTGTCTGTCTGCTCTATCTCTCTCCCGCTGTCTTGCTGTCTCTGTCACCTGGGTTCTCTCTACACATGCTTAACACTGACTTCCTTCTCTCTTCCCTTAGACAGGTGGCCGCTCCCTGAACTCCATCTTGGGGAAGAGTAACTTGAAGTTCGCTGGGATGCCGATCACTCTCACTGTGTCCACCAGCAGTCTAAACCTCATGGCCTCCGACTGCAAACAGGTGAGCTGAGAATAAGGGGCACCAGCATACCTGGGAACTTTCAGTTGAGGGCTACCCGGAGGGTAGTCCTCTGTTCAGCAGGGGGTAACAAAATTGACGCTAATCGCATCAAAAAGGGGCGGGGCTTAACTCAAGTGTTGGGGGGATTTAACCCTTTGAGTGTCAGAGTGGTACGGAATGCATTGCAAAGTTAGCCTCTGCCCCGGAGACCCGGTAAAGCTGGGAACTCTCCGGAGACTCCAGTTCTGACAGAGCATTACCGGGTCTCCGGGGCAGAGGCAGATTCCTCCGGATGTGGAGAGTTTCTATTGAAACTCTGCCACATCTGCTTTTTCTCCCGTTGTGCCTCCGTCCCCAGCCTTCTGTGTGACACATTTAACCCTCTGAGTGCCAGAGTGGTACGGAATGCATTGCTTTGCATTCCGTACCACTCTGACACTCAAAGGGTTAAATCCCCCCAACACTCGAGTTAAGTACCGCCCCTTTTGACGCGATTAGCGTCATTTTTGTTACCCCCTGCTGAACAGAGGACTACCCTCCGGGTAGCCCTCAACTGAAAGTTCCCAGGTATGGTTACATGGATGTCTGGGGTGAGACAGAGAGGGCTAAGTAGCACAGCTGCTGCACTTCATTCAAGTTGCCTCTCACTGTCTACACAATGTTGCCAGGTTTATTGTGGCACAATGGTTTTTTTTTTTTTTTTTTTTTAAACGAAAGCTATATGTGGCCTCGTTATGTTGTTAATAGATCTTCCATTCTGCCAATTTCAAATGAGTGTTTTTATAGGCAGTTTGATGTTTTAATTATATATATATATAATATTGATTGCCTTTAGTTAAGATAACCTCTGAATAAAGACCAGTAGGGGTACCCTTGGTTTTCTGATCAGGAAGAGCCCTACAGTGCTTTTTTAATTTATTATTTGTTTGTTTTGTTTTTCTCACCATAAACTAAAGCAAGAGAGCGAGAGAGAGAGCGAGAGAGAGAGCGAGAGAGAGAGCGAGAGAGAGAGCGAGAGAGAGAGCGAGAGAGAGAGAGAGAGAGAGAGAGCGAGAGAGAGAGCGAGAGAGAGAGAGAGAGAGAGAGAGCGAGAGAGAGAATGTGTGTGTGTGTGTGTGTATATATATATATATATATATATATATATATGTGTATGTATATATATATATATATATATATATATATATATATATATATATATATATATGAAAATAACAGCAGAAGGATCCTAGTCTAATAACTCCATGTATGTAATTTTGAGCACCATTTCCAATATTGGTTGTAGTTTTATTAAAACAGAAACCATTGGTATTCCTTTAAGTGGAATTTAAAATGTAATGACATCGTATAACTATAATGATACATAATGCATGTGATACTTGATTGTGTATTACTTTGCTATGCAGGTAATAATGGAGCATCTTGTGTCTCTCCACAGATCATTGCCAACCATCACATGCAGTCAATATCCTTTGCTTCTGGAGGAGATCCGGTGAGAGACGTGTGTGTGTGTACATGGCACTGTGTGCGTGCACAGTGCACCCATATGAAGTCTGTGTAAATTACACCGTCTGTGCATGCATGTCTGTGTTCACACGAGGGCAGTGTGCATGGTAATGTGTGTGTATTCTTGTGCATGAGGACATTGTAGTGTGTGTGTGTGTGCATGCGTGCATATCTGTTTAGTGGAAGTATAAACTGTCCTGTGCTTCTAGCTAGTGAGCGGATGCGTGTACATATGCTTTGCAATGCATTTGATATCTCGCTGACGCTCATAGGGTTAATGTCCAAGACCTCTGTTTCTTCCTCTTCTGTTGTGTATGGCTCCACAATGATGACATGTGCACAGGATAACAGAGTATACAGACTGCTGCACGGACACATTGCCTATGCTGTAAATAATAATAAATGCCTGTTTTTCACCCCAGGACACAGCTGAATATGTTGCCTATGTTGCCAAAGATCCAGTCAATCAAAGAGGTGGGTAATTTCTGTGGTTTAATGTTGGACACGGTCTTGTTTTATAGTCACTGTAGACGCCTTGTTACCATTCTGCAGCCAAGCGTATTTCTCCGGTGGGTGTTTGTTGTGTTCTGCAGCCTGACATAGGAGTTATGTTGTTCTTCGTTATTAAGGAAAGGAGCAGTTGTTCATTTATAGGGCTCTCACATTGCCTCTAACATGGATCCTGCAGTATTTATAGCTGCTAATGGACCCTCCTGTCTCTCCCTCTTTTTCTCTCGTAGCCTGCCATATCTTGGAGTGCCCTGAGGGCCTTGCTCAGGATGTGATCAGCACCATCGGACAGGCCTTTGAGCTGCGCTTCAAGCAATACCTCAAAAATCCGCCCAAACTCGTCACCCCTCATGATAGGTACATATTACCCCCACCCCACCTCACCTCATACCTCAAAAAAGAAACTTTCAGCCAGAGACAGGAGGGGTCTATTTATGGTTATGTAGGGGAAAGAGGAAAATGTGACCTGCTGCACTAGCTCTCGCTGGATAGGATCTTGCTCATAGAGAGACAGAGTACAGGAAGGTAATGACTCTTATAATGTATTCTTATTACCAGCGATAAACATTGATTAAAAATAATGGATGTGTATTGCGGTGGTAAAAAAAAAAAAATTAAAAACATGACGGAGATAAGTATTTTATGTAAACTGTAGCCAGCCCTTAACAATTAAATTACAGTATGTCACTGTCTATATGGCAGAATGGTTAATAACAAAAAAATACTGACAAACTTTCTGTATAGCTGATTTTAGTTTAAGGGGCTAGTAATGATTCATAATAAAATTAGCTCCAATTATTCTTCATAGTATTTGGGCCATGGAAAGTGTTATTTCAATACTGTCAGAGTTGTAGTACAAGAGAAATTGAACGATAAAGTATCCCGTCCCGCCCCTTTTACTGATGTAACACTGCTCACCTCAGAGCAGCAAGACTGTCTGGATGGATCGCAGAGAGGGACAATCTTCAGTGAACATAAGGAAAAACCTGTCAAGGGGGCGGGGTTTTCCTTATGATCACAGTAAGAAGATTGGTCTCTTGACCGGACAGGTCACAGCAAGGGACAGATTCCACATCTGAGAGGAGGTGGCTTACACTAGGTAAAAGGGGCGGGAGGGGGATATTTTATCATTCAATTACTCTTGAACTACAACTCTGACAGTAGTGAAATAACACTTTCCATGGCCCAAATATTATGAAGATTAATTGGAGCTTCTGTTTTTGTGAAACATTACTATCCCTTTAACCCTTTGAGTGCAATTGCTTTGCATATGTCTCTAGCAGTCAGGGGGTTAAAATATTCCTTTGTGGGTCAAAAAAAATCATTCAGACCTGAAAAACAAAATCAGTAACTGTAGTAGCCAAGCGATCGCCAGACCAAGAGAAGGCAGTTTGTGCATTTCTTTAACCCCTTAAAGACTTTGTGATGTGCTGTGACCGTCACATGGTTTATACCCTTTAGGACTGGTGATGGGATCACTGTAAGTATAAATGGGGTCTGAAATTGATTGATACAAGAACGGAGCGTTCTCTCTCAGACCCAAACTCAGGTCTCCCGTGCACGTAACAGGTCTCGTGTTCCGGCGTGTTGTCAGTGATCAAAGTGATACTTAAGGGATGTTAACTTCCCTGGGCCGCTGGTACTTAAGGGGGTAACCGTTTTGATGATTGTTTAATAGCCTTATAGTTAAGCTGGCACAAGATCCTAAAAATGTTAAAAGGCGAATGTTTGGTTAGAGGAGGTTCCCTATTTTGCCTAATGCATATTTAGCTAATTCTTAACCATGAGGTGCTGTTCATTGTCTTTAACATAAATATCCTTGTCTTTTCCCCTCTCTCCCACAATATCTGTCATGTGCAGGATGGCTGGGTTTGACGGTTCCGCTTGGGATGAGGAGGAGGAAGAGCTCCCAGACCATGCTTATTACAATGACTTCCCTGGGAAAGAGCCCCCTATTGGTGGGGTTGTGGACATGAGACTGCGAGAGGGGGCTGCTCCTGCAGTTCCACGCCAGAGCCCAAATCACATGGGTGCCACCCTGGTAAGAACTGTGTGGGCAGAGGGAGGATTACATGGATGAAAAGTTTAAACTTTGTGCAGTCTGACTGTCCACTTCCTCCTCCAGCCTGTAGGACAGATCTCTGGAGCAGACCAGGAGTCCAGGAAGATGCAGCAACAGCCCTCAATGCAAGGTACGGTTGCATCATGCAGCCTGGCCCATCTGTTTTCTCATGATTGCCTGCCACCATATACTTACCTATAGATGTCTTCCACCTACTGCCTTCCTGTGGCAATCCTCTCACCTCCCCTTTGCTTTTACATTGTGCCTACCTCTGCTTTCCTATAATAACTTGGCTTTCTCAGGAAGTGGGTCCCTGCTCAAACCCTGTATCCTCTGCTTGCTAATCTAGAGGAAGTAGGTACAATAAATAAATTGCAAGGTAATCAGCAGTTTCCCTTGACCGTGTCATGACACTCCGTGTAGAGAGACTCTGCATTGCTTAGTTCTTATCTATGTATAATGCCAGAAATAAGAGGCTAATTGAGGACACGTCTTTCTCACCCAACAGGTTGGGATAGGTTTCCAGTCCCTTGTGCTAAACCTCTGAACCGCCCTGACCTCTTTGATGACCCATCCTATGTTAACGTTCAAAATCTGGAGAAATCCCGGCAGCCCCTGAGGGCCACAAACGGACAGAGAGACATCTTCGACATGAGTGAGACTTCTTAATTGTTCTGCTCTCGGTATTTCTGACCCTTAGAAAATGTCAATACCATGCTTATGGGTAACGTCCGTCTAGGACCTAAATGTTCTAATGGAAGTGACCCATTTATGGGTCAGTCCTTCCTAGGATTAAAATGTACAAGTGTTTAGGGGTCGGTCCTTTCCAAGGCCAAAGTGTAGTAATGACACTGACGCGGTTATGAACATAAAATAGAACAGTAGACTCTAATTATCTGGTCGCTCTCTTTAAGCAGAACCATTTGAAGACGCCTTGCCCTCCGCCCAGGCTATTGTCAGCATGGAAGAACAGCTGAAGAGGGAGCCCTGGTACCATGGGAAGATGAACAGGAAGGAGGCAGAGAGGTTGCTGAGAGTGAATGGGGACTTCCTGGTGCGAGAAAGCACGACGACCCCGGGGCAGTACGTACTGACAGGCCTGCAGAACGGTCAGCCCAAGCACCTGCTGCTGGTGGATCCTGAAGGCGTGGTAAGGAAGAGGGTACAGTGGGCATTCAAAGCACACACTGGGTATTTGTTGTGATCAAACTGGGACACTTGGGGGACTTTTATGGACCTTGTTTCCCCCTGGCCTTTGGTAGACATACATTCAGTAAAATCTGGGCCCTTATTCACACACCAGAGAGGTGCAATTGTGAAAACGGACACTATAGGAGACACGTTTATAAAAATTATTTCATGGGTCTTTAACTCTTTGAGCACCAGAGGGGTCTGCAATGCATAAAAGTTAATACAAACAAACAAAAGCAATGCTCCAGGGCACTCTCTGGCATAAAAAGAATTAAATAAATCAGCATATGGGGAATTTTTGTTACATACAGTGCATTTGATTTAGGTTCCCGAATAAGACTGAAGTTGAGAATAAAGAAGGAAAGCTAAATCACTCGCAAGATTTAGATTTTGGTGTTTCAATCCCCCCATAAGTGCACATTTCCAGGATATCCTCAGATGCAGTGGATCTGTCAGAAAAACCATGACCTACAATGGAGAGATCCCAATATAACATTGAGGCTTTTAAGAAACGGTATCCTTTTGAATGGTTGCATGCAGAAGAGCATGCGACCATTCAACTGTTTCAGCAGGTCGCCTGGCTAAACAGTGCGACGTGACAATCTCGCACTGCATGACAGTGCGAGATTGTAACGTCACATAGCCAATGGTCGCGTGCTGCAGTTAAGTGTATTATTATTATTATTTTTTTTTTTCCCTGTCTTCACATCTCTGAATTGTTTGCGTCCTTTCCCTGGTTCTCAACTCGTTTGTTAAGCACACAGAGGCAGCTGGAGCACCTCTGTGTGCTGCAGATAATAATCCGTCCTCTTCCTGCCACCTGCTAGCCTGTGCCTTCTGCTGGAGGGAGTATTATCTGCAGCACACGGATGCGCTCCAGCTGCCTCTGTGTGCTTAACAAACGGGTTGAGACCCAGGGGAAGGACACAAACAATTCAGAGATGTGGAGATGGCCAAAAAATAAAAGAATATACTTATCTGCAATATGCGCCCATTGGCTATGCGATGTGAGAGCGCGAGATTGTCACGTTGCACTGTTTAGCCAGGTGACCTCCTGAAACAGTTGAATGGTCGCATGCTCTTCTGCGTGCGACCATTCAAAAGTGAACCTAAAGAAACACGTCTGTAGGGGATGGGGGGGGGTGAGTGGACTACTACGACTAGAACATGGGGGGGTGGTGTTTGACCTTTTGAATAAAGCACAGAAAAGGCAATATATTAGTGTTCTTTAATGCTTCTCCCTTCTTGTGCCAGGTTCGGACAAAAGACCACCGATTTGATAGTGTCAGTCACCTGATCAGTTATCATATGGACAATCACTTGCCAATAATTTCCGCTGGGAGCGAGTTGTGCCTCCAACAGCCTGTGGAGAGGAAACAGTGAGATTCTTTCCAGCAGGATCCGGGACACCTCTGAGCCTTCCACTGACACCGCCCTCCAGTGAACTAGTCCTTGTTTTGTCCAGATCGAGTGACTTCTCACCAGCTCTGATAATGAGGCACTGCACACGGCCCTTCCTCCCATTACACACCCTGACCCCCTTCATCCGGGAGTCTGTAAGGTCAGAGAGCACGGACACTGCCCTGCAGAACTATTCCTCACGAGGAGCCAGTCGTGTTGTCCATGAGATCCGCATGGGGAAGACTAAAAACCAGGGTCGGCCCTCAGTCTACTGATGGACATAGGGTCACGTGTACAAAAGAAATGTGGGGGGCATTCTGGAGCAAAGCAACCTCCACCGTACAGGGGCGCACTGAATTTCCTGAACTGCTTTTTTTGGATTTAAACAGGGCTTATAACTCCTTGAATTCTAGAGAGGTAAAACCTCTGTAGCGTTAAAGGATTTAACCCTTTGAGTGCCAGAGCGTACCCCTCTGGCACTCAAAGGGTTACAGTCAACTTTAAAGCGGAACTACCAGCTATTTTAAACTTTATGGCAAATAATTCTGCATCTGGCGACTAGCTGCCCAGTAGCGCTAGTCGCCAGAATAATTACCTTGTTAATGAGAATTATCCACTGCTACGGGACTGACAGGTAGGAAACAGCGCAGACATCTTTCCATAGTGACATCTGCGCGCCTGCGCTGTCAGTCCCTAGAGCCGACTGGGACTGACAGCTCAGGCGCACAGACGTCACTGTGGAAAGATGTCTGCGCTTCGTCCTGCCCGTCAGCCCTGGAGCAGGGTATCATTCTCCTTAACCAGGTAATTATTCTGGCGACTAGCACTACTGAGCAGCTAGTCACCAGATGGGGAATTATTTGCCATAAAGTTTAAAATAGGTGGTAGTTCCGCTTTAAATATTGGAATTTTTATCTGTCCTGTGGTACATTGATTTTCTCTAGAACAGATGCAATTTTTTTTTTTTTTTTTTTTTTTTTTGAAGATACGGTGCTTTGAGGCAAAATATAAACCAACACCTGGCCTCCACACCGGCTTCCCACTTTATTGGCTAGCAAGTGATGATGGGAATTGTAGTCCATGAACAGCTGGATTCCTGCAGTTTGCTTACTCCAGATCAACACAGAGGAAGACAGTGGTTCCAGGACTTGATCCTAGCAGGGCTCAGTCACTGCATGTGGCTGCGGAACGCGTATACTGACTGCCTATTTACCTGGACGCATCCCCTTGGGATCAGACTCTTTCCTATGGCTCTGACCAGGTTTTCCCCCTCAGCACAAGAACAGGACTAGTTCTGCTCCTGAAAGCACACACACACTCCTTGCACACCAGTACTGATTTGTGCCTTTACCTGTTCGTTGGTTTTATTTTTTTTAGAAATTGCTCAGTTTTGGAGCGCTAGTAACCCTTTCCTGCCAGGGAGTGGCAGCTATTATTTTTATTTTAAAGAATTATTTTTATTTTGTGCTTTTCTGGCCATTTTATGAGGGACAGGTTAGACAATAATTGTTCCTTAGTACTTATTGGAGATTTCCCGCAGGGGACAGCTGCGCCAACACACACACATGATTTATTGAACTATCACAGTCAGTGTGAGCATCTATTCCTGAGAAATATGGAACTGGCAGCTGTTTTAGCTGGGACTGTTTATTATTATTTTTTTTATTATACGTTACCGCAGAAGCTCCAGCACATTGACATTCATTTCCACCTCCCGAATTCCCATAACATCGAACAAATTTGATCTCTTGTTTTTAACCCTTTAAGTGCCGGAGAGATGTCATACACATTGATCTGCAAAACATTGGACACTCTCTGACACTGAAAAGGGGCCTATTGATTTCTGTCTACTCCAGTTACAATTTTTGGGTATAAGGTCTGAGACGCAGCATACCCAATTTCTGCGTTGTCTACTTACTCATGGGGATTTTATACTTTTGTTTCTTTACCGCACGGATCCAGATCCCTTGCATGTAATCTTTTCATGGCTTAAGGTCCAAAATCGGTTTGTGTGGCTACTATGGTGATCGAGTGCCCTACTAGTCAGGTGCAGACCCCCAGTGGAACTGATAATAGTATTTTGTGTCCATGGAGGATAGTCTGAGGTTTAGTGTTCCACAGAAACATGGAACTATGGGGCAAACAATCCCATTGAGTGAAATGGAGGCTTTTAACCCCATCAGTGCTACAGGGTGTCAAACGCACAGTTTGTAAACAATCAATGTTTAGCAATAAAGGGGTTATTAGGCCACCTTATATCTGTGGGAATGTTTCCATCCCCTCTGTTGCAAGTGGTTTGACCCAGATCCACTCCACTTTGCGTTTGAACCTGGTACACTTACTGAAAAGGTAATTAAGAGCGAGATTTATCTGTGGCTGTTTTCGTGCACAGAGGTGCAAGTGTGCCCCCACGATTACTTTCTCAACACAAAGCGGAATTACCAGCCTTAAAAAAAAAATTGTCCCATATAATTCCCTTAATTATAATTTCTTTCCATGTTGATGAGAATGAGACACTACTCTGGGACTGAGAGGCAAGACGGAGCGCAGACATCTTCCCATAGTGATGTCTGCGCTGTCAGTCCCAGTCTGCTCTAGGAGGTGTTGCTAGGAGTCGTTTGGCTCCAAAAGGGACTGACAGCGCAGGCGCACAGACGTCACTATGGAAAGGTGTCTGCTCTCTATCCTGCCTCTCAGTCCCAGAGTAGAGGCTCATTCTCATCAACGCGGTAAGAAATCTGGCGACTAGTGCTACTGAGCAGCTAGTCGCCAGACAGGGAATTATATGGGAGAACATTTTTGAAGGCTGGTAGTTCCGCTTCAATAAATGGCAAACTAGGTGACAGGTTTGTGCTGTTCAATAGCCAGGGGACACCATGTAGAGTATTAACAAATGTCTCCACACACCAGTGTTCTACATGACCCCGCTAACTCCAGAGAAGAGCACGACCCTGTCATCAGGGGAAAAGGGTATTTTGCCTCACTGAATGCTGGAAGCGTGGGATCTGATATGGGGATAGAGATTTGGATGAACAATGGTATCTTTTAACTCCATACCACCCCTATTTTTATACCCCTCCCCCATTTCCTTCCTTTCTTTACCTTATGCCTTAAACCGGGCTCAGGAAGATTGCACAACAACCCTTGACCCTTTCCATACGAAGCCCTTCCTAATATGCTGGCCTCATCCTGTGAGCGGGGATTCTGCCAACATGCAGACACGGGCCCTGCATTAGTCTGAACGTTTGCTTTAGAGCAAATGTTCTCTCATTCACTTGCTAGAGAGCAAGATGAAATACTGACATAATGTTACTAAAGTTATAGGAATGTTTTATTATAAAAATTACATTGTAGGACTTTTCCTGCTGAGTAAAGCAAAAAGTACACCCACAGCTGGAGTAGTAATAGTGGCCACTAGGTTGTGCTATTTCATTAGCCCTTGTGGATAATTACTGTTGATCGACTGTACACCTCTCCAAACACTGAAAAAATGGGTAGGCGTTATCTTGAGCTTTTATCTTTTGAATTAATTACCTTCCAGTAGTTGGAGTAATCTTGGATTTCTCTTCAGGAAAAGATTGAAAATATATAAAAATATCTATTTTCTTTAAATATAAACACAAAAACAACAAAATTACTAATCTGGATTCTGCAGGTCAAATGGTTCCGATTATGATGTAAGTCGCAAGCATAACTGCATAGTTACAACCCCAAAATTTGACCCTGGCTGGTCTCCTGGTGCCCAGACACTCCCCTAGCCAGGCCTACCAGAACACTGTGTTTGTCACCCTTCACTCCTTGATGGTGGCTGGTATTCATGTTGCTAATTAACCATTTGGGTACTAGTGCAACACATTACTCAGCAATGTGTTGCAGAATCACAAAGGGTTAATCTGTCCACGACTGCTTTGTATAGAGAAGAAAATGAGGCTTATGTACTGTATAGCGCAGCTGTTGTAGTAGCAGTTTTTTTTTAAATTCAGTATGTTGTGTTTCAGCTCCTGTACTGTATGCTAGGCTGTCAGTTATTGAGAACGGTTTGATATCAAGAGTGGGACGAGCTCCATACAAACACACAAATCTTCAACATGCAATCTACTTAAAGTGTTAGTAGTGTCCCAGAAAAAATGTTTATCGTTTTCTAGTGCTTAAAAAGTTCCAGTATGTGCAACAAATCCTATCTCTCAAACCAGGCACACTTTGTAGGCCTCTCCAATGAAGTCATTCTTTTTAAAGGGATAGTAATACTTTGTTTTATGTTGATTTTATTTTGTAGGCAATAAAAAAACATGAAGAACGATATAAGTCTTATCTCTCAAACCTTTATGGTTTGAGAGATATTCTCAAGCAAAGTTTCCCCTCCCCCCCTTTTTCCTAGTGTAAGCCATCTCTTCTCAGATGTGGAATCCAGTCCATAGACCAGACAGATAACAGCAGGGGACAATCTTCTTCCTATGAGAACAATGAAAGCCCTGCCCCCCTTGACAAGTTTTTCAGGTTTTTCCCTTATCTTAATTGAAGACTGTCCTTCTCTGCAGTCTACCTGGGCACCTCCCTTCTGATCTGGCTGAGCAGTGTTACATCAGTAAAAGGGGCGGGAGGGGGATACTTTGTCATTGAATTACTCTTGTACTACAACTCTGACAGAATTGAAATAACACTCTCCAAAGTCCAAATACTATGATGATTAATTAGAGCTGCTTTTATTATGAAAAATTACTATCCCTTTAAATAACGCGATTGCGGCTCTGCTGCAGAGCTGCCAGTTGGTCCCCAGACAGGATTCCCCTGCAGTCAGCACAGCGCTAACATCAGAGAAAGGGGCGGGAGCAGGTAACTTTAGTGCCAGATATCTCTCAGACCATAGCGGTTGTTGCATATAGTTGAACTTTTTAAGCACTACAAAACGATAAAGATTTTTTCTGGGACATTATTGTCCCTTTAACGCTTTGAGTGCCATAGGGTTACGCAAGGCGTTGTGTACCCCACTGGTGTTCATAGGGTTAATCCTTGTGCAAATCAGCTGCAAGTAAACATTCAGTTAATTGAGGTTTAACCCCTTGAATGCTACATAGAGATCTAGAATGCATTGAGAAGCAAATTGTTGGTGCTTTGTCTAGCATTCAAGGGATTAAAATCAGGAGATTGTGTTCCCTATGGCTCAGTTGGTTTTCCACTTTTGTAGTATTTGAGGGGGGGGGGGTTTGATTTTCCCTGAACAGTACAGTTTATACCTCTTTGTTTCTGCATGTGGCCACCTCCCGTTGCTTTAATGAGGGCACAACTCCCAGCCGTGATTTATCGGATGGAAATCCGGTTTGTGGAGGGTTTCTTGTGGATATTATTTATGATCAAAGATTTATCTAACCCTTTGAGATCCAGAGGGGTGAGTGGTGTATACTTTGGCACTCAATAGGGTTGAAACAATTCCTTTCACCAGAAGCTGGTTACATGAATTCCAAGTAAAACATAACTGGACAGAGGATGGGCCGCACAGCCTGCACTAGAACGAAACAAAATGACTCTTGCCTCCTCCCAGATCATGTACATAGACTGATTACTTGTTCTGCATGTCACACTTTATATTCTGATACCAAAGTCTTGAGCATATCGAGCATTTCACACGTCTGTCATTATATCTTCCCTTGTATATGTTCATTTTCTTATTGTTTTAAAGGAAAAACTATGCCTTGATTATACCAAAGGAAAGATCTAAAAATGCTTATTATTAAAAGTAGTATTTCTTTAAAAAAGAAATCATTTGTGCGGTTTTGTGTGTATAATGTATGTATGTATGTATGTATCTTTTTTATATAGAACCATACATGTACGCAGCGCTTTACAGAAGTTGAAATAATATAATACAGAACTGGGTTAAGAGCATTAGGCTAAAGTGGGATTTTTTTTTTTTTTTTGTGGGGGAAAGTGCAGCATGGGAATCATACACTGGGAAAGGGACCCTGCCCCAAGGAGCTTACAATCTGATTGTTTTGTATTTTTTTATCATATACAGTACCAATAGTTATTTTATGAAAAATACTTATTGTACCCAGGGTGCAATCCCTCTTAGCTCACTACTGCCTTTCACAGAGAGGAAATATCCTAAAGCACATCATACTGATCCTACCAAAAGGCAGTCCAGCCACAAAGTGCCAGGCAATTGGAAGAGGTTCAACCCTTTGAGGACCTGAATTGTATTCCACTTATTGTGAATCCATGCATTGTACGCCACTTGGGTCCCCAGTGGGTTAATTTTAAGAAACAAAAAAGGAGGAGGGAAAGTTTGAGCTTTAATAATGTGTGATTGAAGCACACTCACGTTACCATAGGCGCTACCAAACACAGATGCACTCACACGCGCTACCAGAGAGGAATACGTGCACTCACACGCACTACCAGAGACGCGCACACACACATATGACTAGAGATGAGAAAACACACATACTTTACCAGACACACACACAATGCATTGACATTGCCCAGGGCAAGGGGACTGACACACAGGAGAATTTAGGACACTGTGACTGGCAGCTGTCCCCATCTGACAGCTTACACTCCGCTGGTGCTCTGTAGATACTGGTCACTGCACATTGTGCCCCAGCAGGATACAGGTCATATCTCAGAGCAATCTGCTACAGCCTCCAACCAGCATGAGTAATTGATCAATGAACTTTCTGTACAACAAACACAGGGATGTTTTATTACGGTCTTATTAGGAGACCTCTCTTGCATCCTAAGGGTAAATTCCCAATGTAAATGTTTATGCCCCCTTGTCAGGTCAGTCTGGATATTGGGCCCTGGTAAAAATACCAACAAAAATAAAAAAATACTCTTAAGACTCACAAAATGTAAAGGATTTATTAGCCAGTTAAGACAAGTGGGTGACTCAACAAATTTTGAAGCAATGCATTGTACATCAGCAGTGCTCAAGGTTAGCTGACTCTGCTTCATATCTCGGGGCAGAAACACTGAATAATTTATACATCGCTTTTTTTTCCAAGTTACTTTTGGCTATTATATAGCAGCCGGTGGTCACCAACCTTCTCCTCAGGGTGTGACTAACAGGCCATGTCTTTAAAGGGATAGTAATACTTAAAATGTAAAAAAAACATGTTGTAGGGTTTATCCCCCTGAGTAAAACAAGAGTAATCCCACTGCTGAAAGGTGTTTCATTCAAAAGTTATTAATTTTCAAAGTTGAATTTTTTAGGTGCAGTATCACTGTGGCCTGAAATTGTACAGTGGCGCTGTTGCTACACCATCCTATGGAGATTTATGGTCCCGGGACCAGAGCTGTCCATAGGATCATGTAGCAACAGCGCCACTGTACAATTTCAGGCCACTGTGATATTGCACCTAAAAAATTCAACTTTGAAAATTAATAACTTTTGAATGAAACACCTTTCAGCAGTGGGAGTACTCTTGTTTTACTCAGGGGGATAAACCCTACAACATATTTTTTTTTTACATTTTAAGTATTACTATCCCTTTAGGTTTTCTCTGCTTGTGCACAGGGGAGAGAATTAAATGATTGTGCCTCTGATCAACTCACCTGTACTAGTGCAGAGAAATCCTAGTCATGGCGGCTTTGATGACAGGTTTGAGGACCATTGTAATTGGATTTTACTTATTAAAACAAAGCTACTTGCAGTACCACTATGAAATGCTTAATTCGACAGAAAATGGATGGAACATTTTTGAGGCCAGGTGGTGCACTGTTATTGCTATCTATGGACAGCGGAGTCACAGACCATCCTAACAGCTTCACCTGATGCAGTGCTGAGAATTCAGAGCACAAAGTTCTTGTGTTTGCCCACCTTCACCCTCTCCATTTGTGCTTCACTGACTCTCCCTGATTATGGTCCATTTGTATCCCATATGTTGTATGAATAAACATCTGCTGTATTTGGTTCTACACTGTGTGCAGTCTTTTTAGACTAGATGTCTGCTTGGGAATTGGATCTCTGATAAAGCAGCTACAGTGCACTGCAGAGAGAAGGCACTAGCCTGGATAGACAGCAGCAGTGAAGTAGAGTGGTGAGTGATTTCTGTATCATACGCTGACATTCAACTTACATTTGGGAGTTTGAGTTGCAGTGCAAATGGGCTAAATAATAATAACACAGAAGTTCATGAGGCACAGTACTGTTTAGCACAAAAGATACTGGTGACAATGGGAGTGGTTTTTGTCTGTCATCCCCATCTTGCCACACAACCTTTGTGCTATAATAAGTTCTGAATTATCTAGTACCCAGTGGTGTCTGTAGAAAATTTTCCAGGGGGGAAGCCATAATATGACCACCAGGCCAGCCTATCCAGCCCCTTTGTTTATATGGAGGGGGTAATTGTAGGGGGGGGGGGGGCGGCAGTGCCTCCCTTGCCCCCCCCCCGACACCCATGCTTGGTACCTAGAGCAGTGTTTCTTAGTGTTGGACTTCAGGACACACAGCCAGTACATATTTTTATGAGAATTGAGCAATCAATAGCTCAGGCTGATCCGCCTGTGCATAATTGTATAGATCCTGAAAACCTGACCTGTTTGTATGCCCAGAGAACTGGATTTGGGAGTCGCTGATCTAGAGTAAAATGTTCTGCTATGTATTTCTTTTGTTATATGTGAATAGAAGACCATGAGGCTGTATGAACAGAACTGTCTTTGGGGTTTTTTTGCTTGCCTTGTAGGTCAGTATAATCATATGCAGTACAACTAGGGTAGTATGACCTAAGCCAACCAGGTGTTCCTGGGCTTGAAGAGCTTACAGTCTGCTGCAGTCTGAGGTCCCCAGTTGTGTAGGACCTCAGCTTAACATCTCTGACCAGCTACTGACTCCCCGGGGATGATGTGTCTTGGAGTCCTACACAAGTGGAAGGCCTCAGGTTGTTACTTGGGCGTCTATGGACTGGATTTCGCATTGCTGAGAACCCCATATACGCAGCTGTTTGTTCTGCAAGGTTATGTACATCGATAGTGTCCAAAACTTGTTGCAAGGTCAGCTGCCACCATAAAGCTTAATGCAGATGAATATCAGTGATAGAAACCCTTGGCTTTCCAGCTGTAGGTGATTACCCCTTTGGCACTCAAAGGGGTAAAACTCCCATGTCTGGTTGGGGGGTGATGGAAGATTTTGTCTCTAACAGCTGGAGAACTATAGGTTGCCTATCCCAGACTGAGGTCTGTGAGGCCTAGGGCAGTATACACAGCTCAATGGAAAAGCAATTCAATCTGCACCATCCGCAATACATAAGAATTTCCATTAACTTCAGTGGAGTTTGTCCCTATATTCCAGCTGGTTCCCAGCAGAACTGTCTATCTGAATCTGTCTAATAGATAAGTATCAGAAGGATATTATCTCTCTTTCTTTCTTCCTTGTCTGTTTCTCATTCAAAACCTTTTCATTAACCCTTTAAGGATGAGGGGTGTGCAATACAGTTGTTAGAACTTCCTCTTGGTCTTTAAAGGGATAGTAATACTTAGTTTTACCTTTATTTTATTTTGCAGGCATTAAAAAAAACATAAAGAACGATATAAGTATTTTCTCTCTAACCTTTATGGTTTGAGAGATATTCACAAGCAAAGTTTCCCCTCCCGCCCCTTTTACCTAGTGTAAGCCATCTCTTCTCAGATGTGGAATCCAGTCCATAGACCAGACAGATAACAGCAGGGAACAATCTTCTTCCTATGAGAACAATGAAAGCCCTGCCCCCCTTTTACCTAGTGTAAGCCATCTCTTCTCAGATGTGGAATGCAGTCCAAAGACCAGACAGATAACAGCAGGGGACAATCTTCTTCCTATGAGAACAATGAAAGCCCTGCCCCCCTTGACAAGTGTTTCAGGTTTTTCCCTTGTCTTAATTGAAGATTGTCCCTCGCTGCAGTCTACCTGGGGACCCCCCCTTCTGATCTGGCTGAGCAGTGTTACATCAGTAAAAGGGGACAGGAGGGGGATACTTTATCATTGAATTACTCTTGAAATACAACTCTGACAGAACTGAAATAACACTCTCCAAAGTCCAAATACTATGATGATTAATTAGAGCTGCTTTTATTATGAAAAATTACTATCCCTTTAAAGGGTTAAAGTGGGTAATTTTGCTCCCCCCCCCCTTCCCATGAGGGTCTCATCCCTCTTTTCTACATTGGTGTTTTTATTTTATATATTTATTAAGGAGATCAGACTGTGTGGTGTGTATATGTGTCACATTGCTCCACAGCAGTAAAACTCACATTAATGTTTCGTTAATCTTCAGTTTATATGTGTGTAAATTAATCAGTGCAATTTAGTTTGGTCATTTTGTAAATTATTTATTCAGTTACAAAAAACAAAACCAAACAAAGCTGTCATTAGGTCACAAAGTACCCTAAAAAATGGTAAGTAATGCACTCTCCCCTCTAAAACACTAATGTCCCTGTTTGGCCAGTGGAAGTGTTGGGAGGTGCGGGATCCAGCTGTGCACAGACATCACACCATATCTGTTAGAGTTTAGAACAAAGACTACATCTCCCAGAATGCATTTCCAGGCGCATGCGCAATAGCTAATACGGACTGTACTATTTTCACTTGACGGGGGTGGGCATACACATACATGCGATAAAAACAATATAGTATACGGTGTCCACTGTATGTACAGTCTTTCTATAATCCTTGTTTATGCCCTGTTTGTCCAATAGAAGCGTAATTATCTCACGGTTACGTTACTGCACACCCCTGTTTTCACAATGAGCTGCTCCGGTGCCTTCGCAGTACCAGCAGACCCCGGGATCTACCATTAATTGTAGGGGTGGGTACGTTATGAGGTGATTTGCCCTCCCGGTACCTGGCGGTGTGGCTGTGCTAGTTGGCGGTATTTACCGGCGAGTGAATTACCTCCCACAACCCCCTACCGCCCGTGTCCGCTCTGCCTCCCCCCCCCCGCCGCTCTCTGTGGTAGGTGTCCAGCGAGTTTCCGGTGCGCGGTTTGCACTTCCGGTTTTTTGTGCGGGTGAGAGGCCTGGTGCAGCCGAGTGGGACCGAGCCTGAGCTGGAGTAGCGGTGCGGGGGAGGCTGGTCACACAGCCCGGGGCACGGACAGGAGGGAGCCGGACATAGGGACACGGTCTGTCCGTCCGGATAGTGACAAGGGACTGACTGCTGGTCCTGTTGTGTCTAGGGCTCCTGTGAGGAGGAGGAGGGAGCTGGTTCTCCTGTCTGATAAAGGGGCTCACTGACTGCAGCTCTGTGTAGGGATAGAGAAGAGGACTCTTGTGTTATTATTATTATAGGTACAGAGAGCTGTATGGGCTACTCTAATAATGAGGAGATATCCATAGTCCTGAGGGTGTGAGTAGGAGGGGGATTGGGGGCTGTAGAAGGTTTTGGTTATCTGTATGAGTTTATATAGAGGAGGGATAGTGAAACAGTAAGGGGTGAATGAACTGAAATGCGTTGCTGTTGTGGATAGCCTGGGGAGAGTCTCCAGTGGAAACCCAGATACTTTTGTGTTTAGGGGGGTGATTAGATATCCCAGTAGAGTAGGGGACCACATTTGAGGCCCATTAGGTGTTTGGGGGGGGCCATAGATTTTAGCAAATCACACTAAAATGCCATTATAGAGAGACTGTGAATTGTGATAGAGGTAAAAAGCGAGAGATTAAAGAGTCAGAGAAATTGGTGGGAAGACCGGTAAGGTGTTTAGAAAAGTGATCACTCTAGAAGACCTAGGCCTGAGATACAGAGGGGGAGTCCGGATCATGTGTGAACTGTGAGCTCGTTCTTGGGCCCCCCTTTACGGCTGTCTGATGGCAGCAGACCAAGACAAGCTGGACGGACTGACACTTCCGGGCCGCAGAGCCAAAGCCGGTGAGATGGCATGAAATATAAATGTTTGATTTCAGTAAACTTTGCAGGAGGTTGGATATCTCTGGCATCTCTAGAGCAGCGGTTCTCAACCTTTCTAGTGCCACGACCCTTTGATAAAATGTCCCAATTTGTGGCAACCCCTAACAGTAAAATTATTTTTGTTGCTTCTTCGTCGCAGTAATTACTGAATTACTCCGTTATAAAGAAATCCTTACTGTTCTGAGGCCGGAAGCCTGGCACCAGCGCAGATATCTTGTCTGAGCGCCTGCATTGTCAGTCCCGGTCTCCCGGACAATTACAAGTTTTACGGATTAAAATAGACAAAAAAACAATTTTCTGATGGTTTTAGGTGATCCCTGGCAAATCGTCATTCGACCCCCGAAGGGGTTGCGACCCACAGGTTGAGAACCACTGCTCTAGAGCATGTGGAAAAGAAAATTGAAACTGGAGTGGTTGTGGGAGTGTGCAGGATGAAGTTAGAAATTTAAATAAAGTTCCAGTAAGGACAGAAACAAGTAGTGATTGGATGCAGTAGAGTGGGTAAGAGAGCTTGGCTTGCTTAGTCAAATCATCTTGCGAACTGAGGAGTTTGTAAACAGCTGATTTGAGTTTTAATCCTCTGCGGTGCCATTTTATTTATTTTTTGATGGCGCTTGTTAAAACCAGGCTTAATTTAGAGGAAAGCGATCACTAAATGAAACTTAATACGAAACAGTCCCTGTGTTTAATTAATCAAATTAATAAGTATGGCAGTGAGGGGACATGTTCACTTTAATGTGCAGCTCAGTGCTAACATTAAAGGGATAGTAATACTTCATTTTAGCTTTATTTTATTTTGTAGACATTAAAAAAAAAACATTTAGAATGATACAAGTCTTATCTCTCAAACCTTTATGGTGTGAGAGATATTCACAAGCAAAGTTTCCCCTCCCGTCCCTTTTACCTAGTGTAAGCCATCTCCCTTCAGATGTGGAATCCAGTCCATAGACCAGACAGGTAACAGCAGGGGACAATCTTCTTCCTATGCGAACAATGAAAGCCCTGCCCCCCTTGACAAGTTTTTCCCTTCTCTTAATTGAAGATTGTCCCTCTCTGCAGTCTACTTGGGCATCTCCCTTCTGATCTGGCTGAGCAGTGTTACATCAGTAAAAGGGGTGTGAGGGGGATACTTTGTCATTGAATTACTCTTGAACTACAACTCTGACAGAATTGATGTAACACTCTCCAAAGTCCAAATCCTATGATGATTAATCGGAGCTGCTTTTATTATTAAACATTACTATCCCTTTAACTGAGTCTATGAAAAAATGTTCATTTGTTTCAGGATTCTGCTTTTCTTCTAGTGCAATCACCCTGTTATCTATAGCAGTGGTTCTCAACTCTGTTCTCTGGGACCCACTCTCAGGCCATGTTTGTAGGATTTCCTTGCTTAAATACAAGTGAGTTAATATGAGGCTGAGACATTAATTATCTTTACAGTAAACAAATGGATATATTTTAACCCATGGCCTTGTAGTTGGTCCCTGAGCATCATGCTGGGGATTGCTGTTAGAGCAGTTTTACTAGTGGGGCAGCATGCCTTGTACATTTAGATATAAAGAAAGGTATCCTGCAGTACACCATATATAGAGATCTCCAGTACTGTAATATTTTAGGCAAATGACTGGGGAATCTGTGCTTAGGATCTTGTGGTAGATATAGGCATATCCCAGGCTGTTGAAGTACCTGTCTTCATGGATGCTATGTCTCTTACTCCTTGTGCCTCCCTAACATGGTAATAAGTCTCTCTCTTCTTTCCAGGCATGCAAATGAAGAGCCCGGAGAAGAAGCGCCGCAAGTCAAACACTCAGGTATGGAGGACAGGGGGTTGGGAAGAATCACAGCGGAAAGTAAAGGGAGCACTGAATTCCTATAAGGTTGGGACCTTGTCTGTATCCTACCATCTTAGGCTCACTCGTTCACAAAAATTGTTTGTCCTAGTGTATATTCTCCTTTGGTGCACAATGTGTTGTGATATGAAGGGTCCCCAGTGTGTCATACATTTATCTGTGGTTCACTCTCATTTCCAGGGTTTCACCACAGTTGTCTCATAATGAAACATTGAGGCAGTTGTGTAAACTAAAGCTGAGCAATTCTGGTCTAAACTAATGACACCATAGGAGCCAATATGTCTCATTGATTTAAATTTCAGTTTGATCTCGCTAAATACTACGTCTTTGTTGCATTACTAATTTCTTCATTACACACACACGCACACACCATTCACAGGGTTAAAGGGATAGTAATACTTAAGTATTACTAATCCCTATATTAAAGTCCTGTTAAAAAAAAACGTATTGCCCCCAGTGTCATCTCTCAAACCTTTATGGTTTGAGAGATAATTGCTCCTAAAGTTGCCCTCTCCCTCCCCCTTGTCAGCGTTCTAGCTGACTGCAGGGAAACCTGTCGTGCGACTTTCAGGCGGCTCTCCAGCACAGCAGCGATCGTGTTAATAAAAAAAAAAAACTTTCACTGAAATCGTCTTCTAAGTGTGCTTGGTTTGTGCTTGGTTTGCAAGCACACGTAGAAGACCTTTTCAGTGAGAAGAGCCGCCTGATGATTTATGACCGGATTTCCCTTCAGTCAGCTACAACGCTGACTTCGGGGAAGGGGGAGGGAGAGGGCAACTTTAGGAGCAATTATCTCTCAAACCATAAAGGTTTGAGAGATGACACTGGGGGCAATACATTTTTTTTTAACAGGTCTTTAATATAGGGATTAGTAATACTTAAGTATTACTATCCCTTTAAATGTCCCACTTGAAACAGTGTTGTTTTTATCACTATGGTGGTATGCTGTATTGTACTCCCTTTCCCCAGGAATGAGTGTGTCTGTTTGTGTGGTGGGGTGGCTCTTCAGTATAGGTCTTAGTCCATTGATTGGAATAATCTTATGTGTTAAATGATTTTTACCACTAAATAGCCAGGACGTCATTGATAATATATTAAGTCTGGTGCCATGCTTGCAGCCCTGCTAAATGTACTCTTTCCCTACCATGGGGTTCAAGAGCATTCTCACTTCTTTGTTTCATATATACAGCACCCCCAGCTGGTAAACTTGGGCATTTAAGATACTGGACAGTGCGGCTGCACAAGCCTACATGTACACAGGGATCCCATGATTTCTTGGTATCTGCAGACTTCTTCAAATGACTTCCTCTCTGTGGACTTCATCAGTCTGATTAACTGGAGATGCTGGCAGAGTTCTGATTGGGTACTTTGAAACCCAGCAACCCACCGGCCCTCCATGGATTAGTGTATTATCACTTTTTGGGCCTCAGGGGTGGGTGGGGTTAGGGGCTGCAGACGAGAGTCCATGTAAGATCACCAGAGACTTGGGTATAAAGGCAGAGGTTGTATGGCAAGTGTGGGTTTTTTTTTTTCTTAGTTTTTTTTTTTTTTTTTTTTTTTTTTTTTTTTTTATACAGCTTGTGCCATGTATAGGAGCAATGGGTCGATATAGTCCTGGGTCATGCTTCAATGTACCAAAAAGCTCTTTCCCAACTAACCACCAGTAACTTAACTGATAATGGCCCTCTTTGAACCCAAACAATGATCACAGTCATATATGGTGCAGTAGTTTTATGTATGAATTGCTCAGCTTTTGTTTTTTAGTAAATGTTCATGACAACTCAGAATAGTTGGCATTCGCTTCCTGCTTCTATACACGTTATTAAATATTTCATTTGTGTCCTCTTTGCTAGGTGACTTTCAGCTGTTTCTTTTTAACTGTTTTTATTGGATCATTGTTAACCTGATTACATTGCATGATATTTATCACTTTGTCTCTTGTCTAGAATGACACAGGTTTGTTTTTCTTTCCCAGGGTCCTGCTTACTCCCATCTCTCAGAATTTGCCCCACCACCCACCCCAATGGTTGATCATCTAGTGGCCTCCAACCCATTTGAGGATGACTTTGGGGCACCCAAGGTTAGCGCCACCTCTTCTCCCTTCATAAACAACCCAGTGCCATTTGGGAACTTCCGTATGCAAGGGGGCATGCCACACCAGGTGCCTCCAGGCTATCCTGGGGGTCCCCAGCCAATGAGAAGACAGCCACCACCATTCCCTCCCAATCAGATGGGCCCTGGCTTTGGCATGTCTCAGAACCCGAATTATGGGCCACCTGGAAGTATGAACTTTTCCAACCAGCCTTTCAACCAAGGCATGGGTCAGAGTTTTAGCCCTCCTGCTGGGCAGATGATGCAGGGACCAGTTGGAGGATTTGGGCCAATGATGTCTCCGACCATGGGACAGCCCCCTCGAGGGGATATGGGACCCGGCCCTGTCTTAAACTCTCCTGGTGGCCCTCCATTCTCTCAAAGATTTGGTTCTCCAGGTCATCCCTTTGGACAGCCCACAATGCCGAGACCCAGCCTCCCTCCTAACTCCAGCCCATTTGCTGGAGCGGACCAAAGTTTCCCTCCGGGGGTTGAGGACCATGGTAAGAACCTTAATCCCCCCAGCAACTCATTTAGTCAAGAGCAGCATGTGGGGTCACCATCTGCTGTCAACGGGAACCAGCCAAATTTCACTCCAAACAATGCCACGCGGGGGAGCAGCAGCACTCCAGAGGTCAACAGCATCCCTCCTCCCAGCAAACCAACAGGCAACTCTGGGCATCAGCCACCCCCAGGACTAGTGTATCCTTGTGGAGCCTGTCGGAATGAGGTAAACGATGACCAGGATGCCATTTTGTGTGAGGCCTCTTGTCAGAAGTGGTTTCACCGGGAGTGCACAGGAATGACAGAAAGTGCCTACAGCCTGCTTACCAGGGAAACGTCGGCTGTGTGGGCTTGTGACTACTGCCTGAAAACAAAGGACATCCAGTCTGTCTATATCCGCGAAGCTATGGGACAGCTAGTGGCTGCCAATGATGGATGAGCATGAGGAACAGCGACGTGGTTACTTGGAGGTTTAACAACAGCTTTCTTCACAACTTAGGGGACTAGTGGTAAAGTTCTCAGAGGCTTTACTGGCACGGTCCCTATGAACACATGGATACGTTTTGGACCTCTCCCATATATCTGAACGAGGAATTGGTACTAGTGTTGAATGACGATCCTCCCCTCTGCAAGGGGGCTGTCTTCTTGATAAGCTGGTCTCCTTTAGCGCTTTGAATATGTAAGGGTTGTACAACACAATGGTAGGCAATGTGCTGCACATCCCTCAAATCCTCAGAGTTAATCGGGCTGCTTGTAGAGCTTTGGGAACATAGACTTGTTTCATATTTACGGAAAAAGGTGTTACATTTTGAACATTTAAAACATCTGTTTTTTGTACAGAACAAAAGAAAATGTACTTCACTTCTATGTATTTTTGATAACGTGTAATGAGTTCTCGTCTGCTTTTCAGAATGTGTTGGCCCTCGCTGTTTGATGGCTGATTGTATGACTGTCTTTGCTCCAGCCACTTGTACTCTCTAGTAATATTGCTTAATTCATTCTCTTTGTCATGGGATGCGGAATGTAGACCACAGTGTTCAGTGTACAGACGTGTCTTCTGGGCAGAGTTGGGTTTGTAATGTCTCTCTTCTAGAGATGGGGTATTAAGAATAGGTTTCACTTGAGCAGAACATGTCATCCATGTGACTTCTGCTAGTATCTGCCCCTACCCCCAGATTCACACGTGCGTAATCCAGTATATAGTCAGCTGACCTGTGCAAAGGTTCATCCTTGTTGTTTCACCAAATTGCACTTAACCCATTTACATGGTTTGATAAAACTGCTCTTTTCATAAAGGCTGGTTGCATTTCCACACAAAAAAATGCATTGTTTTTGCTTATTTTGTTTGGTTATCAATGTCTTAAAAGTTGAGCTTATTTATTCCTAGTTTTGGCTCCTGTCTTGTACAGTTGGGAGGAGGATGTATGACTGTGATAATCCTTTTTTTTTTGTATAGCCTTTCATTTTTAGAAATGAGGTAGAATCTGAGGAATGGCTCCTTGGACAAATCTGGTGGAATCTACAAACTGTCCAACCTCCAACCATGTCTTTTGTGACCTTTTTGTTTAGAAAGTAGATTTGGTCATATACGGGAAGCTAATGATGAGCAATTCTAGATGAAAATGCACCTGTGACCTATCTAGCCCACTGCAGTCAAGCTGGGTCCTACTACCTCTTCCACCACATAAATTAGTAAGGGATCTTCCTGCCCCAGATCTCTTGTTTACATGTACCACAGCAGGGTTGGATCGGTGTAAACTGGAAAGTAGTAATTAGTCCAATACATAACACTTCTCTTGTGGAAGTTTAATAAGTGGCTTTTATTTTGTTTTATAAAAAGATTTACATAGATTTTCCTTTATGATTTCAAGCTGGTAAATATAGGTTATTTTCAGTATTGGAACATATATGTAGAGTACATCTAATTTCTATTGTTTTTAGAGTCTGTTAAGATGATAAAAGTTGGCCTGGCTGAAGTATGATATAAGAATGGGAAAATTATTTGTAATGCAAAATATAAATAAATACCTGATTGTTTGAAGGGCATTTACCTAGGTAAATCCAAAATCTTAATTTAAGAGCCACTTATTCTTATGTATAGCTCCTCATTAAGAGAGGAAAGTTCTTACTATGAAAAACATGTGTAAGACTTTTCTGGACTTGTAAAACAAAGGGTACGTGCATCTCACAAAAACTCACTCAGGAGGACAAGCAGTCAGGACCTGCTGTTAACATCTACAGTTATGCTTGGCACAATGTTACATGCTAACAGTAAACAGATACAGATTTGCTTTGTAATCCTTTTTGAATGAAGCATTTTCCACGTGTTGGTACCCTAGTTTTACTCAGCAGGAAAGTATAAAAAGTTTTAACCGCACTCTTGTGTAAAGGAAATGCTTTTCAATTCACACTCTCGTAGAATAACTTTATTTGGGGTGCACTTCCTCTACCTGTCTGTTTCTAAAGCGGGTATCCAAAGTAGAAACAAGAAAAAGCGAGACACTCACCTGTAGCTGGAACTCTCCAAAGTTGTTCAACTTGCTGCAAAGTATGAAATCGTTTTCGCAAGGCAGACATTTTTAGGCGATAATGTGAAAATTTCGTGTAGCAAATTTCATCTCCTTCCTCAGTGCAGCCACCTATACAGAATTTGATCTCCAAAACATTCGCATTATGGCCTAAAAATGTCTGAATTGAGAAGACTATTTCATGCTTTGCTGTGAGCTGAATAAACAAGTTTGGTGTCAACAGGAAAATTCCTAGGACTAGGTTCACACAGTGGCTTGGCAGTGCTATAGTGAATGTCACTGGTGCAAATATACTTCACACAGAGGTGTGACTGATGCATGGAGATGTGGGCATGGTCTCATGATTGGCAGATGCTCACATTGGTCTCTGAATTGGGTTGTTGCAGTTGGCAGTAACTCTACAATAGCTTGAGTGAATGATCTGTACAAAGGCCCCACAGGCTGCATGTGGATCATCTCTATGAATTTTCACTGCTTTCTGATGTAACCTCAGTAAACTGCATTTGGACTCTGACACATGAAATAATAATTGCCATAAGCTGTTCCAATATTGGGGCATTCAGTGACTGTACACTTACATCATTGTGTGAACTCAGACTTCTAATAAATCTGTATGTGCTGACGCTTGCACCACAGGTCCCTAAAACAGTGAAATCTTCCACATTTCTCTTGTGTGTTCAGGGGTGGGGTGTAAATCCTGTAGCCTACAATCCAGATGACCTAACAATTCTAAAGATGGCCCCTTAAATTATTGGTATAATAATTTAAAAAAAGGAATTTTTCTTGTTTTTTGTCCTCCCTGGTTTATTCCCATGGTACGTTGCCTATTGATGGTTTGCATTCTACCTCAATCTGCACCCATGCAAGCCATGGTAATTACTCCCTGTGAGGTATAAATAAAGATGTTAGTTTGGGCCTTTTGTATTGGGAATGTGAGCGACTTGCTTATCTGCTTCTCCTGACCCTAATATCGGAATATCATTACTAAAGGGGTAACTCTTCGGTCATGCAGACATTCAAATCCCAATGTCTGTGTAAATATGTGTGGAAGGGGCTGAAACTGCTCATTACCCTAACTATCTCCAGTGCAATTCACTACAACTGAGTGCTTGCCATGTGTGGAAAGATTACTGGCACTTGGCCTTAAAGGTATAGTAATACTTAAACCCTACAACATATTTTTTATAATTTATCCTCCTGAGTAAAACAAAGGCACTCCCATTGCTGAAAGGTGTTTTTATTCAAAAGTTAATACAGCTCAAACTTGAGGGTTTTTTTTTTTTTTTTTTGGGACTGTATCACAGTGGCCTGAAATTGGACAGTGGCGCTGTTGCTACATCATCCTATGGAGATTTACAGTCAATTGACCAAAGCTGTCCATAGGCTGGTGTATCAGCAGCTCCACACTACAATTTCAGGCCACTGTGATACTACACCTAAAACATTAAAGTATGATCTTAATAACTTTTGCATAAAATGATATATATCCTCTCCTTTGTGATGCTGTTGATCTCTGACATTAAGTGCAGGGGTAGTCCTTTGCACAACCTCCAGCTGATGGGTACCACTACATCCCCAAAAGCTGGTTGGGTGGGGATTGTGGTCTCCTGCTGGGGTCCAACAATTGACTTCACCTGCTCTAGGGGGTTAAGGCCTCACAGCTATAATAGATGATGGGAGTTGTAGACCCCACCAGCTGCAAATAAAAACAAAACAAAAAAAAACAAAAAACTTGTGTCCCCTCGGTCTAATAGTATTCTGTACTGCAGTGATACAAAGGGATCTTCCTTTTGTGCATTAAATACAGAGGGGTGTTTTTGCCAGGTTATTAGATTGTTGTACCTGCTAGCTTCAAACAGGCTTAATGTGCATTTCTAACCATCTCAAATGCCAGAGGGTTGTGCATAGCTTTGCCTGTACATCTCTGCTATTCAAAGTGTTGGAGGGTTGAAGCCACTGACATTCAGTGGATTGTGTTACACCAGTGTATAACATGTCCTGCATTTATATTATTGCTGTTTGTGCAACTGTTGATGCGTTTTATGCTGTCTGCAAAGACAAGTAGATTGTCACCACCAGTAAGAATTGTGATTATATTTTGTTTACTGTCCATCTCAATATAAAGCTATGTGAAATCAAAGTGGTCAGAGTGGTTCCTCATCTACAAAACTTTCTGTGCTATAACCAACTGATCTCTAGGTTCATTCTTGGGAAAGGGACGCTATGTCCAAGTCTGTTAAATATGAACTCCAAATGTGCTCAATAAAAGAGCTGCTTACATTTTCACTCAGCTAGGTTCCAGGGTGTACATACGTTTCCCCCGGAATAGCAATGGAAGGAAATAATTTTATGGTAATCTTAATGTGAGGTAGAACACAGTACTAATTTAAATGTCTGACCATTTCTTAAATGGGGCTTATGGCAAAAAGGGAGACCATTGTGGGTAATCTGGGAGATAGAGAACAGATAACATTTCAACTGATGTCATTCAGAATGACTGAAGACTCAATATATTCCTGGGAAAAACACTTTCTAAATGAATCCTAACTAAATGGGACTTTTATTCCCCTTGGCTGCTAGAGACATGCAAAATGGATTTCATCATTAAAATCTCCTTTCCCTGCAATAGATGCTTCTATGTGACCCCTTTTTGAAGATTTATACCAGAATTGCCCCCTTTCTTCTTAAAGGAGTCCACGTTTGGCCCTCCTGGGATTGGGGAGTGCCACTCCCATTGCTTCCTACCAGTCAATGGGTGGAGTTAGAGGGCCTTATTCGGCAAGCTAAAGAGGTGCAACTTGGGGCAGAGCAGCAACATCAGAGGGTGGGGAAATGAAACATTTCCAGTTATTTAAATGGGGTCTTTAACTCTGAATGCGAGAGAGTCCTCTATTAGATTGCTTCTCAAGGCTTTGGAGATGTCTAAAATTTTGTGTTAAATGTCCCAGTTTAATGAATGGGGGTTTACATTCTCCCCCCAGGTATGTGATGCAAATGGTTTGCCTCATAACTGCACTTGATTAGGCTTCTGTATTGGGTCCATATTCTTTAAAAGCTGCAGAGTCACAAAGCACCTAATCTCTTCCTACATCAGCCTCACTGTGTGGGGGAAGGCAAGGAACCTGTCAAAAAGTGTTTAAAGGGATAGTCATGTCCTTTAATAACTTTATGTGGTATTGCGGATTTAAAAAAAAAAAAAAAAAAAAAAAAGTGCAGAAAATCCCATGTATCAAATCTTTATGGTTTGAGAGATATTTGCATGTAAAGACCCCCTCCCTTTCTCCTGATGTCAGGTGTAAAACTTGACAGCAGGAGATTCGAGTTGGCTGACTTGAGGAGGCTCTCCAGCAGAGCCGAAATTACGTTATTTAAAAAGAACTACTTCATTGGAACGGTCTACAAAGTGTGCCTAGTTTGCAAGCACACTTTGTAGGCTGTTCTAATGAAGTATTTCTTTATAGATACCTGTATTTCGGCTCTGCTGAAGAGCCGTCGGCCAGTCCCAGGACCAGGATATTATGCTGGTCAGCACAGCTCTGACTTAAGGGGAGGGAGGGGGGAACTTTAGATGCAAATATCTATCAAACCATAAAGGTCTGAGAAATGGGATTTTCTGAACATATATATATATATTTTTTTAAATCTACAATACCAGATAAAGTTATTATAGGACATTAGTATCCCTTTAATACAGATAATCTTTATGATTACTACACAGGTGTGTACTTTGCCCTTTGATTTCTATTTTTATTTAGTAACACAATTATATATTTTAATGTTGTACTTTCCTTATGAGAGTGAGACATATTTTTTAAAATCACGTTTTATGTAAGTGCCCATTTACGTGTAAAGATGTAGTGGATTTGCAGTAATGCATTGGTAACACTTGGGTAAGAAAGGAAATGCATTCATTAACGATATCATTTTCATTCTCTGGGTTGAACTTGACGGACTTGCGTTTTTTTTTTTTTTTTTTTAACCTAGCTTACTATGTTACACTGTAGTGTTTATCTTCTTGAGTAAAACAAGAATACTCCCACTGCTGAGGGGTGTTTTATTCAATCATTACTGCACTCAAACTGGAATTGTTTTAGGTGCAGTGTCTCACTGGTCTAAAACTTTGGTGTGGTGTTTCTACGTCACCTAAATGACCATAAATCTCCTAGGATTGTGCATCAACAACACTACTGTAAATTCCATGCCATTTGAGATACTGCACCGGAAAAAAAGCAAGTTTTGAGCTGAATAACTTTTGAATAAATGACTTCTCAGCAGTGGCAGTTCCCTTATTTTACTTAGGAGTATAAAACCTAGAATGTTTTTTTTTTTTTTTAATTCACCTATAAAGTGTTACTATCCCTTTAAGACTTCACCTGAGAGATGTGGTAAGTGGCAGAGAAACATACAACTTGAGGGCAGATAAGTACCATTCAGTCCATCTAGTCTTCCCATTTTTCCTACTGTAAAAACCTCTGACCTTATTTGGTCCTTGGTCTTTTGTTCAGGATAGCCTTAGGCCTGTCCCATGCGTGCTTCTACTCCCTCACTATATTAACCTCTACCACTTCTGCTGGTGGACTGTTCTATGTCTCTACCACCCTCTCGGTGCTATAAATATTTCTTACATTACATCTGAACATCAGTTCCACTAGTTTTAGACCAGGGCTAACAAAGTCCAGTCCGCAGGGGCAGACAATAGACCAGGATGTAAGGATTTCCCTGATTACACACAGGTGAGTTACTCAGTGGATCATTCATTGTGACTGACTCACCTGTGTGTAATCAGGGAAATCCTTACATCCTGCACTGTTGTCTGCCCCTGCGGACTGGACTAGGACAGCCTTGTTTTAGACTGGTCTCTTGTCCTAACAGGTGTGTGTGTGAGACAAAAAAGAGAACTGTTGTTCAGTAGCACTGGACCTTTGGCTTGGTACTTCATTACCCCTTCAAAAGGTTTGGTATCATTTGGCACTTCAGATGTTGACTGGGAATGATGGGAGTTCAAGCTCCTTCCAGCTGGTGTGCTAGACGTCGCCTGCTCCTTTTCTACAACAGTGGTGTACAAAGGTAAGAATGTCAGGATGGTAAAACAGGGCTGGGATGACGCCAACTGTAATACTATTAAGGCCTGACACAAACATTGCACCATGGGGGTGACAAACATATGCACACTGGATTGATTTAAAGGGAGCTTGTGTGGTACAGACCTCACTGGTACTTGGGCAGTTATTAGCCTCATTGATAGCAATTTGGAAGTAAAAGAATATTTATTTAAACATTACCATGTTTACGGTTTGTTACTGAATTGTTTTAGCTCTTAGTACATCAGCCGCAGTAGTCCTTTCACTGCCATTGGACTATGGAAACCTGTTGAGCTATGATTTTCAGAGAAAAAAAATAAATAAAAATGAAAACCTATATATAGCAGATCTGTAAATGCTACATACTGTAGATTGGCCCCAGTATTGACCCTTGTAGGTGGCAGAGGGTTCGCCAATGCATGTTTCACCTCCAAACGGGTAAGAGCATGCATATAGATTAGTATTCTGTTTTCTGAAGTTGTAGGTAATGACTGTTCTATGCTGCTCAAGGCGGGTAGATATATTTAGTTTTGGCCAGTGTCCAGTTCAGGCCTGGCCTGGCCAGAGGTCTGATTAGTATGCAGAGAGCTATCTGCCCTGCATTCAGCCAGCTTGGGGCCTCCTCACTGTGAAACACAGCCAATGTTTGTACACTGTAACAGCATAGTCTGGGGGAAGGCATGGGTTACTGTATTCTGTATGGCTCAGGGCATTGGAGATTTACAGAGCTAACCCCTTCCCATTTCTGGTTTAGATCTTGGTGTGAAGTAGGCAACCCTCAGCTAATTTTGTAGCTGACCAGATGTTGAGGGGCTAACGATCAGGTTCTCCCCCAAACAACTGTTTTGAGGGATGATGGAAGTTGTAGTCCTCAAAGTTTGACTAAAATTGTAGTCCTACAGATGTCCTTGCCTTGTCCATGTCATTGATTTTTGAGGTTTGTTTAATGCAGTGATTCTCAGCTCCAGTCCTCGAGGCACACCAACAGGTCATGTTTTCAAGATATCCCTAATTAATCACAGGTGAATCAATCACAATGACCGAGCCACTAATTACTCACCTGTGATTAAGCAGGAACAACCTGAAAACCTGCACTGTTGGTGTGCCCTGAGGACTAACGTTGAGAAACACTGGTTTAATTCCTCACTTGTTTAAGACGTTATGGTGGTAGACCACTGTAAGCTCTCAATAGCAGGGCAAGCTGATCCTTCTGTTCTCCACATTTGATTTGTACTATCTAATATCACTCTATGTCCATTCCCTATTGTACAGGGCTGCAGGATAATTTGGTGCAATATGATAAAGAATAATAATAATAAAGTCCATGATCCCCCTATTTCTATCAAGTTCTGTTATTGCAGACAGTGGTCATTTTCCCATAACTTTGTCTGACCAGACCCTATAGCATAAACCCTGTCCATCACAGCAAAAAATAAATAAATAAAATGGATGGAGACTATTTAAGGATGATGGCAGTTGTAACACAAGAATAGCTATAATGCTGCCCCTGCAAGTTTCCTATTTTGAATAATGCAAAATGTAGGCCTAGCCCTGGGCTGTTGCCTCATTGCCCTTTCCCTGCCCCTCTGTTGCCCTGTGTCTCTCCTCTCTGGGATACTGTTCACTCCTCTCTCACCTCTTTCCCTCTCTCCTATCCCGTCCCTTTTACTACCCCCTTCCTTTGCTTACTACCCATTCTATACATTACCCCTCCCTCCCGGCTGTCCTCACACCTGTTCCTGTCACTTCCCCTCCAGCAGCTGCAGGGTTAAGGAGGCACCTGTCAGTCATCTTTCCCGCCCCCTCCTCTAGTCCACGGCGTTCAATGCTGCAATCTCATTGGCGCGCAGTAGCGGAGGTGCAAGCTGATTGGTGGGAATGTGGTCACGTGTAGCACACTGGGTCTGAGGCGTGGGGAAGTTGGGGAAAGTGTCAGGAGAGAAGCCGAGGGAGTCACCGACCAACCGGGACCCGAGAGAGGCGACTTCTCCTCCTCACACAGGTACCGTGCACCCATAGGGACCCGAACCCCAGGAAGGGTCAATGCTAAAACGTGGGCTACGCGTAGGTCACTTACTAATACATGTCCACCACAATAGCATGGGAACTAGATCACCTATTAACCCCCTGAGTGCCAGAAAAGTACCTACCGCATTGCAGCGCAATAGGTTGGATACCTTTGCGTCACTCTGTTAATAGGCAACTGATTAATAACTTTATCTCGCCTCATTATACTGGTCAGTAACCCTATCACCCCTCAGTATTCAGGTAAATGACCAATCGCGTTTACACCCATTAGTTTCCAAATAATGAGTAAATAACACCCATCAGTATCCAGACTGATAATAACACTATATCACCCATCAGTATCCAGACTGGTTATAACTATACCATCCCTCAGTATCCAGACTGATAATAACTATATCGCCCATCAGTATCCAGACTGATTATATCTATATCATCCCTCAGTATCCAGACTGATAATAACTATATCGCCCATCAGTAGTCTGATAACTTAGAAATTACATTGCGACACGTCAGTAATCAGGGAACTGGTGTATGACATTACTCCCCATTAATTTCCAGGGGACTGCTCAATAACATTGTCTCCCATTACTATCCAAGGAAGTGTACAATAACCTCAATATTCAGGGAACTAATCAATAACATTGTTACCCCTCAATATCCTATAACTGATCAATCACATTGTCCCCCATCAGTAACCAGGGGACTGTTCAATAACATTGTCACTCATCAATATCCTGGTAGCTAATCTACAGCACTATCTCCTGATCATTAAAGCTATCGCCCATTAAAGTCTAAAGAACGTAGCAATAACACTGCCACTTATCAATAATTCTGGTGACTGATTAATAACATTGGCACCTATGAATATGCAAATAATAGGTAATAGACTCACTCACTGATTATTACCGTTACTTTTCATTAATTAGATCAGTGACTAGTGCCAGGGCAGTAGAGACTTAAGACCCTAAATTGGCTGGTAGGGGATGATGGGACTTGTAGTCCCCGAAAGACTGACTACACTTGAAACCTACATGCTTATGATAGTACTAGCTCCCTGACTTGTCTAACCCTTTGAGGGCCAGAGAGAACAAAACTTCCCATTGATTTAAATTGGGCTTTTAACACATGTGAATGCTAGGTAGTTCTTGAGTGCGTTGCAGACCAGTGTTGTGAAGAAATATGTAGCATACACTGGGTTAAATTTACCATTTTTATATGTTCCCCATGGAGTAGTTGATTTGCCCCAGAATTGCTGCACTTAATATTTATGCATTTGATCCAAGTCACAACATGGCCTTGCTCAGAATCATGCACATATCGCTGTAAAATCACAAAGAAGTCTCTGTCAGAGAACTCATCAGTATATAGCTAAGTGCAGGCTTTGCACACTGAGGCCCCCCAGCTGTTCTAGATTATAATTCTCGATAGATGTCTGGGGGTGATGGGATTTGTAGTCCTGAACTGCTGGAAGGCCTCATGTTGCCCACCCATGGCTTACTGAGTGCACATGGAAATATCTGGCATCTGTGACCCTAGGTACCAGTTGAGGGTGGGACCCAGTGAATTACAAGCTCACTCGGTTATTGCTAAAATATATTTACTGTGTCTGAGGACAGGGTGACACGTGGCACCTACAACTGTCAGTTTGGGTGGCCTGTAGATTACTTTTAGTTGGTAACAGATAGGGGCTTGCCCTGTTAGCTTGTACATGCCTCAGGGTAACTGAATTAACACAAGAGCTTGGCTCAGTACTTTCACACACAGGTGGGGCTACACAAACAGAGAAAAACAGGTGCAAATCAGCTCCACTACAGGTGAGATTTGGAAAATGACTTGTGAATGAAATGGGGCTTTGATCCCCTTGATGCTAAGCAACGTGCTAAAGGACGCCCTAGTATTCAAGATGGATCTTATTCACAAGGTAAAGAAGTGCGCTTATTCAGAGAACCATCTGCACTTTCTGATTTAAGTGAAAATTCCTTTTGATTGTTTAAACCCTTGAATTCTGGAGAGGTATTGCTGTATCACTCCACAATGTGCTGGGACCTCTCTAGCACTCAATAAGTTAAAAACTCCATCAAAGTCAATGGGAATCCCCTACGTAAGGCCATAGGAGTTCAAATTCCCATTTAAATCAATGGATATTATTAATTGCTGTCTGTGCTACAGTTATATGTCTCAGAATTTCTCCATCTTTAACCCTTTGAGTGCCAGAGGGGTACGGAATGCATTGCAATTTGGCTATATGTGGGTTTCAGTATTCATTTTTTTCCCCTCTAGGCTCTACTGACATGCAGTACATAAATACAAATATCATTTATCTTGGGTGTAACGAGCGGTATAATGAATAAATATGTCATTATTCTTAGATTTCTCAGACAAATTAAACAAGATGAACCATAAATTCATAACATGAGACACTCAGACACATTTTGTTTCTCCACGTAGAAAGAGTGGCTTCAACAATACACCAGACTTCCATATCAGCAAGTTACAGATTCACTGAGCTAATCAGGTTTACACCACTTTATGTCCCTGAATACGGTTCTTAACTTGAAGTAAAACTGTTCCTTTAAGTGAACTTTCCATTTCCTCCCCAATACACATCTGGCATCATCCCTCTGCTCATTGTGCAGTAAGATCTGATTAGCTGCTATGGTGGAAGTTGGGCTCCATCAGACGTCATTGTATCCGGAGGCCTGTCACTGTTCCTTATCTCCCCCAGTCTGTCTCTAGGAGAGGACAGAGAGACACACAGTGTGGCCTAAAGTAAAACTTTCCTTTTTTGGACTTCTTCTGGTGAGATGAGCGGGGCATGGCAAGTCTGTGCATATTTCACATACAAGGAGTTGGTTCTTTGGGGCATTTCTGGGGGAAACCAGCTGCACAGTATTAATAAAATTGATCCTTTTTATACTACAGTGATCTCAAGCATATTGCTTCACAATGCATTGAAGGCTTCTTTAGCATCCAGAGGATTAAAAGCCACATTTAACCCTTTGCATGTCAGAGCGGAGTGCAATGCATTGGTTTGCAAAACGTTGCGCACACTCCTGGCACTCAGAGGCTTAAAGGGATAGTAATGTTTCATAATAAAAGCAGCTCTAATTAATCATCATAGTATTTGGACTTTGGAGAGTGTTATTTCAGTTCTATCAGAGTCGTAGTTCAAGAGTAATTGAATGACAAAGTATCCCCCTCCCGCCCCTTTTACTGATGTAACACTGCTCAGCCAGATCAGAAGGGAGGTGCCCAGGTAGACTGCAGAGAGGGACAATCTTCAATTAAGATAAGGGAAAAACCTGAAAAACTTGTCAAGGGGGGCAGGGCTTTCATTGTTCTCACAGGAAGAAGATTGTCCCCTTCTGTTATCTGTCTGGTCTATGGACTGCATTCCACATCTGAGAAGAGATGGCTTACACTAGGTAAAAGGGGCGGGAGGGGAAACTTTGCTTGTGAATATCTCTTAAACCATAAAGGTTTGAGAGATAAGACTTATATCGTTCTTCATGTTTTTTTAATGCCTGCAAAATAAAATAAAGATAAAACGAAGTATTACTATCCTTTTAAATCAGTGGGAACTGTTATTTTTTTTCATGTGGTGCAGTTGGCTTGTTCCAGAATTGCACTACTTCTGTGTCTATACATAGGGCCCTTTGTTACTTAGTAGGATTATTTATTTTTGTGACGGTGTAGAGAGGTGCATCATGTTGCTACTTGCACTTCCTGAGTGACAGCTATAGTATTGACAAGCCCGGATTTACATCTCAGGAGCCTGTAGGCACGGAAAGGTTCAGTTCGTTATAAAAAAATATATCCTATGTAATAATTTGCTAGGATGTTTGTCGTGATGCAGTCATGCGCGGCAGAGACTGCGTGTGTTCGGGCATTCTCTACTGCGCATGATTTCGTTGAGTGAGTGAGGCAACGCAATACTGCATCTCATGGAGCAGCGAGGTAGTGGCCTCTTAACACTTTGAGTGACTAGCCCACTTTTTCCTCCGTACAGCTTCTGGGATCTTGCTCTCTGCTGGGCTCTCCCCCTGGACTGGCTACGATTATTTTCCTGGTCCTTTTTGGGTAGTCCGGGGGTCACTCTGATAGAGAGCCTGTCCATTGCACCTGGATCTGGTGTTTTGAAGTGTGGGGGTTGATTGGGGGGTTGGGTGATCTCTAGAATTGTTTTATGTATGAGCCATTGTTAATAGGTGGAGGATGACTTGGATGGTGAGCGGTGGGTTCATGGTGCACCCGTCGGGCCCTTTGGGGCTGGGCGGAGGTACCGGGCTTCCTCTCTCTTATCATTCAGTTCTACTGGGGCTGCTGTGGGATGTTTTACTTATTTAGTGAGATTGTTTTTGCTGCTTATCTCACTCCATCTTGCCTTTTCTGTTTACTGAGTGATTGCCCCTTAAGATGCTGTTTATGTATCCTATGCATAGCCTTTTAACATTGCATGTAACTTTCCTTTGCTTTCTTGTTACATGGCCGTTCAGTGTGGTTGTTCTTGCTAATACTGTGGGCTCTCATTCTCTTCTCTACAGGTTCTGGGATTCTCTTTTTGTCTGGCTCCCCCTCTGGATCAGCTACTGATTTGTTCTGGGTCCTTTCCAGGTTGTCTGGGGGTCGGCCGGATAGAGAATCTCTCTGCTGTGCCACAGCCTGGGGGTCTGGGATATGGGGGACGGTACTGGGTATTTTCAATCTATGGGTTCCTCTTAATGATTGGTTGGAGGGGTGCGAAGCTGTGGCAGAGATCTGTTCTGTTGCTTGTTTTGGCACAGGGCTCCCTAGTTCGTTCCTACGTCACTATTATTATTTTCATTGCATTGCTCATTCCGGATGTAGTCCACAGGTACATAAGAATTTCAGTTCTATAGTATGTTATCGGGTCCATTATGGACTCTGTTTTTTGTGTTAATGTTGTCTGTGTTCTTTGTTTTGTCGGTGCGTGCCTCTGGGTGGTCCAATTTGTGGTCCTCCCACCCCATTCTTCTTCTTCTTTCTCGACCTAGCGTCTCCTCGCTGGGAGGGATGTTGCCTTCTCTACTCATGCTCCTCCTCCTTGTTTCTCTGGCACTGGTTACCGCCATAGCGGACTCTTGTCAAACTAGATCCACTCCTCATTCTCATTGCTTCACCTCCTGGAATGTTGGGGGCATACATACTCCTATCAAGCATAAACAAATTTTAGGTCATTTACACCGTTTACATAGTGAAGTTGCACTACTGCAGGAAGCTCATCTCACTGATGAGGAACATGCTAAACTACAACGGGAATGGGTAGGGCATTGTGTTTCTGCCTCCTATTCAAGCAAAAAGAGAGGCTTGGCCATTCTTATTCATAAATCCCTTGCTTTTGTACCATTACAGACTATTCGTGATCCAGAGGGGCGTTTCCTACTGGTGCGCTGTGAAACTGACCAAAAACCTTTTGTAATGTGTATGCCCCCAACGATCCTACTTACTCTTTTTTCGCATCTCTCCTTCCGCACACTCCCGGCAATATTTTGCTAGGTGGGGATTTTAACATCATTCTTAATCAGCGATTTGATAGAGGCGCCCAACCATCTCCAATGTCTCTTCCATAAAGGGATAGTAATACTTCAAAATGACTATCTCTTATAGTGAAGCCCTTTAAACACTGAATTAAATGGCACCAGCGGTATCTCTCAGACCTTTATGGTTAGTGAGATAGCCGCTTTTAAATATTGCTCTCCCCTGACGTCATTGTTCTTGCTGCAGCAGGGAAATCCGGTCCGGGGATCGGCGGAGGCTCTTCAGCAGAGCCAAGATCTCGTTATGGAAGACAAGATCCTTCACTAAAACGGTCTTGGTTACCAAGCACACGTAGAAGACCGTTTTAGTGAAGGATCGTTTCGTCTATAAAGAGATCTGGCTGTGCTGAAGAGCCTCCGCTTGATTCAATGAACAGAGTGTTACATCAGTAAAAGGTGCAGGAGGGGGATACTTTATCATTCAATTACCCTTGAACTACAACTCTGACAGAATTGAAATAACACTCTCCATTATCCAAATACTATGTTGATTAATTGGAGCTGCTTTTATTGTGAAACAGTCCTATCCCTTTAAGGGGCATTATGATATAAAGTAGGGCTTTTTCAGCTGAGTTAAACAGGGTTCCTCCCACGTCTTGGTGATAAATACAGAATTTTACTGCAGGTAAGAACTATTTGACTCATCCTATTCTGCCCATTTTCCTGCTGTAAAAACCTCAAACTTTATTTGGTCCTTGTCTTGTTTTATGTTCAGGACAGCCTTATGTCTGTGCCATGCCTGCTTATATACCCTCACTGTATTATCATTTTAGTAGCCCTTCTCTGAATTATTTCATAATATCTATATCCTTTTGTAAATGGGGTCTCCAGTACTACACAATATACTTATTTCAAAATATTTGCAGTTCCATTTTTTGAGAGTGCATTATTTTTGTGTCCATTTCATCTTATGTGTCGCTGTTGCTATTGCTGTCAGTGACGCAAGCTCACCTTAGACTGCACTAGCAACGAAACCACTATAAAATTTAAAAAACGTACAAAAATAAAATTACAAAAATGCTGCTTGCACTGTAATAGCTTTTAAATGTAGCATTTCCCTGCATTGGGAGTTCTGCTATTTAATTCAGCAGTATAGGTGCTATATAATATATGTATATCTGTATATAAATATATAGGTTTTTATATAAGTGATTCTGGTTCGCTGTCAGGATGCTCCTAAGACAACCGTTACACCTTATCTTAGGAGGGTCCTCAGCTGACCGCTTTGGGGGTAAAAAAAAGTCCAACCTCTAGGTGGGGCATCAGGACCCCAGCTACTGATCAACAATGGTGACCATTTAAATGATTTAACAAATCTGTATCCCCTTGAATACAGGGAAGGTCTCCAAAGGTTTGCAAAGCAATATTTTTGATGCAACTCTAGCAGTTCAAGGGATTACTGTTGGATATTATCTGGTCAGCTGAACTGTGGTTCTGGCCTGAAACACAGGCATAATCTGCACCTATCCAAAATGCCTGCATACACAGCTTATACACAACAAGAAGACTCATATTTTAGTTTTAATCCCATCCCTGCACCTCCTGTTTACTCTGCAGTTGCCTCTCGGAACAATTTGCATTCCGGTCACGCTGGCCAGCTTCATCTTTCCGGCACCTTGTGTGCATCCCCAGCTCTCTCCTCCAGATTATTCATGACGCTGGAGAGAAGGAATTGTGCAACAAGACAAGTGGGCCATAAGAGAGAAATACAAGCATTCTACATTCCCTTTTATTTAAATGGTGCCTTTCACCTCTTGATTGCTACAGAGGTCTCCAGCACATTGTTTTGTAATGTTTTGGAGACCCCTCTATCACTAAAAGGAATCCAATTCCCATTTAAATCAGTGAGACATTTTGGTTTTGATAGTGTAATTGTTCTGCCCCAAAACTGCACCTCTTTAGGTTTCTGGATTCAGGCCCAGGCACTGGATGTCTCATGGGCAGTTCTTCCCCAGCATCACTGACCTGTCAAGGCTGAACCATGGATGCATTGTATCCATGGGCTCCGCTGATGGACACTGTCTGGCATCGTGTACAGAATGCTTTCATGGGGTGTTTAATACAGGATGAAAGCGCTCCAAGCGATGACGGCTTTGAAAATAAAGAGGGGTGTGGAAAGATAAGCACAAAATAACCCTGCAAGGGCATGTCTCATCTGACCTTAACAGTGCTACAGTAATAGGGACAATTGGCATTGTGTCTTTGTCCCATCTGTTGATTCATTTACTTTGCTACAAGATTGATTTAATTTTCCATTTAGGCATAAAGCTCAAGCAGTTAATTCAAGATGGCAGGCACGTCCTTGGCATTCTACATACATCAGTTGTAGGTAACCTGTGACTCTCCAGCTGTTGTTGCACTACAACTACCATCAATCTCAGCTTGCTATTATAATCCAAGTACAATAGGAGATACAAAAGGCACGCAACCCTGATGTTACACAGTTACATAGTTCATGAGGTTGAAAAAAGACATGTGTCCATCACATATTCACAAGCAAAGTTTCCCCTCCTGCCCCTTTTACCTAGTGTAAGCCATCTCTTCTCAGATGTGGAATCCAGTCCATAGACCAGACAGATAACAGCAGGGGACAATCTTCTTCCTATGAGAACAATGAAAGCCCTGCCCCCTTGACAAGTTTTTCAGGTTTTTCCCTTATCTTAATTAAAGATTGTCCCTCTCTGCAATCTACCTGGGCACCTCCCTTCTGATCTGGCTGAGCAGTGTTACATCAGTAAAAGGGACGGGAGGGGGATACTTTGTCATTCAATTACTCTTGAACTACAAGTCTGACAGAATTGAAATAACACTCTCCAAAGTCCAAATACTATGATTATTAATTAGAGCTGCTTTTATTATGAAACATTACTATCCCTTTAAGATCAAGCCTGTGCTTACTGCATCTCTGAGCTATTTAACCAGTCTGTGACCAGGATGGTTCTGGATGACTGTGAAAATTGTCACAGGTCTCAGTGCTAGGGCCTGTTTCTTCAGTGTCTTCATTAGTGATATTCTATGTAAGTAGTGCTTTTCGCAGATGCTAAAAAAAAAGTACCTGCAACAGGACTGACTCTCTAGTAGGGACAAATCACATGTGAGAACTGGTTGAAAATAGACAGAATGGGATCTAAAGTTTAATGCTCAAACATACAAGATAATAGATTCAGGACACATACACCCAGCACAGCTACAGGGTGGAAAATTCAGATGTAATGTGTGTACATTACAGAAAGGGTGATAGACTCATGGAACAGCCTCCCAGCAGAGGTGGTAAAGACTGATAGTCTTAGGGGAATAAGTAATGCCTGGGACATAGATAAGTCTATTGTGAGAAGTATGTAACATAGGGGACTGGGCAATGTGGGTCAATGTGTTTATCTGCCATGAAAATCTTTGCTTCTGTACACAACTGTACATGTAGAGCAATTCTGGGCATCTTAAAGCAAAACTTTCACTGTATATAAATTAGACCCCCAATAATGTATGCATATGGTGATTAGCTTCTTAATAGTGCTATTATCTCACACAAGTACCCTGTTGTGATGTAATCCTTATTGTTTGGAAACTGACAACCAGCCTTCTTGCTTTAGTTTCATATGCTCGCCTGGGCCGTCAGTCCGTTGCGGTGCCTTAGGGCACAGTGCAGTGCCTCCTAGAGGAGACCGGATTGATGGCACAGACGTCTCTAAGACAAGATATCTGCTCTGATGCCTGGCTTCCGGTCTCCAAACAATAAGCAGTACTTCAGAACCGGGTACTTCTGTGAGATAATAGCACTATTAAGAAGCTAGTCGTCATATGCATAATTATTGGGTGAAAATTCTGCTTTAATAATAGGGAACAAATATGTCCATTGTTTTAAACAGGACTTATAACCCACTGAGTACAAGAGATGTCTGCAATGCATTGTTTTGTGATTTGTTGGAAACTTCTAGCATTTAAAGGGTTAAACGTCCAATTTAAAATAATAGGAATTTGTGAAACTGTTTTCTGTGTTGGATTGCTACACAATTCCTCATTTTGAAAGTATTACCTTTGACACCAGCCACTCAAGGTGTTACTGGACCAGTTTTGAGCTGAATATACGCTCACCATGCTCAGTTTGTCATATAACACTCTTAGTCATTTTTCCCATAATCCCTGGGTTGCAGTCTGGTTTGGGCTCCTCATTACAATAGCTCCTTGTGTAAGTAAAATCTAATTTGGTTACCGCAGTTTATTTGCAAGTCAGATAAACTTTAAGCAAATGCAGCACGCCCAGCATATGTGAGTGGGACCCAGGATTGTGAAAGAATTGTACGTGTAGAGTTTTGTAAGAGGCAAATATAGTTATTGATACATTTTATTGGCTAACTAAGCAGATCTAAATGCAAGCTTTCAAGACCTTAGGTCTCTTCCTCAGGCATGTTACACAGATAAATATGAAAACATCTCTCTTAAATACAAGTACACATTACATTGTTTAACATGGATATCAGTTCGTTATCTGATTTCCATGTTAAACAATGTAATGTGTACTTGTATTTAAGAGAGAAGTTTTCATATTTATCTGTATAACATGCCTGAGGAAGAGACCTAAGGTCTTGAAAGCTTGCATCCTAAATCTGCTTGGTTAGCCAGTAAAAGGTATCAACAACTATATTTGCCTCCTGTATTTCTATGGCTAACACGGTGCCAACTCTCACCTGTTATCAGTATTAGAGTTTTGTAAGACTCACAGGTCTCTTCTTGTGCACAGAGTTTTCCAATCCTCACCTGTCTGTTGCATACCTATGTAAAACAGGAACCTTTACATTGTATTATTGTTTGTGTTTTTCTTTCAGGATAAGCCGGTTCCTGTATTCAGAGCAGAATGTCAGAGGTACAGGAGGGTCGAGACTCTGATAATAACTGGGTGATTGCCGGCAGCACTGAGGTAGGGGCGCGTGTTCCTTATTTCTTCTTAGTTTCTTGTTTCACGATCTGTGCTAAGTATCACACTGTGTACACAAAGAAAACTGACAAGATTCTGGTGCAAAACATCTGCACTATAAGAGACGAATACAGAGCCACAAATTGGGCTTTTTTTCTCTCAGTTGCTGCTGAGGTCTTGACGTGTTTCAGGCCTTTCTAGCATTCAGAGGGTTAAAGGTTCAGTAATGTCCCAAAGTTCCCCGCTCCCTGCCCTTCTCCTGATGTTCTAATCCCACCAAGGACAACATCTGCAATGAGTTTGTATGTTCTCACTGTGTTTGCGTGGGTTTCCTCCGGGTACTCCGGTTTCCTCCCACACTCCAAAAAACATACTGATAGGTGAATTTAGATTGTGAGCCCCAATGGGGACAGGGACCAATAGGAGTGTAAAGCGCTGCGGAATCTGTGTGCGCTATATAAAATAAATAATTATTTATTATTATGTTAGCTGTAAAGCTAAAAGCAGTAGATCCGTGTATGATGACTCGAGGAGGTTCTTCAGCAGAGCCAAAATCTTGTTACTTAAAAATAATTACTTCATTGGAACGGTCTACAACGTGTTTGCAAACCAGGCACACTTTGTAGACCTTTCCAAGGAAGTAATTCTTTTCCAATAATATGATTCGGCTCTGCTGCAGAGCCACCGGCTGGTCCCAGGACCGGGATCTCCTGCTGTCAGCACAGCGTTGACGTCAAGAGAAGAGTCGATGGGGAGCGTTCAATGCCTATATCTCTCAAACCACAGTGGTTTGAGAGAGAGGATTTTTGCCATGTAGTTTATTTTTGAAGCTCTACAAAACTAAGAATTTTTTTTTTTTTTGGGACAGTACTGACCCTTTATAAAAAGGATCCATTAAATTAATATACATGTTTATATTCCCTCTTGGGTGCTGGTGATTTCCTCTGCAATTGCTCCACTGTTGTGTTTGTGCATAAGGCAGTAAGGGCTTCGTTATCAGACTGGCTGCTCAGTAGGGGAAAATAACTATTCCCATACGCCCATTATTCTACATTCTGCTTTTAAAGGGATAGTAATACTTCATTTTCATATTTATTTTATGGTTTAAGAGATATTCACAAGCAAAATCCCTCCCTGGTCAGCCAGATCAGAAGGGAGGTGCCCAAGTAGACTGCAAAGAGGGACAATCTTCAATTAAGATAAGGGAAAAACCTGAAAAACTTGTCAAGGGGGGCAGGGCTTTCATTGTTCTCATAGGAAGAAGATTGTCCCCTGCTGTTATCTGTCTGGTCTATGGACTGGATTCCACATCTGAGAAGAGATGGCTTACACTAGGTAAAAGGGGCGGGAGGGGAAACTTTGCTTGTGAATATCTCATAAACCATAAAGGTTTGAGAGAAAAGACTTATATCATTCTTCATGGTTTTTTTAATGTCTACAAAATAAAATAAAGTTAAAACGAAGTATTACTATCCCTTTAACCTCATCCACTGCTCTAGTGGTCTCAAACACATTGCAGATCAGTGCAGTGGAGACCTCCCTAGGATTCAAGAGGTAAAAATCCTAATTTATATAATTGGGAACATTTTCTTGTCCCCTATGGGTGTCCAGAATTGCTCCACTCTTGATACATAAGGCCTTAAGAATAGGTATGTTTCTTGACTCAACCCGTTGAGTACCAGAGGGGTACGCAATGCATTGCTTTGCAATGAGTTGCGTACCCCTCTGGCACTCTAAGGGTTAGCACTTTGGGCCTTCAGCACAACCACAAAAATTGGAACAGTTCTGGAGCAAACCAACAAGGGAATAGATAAAAAGTCCCTGATTGCCTATTGATTTAAAGGGATAGTAATACTAAATAATTAGTAATCCCTATATTGAAGTCATATTAAAAAGAAATGTATTGCCCCCAGTGTCATCTCTCAGACCTTTATGGTTTGAGAGATAATCGCTCCTAAAGTTGCCCTCTCCCTCCCCCTTCCCCGAAGTCAGCGTTGTAGATGACTGAAGGGAAATCCGGTCTGACAATCATTAGGCGGCTCTGCAGCATTGCCAAGATCGCGTTAATAAAAAAAAAATCTTTCACTAAAACAGTCTTCTATGTGTGCTTGCAAACCAAGCACAAACCAAGCACGTAGAAGACCATTTCAGTGAAAGATCTCCTTTTTATTAACACGATCTTGGCTCTGCCGCCTGACAGTCGTACAACAGGCTTCCCTGCAGTCAGCTAGAACGCTGACTACGGGGAAGGGGGACGGAGAGGGCAACTTTAGGAGAGATCATCTCTCAAACCATAAAGGTTTGAGAGATGACACTGGGGGCAATATGCTTTTTTTTTAGTAGGACTTCAATATAGGGGTTAGTAATTATTAACTATTGCTATCCCTTTAAATGGGGCTTTAAACCAGTGAATGTTTTGAAATGTGTTAATGACCTCTGTAGCAATCAAGGGGTTAAAGCCCCAGTTATTTGTGCTCTGGGGTTGTGTTGCTTTTGCCCTAGAATAGCTCCACTTTTTCCCTGTGCATGTGGCATTACAAGTAGACCTGTTTCCTGGCCCAGGCAGCTGCTGTGACAGTCGCTGGTGTAAGCAGAGCTATAAATGGCTGACATGGAGACTGCTGACTGATACCCATGGCTCCATTCCTGGGTGACTCAGGGAACCAGAGAAGCTGCATGCCTCATTAGCACAAGTATAATGGGAAAGTCTCTGCCCCCACCACAGAGCCCGTCTACTGCTCTATACTGCAACATGCTCCAAAATTACACCCCTGGTGCAGGGAGAGCTTTACTGCTGGAGCAGACAGGGGGATTCGGCTGCCAACTTTTAATAGCAATAGGAAGATCCTGTGCCATGGAGCTTGCAGTCTACACTAGTAAATAGTCAAACTACAGGGCAATGGCCAAGCAAAGCAACTTCCTTATTGGAAGCATAGTAGGTCACATGACAGAGGATTGTACACAGGAATGTGCACTGCAGCATGCCATAGACGTGAGATGTTTTTGCTGAATTCATGACAGTTATATCGGGACATGTTTATGAAGGAAAGCGGGTTAAATGTGTTGCCCAAAAAAAAAAAAAAAAAAAGCTTTTAACCCTTTGTATGCTCGAGAGTTCTCTAGAGACCTAGCATTCAAGGACCAAATACCCCGTTTAACTCTCTATGGATCAGGCAGGTGTGCAGTGCACTGTGAAGCAATAATTCGCACATACCTTTAGTAATTAACGGATTATTAAAGGGATAGTAATGTCTTGTAGTAATAAAAAGTAATATTGTACATATTCAAAAAATAAATCGGCTCTGTTGAAGAACCGGTCCTGGGACCAGGATCTTCTTCTGTCAGCTAGAGAGGGGGGTGCTTTATCACCGTATAGCTCTCAAACTATAAAGGTTTGAGAGATCAGACTGGCATCAACTGATTTATATTTTGAATATCTACAATATTACCTCTTATTAATACAAGACATTACTAACCCTTTAAACTGTTTTTGTTACAGAAATGCTGTGAGTGTGTGTTTTATTTCTGATTAACACAGCAGTTGTTCTGTGATTGGCCCTTGTGCACAGACTGTTAGTGGAACCAGAAGTAGTCTCCTGTATGTCTTCCTTACTGTGTCCCTGTGTTGATGTAGTACAGTAAAAGGCCACTACTGGAGGGACAGGCTGATAACTCTGTGTCCTCCTCTGCTGTTTCTCTGCAGGGTTTACCGGTGGAATCTTTGGGAGCTGCACACACAGAAGCTCCCCACGTGCAGGAGGAGCAAAAGGATCAGTCTGCAGGTACTGGCCTCTCCCATTCCCTCATACTTCCACCAGCCCTGTCTCCTCTAGTATTTGTCTGTACTGCCCAGTGCCTGTGTAAGTTGTACTTATCGGACTCTGTGCACTAAACTAATACGACAGTAACATGGGAAATATGCACAGAAACAAGAGGGGAACAATTTTGTGAAAATCCAACCACACTTTATGGAAAATAATAAACATTCTCCTTTATTTTAAAGGGATAGTAATGTTTCACAATAAAAGCAGCTCCAGTTGATGTTCATAGTATTTGGACCATGAAACATGTTATTTCAGTACTGTCAGAGGTTTAGTAATTGTATGATAAAGTATCCCCCCTCCCACCCTTTTACCTAGTGTATACCTCCTCCCCTCAGATGTGGAATCTGGTCTCTTGACCGGACAGGTCACAGCAAGGGACAATCCTCTTACTGTGATCATAAGGAATACACTGCCCCCCTTGACAGATTTTTCCTTATGACACTGAAGATTGTCCCTCTCTGTGATCCATCCAGACAGTCTTGCTGCTCTGAGGTGAGCAGTGTTACATCAGTAAAAGGGGCGGGAGGGGGATATTTTATCATTCAATTACTCTTGTACTACAACTCTGACAGTATTGATATAACACTCTCCATGGGCCAAATACTATGACGATTAATTGGAGCTGATTTTATTGTGAAACATTACTAACCCTTTAATCCCTTGAATTTTAGAGATGTCTCCAGTGTATTGAAGAGAAACCTGTCATACACCTCTCTAGTATTCCTGGGTTTAAAGGGATAGTAATACTTCGTTTTAACTTTATTTTATTTTGTAGGCATTAAAAAAAACATGAAGAACGATATAAGTCTTATCTCTCAAACCTTTATGGTCTGAGAGATATTCACAAGCAAAGTTTCCCCTCCCGCCCCTTTTACCTAGTGTAAACCATCTCTTCTCAGATGTGGAATCCAGTCCATAGACCAGACAGATAACAGCAGGGGACAATCTTCTTCCTATGAGAACAATGAAAGCCCTGCCCCCCTTGACAAGTTTTTCAGGTTTTTCCCTTATCTTAATTGAAGATTGTCCCTCTCTGCAGTCTACCTGGGCACCTCCCTTCTGATCTGGTTGAACAGGGGGGGGGGATACTTTGTTTGCGAATATCTCTTAAACCATAAAGGTTTGAGAGATAAGACTTATATCATTCTTCATGTTTTTTTAATGCCTGCAAAATAAAATAAAGTTAAAACGAAGTATTACTATCCCTTTAAGAAGAATAGTCCATTCACTGGTGTTTTTTACACACCCCTTCCACTGTGCATTTGGTTTGCCCCAGGACTGTTTATGTTGTGCTTTGTGCCTACGGTCCCTAGTTGTACTGTAAGTCTCCTAATGCTCTTGTGTGTGTTTCAGCTCCAGGGCCTGACAGATGCCAAGACGCCCCAGAAACAAATGGGTCCTCTGCCCCTAAAGATACCAAGGTGAGAGCATCTGCAAGAACATGAAGATACTGCTACCAACCTGGCTCGTGTCTTCTCCTTAATCCTATGGGGGAGAGTATAGAGGCTCTGAGGCCGATGTACTGCTAATGACTGGGGGAAACCATCTGTTTGGCTTAAATCCTTTGAGAGCAATAAGGGCAAGCAACTCGTTTCTTTGCTCACACATCTTGCACTCAAAAGATTGTTCATGTGTCACCAGGAAGTCAGTCGTTATTGTGTGAAGGTTTTTGGTAACAGGCTTTTGTACACAACACATAATTAGAATATCCTCCCAATATATGTGCATCTAATTAGGGAGTTTGGACGTCAGGGTGAATCCTAAATCAAACTGTAAGCTGGACTCAGAGGGTACAGCGAAGATCAACAAAATTAATTAAGGGAATAGAGGACTTGACATATGAGGAACGACTAGACAAACTTGGTTTATTTACTCTAGAGAAAAGACGACTAAGAGGAGACCTTATCACATTGTACAAGTATATGAGAGGTCAATACAAGGATCTCTGTGGTGAGCTACTTATTCCAAGGCCTGATCAGGTGACCAGGGGACACCCCTTGAGATTAGAGGAAAGGAGGTTTAGACTTCAGCAGAGGAAGGGTTTTTTTACAGTAAGGTCTGTTAAATTGTGGAATTCATTGCACAAGGAGGTGGTTATGGCAGATACTATGGATACATTTAAGAGAAGATTAGATACATTTCTTTCAAAAGGGAACATACAGAGTTATACTGTTTATCAGCAGGCAGATCAGGAAGGTCTGATAAAGACTAATTTAATTGGTAGCAGGAAAGCTATAAAATTATCAGTTGCTGTGGTATGAGGAGAAGGTTGAACCTGGTGGACTTGTGTCTTTATTCCACCTAATTTACTATGTTACTACTATGTTACATGAATTTGTAGGCATGTTATTGTTCAGGTGGTAACTCGACCCTCCAGATAACCCAAATCTCACTGTGTTTCCTCAGGAGGGTGAGATTCCCCCATCACCGACTGCTGCTACTGTCGCCCACCAGGAAGAGGTAGATATGCCCCCTGAGGAGCTGAGTACCACCTCCCAGGAGCCAGGGGAGCCCCTTACGAAGCCAGTCTTGGGACTGCCTAGAACAGTGGGTGAGTACTAGGCCTTTGGTCCGGGCGCATGTTTTTTGTGTCTACAGATGTGCATGTACACAAAGACAAGACACTGCTTGCTGCCATCTTTACTGCTGATAAAAACAGATAGTTCTTAAAAGGATTCCTAATGGCCTTATCGGGACTTATACTGCATTACAGCACCCTTCATGGTTGGCTGAGGATCATGGGCATTGTAGTCACAACAGCTTGAGGTTTACTAGTTGACTACGAGTAAAAAACAAGGGCTTATTACATGCTCACATCTAGACCTTAGATTCCTGCATGGCTGATTTCCTAGGCCCCCTTTTTTATGAAGCAGTGATTGGCACCCAACTGTTCAGGACTACAGTACCCATCATCCCACTGATGAGAATTGTAGTCCCCAACAGCTGCAGTGCCTCAGGATGACCAACACTGTTATAAACCATTTTGCTTACAAATAACACTGTTTTCACACAGCTAATCTATGTGTAGCTGCGAGATTGAATGGGATGAGTCTATAATGCACTGTACTTGTGATCTGAAGCAGGGTTGTTGGTGTTTTGTTTGCCTGTTTTTGTCCCAGCATCCATTGCTCTCAATACAAACAGCTAAGTGACTGCTTCATTATTACCCAGTGTGCCATATACACAAAGAAAACTGAATCAATTCTAGGGCAATCCAGCTGAACAATAAGAGAGAAACGAACATTCCCATCAATTTTAATTTTGAAATTTGTGTATATCAGTGGTTCTCAGCCTTTTTTTTTCCACAAGGCACCCTTAAGATTGTCTGAAATTTTCAGGGTACCCCTAGCATTTTTGTGTCAATTGTCAAAGGTTAAATGAAGGATGCACATATATAAATGTACAGTTATTCACAATAAGAATAACAAAACCAAACATATTGTGCACAACAATGATCATAAATAAGCCTTTGAAACATTAATATTTTTGTCAGCCTCTTTTTAGAAGATCGTGGTACCCTAAGTGAATGTCCGAGGGACATCAAAATGCCAAGGCACCCTGGTTGAGAAACACTGGTGTATATGTATAAAAAGAAAAGTGAAGCAATATTGGGGCAAAACAGCTGCATTATAGGATGGAAATGGTGGACACGGGAGCAGTGTTGGTAACCATTCATTCCCAGGAAGGCAGAATACTTTAGTTGTTATGCACTAACTAGTAAGAAATATTACTCCTTCCTCTCCTTTGCCCTACTTTACCCTGGAACACTCTTCCTACCAATCAGGTTTTACATGTCCTGACACAGGAATCACAGGGCTGGTCACCTACTGGACACCAGTTTGTGACTGTGTGTGAAGACTCTTTATCTTACTTAAAGGGATAGTTATACTTAAGTATTACTAATCCCTATAGTAAAGCCCTACTAAAATAAAGCATATTGCCCCCAGTGTCATCTCTCAGACCTTTATGGTTTGAGAGATAATCGCTTCTAAAGTTGCCCTGTCCCTCCCCCTTCCCTGTAGTCAGCATTCTAGCTGACTGCAGGGAAGAAAGTCGTACGACTTTCAGGCGGCTCTCCAGCACACCCACGATCGTTACAAAAAAAGAAAACTTTCACTGAAATGGTCTTAGTGAAAGATCTTTTTTAAATTAACGAGATTGCGGCTCTGCTGCAGAGCCACCTGATGATCTATGACCGTATTTCCCTTCAGTAAGCTACAATGCTGACTTTGGGGAAGGGGGAGGGAGAGGGCAACTTTAGGAGAGATCATCTCTCAAACCATAAAGGTCTGAGAGATGACACTGAGGGCAATACTTTTTTTTTTTTTGTTTGTTTTTGTTTTTGTAGGACTATACTATAAGGATTAGTAATACTTAAGTATTACTATCCCTTTAAGGTTCCTTATTTCATTTAGTTTCTCCTTGAACAGTAGAGACTTCTCTAGCAGTCAGGAGGCTATAATCCCCATTTAAATCGGAACTTTCACGCTAATAAAATTGAGGCCAAATATATTACTAACTTAGCGATATACAAAATTATACTATATTTAAGTTCACCAAGTCAGGGGTACTGAAGAAAAAACACATCTTCGGCAGGAACCAGCAGACAGACAGACAGCACAGGCTCAGAGATCCGTTTCCTGTAAGATGTCTGCGCTGTCTGTCCCGTTCTCTGCCAGCATTGGTGGCGACGTTACTTCGTGCATAAGGCACAGGAAGGGACTGACCGCTCAGGTACACAGAGCTTCTATTGTAAGCCTGATGCCTACAGAAGATGTGGTTTTACTGCAATAACACTGACTTGTTAAGCTTAAGGATAGTATGACTTTCCATATCACTAGATTAGTAATATTTTCGGCCGGATTTTATTAGCATGAAAGTTCCGCTTTAAATAAATATGCATTTTTATAGGCCCCCCATGTTGTGCATATAGTCCAAAATTTACCAGTGTCTCCCTCCAACCACAAAATGCTTTGCATGTGTCAGGTGTTCTCTCCTGGGCTCCAGAGAACGGTTACATTTTCAGGTGCCATGTATCTGTTGCACCATTTAAATGTGCCCTCCTGTCTTCTCTTACTCTTGTCTTGAAGAGCGCTGCTTTGTGAGAATAGCCCAGTACATTCCTGACACGTTGAGGAGTTGGGGCCAGAGCTCCGCTATCAGAACAGGTGCAGAGTGCTGCATGGTGTGGTGGCTGATGGGGAATTTGGAGAGGATACAGTTGGCATGAGCTTTGGGGATGTTGATACATTAAAGGAATTCACACCAGGAACAATGTTATAATTCACAGATATAGTAGAAAATAAAAACACTGCACCATATTTATTAATCTAATTGCTTGGATGTCAGACAGGTCTCTAACAGACTAATTCATAATGTGTTGGAGACCTCTCTCGCATTCAGGGTGTTAAAAACTCCATTTCACTTCACTGTAATGGTTTGTTTCCTTTGGTAAAGCTGGTTTATCCTTAAAGGGATAGTAATGTTTCACAATAAAAGCAGCTCCAATTAATCATCATAGTATTTGGGCCATGGAGAGTGTTATTTCAGTCCTGTCAGAGTTGTAGTACAAGAGTAATTGAATGATAAAGTATCCCCCTCCCACCCCTTTTACCTAGTGTAACACTGCTCACCACAGATGTGGAATCTAGTCACTTGACCGGTGTGAGAACCCTGTAAACGTGGGGATGTGCGCTGCGTGAAACCACTCTCTAAAAGGATAGAACCATTCAGAGAACAAGCATGCAGCAAGAGTAATACTGTGAACTGAAGAAACACCCCCTCAATAGATAAAGAGGTGAGGATACCTTTATCAGGACAAGCGAGGCCTACAGAGTATTTCCACAGATATACGAGATATATAATGTGTACCAGAATGGCCCAGGACAGGTGAGGACCGGGGTAATAGGCAGGCAGACAGATGAATGGTCCAGGTCCAGGCTATGGGCCACTGAAGGCTGGGCAGGCAAGGGCAGGCAGTTCAGAAGGTGGGTCAAGTCCATGCAATGGGTCAGGGCAGGCAGCTCAGAAGATTGGTCAAAGTCCAGGCAAAAGTCAGCAACAAGTGAAGAACAATAAGTGCAGCGAGGAATAGGCAGCAACCTAACTCTGGGGAAGCATCAGCTGAAGCGGGCGCCGTCCTTCTAAAGGACTGAGGAGTGATGTCATGACAGCGATGCGTCAGCGACGACGTGGTGTCATGGTAACACCAAACTGACCCGGCTGCAAGGAAAAGCCTGTATGCTGAGCGGCAGCACCGCGACCTGAAAGCGAGGACTGACGCCGACAGCTAGATAGATCACAACAAGGGACAATCTTCTTACTGTGATCGTGAGGAAAACCCCCTTGACAGGTTTTTCCTTATGATTACTGAAGATTGTCTCTGTCTGTGATCCATCCGGACAGTCTTGCTGCTCTGAGGTGAGCAGTGTTACACTAGGTAAAAGGGGTGAGAGGGGATACTTTATCATTCAATTACTCTTGTACTACAACTCTGACAGTACTGAAATAACACTCTCCATGGCCAAATACTATGATGATTAATTGGAGATGCTTTTATTGTGAAACAATACTATCCCTTTAATGCCTCCCCTTTAGCATTTATTCATATGGTCCAATTAGCTTTTAAATCCAGGATAAAGATAAGGCCTGTATAGAGAAGGTAGGAGAAGGGCACAGATATAGTGAACTGGTACTCCTTTTCCATCCTATTGACTTCAGTAACACAAGTAGGTGGCATCTCTTATTAGTTTTTCTGCCATGCCTGTATGTACCATGTCTGTGTTGCTGGCACTGCAGCCTGTTCTGGTATACGAACATTCGGTCCCAGACTGGTGGATGTTGTGGTGGAGCTGTGTGTGGTGTGGGGGAGTACCATGTCCATTCTGTTGTGGTCTGGCAGAGGAGCAATGGGATGAGCCATGCACATTCTCTTCATGCCCTGTCTGCTGGGAATGATGGTGTGCAGTGGTCTGTGTGATGACCGTTACTTGACTTGTGAGTTAGAGAGACTCTTTACTAATGTACACCTTTATTATTTCTCCTTCCACCCCTCCCTGCCTGATTCCCTTACATTGTGCATTTCTTCTTTCTCTCCTATCCCTCTCTGTCTCACTGTCTTCATGGGCTTTTGGTTCTTTTGCTTTGTGTGTGTGCGTCTGTCCCTCTCGCTCTTTTCTGTCTCCTATTCTTCATGCCTGCCCCCTCCTTGGTCCCCTGTTCCCTTTCTGTGTTCAGGTGAAGAACTGGAGGAGGTGAGCTGCTCGAGCAGCGAGGACGATGTGGAGGGTCTCAGGAAGCGGGTAGTTAGAGGGGCTGCCCCAGTCACTGTTGGGCCTAGTCCCAGAGAGTCCTCAGAGCAAGAGACGGATGGAGGATTCGGCCTGACTCTCAACAAATGCATCATCATAGCCCTGGCACTGGTTGGCATTGGATTCCTGGCATTCTCAGGCATGTTTTTTGCACATAGACTGGAGTTATTAATAGGAGTGTCCCCTGCTGGAGTAGGGTGACCACGGGTCCCGGAACGTCCGGGACTGTCCCTTATTTCAGGGCTATGTCCCGCGTCCCGGGTCATCTTCAGCCGGGAGAATGAAGTGTCCCGGAATGAAGGCAAGCTGCCCTGGATGTCAGCCTGCAAGCGGTGTGTCACATCATGGACGCCGCTTGCAGGCTGACATCCAGGGTGGCAATGCAGCTTACCTGATCTCCTGGAGGCAAGCGCTCTAGTAATACAGAGCGCTGGGAGATGACATCATCTCCCAGCGCTCTGCATTACTGAGCACAGCGCGCGGGAGCTTTAGCTCTGTGCTGGAGCACTTTCCACGCCGCTAGACCACCAGGGACTCAAGGTAAGGCATGAAGGGGCAACTAGGGTGACCACGTCCCGGAATGGCAGAAGGGAAATGTGGTCACCCTATGCTGGAGTCCTAGCAAACAGCTATTTACATGAGCGAGGCACTGAAATATCTGTTTGTACATAGCTAGCATTATCTTACAATGGAGGTTCTCAACATTTATGTTAACCATTTATGGACCAGAGGAGGGGCAAAGTAATAAGGAGCTCTGATGCTGAGGTACAACTTATGTCAATTGTTATAAGTTCCACAGATACAAGTTTCCATACCTTTGCAAAACTTAAAGGAACACCAACATGAAAACTTGTTTTTTAACGTGTAAATTGTCCTGCTTAGCTCATTTATTTATGGTAATGTTGTTTTTGCTGATTGTCCTGAGAAAGCAAAGCTAAACTCATTTTATGGATTACGATTAGTGCTACTGCTCTTGAATACAGAAAGGCTGTTAAATTATCTCCGACCATTCTGTCATAGACAATCAGTGTAAAAGTCAGGAATGTCTGCTCCATTAGAACACATGTAAGACTGGATTTTAGGCCCCAAAAACATACAGAAGTGTTACAGATACTAGTAGGAAGAACTGGGTATCTAACCCTTTGAGTGCTGGACAGGTATCTGACCTGTTGCAGTGGAACGCGTGGATACCTCTCTGAGATTGTGATGGGATATTAAGTGTATATAACCAGGTCATTTCTTTAGGTGTTGGTGACACGTGCAGCTGAAAAAGTAACATTTCTGTGACCTGTCTGCATGGAAAATAATACAACTCAATGAGCTATATACACAAAAAATCATTATTATCAGTTCGTGGGCAAATCAGTTTTTCACAATATTAAGATTCAGTAAACCAAGTTTCTTTACAGATGCGAAATGAAGTGTAGGATAGTTAAAGAGGTGTTGATGAAAACATGGAAAGGGCTCAAATCCACTAATTATATACTCCTAGACAGCATTTAGTTCAATGGCGAGTGAAAATTTAGCCCTGGCGAGTAGAAATTTAGCCCTGGTGGGTATGTTATGGCTTGCAGTGGCGAGTAACTTTGCAGGTCTGGCTAGCAACAAAGGACTTCAAATTTTAAGCCCTGTATATATATATATATATATATATATATATATATATATATATATATATATATATATATATATATATCCCCAGTTCATTTTTTTGCATTAGTGTTCCTTTAAGATAAATGATGACATAGAGAGGGAAATGGCTTTCTCCAGACCGCAGAAAACCATCATATTAAATATCCAGTACCTTAAATTCTGTGACGATAGTGAAACCTTTATATATGTGTATATATAGACCAGGTATGAAAGAACCCAGTGATGATGAGATTATAGCTACATCTCATAGTCTGAGGCACTAAAAGTGTGTGTGTGTGTCCAGCTGTCTTTCACTTGTATTATAAAGGTTGTGTTTGTAGTTTTCTGGATCCGAAAGTGTATTTTTCCTAATTAGGTCTGAAATGATTTCTGACTGGCACTGAAATAGTGTGTGTGCATGTGTCTATGATACTGAAATTGTGTCTGTGTGTGCAGGGCTGTAACTAAGGGGTCTTGATGCAAAAAATGTTTGGGCCCCAAACACCAAAATATTCTTCATGGGGCGTATCTAGAACCTGTTGAATCACGGTGCTGATGGATCCCCTTGAATGCTGGGCCTCATTACAAACTGCATCCTCTGCACCCCTGTAGTTAAGGCCTTGTGTGTATGTGTCTCTTATACCAAACGTGTGTTTGTTGATAGTTGTGTTTATAGGTGATAGAGGGAGTGGGGCCAGTGTCCATCTTTGTGGATGGACATGAACCAAGGAGCTTACTATCATTGACTATTATGATTTCCCAGATGTGTTGTTGTCTGTCTGACATTGGTGTCTCTTCTTTGCAGGCAGTGGGTTTGGCACAGAGGAAGGTGAGTACAGACTGAGATCCTAACCCTGGGGGAAGATGGGAGAAAAGAAGTATGATAGGAACAAGTGGTATAGAAATAGGCAGTTAGTAACATCATGGGATATATGAGGGCTTCATACAGAGGGTAGTAAATGCATAGCATAACCGTTCACTAGAGGTGGAAACAGTAAACAGATTAAGTGAAGTTGATGCTTCGATGAGAGAGAGGAGTAAACCTGGCTATAGATGAGTGGTTCTCAAGAGAATTTTCCCTGTGGCCACCAATGCGGCCACCACAATGTTCTGGTGGCCGTCGCTGCAGCCACAGCCATGTTGTGGTGGCCGCACCAGGACATTACATGCACAATGGTATAAGTGGATAAACTTAGCACCCAAGAGGTTACATAGGTTGTGAAAGTTTTAAGAAAACAAAGAAGCTGCTAGTCTGAGAAATTTTAGGTGTTCCATGACCTGTGTAACTGAATACATTATTCAGTTTAATTCTTTGAGTGCCAGAGAGGTATGCAACGCTTTGCGTACCCTTCGGGCGATGAAATCTAAAGGCCAAGGTATTTTATTTACACAGTAATTTATAAACACAAATACTGACTTGTATACAAACATTAATGTGTGTGTTATTGCGGTGGAGCAATATGATACAGATATCCATAACGCCACACAGTCTGATCTCCTGACCTAAACACAGGGACACCAGGGTGGGACAGAGGGATTTCGGTCTGAATGACACTGCAGGCATGATAGTCCTTGATGGGTTAACTAACATACCTAACTTACCTGCAGAACCCTCCAGCAACTGAAGTGGTACAAAAGTACCTTACACAGCCAGGGAAGACAGCAGAGATGAAAGTGTTAACGTGTGGCTTCTTAGCATATGGTGTCCCGCTGAGCAGGAGACAGGGAAGTCAGCAGATATGAAAGCGTTAACCTGGAACTCTGCTTAGCATGCAGAGATGAAAGGCTGGCATTTCTATTCAGTCAAGTGGTGGCCTCCAGTCCTAACTACTTCTCCATTACTGATTTGTCAGTGCTTCAAGTTAAAAAACATGTATTCAAGTATCCGCGAACTATTCAAGTATCGTTAAGTATATTAAGCACCCCCTCAAACTCAATGCCTACCCTTGCTGAGCCAACCGCTCCACAGCACTGCCACAAATCTTCTGCGTGCTTGTCCGCGGAGGAACGCATTCCTATGAAGAGGTAGCAGGGCGGGCTAAACAATTATTGGCTGTTTGAGGCACTTCAAGTGGGAAGCCTCAGCCAGTCAGAAATGAAATATACAGAATCTGCCAAGCAACAGCGCAGTCAGAAATGACATCCACAGAATCTGGCCAGCAACGTGGAAAAAAAATTAAATACATTTATGCGGACCGGTGGCAACCATTTCTCAATTTTTCACAGTGGCCGCAGCAAAACAGTCTGAAAATCACTGCCATGGATTAATCTCATGTATTACACACATTACCATATATCTTATTGGAGGGGGAGCATAGCACCGATTTCTTTTTTTGTTTGTTTGTTTGATCCAGTCCTGTGTTTCTGTTAATGACAATGTTGTGCACAGATTCCCCGCAGACTGTGGTACAACGCAGCGTGGACGGAGATGACAAGCAACCACAGGTCATCGAAGACATACAGGTGAGCAGCCAGAGTCTAACACAGGAGTAAGAAACATGTTATCTTCCAGATTCTGTCTGGGGAAGTTGTAGTGCACAACAGCCCAGCTCCTCAGTCTATGCACTCTAATCTAACCAGTATGGATACTGAATATTTGCAGATACAAAGGGTTTTTTGAGTGCTCCATTTCTTAGTCAAAGGGTATGCAACTGTTAGCTCTCCCAGCAACAACTGGGTTAATGAGAGTTGTAGTGTCCAAAAGCTGGAAAGCCAAAGGATGCCTACCTTTTCCTCAGGCCATCGCTCTACTCTGAGTGATGGAATATCCGGCCCTGGATGTCTCTCTAGTAGATAACGAGATCTCTTTTCTGTTCTCAGGCCTGGATACAGCAGCATGCAGCGGAGTTCGCTGGGGATCCTGGGAGCTTACAAGTGATCAGCGGTCTCCTGGACAAAGTGGCCAAGGAAAACCAGGAGATCCGCCACATGCAGGCCACACTGCAGGTAGAACTCACAGGAGCTTACAGTGGATCTGTCACCTTGACTAAAACATTTGCAATCTAAACTTCCTGCATTTAACAAAGTTTCAGCAAAAAGGGAGAGGCGTAACAGAGAGGGCAGTGCTCTTAAGATAACATTAACCATTTGAGTGCCAGAGGGGTACGCAACACATTGCAAAGCAATGTGTTGCGTACTCCTCTGTCACACAAAGTGTTAATTTAAAGTGATAGTAATACTTAGAAGTAAGTATACTTCATTCAGTAAGTATTAAAAAACTAAATTACTTGCACCAAGGCCTATCTCTCAAACCTCGGTGGTTTGAGAGATATAAGCTGTCCAATTTCCCCTTTCCCTACCCTTGCACGCACGTCCGCTTTCTGAGTTATAGAAGCAGATCCCGGTCCACAGACCATCCTGTGGCTCTTCAGCATCGCCGTGATCACGCTAGTTAGGCAGAAATACTTCATTTGAACGGTCTACAATGTGTGCTTGTAAACCAGGCCACAGGATGGTCTGTGGACCGGGATCTGCTTCTATAACTCAGAAAGCGGACGTGCGTGCAAGGGTAGGGAAAGGGGAACTTGGACAGCTTATATCTCTCAAACCACCGAGGTTTGAGAGATAGGCCTTGGTGCAAGTAATTTAGTTTTTTAATACTTATTGAATGAATTATACCTATTTCTAAGTATTACTATCACTTTAAGATTGGAGATTGTGAGCTTTTACGGTAGGCCTTTGCTGCCCCCTTGAGTATTGTTCAGGTACTTTGAGTTCAGCTGATAGCTTGTACTGAGTTCCCTGCTGATTTAGAACACAGCTGATTGTGTTGCTCCGCCCCCTGTGACACCTCCTGCTTACCTCAGAGCTTTGTTTGCATAATAGCTCATGCTTAGAGATGAGGGTTACGACACATATTGAAGCCCTTAAAAAACTGAATTAAATGCCACCAGAGTAATCTCTCAAACCTTTAAGGTTTGCGACATAACCGCTTTTAAACTTCGCTCTCCCCTGACGTCAGTGTTCTTGCTGCAGCAGGGGAATCCGTTCATTGAATCAAGCGGAGGCTGTTCAGCAGAGCCAGATCTCATTATAGAAGAAACGATCCTTCACTAAATCGGTCTTCTACGTTGGTAACCAAGCACACGTAGAAGACCATTTTAGTGAAGGATCTTGCCTTCCATAACGAGATCTCGGCTCTGCTAAAGAGCCTCCGCCGGTCCCGGGACCGGATTTCCCTGCTGCAGCAAGAACGCTGACGTCAGGGGGAGCCACGTTTAAAAGCAGCTATCTCGCAAACCATAAAGGTCTGAGAGATGCCGCTGGTGGCATTTAATTCAGTTTTTTAAGGGCTTCAATATAAGGGATAGTAATTTTGAAGTATTACTGTCCTTTTAAGGGGCCATATGTACAAAGATAAAGCAGGAGACTTGTATAGTAAAAGTGATACCTTTCTTGGATAACTGAATAGCAAACTTTCAATACACTTTAGGTCTCTTCTCCAGGCGTATATAGAATGATACCTGAGTACAAAATACATAAATGATTATAAACTCATGTAAATTGTTTTTACATTTAAATCCCAGTGAAAGTGAAATTCTTATAACCATTGTCAGAAAAAATTAGAACATGTATTTCCTAGACACTAGTATATGTTTGTCTTTAGCTTGCTAAGTGGTACAAAATGTGTTTCCCTTTTTATGTGTGAATAGTTCCAACAAAGATGCATAAGTCTATATAATGTGTGTGTGTTAACCCTCCAGGTGCCAGAGGGGCACTCAAACCCTCTACGCCACGCTGCACAGATGATATAAATAGTAGAGGATACACAATGGGTGCATTCAAAACAGTGTAACGCAAAATGTAGAAACAAATTGCCTGCATCTGAATCAATATCTATAGATAGTGGTGTATAGTAAAAGGTTAACCATACAGATAGAGCGCTCCATAGGACTTTGTAAAAGATACATTATTGTAATGTAATATGTTGACGTTTCGGGCACCTAACAAGGGCCTTCCTCAAGACAAACAGATAAACAAGCTTAAAATACATACTGAACGGGTGGTAGGCGCCAAAAACCTCATTACAGGTAAATCATCATCCACCGCTACTGTACTCACAGCAAATGGAACTAAAAACATTTTGAGGTCCCCAGAATAATTAAGCTGCTCAGACCAACCGTTACCCAGTGCTCCCAGAATATCCCCACGGATGCACTAAATGCAGGGTAGACAGAAAAATACACTAAAAAAAGGGATGATTTTTTATTAGTCCAGTGTGAACAACAAAGGTGACATCCCGGTCGGTCACCATTTTTGCAAAACTGATCACAACATTAATGTTCTCAAGATGACTGTACTGATGGGAAATTTTAAAACACAGAGAGACTGAAAGATCTGGGAAAATAAATTGATAACCAAGTTTAAAGGGATAGTAATACTTTGTTTTAGCTTTATTTTATGTTGTAGGCATTAAAAAAACGTGAAGAACGATATGTCTTATCTCTCAAACCTTTATGGTTTGAGAGATATTCACAAGCAAAGTTTCCCCTCCCGCCCCTTTTACCTAGTGTAAGCCATCTCTTCTCAGATGTGGAATCCAGTCCATAGACTAGACAGATAACAGCAGGGGACAGTCTTCTTCCTATGAGAACAATGAAAGCCCTGCCCCCCTTGACAAGCTTTTCAGGTTTTTCCCTTATCTTAATTGAAGATTGTCCCTCTCTGCAGTCTTCCTGGGCACCTCCCTTCTGATCTGGTTGAGCAGTGTTATATCAGTAAAAGGGGCGGGAGGGGGATACTTTATCATTGAATTACTCTTGAACTACAACTCTGACAGAATTGAAATAACACTCTCCAAAGTCCAAATACTATGATGATTAATTAGTGCTGCTTTTATTATGAAACATTACTACCCCTTTAACACTTTGAACTGTGGCCTGAACTGTGACAAGGAATATGTCACATTATCCCTCAAAATAAACATGTCTTTGGTGCCAGAGGGGTGCGCAGTACATTCTAAGGGATGGGTTGTTCACACCTCTGGTGCCCGGAGGGTTAACTCACACATTCCATAGTCTTAGCCATCTATTCACACACCAAAAGAGTAAATATTTTATCATTTTGCCAGCTAAAGAGACACTTATACTGGTGTCTAGAAAATATATTGTCCTGACAACAGTGATAAGAATTTCACTTTTAGTGGAATTTAAATATAAAAACCATTTGTATGAGTGTATAACCTGTCATGTATTTTGTATTCAGTCTTCATTATAAAATATGTCTGAAGAAGAGACCTACAGTGTCTTGAAAGTCTGCATCCTAGAGCCACTTGGCCAATAAGGGTATAACCTTTACTCTATCAGTTTCCTACTTTATGTACCGTTAACATGACACCAACCTTTATCTAAAGATAAAGTGGAGAAATTCTGTGATAAACCACATGAACCGTAGGGGAGAAATAAAAATACCATTTGTTTTAAATTGGCCTTTTAACCATAGAATACTACAGAGGTCTCCAAAGAATTGCTGTGGATGGTGTTTGAGACCTCTAACATTTAATGGGTTAAGAGCCCCATTTAAAAGGGAACTACCACCCCGCAAAAACTTAATCTTAATTAAGTCTTCATCTGGCGACTAGCTGCTTAGTAGCGCTAGTCACCAGAAATATTACCTGGTTTAACTGATTTACTACTTATTCGGAGGCTGACAGTAGCAGGAAGCACGGACATCTTGCCATAGTGAAGTCCGTGTGCCTCCGGCCGGCTCCAAAAGGGACTGACAGCGCAGACGCACGGACGTTACTATGGCAAGATGTCCGTGCTTCCAGCTACTGTCAGCCTCCGAAAAAGTAGAAAATCTTTTAAACCAGGTAATATTTCTGGCGACTAGCGCTACTAAGCAGCTAGTCGCCAGATGAAGACTTAATTAGGATGAAGTTTTTGCGGGGTGGTTGTTCCCCTTTAAATCACCTGGCGATCTTATTTGTTCCCTTTGGTGCAGTTGGTTTGCCAAATAATTGCTTTTCATTAGCTTCTTGATAAGGCTTTAGGGATGTGATCCGTCTTAGTATCATAATGTTCATTTTCTTTTCTCTGCCATTTTCTCAGGCTCAGAAAGAAGAACTTGAAACCCTACTGAAGACTGGTGAGGGTCAGAAGGTAACGCCAAGCCCCCAACACCAGGATCTTATGGAAGAGAATGTGAGGCTAAAAGATGCCCTGCTGAAGGAAGAGACAGCCCACCTCTCGGCTACAGAGGAGCTACAGGGCCTGCGAGACAAGATGGAAGTTCTGGACAGGAGCGTTCTGGAGAAGGAGGGCCTCGTCTCAGAAAATGCCAAGCTCAAAGAGGATCTGGAGTCTTCCAGAGTTCAGATCGAGGGCTTTCTGGCACAAAAGGAGACCCTAGTGGCAGAGTCACAAATGCTTCGTCAGGAGCTGGACAAGCAAAGGTCCTTGGTGACCTCTATCAGACGGGATCTGGAAAATTTGACCACGCAGACAGACAACTTGGAGGTGGTCAGTGAGCAGCAATTGCAAAGCAAGATCACTGACCTGAGTAATCGACTGGCCATGGAGTTCCAGAGGTCAGAGACCTGGGAGAAAAAGTATGTGGAGCACGCGCGTAAGAGAAAGGAACAGACGAAAGAAGAATGGAGGGACCATGGCCATAAGGAATGGAAGAAAGGTGACAAATCAGCTAGGACTCCCAATATCTCATCAACCTCTGGGGACTTCCACAAACACTCAGCTGACTTCAAACATGGCAAGGAACATGCAAAGAAATGGAAGGAAGAGAGTCCAAAGGAATCGCAGCACGAGGAGTGGAAAACAAAGAAGCATGACCATCGGGAAGATAAGAGGGAGAAGCATTGGGAAGATAAGAGAGAGAAGCACTCTGAGGACAAGAAGCACAGACATTGGGAAGGAGAGCATAGGGGAAAGGAACACCAACATGACTCTGCACACCAACATGAGAACAAAGAGAGAAGCTGGAAGGAAAAACATCACCATGAAGGAGAGCGGGATGGTGGATTCCACCCCCGCAAAGATCAGAAAGAATTCTCCAAAACTATTAAGGAGGAAGAGAACACCCAAAGAAAACATCAAGGGGAGAAAGCACATAGCAAGGACTCTCAGCACCGGCACCATGACCACAACAAGTTCTGGAAGAAACTCTCTGATCACCAGTACCGAATTCCTGTGGGGTGCGCTGGGTTGGAAGACTGTGCCCGTAAGGATGGCATTGACCTATTTAATGTAGAACTGAAACCAGTTCAAAGGAAGCAGTTTGAGAATGTCCTTCAGAGTTATCTGACCAAGGTTGGGCTCTCTAAGCACCTACCACAACTCATCCCACTCCTGGATGGTTTCTTTGATGGCCCAGTCTTCTCCCACCAGAAGATCCGTTTCCGGGACTTTGTGGATGACGTGGAAGATTTTCTGGAGGATCTGGCAAAGAAGGAGACTGGGAACGATGATATTGTGGATGATTTTGAGAAATATGTCTACACCAACTTCTTCGGAGAAGCAGCCACCAACAAGAAGAGGTAATTGCATCTCTTAGCAGGATCAAATACCTTGTCACACCTAACCCTGAACTGAGAGGTAAATGTTATTCAACCACTTCTTTATCCAGCGTATGGGGCCTTGATGCAGAAACACAAAAAAGAGCAATTTGGGTACAAACCAACTGCATCATGGGAAACGCACACATTCTTCCAATTACTATAGATTAGGATAGGGCCTTTACCCCCTTGAACTCTTGAGAGGTACAGAAAATGTGTTGAAGACCTGTCTAGCTTGCAGTGTTTTAAATGCTTAGTTTAAAGGGGAACTTTCACCCCCTTTACAAGTTTACCTAATTTTCATCCTCATACAGCGATAAGCTTTAAAGGGGAACTTTAACATCAGAACATTTTCTTACCAACTCGTTAAACAGCGCTGGGAAAGGTGCTTCTTTTTTTATTTTTACATACTTAGTAAGATATTTGATGTCCAAGCTGCGCACTTCCGCATTGCACAGCTCTCGGGACAGTTTCATTTTCCTCCCACCTCCCTCAGGGATCGCGTTCACGCTTCACTTCGGTGTTCTGTGAATGGCTCCTAACGTTACAATGAAGCGATTAGCATTATACTGAGGTTGCAGTAGTAGTATTACTGAGGTTGCAACCTCAGTATAATGCTAATCGTAGCTTGCTGTAACGCTAGGAGCCGTTCACACCACACCAAAGTGAAGCCTGAACACGCTCCATGGGGCAGCTGGGAGGGAGGTTGGAGGAGAATGTAACTGTTCTTAGAGCTGTGCCGCAGGTACCATGCCGCAGAATGTGGAAGTGAGCAGCTTGGACATCAAATATCTTAGTAAGTATGTAAAAGTAAAAAAAAAAAGCACCACCTTTCCCGGCATTGTTGAACTGTTTTGTGTTGGTAAAACAATGTTCTGAGGTGAAAGTTCCCCTTTAATCTTTATTTATTTATTTTTTTTGTGAAAGCATTCTGTGGCGATTATTAAAAATGAGCGTGTGTCTTACTTCCAGACAGACTGCGGTTACAACTCTGCAGCACAGCCTGTCATTCTTCTTCTGTTCCTCCCCAAGTATTGTCCCTTTCCAGCCTCCTCCAGTAATGGAGGATTTCTCCTTGTAAGCTGGATGGAAAGCGACAATACTTGGGGAGGGAACAGAAGAAGAAGATTGACAGGCTGCTGCGGTACAGAGCTCTAACCGTAGTCTGTCCGGAAGTAAGACCACAGCTCATTTTTAGTAATGTAAATTTTGCCACAGCATGTTTTATTTAAATAAAAAAAAAACAACAAAAAAAACCCCATTAAGGTTATAGCTATATGAGGATGACAATGAGGTAAACATGTATAGGGGTGATGGTTTCGCTTTAAGTCCATGGGAATTTTGTAACCCCTCTGGTGCAGTTGGTTTGCTCCAGAACTGCTCTTTTCATTTCTGCCTGTGACCTATGATCTTCACAAGTCATCAGAAACCTCTCATTGTTACATCTCTGTTCCCCAGGATACACAGAGACCTAATGCCTCATACAGAAAGAAAAAAGCAGAGCAATTCTGGGGAAATGCAACTGCACCAAAGTAGACAATTTCCTATTGATCTGTAATGGGGCTTTAAAGGGATAATAATATTTTGTTTTATCTTTATTTTATTTTGTAGGCATTAAAAAAACATGAAGAATGATATAAGTCTTATCTCTCAAACCTTTTATGGTTTGAGAGATATTCACAAGCAAAGTTTCCCCTCCCGCCCCTTTTACCCTAGTGTAAGCCATCTCTTCTCAGATGTGGAATCCAGTCCATAGACCAGACAGATAACAGAAGGGGACAATCTTCTTCCTATGAGAACAATGAAAGCCCTGCCCCCCCTTGACAAGTTTTTCAGGTTTTTCCCTTAACTTAATTGAAGATTGTCCCTCTCTGCAGTCTACCTGGACACCTCCCTTCTGATCTGGCTGAGCAGTGTTACATCAGTAAAAGGGGCGGGAGGGGGGATACTCTGTCATTGAATTACTCTTGTACTACAATCTGTCTGGTCTATGGACTGGATTCCACATCTGAGAAGAGATGGCTTACACTAGGAAAAAGGGGCGGGAGGGGAAACTTTGCTTGTGAATATCTCTCAAACCAAGGATACCATGGTACCAAGGAATATCACCACCAATCCGGGCAGTACATGGGATGGACAGTGCAGACTGAGAGGTACCTTTCCTCTAAGATGTCTGCTCTGTTGTCCGCCTGTGGCTGCAAAAGAAGCTGGTTTACTTCAATAACGCAGACTTATTCAACATAATAGAAGTAAGCCTTTGCCTATCACTACATTAGTAATGGATTGGGGGGCAATGTTAGGATGTTGGTAGTTCCTCCTTAATAAAGTTCCCCTTTATTGGCATAACAAGTTGTCTGGCACGGAGTGAGGTGTGTGTGAATTCTGCTGATGGAATTTCATCTAATAACATGTTGTAGGACTCAATGAATTCCTTTTCTAGATCATCTAAGAAGGAAGCTCATAAGAAAAACAACCCTACAGACAGCTGGCAAGGGTCACCTCTACACAAATCGCAGCACCACCACAACACTGGAAACCTGAACAAAACTTCAAAACTGTTTCAGAACCAGGTAGATTCCAGACCTACTGATAAGAAGAAACACTTTACTGATGGAGGAGACAGTGAAACTCGTCAACATAAACCCTACGAAAAGAAGTATGAGCACAATGATAGGCAATATCATTACCACAAGCAGCAGACACCAAACTTGCAGTATGAGAATGGAGAATCCAGCCACCAACAAGACCACCAAACAACCAGCAACAAAGTCGAGGACCAGAAAAGGCGCTCTTACCAAACCAAGCACAAGCCTTGTGGGCATCACTTTGACAAGGATGATGATCAATTTCATCATCACGAACACAAATCAGACAAACCACACTATATTGAGGATAAGGAGCACAGTTACTCTCGTGGTCACATCAAGTCCAAAGATGGACAGAGTTTCCAGCACAAGCAAAAACCACACTATGAGCAGAAAGAAGAGAATTACCACAAGAACAGAGACTACAGACAACAATATGAGAAGGACGATGATAACCACCACAAGAACAAGGACTACAGACAACAATATGAGAAGGACGACGATAACCACCACAAGAACAAGGACTACAGACAACAATATGAGAAGGACGATGATAACCACCACAAGAACAGAGACTACAGACAACAATATGAGAAGGACGATGATAACCACCACAAGAACAAGGACTACAGACAACAATATGAGAAGGACGATGATAACCACCACAAGAACAGAGACTACAGACAACAATATGAGAAGGACGATGATAACCACCACAAGAACAAGGACTACAGACAACAATATGAGAAGGACGATGATAACCACCACAAGAACAGAGACTACAGACAACAATATGAGGACGATGATGACCACCACAAGAACAGAGACTACAGACAACAATATGAGAAGGACGATGATAACCACCACAAGAACAAGGACTACAGACAACAATATGAGAAGGACGATGATAACCACCACAAGAACAGAGACTACAGACAACAATACGAGAAGGACGATGATAACCACCACAATAAGCACAAAGACTACAGACAACAATATGAGAAGGACGATGATAACCACCACAAGAACAGAGACTACAGACAACAATATGAGAAGGAAGATGATAACCACCACAAGAACAAGGACTACAGACAACAATATGAGAAGGACGATGATAACCACCACAAGCACAAAGACTACAAACATCACAATGAGAAGGAAGAATGGCAGCACCACCACCACAAGACCAGATACCAGGATAAAGAGTATGGCCAGCAAAAGTATAAGAAGTATGATGACCAAAAACCTCCTACTTGGAAGTATGGAAAAGATCACAAGCATACACATGACAAGAGTAAAGAACCCTTTCAACATCATGAGCACGGAAGTCATAATCTGAAATATGAGAAAGATGTGACCAACATGCACCAGGAGTCATCTTCACACCATGGAAAGTACGAGGGACGAGTCCATTCACATGATTCTATATCTAATGAACAGAAGCAATGGAAGGAAGATGGTTCCGACCACAAACACAGACCATCTGCATTTCACATGAAGGAAGGGCGACCCAGTAATCACTATTCTTCCTTCAAAAACGATGAAGAAGATAATCCCAAGAGGAAGCAGAAGGAAAGTCATAAGTACAGATCAAAGACTGGTGATCACAAGGACAGGGAGAACATGGGTGAGAGAGCAGGCTGGTAGAATCTTGCTCCTGCTGCAGGGTACGTGAGATGTTGTCTTGTGATGTTGGGTCTCTTTCTGACTCCAAATTATATCTGAACAGAAATGAAGAATCTCCTTATTCTCACAAAATTGTGGTTTCACAAATGAGTGTTCAGTATCTGTGTATGGTTAAGCTATCACTCGTCCTCACTGCTTTGTAGCATCAAATCCATGCACTATGGCCGCATTAAGTAACCTAAAGAGGAGAAGTTCTCTAACACATGCACCCTAGGCGGAAACAATAATTCCAGTTGCATTACATGGGGTGATTAACACCATAAATACGAGAGCGGCCTCTATTGTGAAGCAGAACACTGTAGACTCTGCTAGCATTCAGTAGAGTAAAGACCAATCCTCTTTAGCATTCTGCATAAGGCCCTGTATGCACACTTAGAAGTCCAGGGGTCCTGTACACAGAGAGCTGTGCATTTATAATACTCATACTGACAGAGGTGGTGTTAGCAGAGATTAGGTAGTGAAAGACAAACTTGACATGCACATATTTTATAATATATACATTTTGTTTTTTGTTTTTTACTGCCTGGTTGTGCTGCTTCCAGTATCCAGAAGTTACTGTATGCCTTTCTATAACACAAGTGCACTTCACACCAGCAATGCTGCTCCTGGGAGAATAGTATAGGGCAAACTTTAGATTTGAAATAAAAATACAATGTTGCTGTCTGGTCACCAGGTGGAACTCTAGCTCACATAATGATATAATACGTATAAGTTTGCTCTGTAATAACCTTTGATTGAGCCACTTCCGAGGAATAGGAGTGACCTTGTTTTACTGCAGTACAAAAGCAGTATAACTTATTATTTTCATAGTAAAATATTTCTAATCCTTTTAAAATTAGCTTTTTATTTTTCCAAACAAAGATATATTTTTTTTTTCATATTAACCCCTTAAAGAGAGGCTGATCGGCATTGCGCGGTCAGATAAGGACCACGGAGCATTTTTTTTTTTGTTTCTTCCGCTTCCGGACTCCCTGAACGGCGTGCTGCCGCAGGGGGAGCCTGGAATTCCGTGACGGTCATAGTACGTCATGGGTCGTTAAGTCTGATTGACCCATGACGTACTGTGACTGTCAAGGGTCGTTAAGGGGTTAAGCAAAAAAGCCCTCAGCAGTAGGAGAGCCTTTGTTTTATTGGCTTAAAAAAGTGTGCCCTCCTTTAAAGGGATAGTAATGTTTATCTGTGAGTCTTCTTTATGCTTTTTATAACACTTTGCATTGTGTTTAATGACTTACAGTGTTTGTAGTTCAAGCCTTATTCAAGCTGAAAGAATCCCCCTTCTGGTCGCCTCCCATTATATTTGGAATCTGATCGTGGGACTGGACGGATGCAGCGAGGGACAATCTTCATTCAGTAAGTATAAAAAAAACTCTGCCGCCCCCAACGAAGGAGGGCAGGATTTCCTCTTGCTTACTGAAGATTGTCCCACAGTGCTTTCCATTCAGACCAGACCGAGAGGCAGAGTGACTCAGCCAGAAGGGGCAGGAGGGGGATCCAAATACCTTGAATAGCTTTTGAACTACAAAACTGTAAGTCATTAAACATAGCTCAAAGTGTTACATAAAGCCTAAAGAAGTCTCACAGATAAACTTAAATAGAGACATTACTATCATTTTAAGAACTACAATTTTTCTGAGGCAGTACAGATGCCCATACCTGGGAACTTCCAATTGAGGTCTACCCGGAAGGGAGTCCTCTGGTGCAGCAGGGGGTGACGATAATGACACGAATCGTGTCAAAAATAGGCGGGGCTTGACACGATTTGAGGGGGAAGGGCTTAAAGGTGTCCCACAGAAGGCTGGGGAAGGAGGAACACCGGGAAAAACACCAGATGTGGACAGAGTTTCAATAGAAACTCCCCATATCTGGAGGAATCAGCTTCTGCACCGGAGACCCGGTAAAGCTCTGTCGAAACCGGAGTCTCCGGGGCAAACAGTTCCCAGGTATGCAGATGCCCATTTGTAGGATTTCTGTCTGGCCTTTCCAGAAATGACAGAGTTACAGGTAGATTCTGATTGTCTCCTCTGTTTAGTTTTCCAGATTGTGATCTGCCTTGTGCAGAGTGTTAGATTCCTACATATTATGCACTTGCACCAGCAGGGAGCCATAGCACTGATGGGGAGGCTCCAGTTTAATCACTTGAGTGCTAGACAGTTATCCTATGCATTGTGTTGCAATGCTTTCGATAGCTCTCTGAAACTCAGAGTTAATAAAGTTTATTGTAATACAGTTACATTATTAATGTGTGTCTTTTTGTTATAACTATGCAACCGTGTGCAAACTTTTTTCTGATATATTGTTGGAATTCTAGCTGTTGGACCACAACTCTGGACAGATTTTCCAGTCATCCAGCTGCTGTTGGAGATGATGGAAATTGTAGTCTCCAGTAGCTGGAGGGCCAACGATTGACGAATGTTGATTTAGTCTTTGCAGTTGTTACATTTTATAATCCTTTGACTACTGAAATTAAATGTAATGACCTCTCCTTAAAGGAACATTTAGACCTCCTAAGAGTATCCCCCGCTGACCTAATTCTGGGATATGTAACACATCAATTAACAGGGCATTGATTCTCCATGTCCCTGTGTGTGCACCAGCATGTACTGTGTGTGCACAGTGAACTAACACTCCACCCCACAAAAATAGGCTCCAAATCATCACTTATAACTTGCACATACAGTATATGTGCACCAAAATTATACGCCACCAAAACTAACTCCTTTGCCATATTTCATCTTACTTCCGTTGCACCCATTATAACCAAGCTAGCACATGCAGACATTGTATAAACTGGCAATGGCACAGAATTGTCCTCTAGGTGTAGTATGTCACATATAAACCTGGGCCTCAACCAGAAACAGCCATGTTCTCTCCAGACACATACTTACCTTCTTCAGATTCAGTATCTGCCCTAGTGTGTGGATTGCTAGTAGTGATTTACACACCAAGCTGCTTTCTTGTGACACCACCTTTCTCTCACTAAACAGCTTATGCTCTTCCTCTGTAACGGTCAGCACCCTTCACCTCCCGGTCGTCTAGTGGCTGGATGAGGGGACTGTAGGGACCCATAAGCTTTGGCCTGGGTAATCTCCTTCTAGTCTGTGTCTGCAGCTGTCTAGTATACTAGAGATTTAAATAGGAATAGATCAGGGGCATGGTAATGAAAAAAGAAAAATATATAGCAAATAAAACTGTATAGCAATAACCTGTTATGTAAAAGATTAATACAAATCCTTAGTTGATAAGGTTTGTGGCTGAATGCCACTTTCTCAAGAATCAGTCCGTGTTCGATATCGTCCATGGAGGCAGACATGACCGTTTTGCAGAGGACCAGAGGATACTGCATTGCATTTCGAAGTAGTATATTGCACACACCTCTAGTCCTTAACCCTTTCTGTGCCAGAGGTGTATCCATTGCATTGCGAAGCAGTGTGCTGGATATCTGTGTGGCACTCAAAGGGTGAAAGGATTAAGACAACGCTGTGCATAGGGCAGGGATAGTCATGTGCCTTTCAACTGCTACTAAAGGTCACGTCGCCTTTCATGGACACGACATCCAGGACTGATAGAAGACGTTCTCTCTTGGACCAAGGCTAAATGGAAGAATCTGTAGGGGACATTATGATTTTCAGGCAACAGTAGAGCAGGTGGTGGTGGTAATTAGATGGTGTCAATAAACTCCATTTATCTCTACAGGAGAACTATTAGGAGCTGTAAGTGTTCCTTTAATCACAAGCACTCTGATTTTTGTTCACATCCCCTGCTGTACAGAGTTCACCGGGTTGAGGGGTTCTGTGTGTTTTTGAGGTGTGTATTGCTTATGGTATTTAAAATTGTTTACATCCCAGTGGATGTGTTGGACTAATGCACTTTTGAAATGAAAAATAAAGTTGGAAAAAAAAAAAAAAAACTGACTGTGACTTGAGTTTCTTACACCCCAGACCTGTTCCCCAAACGGGGTGCTCTTGCCAGATTAGGGGCTTTACGCACAAAATACAAGAGGAGTACATCAAACGCACCTTTCTGGGACACCTGGACATTCCCACTAATGTATATGGGGCTTTGCATTTCTTCTTTGCTATAGAGGTCTCCAAATCAAAGAAACCCACTGTACACCTCTAATACCGTACAGGGGTGTGGAAATGTAAAAAAAAAACCTACTTGTCCAAGGGACTAAAACGGGAGCCCGATCTACTTGTCCCTCATGATAATCTGCTTGTCCTGATACAAAAAATAATAATGGGTGAGTGAAAAAAGTTAAAAAAGATATTTATTTAAAAAAAAATTTCCCTGCAGTTGGAGGCTGGTCACCTAAAAGGCCACCAGGTAACTATAGCTCCCCCTGTTGATCCCCCCCTTTTGTCTCTTTCTCACCCACTTGTCTCCTGATTCCTCCTTTGCCTCTCTCTCCCCCTCTTTGACTCTCTTGCCTCTTGATTCCCCCCTTTTGCCTCTCCCCTTTTGATCCCCCCTTTTTCTCTCTCACCCACTTGCCTCTTGATTCTCCCCCTTTTGCCTCCCCCCTTGATCCCCCTTTTTGTCTCGCTCATCCACTTGCCTCTTGATTCCCCCCTTTTGCCTCTCCCCTTTTGATCCCCCCTTTTTCTCTCTCACCCACTTGCCTCTTGATTCTCCCCCTTTTGCCTCCCCCCTTGACCCCCCTTTTTGTCTCGCTCATCCACTTGCCTCTTGATTCCCCCCTTTTGTCTCTCAACCACTTGCCTCTTGATTCCCCCATTTTACCTCTTTTTCACCCACTTGTCTCTTAATCCCCCCTTTTACATCTCTCCCCCCTTGATACCCCTGTTTTGTCTCTCCCCACTTAGAGCTTGATTATCCCCTTTTGCCTCTTTCACCCCTTTTGTTCTCCCCTTTGCCTTGAGACTCCTCCTCTTGAGTCTTAATCCCCCCTTTTGACTCTCAGTTCCTGTTGATGACCCCCTCTTGATTCTTTCTTCCCATCTTGATTCCCACCCTCTTTTGCCTCCATTTTCCCCTCTTGCCTCTTTCTGTGAGGAAGGAAGATGCTGTTGAAGTCCTGTTCTCTTTTCAGCACTGCCGTCTCTCTGATAGACTGCCACCACTGCCTGCATTGATGATGACAGCCAGCAAGGTCCATCTGACAAGCAGTGACACAGAAGTGGTGCATGCTGGAGGTTTCTTCATCTTTCTGGGCTCCACTTTCAAACTTGTTTTGGAGACAGTACAAGTTTAAAAGTGGCTCCCAGACAAATAAACCCCCCAGCATGCGTCCGCATCGCAGCTTGTCATGTGTTCCCGGATGCGTCTCAGCGTGTCATATGGTCCCAGCTGCTGACTTCCATAGAGTATTTCCTATGCTCACCCGCTGCACTACTAACTTCAACAGCAAGTGGTGAGTGGAAGGGAAGACGCTACTGACTGACAGGGGGGTTGCCGGTCCTGCTTTGCTTGTCCCGGAGCAGGGCTAAATGTGAGAAAAAATGACCTTCTAAGCGCCCCAGAACTACATGACCCGGGCATCGGGCGATATAAATTCCACAACCCTGCCGTACTTCCCAGCTTTTCAAATGGCCAAAGAGAACACTTTTGTTTTACATAGTGTTACTGGGGATGTGGTTGGTGGGCTGTGAATTACAGAGAATTTTTAGATTAATAAATCTTAGTTCCCAAGTGTCCCTCTTTAGGAGGAACAGTCTCAGGTTGAGACCCAAATCCCTCCTGTATGTAGGAGATCAGATTATGTGGTCTGTATAGAAGTGTATCACCCTGGTGTCCCTGTGTTTAGGAGATCAGACTGTGGTGTGTATATAACTGTATCACCCTGGTGTCCCTGTGTTTAGGAGATCAGACTGTGTGGTGTGTATAGAAGTGTATCACCCTGGTGTCCCTGTGTTTAGGAGATCAGACTGTGTGGTGTGTATATAAGTGTATCACCCTGGTGTCCCTGTGTTTAGGAGATCATACTGTGTGGTGTGTGTATATAATTGTATCACCCTGGTGTCTCTGTGTTTAGGAGATCAGACTGTGTGGTATGTATATAAGTGTATCACCCTGGTGTCCCTGTGTTTAGGAGATCAGACTGTGTGGTGTGTATATAGGTGTATCACCCTGGTGTCCCTGTGTTTAGGAGATCAGACTGTGTGGTGTGTATATAAGTGTATCACCCTGGTGTCCCTGTGTTTAGGAGATCAGACTGTGTGGTGTGTATATAAGTGTATCACCCTGGTGTCCCTGTGTTTAGGAGATCAGACTGTGTGGTGTGTATATAAGTGTATCACACTGGTGTCTCTGTGTTTAGGAGATCAGACTGTGTGGTGTGTATATAAGTGTATCACCCTGGTGTCTCTGTGTTTAGGAGATCAGACTGTGTGGTATGTATATAAGTGTATCACCCTGGTGTCCCTGTGTTTAGGAGATCAGACTGTGTGGTGTGTATATAGGTGTATCACCCTGGTGTCCCTGTGTTTAGGAGATCAGACTGTGTGGTGTGTATATAAGTGTATCACCCTGGTGTCCCTGTGTTTAGGAGATCATACTGTGTGGGGTGTATAGAAGTGTATCACCCCAATGTCCCTGTGTTTAGAAGATCAGAATGTGTGGTGTGTATAGAAGTGTATCACCCTGGTGTCCCTGTGTTTAGGAGATCAGGCTTTGTGGTGTATATGTGTATCACGTTAAATCCCTCTGTCCTTTCCTACCCTGGTGTCCCTGTGTTTAGGAGATCACACTGTGCGACGTGCATATAAGTGTATCACATTGCTGCACAGCAATAAAGCTCAATAATATGTGTATAGACTTCAGTATTTGTGTATATAAATTAGTCTGTTTAAATAAAATACTTTGGTCTTGCTCTAAATAATGTATTCAGTTACTCACAGAGGTGTCATTAGGTCATGAAATAAGCTAAATGTTAGCGGTCATGCCCCCAGCAACACCCCCTATACCAAAGTGTCTCTCTTTGGCCATTTGAAATGATGGCAGGTATGATAAATTACTTACTGGCATCTTAGTGTAACTTAATAAATGATTTAGAGCAAGACCAAATTATTTGATTTATGCAGACTAATATACAAACATACTGGTGTTTAAACAAACCTTAATGTGAGTTTTATTGCTGTGGGGCAATGTGATAACAGTTATATACACAACACACAGTCTGATCTCCTAAACACAGGGACACCAGGGTGATACACTTATATACACACCACACAGTCTGATCTCCTAAACACAGGACACCAGGGTGATACACTTATATACACACCTCACAGTCTGATCTCCTAAACACAGGGACACCAGGGTGATACACTTCTATACACACCACACAGTCTGATCTCCTAAACACAGGGACACCAGGGTGATACACTTATATACACACCACACAGTGTGATCTCCTAAACACAGGGACACCAGGGTGATACACTTATATACACACCACACAGTCTGATCTCCTAAACACAGGGACACCAGCGTGATACACTTATATACACACCACACAGCCTGATCTCCTAAACACAGGGACACCAGAGTGATACACTTCTATACACATCACACAGTCTGATCTCCTAAACACAGGAACACCAGGGTGATACACTTATATACACAGCACACAGTCTGATCTCCTAAACACAAGGACACCAGGGTGATACACTTCTATACACATCACACAGTCTGATCTCCTAAACACAGGAACACCAGGGTGATACACTTATATACACAGCACACAGTCTGATCTCCTAAACACAAGGACACCAGGGTGATACACTTCTATACACACCACACAATCTGATCTCCTAAACACAGAGACATCAGGGTGATACAGTTATATACACACCACACAGTCTGATCTCCTAAACACAGGGACACCAGGGTGATACACTTATATACACAGCACACATTCTAATCTCATACACACAGGGACACCAGGGTGATACACTTCTATACACACCACACAGTCTGATCTCCTAAACACAGGGACATCAGGGTGATACACTTCTATACACACCACACAGTCTGATCTCCTAAACACAGGGACACCAGCGTGATACACTTATATACACATCATACAGTCTGATCTCCTAAACACAAGGACACCAGGGTGATACACTTCTATACACACCACACAGTCTGATCTCCTAAACACAGGGACACCAGGGTGATACACTTTTATACACACCACACAGTCTGATCTCCTAAACACAGGGACATCAGGGTGGGAAAGGGGGACGAGAGGGGAAATGTAACCTATTCGGATGTAACATCTCCTTTAGTAACACATGAGCTGGTATATGCTGTATGTGTGTATATGGAAGAAAAACGCACATATACAGTATATAACCAAGTTGTTAGCCTGAGACACCTGTCAGTCCCGCCTCCTGTGGGCGGTCCATGTGGTCTGACAGTGGAGAGATGGGCGTAGCTGGGAACGCGTGCGGAGGCGTGTCTGTCCGGGAGATCCAGTTCCTATTGGCTGTTTTTGCTGATAGGCGGTGCCGTTTCACGGAAGACAATCACATGCTGTCATCCTTGTGCCGGTGACCGGCTCCGGTGTGCGAGGGACATTAGTCGGCACGATGGGGTATCCCCGCCTAGTGCTCGTGTTCAGCGGAAAGAGGAAGTCCGGGAAGGATTATCTAACGGAGCTGATCAGGGAGAGGTGGGCGCGGTAGGAGACCAGACAATGATGGGGGAGACAATCATTAGAACAGACACCATGTCTACAGGGAGGCGGAGGGAAGATAAGGAACGGATGGGAAAATGGATTCATGTACAGAGGGAGGGAGATTTGAAGAGGCGCAGAATGGGAGTAGGAATACAGAAGGCAGGGGTGATGATTGGGTGGTAGTTGGAGACAAACAATAGGGTGGGGGTAATATGAGATTTGGTGATATCAGCTGATGGACATGTGGTATGATGCACCTGGGTCATTTACGGGGTACCCTGCTTCATGTTGCTGTGTTTTAGGTTGGGTCCTGACACCTGTGTAATTCTGCGCCTATCTGGGCCCCTGAAAAAGCAGTTTGCTCAGGTGAGTGAGGCCTGTACATAGATTTAAACTGCCCTGCTCTTATACCACTCCATTATCCATCCTCCAGGTCTCTCTTCCTTGCCTTTTGGCCCTTTCCCCCCATTTGCCTCTTGGGCCCTCAATCTTTTGTCCAGCCTTGGTCTGTGAGTGTGAGGATGTATTTTGGGGTGCTAATGTTTGCACTCTGAATTGCATTAATGGTATGTTACTGAACCCTTAGAGGACCAAGCAGGGCATGAAATGGGTTACATGGTAATGTATTGCAATCCTCAAGTCCTCAAAGGGTTAGTCTATGATTAATATGTGCATTAAAAGCATAGTAATGCTTCTGTCTGGCTGTCCTATGCTTTCACTAACCTAACCATGAATCAGAATTTTTTAATCTTACACGTGGAGTTGCTGGATTCCCAAAAGCCCTGGACTTTAGTCCAACCTAATGCACTATCGGTGTGCTGTGCAGCCTAATATCACCACTACATGACCCAAGCTGCCAACAAGATCTGGAGCTTTATCCATTCAGCCAACACCCAGCATGCCCCTGATCTCCTCCATCTTGTCATTGTGTAGGAACAAGGTTTGGACTTTGAGAGGCTCTTGGACTCCAGTGAATATAAGGAAGTGTACAGAGCGGATATGATCCGATGGGGAGAGGAGAAGAGGAACTTGGACCCTGGATTCTTCTGTAGGATCATTGTAAAGGATGTGACCCATCCTGTCTGGGTGAGTGGACACTGGGGTAGCACAGGTAGTCAGGGGGGAGGGTGGCGCATCATCTGCTGCAGGGGTGGAAACATCAGGTTTGACTGGGGGGCATCTGATAGAGACGAGGAAGGTGGCACTTATTGATCGGGTTGGGGGGGATTTATGGCCTAATAAGCAGGATGCGTTAAATTAAATCCAGTTTAGAAGAGAAGGGTTATACCCCCACCTACCCATCCAGGATCTGATCTGGGCTAAATTGCTCAGCTGAAGAAGCTGTATAATGCTTGTGCGGCAGGCATCTCTTGCTTCTAAGGGGGTTCACTTATTCGGTATCGTTTTAGAAGGTCACACGCCAAAGAGCATGCAACCGCAAGGCGCATTAACCATGCTTAATGCGACATGTGGTCGCACACTTTTTTGCGTGCAACCTTTTAAAAGTGAATCAATGTATATTTTACTATCAAAACAATGAGACTTTTATTTATAAAGCTACAGAGGTGCAAATGTGGAGCATAAGGAGTAGTGACAATCCAATTTGATTTAAATGGGGCACTTAACACATTGAGTGCTAGAGAGGACTGCAACTGATTACTTAACAACACATTGGATTCTCCCTAGCATTCAAGGAATTAAAGCCACAATTAAATCAAAGGGAATTCACATAATACTCACCCTTACCCTTTGGTGCAGTTGATTTACTCCAGAAATGCCCACCTATAGCTTGATGAATAGGTCCCTTCATGGTGTTTTTACACTGGACAAGTGGTTAGATTTCTGGTAAGCTTTCAGTGCCCGTTAAACGTGACACCCACAGTTATTTCTCTCTCCCTACAGATTGTCAGTGACGCTCGCCGGAGGTCTGACGTGGACTGGTTCCTCTCCTCTTACGGATCTGTGACACAGACTGTACGTGTGGTCGCGTCAGAGGAGACCAGGAAAGCAAGAGGATGGGTCTATACACCAGGTGAGGCTCTGGTGTCTATGGGCTCTGCACGGAACATGCTGTATATATCTGAGTTGCACTAGCTCTTCCCAGGACTATATGCCCACTCTGCTTTTAGCCCTTTCTATCAGCTTAATACACTGTTGACTAGACTGGCATGGAAAAATCCTTAAAGGGATAGTAATACTTAAACTGGAAAAAAAAAAAAAAATGTTGTAGGGTTTATCCACCTGAGTAAGAGAAGGCTAGTCCCACTGCTCAAAGATGTTTTATTCAAAACTTAATACAGCTCAAAATTGTTTTTTTTTTAGGTGCAATATCACAGTGGCCTGAAATTGTACAGAGGTGCTGTTGCTACACCATCCTATGGAGATTTATGGTCCCGGGACCAGAGTTGTCCATAGGATGGTGTAGTAACAGCTCCACTGTGATATTGCACCTAAAAAAAAAATCAACTTTGAGCTGTAATAACTTTTGAATAAAACACCTTTCAGCAGTGAGAGTACCCTTGACCCTTGTTTTATTCAGGCGGATAAAACGTAAAATTTTTTTTTTTTTCCTTTTCATTTTAACCCCTTAGTGACGGCCGCGTGCAGACGCGGCCGTCACTTAACGCCCGTCTAACTTTTTTTTTTTTTCCATTTGAATCCGGAGTCCCCGAACGGCGTGCAGCCGCGCGGGGATCCGGATTTCCTGGACGTACATGTACGTCCTCTGTCACTAAGTGACAGCCACAGAGGACGTACATGTACGTCCTTTGTCGCGAAGGGGTTAAGTATTACTATCCCTTTAAGTTATAAGAAATAAAAAGAGAAGCACTTAACTCTATGGAACCTATAGATCTGTCCATTACATTGTGAAGCAATATGTTGTATAACCCACTGGATACTAAATTATACAAGTTGGGGGGAGTACATAAAGTAACCACATAAATTAGTAACAAAGCTGGGGATTACAGCAAAATATTAACTGAGAGATATAGGAAAATAAAATTCTCCTCTCCGTCCCCTTTCTGCTTGATGAGCTATAAAGCTGTCAGAAGCAAACTCTTGTTGCTTGATCAGACGAGGCTCTTCAGCAGCGCTGATATGTAAAGATAAATACTTAATCAGAATGGATTACAACGTGTGCTTGCAAACCAGACGCACATTATAGACCGTTCCTATGAAGTATTTATTTTTAGGTGTCGATATGTCGGCGCCGCTGAAGAGCCGTCGTCTGATCCAGGGACCAGAATCTGCTTGTGACAGCTTTATAGTTCATCAAGCAGAAAGGGGAGGGAGCGGAGAAACTTATTTTACTATATCTCTCAGACCATAACGGTTTGAGAGATACGAATAAGTGCAAGTACCATATAATTAATACTTTTTTTTCCTGACATTACTATCCGTTAAAGACCGGTTGAAAGAACGGTTCAATTGAATGTATTCATGCCATATCTAATACATCTGTGTTTGGTGGGGAGCCAATATATGTATAATAATCTGTAGTAGCCCTATATAGGATGTAACGGATGTTCTCTGATTCCAGAAGTGGATGATGCAGAGTCAGAGTGCGGCCTGGACCAGGGGGTGACATTTAACTGGATTATTACAAACGATGGTGACTGTGAGTCGATAGAGAAGCAGCTAAGTAAACTGCAAGACTTCATTCACAGCAAGCTGGATTCATCTGTGTGATCAGGAAGAAAAGCCTTCATTCACTGAGGTCATCCGTGTCAAAGACAAATAGGAGACTGTTCCCCTCACTCACACCCTGCTCTGTCATGGCAAAACTGACTGGACTATTAAGACTAAAAATATTATTTAGCAACACAATTTTCACTGTCTACTGCAGCAGTCCCTGCCATCTTTTAACTCCTTGAGTTCCAGCTTACTGTGCAGCACATTGACACTCTAGGGGTTAAGTGGTTGTATTTTGTTTTTTTTAAGATAAGGTTTTTATATTTGAATTTAAAACCACCATCTGTACCGTTGTACCTGGTTTTAAAGGAGCAGTAAATGTTTTTTTATGAAAACAAATTTTATAGAGCTTTTCCTGCTGAATAAAACAAAGTCACTCCCATCGCTGTCAGATGTTTTATTCCAAATTTATGGCAGTTCAAATAATCAGGAAGTGAATTTACTGTGTTTACTTCCTGATAGTTCTAACTGACAGGAAGTGAATTTACTGTGTTTACTTCCTGATAGTTCTAACTGACAGGAAGTGAATTTACTGTGTTTACTTCCTGATAGTTCTAACTGACAGGAAGTGAATTTACTGTGTTTACTTCCTGATACTTCTGACAGGAAGTGAATTTACTGTGTTTACTTCCTGATAGTTCTAAGTGACTCAGCAGTTTCTATCACATTCTAAGGATAACTGTGTGTCACTGAGTTTTCTTTCCATTAGAATCTAACAGGAAAACTAATTAGAATTTGACCACTAGAGGACACTGCTAATGTAAAAAAACATGGGTTTAAACTGTAATAACTCTGGAAATATAAATCTCTCTGCAGTGAGAGTACCCTTATTTTACTCAATAGGAAAATCCCTACAATATATATTTTTTTCATTAAAAAAGCTTACTGCGTCTTTAAAGACAATGGTCCATTGTTTAATTTCTTGGTTATAATGTGGCGAATACATTCCTAAAAGCCTGCTTTTGAGCACAACTCTCTTGAATGGAATGCCACACCATTGTTTCTGTTCAGAACGGCTGGGTACCAAAAAAATCAACCTAAATATGTCCATTTAATATCAGGGGCAGTTATGTTATTCATTATTGGCACAGACAAGTTCTGTCAATAAATGTGAAAACAATTCTCAGTCTGGTCTGCTTTTACATTCAAGATTAACATATTCAGGGCTGAATGAAAAGTGAAGCAATTCTGGGGCAAACAACTGCACTCTAGGGGACACCGCTAAATTCCAGAAATTCCCACATATTTAAATGGTAACTTTAAAGGGATAGTAATACTTTATTATTACTATCCCCCATATTGCAGATATTTGCAAAATAATTTAATTGCCCCCAGGTTCATCTCTCAAACCTTTATGGCATTGGGGCATCTCCCACTTAATATTTTAAAAGCCCCATTTACGTGAGAGGATTGTTTTGTGCCCCTTATAGCAGTTTGGCTTTTCCAGAATTGACCAATTTGTCTTTATCCATAGAACTCTATTAATTGCCTCATCTGTCTCTGACACAATCTCCTTTCATTGTCCTTCTGACCTTTCTAACACGTCTCTCCCTTCCCCAATCTCTGCTTTTGTTGTCCTGCTAATCACAGATCTGCTCCTTGTCACCATCTCACCCTCTGTTGTAAACCCAGGAGGTTTGTGTATCAGGGGATGTGTGCAGATCGTTTTACCATGTGAAAAAGGCACATTTCACCATATGCACTTAGAATAAGGTTTCAAGATGAGAAACATTTAATCATTAGAATATGAGATTGGTGTAAGACGGTTGTTTTGTTTCAATGGTATGTGTGCATAGTAGTGTGATTTAAAGTGACTTAAATATTCTATGAGTGCATATTAACCCTTTGAGTGCCAGAGTGGTATGGAATGTTTTGCAAAGCATTCCGTACCACTCTGGCACTCAATGGGTTAAATAATGTAACATTTCCAATTCTATCTCTCTCACCCCCACAATAAAAATATTAAGTTAGCATTTATTGATCGCAAGGAGGAATAATTGTGTCTTCTTAACCCAGTGAATATTATAGATACATCCAACATCATGTTTTGCGGCCATTCAAATGCAGCAGTAATGGGAGAGACATCTTATTTCTGCTCTGATGATCTGAATCTCCGCTGACCACAGGGCTGGAAATCTCATTTATGCATAATCTTAGCCACATGAATGACGCAGTGTGGTCAACATGAATACTATAGATAATTTAGCCCTTTCTGGGGCTACAGTGCCATTACAGAAAGCTGCAATATGCAGAATTCCTCTTCCATAGCATAGGAAGGGATGGAGTAAGGTTACTCCACTTCATACCTCTCAAGTGTCCCTCTTTTTGACCCAAATCCCTGTCCCTCTTTCCCACCCTGGTGTCCCTCTTTTTAGGAAACCAGATAGTGTGGTGTGTATATAAGGGTATCACATTGCTCCACAGCAATAAAACTCACATTATTGTTTGTTTAAATATCAGTATATGTGTTTATAAATTAGTCTGAGTAAATAAAATACTTTGGTCTTGTTATTAATCATGTATTATGTTACACAAGGCTGTATCAATAGGTTATGAAATAGCCTAAAATTTCTCGCTAATGCCCCGCCCACCCACCACACCTCCAGTCACTCCCCCTAAAACACAAGTGTCCCTCTTTGGCAATTTGAAATGTTGGGAGGTATGCCACTTTCTTATGCTCAAAGAAAAGAAGGGGCGAGTAAATGCCACCTAGGTTATAAGACACGTTTTTAAAAACAATTTACATGAATCCGATTATTTTTGTCCCCTACCAAGTTACCACCTTTTCTTCTTGCCAAAATCGTAGAGAAGCACTGTGTTTTGTGTTAACTGCAGCACAAAACGAAAGCGGTTCAATGTTATGTCATTCGTTGTCACCATGTGAGGCAACACAGGGATTAAACAGTCCAGTCCTTCCCCCGGAAAAACAACCTGTAAAAGTCCCAGTGGCTACAGGCGAGGAGACAAGTGAGACACGTGATCCCCATAAGACACAGGCGTCTCGCTTCCGCATTACGTCATTGTACGCGCACTGATCACGTGCGGCGTGGTATCGCTCGTTGTAGTGACGTCACTTTCTCAACCCACACGACTGAGGGTGTTCTGCGCATGCGTAGCAGGAGGCGGCGCCCGCGAGAGCGATTGTTTGTGTGAGAGAGTCTGGGAGCCGGCACCGAGAGACCAGTAGTCACCGGGCGTAACGGTAATACCGGACACCGACTGTAACTGACACTCCTTCTGGACTCACCAGGTGCTCCGGGCACAGACAGGACAGCGACTGAGCAGAACAGAGTCACCGGGAGTGTACTCACAGTACTGACTGAGGGGGAACCGGGCACAACGGGTCATAGAAGAACTGGCCACAGGCGGATCAGACAGGTCTACTGGGTAGACCGGGCGCAGACAGGTCAGGCACTTTGGGGAGACCGGACGCAGACAGGTCAGGCTCTGTGGGTAGACCGGACACAGACAGGTCAGGCACTCTGGGTAGACCGGGAACAGACAGGTCAGGCTCTGTGAGTCGACCGGCCACAGACAGGTCAGGCTCTGTGGGTCGACCGGCCACAGACAGGTCAGGCACTCTGAGGGTCGACCGGCCACAGACAGGTCAGGCACTCTGAGGGTTGACCGGCCACAGACAGGTCAGGCACTCTGAGGGTCGACCGGCCACAGACAGGTCAGGCACTCTGAGGGTCGACCGGCCACAGACAGGTCAGGCACTCTGAGGGTCGACCGGCCACAGACAGGTCAGGCACTCTGAGGGTCGACCGGCCACAGACAGGTCAGGCACTCTGAGGGTCGACCGGCCACAGACAGGTCAGGCGCTCTGAGGGTCGACCGGCCACAGACAGGTCAGGCGCTCTGAGGGTCGACCGGCCACAGACAGGTCAGGCGCTCTGAGGGTCGACCGGCCACAGACAGGTCAGGCGCTCTGAGGGTCGACCGGCCACAGACAGGTCAGGCGCTCTGAGGGTCGACCGGCCACAGACAGGTCAGGCGCTCTGAGGGTCGACCGGCCACAGACAGGTCAGGCACTCTGAGGGTCGACCGGCCACAGACAGGTCAGGCACTCTGAGGGTCGACCGGCCACAGACAGGTCAGGCACTCTGAGGGTCGGATATACTGGGTACAGTCATTTTGAACTCACTAGGTAGTTTGGACACAGACCAGATTCACTGGGTAGAGCAAGCACATATAGGTCAGTCTCTGACATGAAGAGCACAGCCAGGTTAGACTCACTGGGAAGACTGAGCACACATTGGTCAGACATAGCAGGCAAAGGCAGGTTGGGCTTGATGGGGCTCCAGAAATGGCTGACCTGGGACGGAAGAAGGACTAAGTCACCATGTTAATTATCTTCCTTTGAAATCCAGGCCCTGCAAAGTGATATTCCAGAACTGCGAGGCAGCCGTGCTAACAAGAATCCTTGGAGCTAATGTCTTTACCTGGAGATCACTGAGAAGAGCTGCCATTAACTTTAGAACTGATGCCAGCACCTTGATACTTCTTTGAGCCAGTGGTGGTAAGAGGACATCCTGAGAAATTTGGTGCCAGCCTTGTCAAGATGTCTGAAAGCTGCAGTCACTGGGGACACGGTAGCTTTTGATTCATTGGTGACACATGACTTCCATGCTACATACTTATTAGGGTGGGTTGGACACAGACCCAGTACTCGGCTTATATGTGATCTAAAAATCAAGATACACTGTTGAAGACCTAAAACACACAGGATTGAGTGGAAACAGCAGGGTTTCCAGGGATACAAACAACACTCCCCCCTTGGTTACTGGGAACATAGGATATCAATGCCACTGTGACACAGGACATGCATTGAGCACAAAAGGTATATTGGGATACCTATTAACTAATATTTGAAGACTGACCCCCTCCTTGGGATCCAAAGGGTGCCAGAATGGCATCAGCAGCCTCTGAATCTTCTGGTGGCTATGGCTCAGGTAAGACCAGCCTTGAGAGAATATTGTTGCAATATACTGTCCATGCAAGGCGCCCCCTCCCTGGGAGTTGATCATGCAGTGCATTGGTTTGAATGGTGTTTTGACATAAATCACATGACTGGTGCGTACACACACACATCTAGCCACTCAGGTGCTTACGGCTTGTATCAAACTTTGATTACCCAGTCTTGTTGCAGTGTAAATTCGGTGCAATAGACAAACATACCTGAACCCTGTGAATAGATAATTAAGCTGCCCTCTTAACCTCCCCAATAGTTCCCATGTCAGCCCTTGGAAACAAAGCCTTGTGGGGGAAGGGACAGGGATGTGTACAAAGGATCCTATATCCAGACACCCACACAAAGGAGCAGTGATGCTGCACAACTCAGTGTCTGGTTCACTGGGTCCCAGTCAAGTCTAAGGCTTTCTCACTCCTGCTGTTTGTAAGGCTCATCCCAAAAACCCAGATTTTATTCAGGAAGATAAAAAGGAGCAATTCTGGAGCTACACAACTGTATTATAGGGGACAAATGAAAATTCCCATTGATTTAAATTTGGATTTTTTGATGTTAGAAAGGTCACCAGTATATTGCTTATGCATTGAGTTCCCCCTTTCGTGCAAGAGGTTAAAATCCCTCATTTACCTAAATTGGAATTTGGTTTGGTTTGCCCCTGAATCGCTCCTATACATTCTTGAATATGGCCAGTGGAGAGCTAGATAAACCTATATCAACTTTTAGTTTTAATGTGTCCAGTGTTTATTACATTCTGTTAGTTTTTCTCTTTATTTAATTTGATTGTGAAATTATTTCATATGTACAAGCATGCACCTGTCAGATTCCTATTGGCCTTACAGACACACAGTAACAATTGGAGACGTACTGAGGATGATGGGAGTTGTAGGTGAAAAACATCTGGTGACCCTGCTTCTGACGTAGCCCTTGTAAGTCTCCAGCGCTTTACTTCCCAATTTAGAGGAGACCTAGCATTCAGTGTGTTTATTTATCTGTTCTCATAGTCGTTTTCAAAGGTGTTATTGCCTGCTGCCTTTAATTAGTTAACAGAACAATAATACTATATAATTCGCTAGGGTGTTTGTCAGAAGCCACCATGCGCAGTAGAGACTGCGCACTTTCGGGCGGTCTCTAGTGTGCTTGACTGCATCACGTGAGTGAGGTGACGCAAGACTGCATCGCTTGGAGCAGTGAGGTAACGGACACTTGCAATGCGTTGCGTACCCCACTGGCACTCAGAGGGTTAACATTACCCGGACCTTGGCCTGTGTACACGGGCTTTTACCCTAGTACCTAATAAAGCAACTGAGATACACTTATACCCAGTACTTCATGCCACATCTGTAACACTTCTGTTTGTTTTCTGTGGCTAAAATGTAGTCATCCTTGTGTTTTCAGGGCTCCACATACTATTGCACTGTTTTTAGTTGACTCTCAAATGGTCCTCCAGGATTGTCTATAAATAGGCTGACATTACAACCTTTCTCATCATGTTAGGTTGGTACTTACCTCAGTAAAAAAAGTGTAGCAGCCTCTCCTACAGTTCTGTCACCTGTGTGGTGAGTTCCCCTTTTTCCTGCGTTCAGCTTCCAAGTAGGACATGGGAGCGGTGGTTGTGTTGAAAGCAGGGGTGGAAAAATCCCGTGAGACTGAAAGCTACAGTTCCTAAAATTGTATTTCCAGATCCTAAATTTTAGGGTATTTAGTATATGTCTACGTACATGGACACACTGCTTAAAAAAAACAAACAAAAAAAAACACAACCCTTTGTTTTTGTTTTTGTTTGTTTGTTTGTTTGTTTTTTTGTTGACTCCTAGTCTGTCAAATGGCACACAAACATGCCAAATATTATTTGAGGACACCCACTTGGTTGGCCTTTCGTTGAACACAGATATGAAACTGTCTGCTGGCGGATCCATAGGCCTCTGTACAAACATTCGTTTATCTTTTACTGTGTACTTTTTTGAATAAAGTCAAGATGAAGCTTTTCTGGATTTTGGACTGCTCATGGGAGGCATCACTAGTTGGTGAAAATTGCCATAGTCCAGCATTTCACCTTTTTACAACAGGTGTCATCACCAAGGTATCATCACTGATATGCAAAAGAGGCCTAGAATGACTTTAAGGGGAATTATAAATTAAAAATATGTGGCTCATAATTTAACAGGAAGACTTACCTAAGCTGGTATCCTTCAACTAGCAGTCGGTTATTTCTGCTTACTTTTTTGTTAGATGTCTCCTCTGTTTTCATCCACTGGTGTTTCAATTTACAATCTGATAACTTGTGTCCCTTATGAGGCATTCAGGCTTATTGTAGCCCTTGCTTGGTGTAAACGGAGCTTAGACTGTAAGCTCCTTGGGGCAGAGATCTCTCTCCCATTGTTTCTATGAATGTCGCACTTATTTCATCCCCTCTTATTTATTGTAACATATGTCTATTGTAAGGCGCTGCGTACACTGTGTGGCGCCATATAAATAAAGATACATACATACATACATACAACTAGAGACAGACTTCAGTAGCGATCACAGCACATCCAAAAATGTAGACAGACTGAATATAATGGCCATAACTGGCTGGTAAATGCAGGGTACTTAATTTGGTAAGTCAGTGTTAACTTAAAAGCCACTTATACTAGGGTGTATTTCTCTCACCTTAATTTGACATAAAAAAATATAGGCAGTTGGCAGAATATTGTCCCGGACAGTAAGATCACTGATTATTTTTTTTGTTTTGTTTTGTTTAGAGAGAGATTTCTTTTTGCAGGCCGTGAAAGCAGGACAGTGATTATATTTGCAGCACTCTGTGCTCTCTCTATATAGGCAGCTTTTCTACATTGTTTCAGCCTTTTTTTATATGTTTGCACTCTGTCAGGAACATAAACCATTTTAAGAATAAATATATAATGCAGGCAAATTGACTTTCCATATTCTGCATGTGCATAACCTGTACATATGTGGAACTGTTCCATACAGCTCTTTGCCATTACAAGTGGGAAAAAAAATTACATAAATGCTCTGAGAACATTTTACATATGATAAAATCAAGTTTATTATTTTAGGCATCTCATAAATGAATAATTTCACAAATATTAAGCTGTAGATACTTTTTTATATTTATAGCAACCACGTTTTTATGTATTAGACTATTTATAATCGTGTATAAGCAGACATCAAGCCATAGTCTGTGGAAGAATATTTTGTGTTGCTGTCCTCACTTTCTGGGTTGGAGGCTGTGCTGTTCTGTACTGTATAGGACACAGCAGGAAGTGAAAGGTGCAGAGGAAATGGCTTCCCCCCAGTCTGCTGCAAACTGCACAGACAACACTGCCTGTGTCTGTTCAATATATATTTGTCTGTAAGTTTTAGTACCTGTGAGTAATTTTTATATAATATATATATATATATATATATATATATATATATATATATATATATATATATATATATATATATCTATTGCTATTCTTATCACTACAGTACCTTTTTACATTTTACAAAATATATGGGGAGAAATACACTTCACACAAGAAAAGTGGAGAGTTTCTGGGGGCTGCACCATAGGGAAAAAACAAAACTTTTCCATTAGTTTAAATGTGTCTTTTAAACCTTTGAATGTCAGAGTTCTCCAACTTATTTTTTCTATTTCAGTTTACAATGCATTAAATACCCCTGCCTTCCACGAGGATAACCCTTTGAGTTCCAGAGGGGTATACAACGCATTGCAAAGCAATGTGAGTTACGTACCGCCTTTGGAACTCAAAGGGTTAAAAGCCCAGATTAAATCAATGAAAATGTTAAGAATGTCTGCTTGACCCCTGTTGTGCAGTTGGTTTGCCCAGTATCAGTACACTTTTCTGTTGAACAAAAGGTCCATAAATACCCTCAAAGTTTGTATACATTTCTCTGTATTGTGGACCTTTCTCAACCAGTAACATTTAACCCTTTGATTTCCAAAGTCGTGTGTAACACGTGGGAAACTCCTCTTGTACTCAGAGTTAAAGGAACAATATATTTTATCTGGGAAAAAATATATGTACCGTGGGACTTTTCCTGCCGAACAGTATTCCCACTAGTAGGAGATGCGTCTTTGCAGAGTCATTACAGCTTAAACCTTTTCGTTTACTTTGCAGGGAAAGACCTATAACATAGTTTTTTTCAGACCGGGGGAAGTAGTTAGTCTGTGCACTCCACTTCCTGTTGTGATTTACAGTGCAGTCTTCTGAGAAGGAAATGAGGAGTGCAACAGGAAATGTATCTTCCAAATCTGCTGGAAAAACAACCCATGTGATTGTCCTATTTACATTCTATTATGAGATGAGGACTGGCATGTACCTGTGCTTGTTACACCACGCTCTTTCATGTAAAATCAGGGGCTGTATTCACAAATACACAGTTCAGGAGTAATACCCAATCCACAGGGATGAAATAACATTTTCAGTTGATTTATTCTGAAATATTAACATTTTTTAGTGCTTGACAGGTCTCCAATACATTGTAAAGCACTGCTTTTGGGACCTTTCTAGTATTCAGAGGGTTAAATATTTGGGGATTTTATTTGTTTCCTGTGGTGCAATTGCTCAGCTGTTACATTTGTACACATGACTAAGTTATTTAGAAGTCATGCACTTTAACTTGTTTCATGGGCTATACAGGTTGGTCTGGTTCTATTCTTGTTTTGTATTGAATGATATTTATCCTTGAGCTCTCGTCTGGGGTTAGACACTATGTGGTGTGTGAATTTCTTTTTGTATCCAGGTGAGGGGCGCTTAGAGCCTGGAGATTTAACACAACACACTGACAGATGATGTCCGGTTTGGACGAGGGGCCTGTCTCCTTGATAGTCCCTACTATAACAGTCTTGTACACTCTGTAAACAGTTTTGCTAATGCAGTATCACAGCCAGGAGATAGCGTTATCAGAGGCTTTTGTTCTCATACTGCCAGAGGATGCAGCCCACAGCAGGGCTGACGCTCATTTCCTTAACGGTAACAGAATCTATAGCCACTGAGCCGTGCATCGGGAGACGTGTATTAAAGTAAACATTCACCACTTCTAGGGCAGAAAAACTATACAATATGTAATAAGTACAAATTCTTACATGCTGAAATGTAAATTAAATTGTTTCAGATGTAAGGTATAAATCTTTGGGTGCATTTTACAAATACTAGGCCATATGTATTTAAAAAAAAATATTAATAAAAAAAAAAAGTGCCATTCTGTAGTAATACTCATAATGTGTTCCATTGCTTTAAATGGGAATTTCAGATAACTGGGTGCTAGATGCCAGCAAGCTTTGTTGGTAGTCGAGGGAGTAATTGTGCACCTACTTTGCAGCTGTTTATGTACCAGAATTGCTTCACCGTTTCATGTGGTGAAACTTATATATCTTTTAAAGGGTTATTAATACCCACTTAGAAGTTGCTGCTATATTGTAGATTTACTTTTTTAAATTATGTGGAGCAAGTCCTATCTCTAAGTCCTTTAATGGTTTGAGAAATATTCGCCGCTAAAGTTCTCCCCTTGCACTGATGTCATCAGGAGACCCCGTTCTGGGACCAGCCGGCGGCTGTTCAGCAGAGCCGAAACAGTGATATTGGAAATAATTACTTAATTGGAACAGTCTACAAAGTGTGTCTGGTTTGCAAGTACACTTTGTAGACCATTCCAATTAAGTAGTTCTATTTATTTTGTCTCGGCTCTGCTGAAGAGCCCCCTCAAGTCGGCCGACACATCTCAAGCTGTCAGCTTTACAGCTGAAATGAGGGAGGGAAGAACTTTATCATCACCATAGAGGTTTGAGGCATGGGATTTTCTCCAAGATACTTCATTATTATTATTATATATATATATATATATATATATATATATATATATATAATTTTTTTTTTTTACTAAATCTACAATATAACAGCAACTTATAAGCGGACATTACTATCCCTTTGAAATGAATCTCTTGGACGCTCCTTTTCTTAGGATTGTTCATGGTACAGTTGCTTTTTTTAACCGATTTGTCTTTAAAAGGTAGAGTGGCTGCTTATTTGTTTAACCCTTTTACCGCCAGATGGGTATCCAGAATATTGTATTGCAATGTGCTGGATTACTCTGGCACCCAAAAAGTTAATGGGACGTAACCATTATATAGCTCTTATTTGTATAATAATCATAGCGTGCCACCCGCACCCTATTGATCCCTGGTAACACTATTACCGTTTCTTTTCCATTTACAATCTGATAAAGACCAGTGTGAAATATTAAGGTCTATTGATGTCTAATGTTTGTTGTGATAAGGGAAGCTTTAACTATAGGCAGAATGCAGCAGAGATTGGATGTAGCATGCACATCCAACATGTAGCTCATGGGCAATATGCCTGACTCCAGGCTGTTTCCCTGAGATTTTTTTTTTTTTTTTTTTTTTTTTTTTTACAAAAGCGAAACGCGTGGATATCATTATGGCAAGATGTTCATGTTTCGTGATTCTGTCAGCCCGGGAAGAAAGGCTACATCTATTTGTCAAGGTAATAATTCTGGCGACTAGCGCTACTAAGCAGCTAGTCACCAGATGGGGAGTTATTTAAGCTAAAGTTGTGTTCAGGTGGTAGTTCCGCTTTAATAATTAACCCTACTAGTTCAGTTACATACGAGCAATTCTAACTTGACTGATCAATGACTAGGACTTGGCCTGTTGTACCTTTCATGTGAATAAACTTGACTAAACCTTTTTTTTTTTTTTTTTTTTTTTTTACTGCTTATATATGGCTGTTACAAAAAGCAATATTTTTGCATAGCTAACAGACAATTTATAATTAATACACATTAATGCTGCTCTCACACACATGGATTTTTTGTTCATGTGGCCCCTGACTGGCAAAACTTGTACCCTCTGCTATACTGGTAGCTGTGACATGATTGTGGACACACTGGACGACTGCCAGGGTGCAGGTTATACCATAATCTAGACTCTTTTGAAAACGGCACTCCGAAACAAATATTGCGAAGGGCACCCATTGAGAATGAACAAGATAACGTGCCTTGTTCTGAGACTTGGTGGCCTCTCAGTGGTGCTACAAATCACTTTTACTCTTATATGCAGGTGTCATTCATACAGCAGTCAGGTACGTCAGTCTGTTATTAAAAAGAGAGACCCTCTGTTTGCTGCACATAGAAACCTCTATTCAAGCCTGCCTGTAGGTCACACCTCCTCATAGAAAACAATGATCTTCAATAGATGTGAATAGACTGCAAGGGACAGCAGTTATAAAATATTAAACAACTTGCAATGCACCGAAAGAACAAAAAAACACCTAAAAATAGCATAGACATACCTTACTGCCATAAAAAGTCACATGCTTAGGGAAGTCCTTCTGTTGGCCAAATTACAAGACATTTCTTCTTGGAATACCGTCCCCCTTTAATAGGGGGGGTCTGTGAAGTGATTGTCTGGAATTGGGTTTAGAAAGATAATCATTCTGACTAGTAAACCAGTGGCTTCTAATCTCAGTAAATTAACTACTTTCTGTTCTCTCATTACAGACTGCACAAATGAGGCTAGCAATGATTAATCAAATTGTAAAAATCTTCATTTACAAATGATCCCCTCTAGTAATATCATATCAAGTAATTGTCATCGTCAGCACAGTGACGTTACGAGTTTGTGTATTTAGTTTAACGCACATGCACTTGTTTCTAATTGTCACAAGATTTTTTTAATTCTGTCAATTTTGGGAATTGTCTGCCATGATTGTTTTTCTCCGAACCTATAACTCTGTATCTTCCTGGATACGGACATATTCTCGTCAGTTGAACAAGGTCAGATCCACTTTACGTAGGGTACAGTTCCCTTCAATTAATAATGAGGATGTTTGGATCCGATGTAGTGTTGTGTTAAGGCAGGCTGGGTGTGTTGGATATTTACCATCAGTAAGCAGTAACACACTTGTTGCTATGAGTGCACAGCACATGCCATGCATTCCTTCTCTGCCCTGGGCTCTGCTGTAATGAGCAACCCTTCCGCTCTGCTCTGCACTTCCTGCAGGAGACTCAGGTTTGTTCAGTGATTATTTGTAATTAGTTTTTCCTCACCGTTGTTCTGCATGTAAAACTGGAGCAGGCCCGATCCAACATGTTACATGGCAAACACCACATTGACATGCACTTATGCTTGCTGATGCGTTAAAGTCGTTATATTTTATAGGGGGGATGGATATAAAGCTGCTGTACTAAAGTGCTTGTAAAATGGCTACCAGAATGTGATTGGTTACATGAGACACACACTTTTTCACGAAGTACTAACACCAATCTGTTGAATATATATATATATATATAATATGTATATATATATACAGTTCAAGCAAGAAGATCTCACTCACAGGACTTCAGTTCCAAATGAAATGTTGTTACATGTTTATTGAGATCGACGTTTCGGCTAACAGCGTAGCCTTTATCAAGATGCTACGCTGTTAGCCGAAACGTCGATCTCAATAAACATGTAACAACATTTCATTTGGAACTGAAGTCCTGTGAGTGCGATCTTCTTGCTTGAACTGTATATATCATCTTTATTATTCGATATGCACCCAGGCGGTTGTATTTGAACTACAGTGTGTGCGGTCCACTCCACAACTGCTATTATATATATATATATATATATATATATATATATATATATAATAATATGCAGGGCTTAAAATTTGAAGTCCTTTGCTAGTAGCCAGATCTGAAATGTTACTCGCCACTGCAAGTCATAACATACTCGCCATTGGTTAGTGGTAAGTGGAAATTTTGAGCCATGTATGTATGTATGTATATATAAACGTATATGATCCAAATAAAAATTCTAGCAACTTGCATATAAAGAAATGTTTCTCCACCAGATATAGTAAGTTTTAGTGTTTATCTTAAAGGGATAGTAATACATCGTTTTATCTTTATTTTATTTTGTAGGCATTAAAAAAACATGAATAATGATATAAGTCTTATCTCTCAAACCTTTATGGTTTAGTAGATATTCACAAGCAAAGTTTCCTCCCCCCGTTCAGCCAGATCAGAAGGGAGGTGCCCAGGTAGACTGCAGAGAGGGACAATCTTCAATTAATATAAGGGAAAAACCTGAAAAACTTGTCAAGGGGGGGAGGTCTTTCATTGTTCTCATAGGAAGAAGATTGTCCCCTTCTGTTATCTGTCTGGTCTATGGACTGGATTCCACATCTGAGAAGAGATGGCTTACACTAGGTAAAAGGGGCGGGAGGAGAAACTTTGCTTGTGAATATCTCTCAAACCATAAAGGTTTGAGAGATAAGACTTATATCATTCTTCATGTTTTTTTAATGCTTACAAAATAAAATAAAGTTAAAACGAAGTATTGCTATCTCTTTAATAAAAGGAACAGTCAGAGGTAAATAGAATAAGTGATGGTATATAAGGTGTGTTTTTTTTTAATTCTCCATACATAACCTGTTAGGTAATTTTCTCTGAGGCTAGTTATAAACTTGAATTGACTACTTTATGACCCGTCATTCCAAACTTTAGTTGCAATTATTAGCTATTCACTTAGATTGCTTTTTATATATCATCCACAGTGTATCAGAGTTAGAGATTTCTAAACTTAAAGGGATAGTAATACTTAAGATGTAAAAAAAAATATGTTGTAGGGTTTATGTCCCCATATAAACAAAGGGTACTCCCACTGCAGAGAGAGATTTTATTAAAAAATTATAACCGCTCAAACTCGAATTTTTTAGGTGCAATATCACAGTGGCCTTAAAACTTACAGTGGCGCTGTTACTACACCATCCTGTGGAGATTTATGGTCTGCAGAACAGAGCAGTTCATACACAGTGCAACCAGTGAAAATCTTCTCTGCTGATTGGATACCATGGAACTACCTGTGGGCCTGGCAGTTGAACAGGATAGATGTTATAACTGCTCGGATCTGTTGTACTTTAAAGGGTTTTCTTCTGACAAGTAAAACAATGGTAATAACACTGAGGGGGGATTCTTTATTGAAAAGTTATTTCAGGACAATGTTTGAGAGTTAAATTTTTTTTGTGTGTGTTTTGTGGTGATATTGATATCTATGGGGAGCTGAACTTGAAGAGACTTGCCAACAGCAGAACATAGCCACACATAAAAAATTGAAGCTCAGACTTTCAAATTTGCTTTATAATAACTTTGCAACAAAGCTTCTCCCAGCACAGTGTACTCTAGTTTTAGGCATTAGTTACTTTGTTGCAAAATGATCTAGTAGCCAAGGTTGCATTTCAAAATGTACATAAATGTTAAAGAATTAACAAAAGTAACAAGCGTTCATTTACATGGTTTTGTTTTTAAAAAGTGTTAATTTGTTAAATCAAGCCAAGCCCTTAATATAATGTCTAAAATATGTATAGACACTTTTCTTCCTACCAACCCCCCTCCCCTTTATATACACACACACACACACACACACACACACACACACACACACACACACACACACACACACACACACACACACACACACACACACACACACACACACACACACACACACACACACACACACACACACACACACACCTCTCCCAAAATAAAACCTAAAGCACCAAACGAAAGAAGCCTTAACAGAATCCTATTAAATACTCTGTATTATTCAGTGGACTCTCCCCCCCCCCCCCCCCCCCCATATGGTTCACAATCCATCATACAAAGCAGTTTTATGTATCCTAACACATACATCTGTTAAATAGTGAATGCAGTTAACTATGGTTTACATTTTTGGAAAATTTGGCAGCCGCTGTCCAATTATCTTTAAACTTTCTCCAGTATTTCAAATTGAAAAGTTCTTCAGCAGTTTACTCAATACAAATGCCAAATATTAGCACAGATCCAGCAACCAAGTTAATGATTTTGTAAGAATCCAATATCTTCATCACAATGAATATGTAGATTTCATGGTTGAATTGAGAGACAGAATTAGCCGGAATGAGACTGGATTAGCAAGCAGATTATTGGGTAGTCAATGAACATGCACATATAGTGGAGGAGGTTAGGATAGAAGGGGTGAGGAGACACATCGTCCCGTTTATTCATACCGTCTTCTGAATCTCCACTGTTATTAAGCACTCTTCTCTGCTTGGGTATACCATTGCTTATGCTTCATACACGTCACTTATTAATCTTCATTTATCATTATAAATGCTGTGTCCTTTACTCGTCAGTCACCTCTGCCTGTTCACCTAGTAGTAGATGTTTACCACATTTCATTATCGGTAGCATCAAATACCTTTTTGTCTACCTTTCTGCTATTGCAAAACTCCATTACACATCCAGACAAAGCACTCTAAAGTGTTTCACCCCAATGTATTTTTTTACAGGGTTTCTAGAATATATACAGGTGATTATTTAAAAATGAATATAAAGGTCATTTGTGTGAACTACCTGGTGGAAAACAATAACAGGTCTTTGAAACTTGTTGTTACAACATTCACGAATATCAAATATGTACACACACCTAACATTTTATTTCCCACAAGTGCTTACTGTCCCTTTAAGTGCTGATAGTTGAAATTATTCATCTGTAAAGTGACTAGTGTTGGAAGAATGTTATTGGTAGTTGGCATAACCGATGACACATACTGATAGGTATTTATCTAATGTCATAGTGCAAGTTAATATAGGTTTTAAGCCTCATATAAGTCTAATGGACAGTGCTATATGCAGATTTTCATGTACTTATTGCAGTCCCCACTTGGTTGAGCACCAAGGTCTGATGGCCGCATAGAGTTTTACAGGAACACATAATGAAGATGAAGGAAGACATAGTCAAACAGATCAAAGGCCTTATTACCAGTAAGCTGAATTGGGAGTAGTAAACTGTGTAAGAGGTCTCCTTACCAGGCAGTGGAGAGTGGACATAAATCACTATCTATCAGAGTTTATTACACAGAAGACCATTGGGAGCCCAAGGCAAGGAGTGCTAGATCACAGAAGTAAACCACGATAGTCTGGCCAACAAAAAGTACACAAGTGGGTTCACTTTTAAAAAGTTGTGTGGAACATGTTGTGCGGCTAGCAGCCGCATTGACAATGTCACCGTTTTGAAAATGGCGACATGAGAATCTTACGCTGCATTAAAGTGTGAGGTTCTCACGTCGCCTCTTTAAATGTCGTTACCTTCGTGTCCGTATTAATCGCATACAACTCCCTTCATCCTTACCTTGCCTCTTTATGGTGCCTTCTCTGTTCTGTAAATGTAACGTCCTTTTATTTCTTGAGTGCAACACATTCGACAGTGCCGACAACCTAAAGGATGAATTTTACTGCAAAGTCTATAATTATATCCCCTATCTGTTCCCAGGGCATAATCCTCCCTTCCACCTTCATGTACATCTCCCCTTTTTTCTAGTTCAGTCTACTCCATGTGGATCATGGACTAATTTACATGAACAACATTTCCCCTGTGACTTTTTAGAAGGATACCCACAAGTGTAGCTTATAAATAATGTCAGGGTGGAAACAGAAGACGTTATGCTGTATGAAGTCCCAGTACTGATTAGGATAGCATTTCATTGACCGCATGAGCTGTCCAGCATTCAGGATAGTACTTAGAGAAGAGCTGTGTCTCATGTCGCCGGACCCAGGTTTGAATCCAAACACAGAGACTTTGGTCCATATTCACCAGAATAAAGTAGTGTGGTTCTGGAGTAAACCAGTTACACCAGAGGACAGGATAAAAATTCTGGATTTTATCATTCACCTGAATAGGGCATATAAGCCCCGCAAATGGTAATGTAGTCTGCAGTGCATTGTGAAAGAACCCACTGTACACCTTGTAGAATTTAAGTGTTAAATACCCCATTCAAGTCAATGGAATTGTTCATTTCTGCACTTTCGTACTGTAGGTTTGCTTCAGAATTGCACCTCTTTTTTACTTGATGGATATGGCCCATTGTTTCTATCCTGCAGTACAGTAAGGGACACAAGTCGAGCAATTCAGTACCTAGTTGATGAGGTGGAAAAAAGACCTGCATCCCTCAAGTCCAGCCCAGAGGAGGGCAAGAAAAAAAATAAAAAACACAAAACATTGAAGCTTTTTCTAATTAAGCCCCAAGTGGGTAAAGAAAAATTCCTTCCTGACTCCAAATGGGCGCCAGATATTTCCCTGGATCAACATCCTATCTGCTTTGAGGGAAATGTTATGTATCTATCTCTTGGTTGTCATGTGATAGAAATCCTCTGTCCCTGCAGGTCACACCCCAGGCTGGCAGTAAGAAGGAGAAATGCTAATCTCCTCTATACTGCCTCTCCAAGACCTACACGGGCTCCTATCAAAATCTCTGCAAGGAGTTTGACATCCCTTCCATTCACTGCCCTTCTTGCCTGGCCTTCCTCCTACCATCTCTGTCATCTCCCCAGTCCTTCCCTCACGTAATTCCAGTGTCCCTTCCCGTTCATCTCGCTCCTCTACCCCTCTCTGACAGTTCGATGTGAGCGTGTGATGTTTTATCTTCTGAGCACCGGAGAGCTATCCAAAGCATGGGGTATACCTTTTTGACACTAAAAGGGGTAACCCTTCCTTTTAACCATGTCGTCAGTGCCAGAGAGGTATCCAGCACCATTCAATATATTGGATACCTCTTTTGCCATGAAAATATAACAATTTCACTGTCGGGGACCTATTGTATTAGTTCCCTCTGACACTGAAAGTGTTAATATGAGCTATCCAATGTGTTGAATGCCTCTTTGGAACTGAGAAAGTTAACTCTTCCAGTGCTAAAAAGCTAGTGCAGTGCATACCTTTAAAGCAGATGGCTTGGCACAGACTTTTGGCACACTTTGCCTTTATGAATAAGGCCCGAGGTTGTCAGGTCCCTTTAATCAGTATTAGACCACAGAGGGCAGCACACTGTACACTGTACTCTCTCACTGGCCCAGCCCTCTATCCGCTCTATTTCTGTTCATGTAGATCACTTTGTTTGTTCCCCACTTTGTACAGCACTAAGGAATATGTTGGCACCTCATAAATAAGAGCAACAATTACTAGGAAAACGGCAGCTCCATACGGTAAAGATACAATCTCTACATCATTTCATATTTATTTAAATAGGTATTTAACCATTTAATACTAGGGATCCAATGCATTGGAGACCTTTGTAGAATTCAATGGGTTGACCCTTTGAGTGCCAGAGAAGTAGCCAGCACATTGCAACACAATGTGTTGGCTGCCTCTCTGGCTTTCCAAGGGTTAAAAGTCCCATTGAATCCCCTCTGGTGTATGTAGTTGGTTTGATTCAGAATTTCCCCACTTTGGCTGCACATCCTAACACCCTATTACTTTTTTGACCGCTTTGTTGCATACATAAAATATTAATCCCTTACACTATAAACTAGTTATCTCTGTCTAGAGGATCTGGTCTCTGAATCTAGGGTGGCTTTTGATCAGTGTTGGAAAGGTTTTCATCAGTTGAGGGGTTAAAATGCAGAGTACTGAATCCCTAACCAGGAAACGGTCAGTTTCTGTCTGCTCCCACAGTGATCCCTGCTGGGTCATCGTGATGCTATGAATAGGTGTGTTATAACCTATGTCTCCTCACTACTTGTCACGTGATCTGTCCTGAGCCAGAGCTTTTCCAGTGTCTCTTGCTGTTTATAGACCGTGGGATTGGATGGGAAATCAGTCTCCATCTACTGGACCATCCCTCCCCCTCCCCCCATACACTGACACTGTGTCAGCCTGATTACTGTACAGGCTGACAGTGTCAGTGGCTTCCTTAGCAGTCCCATGTGCACTGTCGTTTTATAGGGCCCTATGGTAAAGTGGACCTTTCACCTTTAATGTTCTTTACATGTTTGTAAACTTCATTCAAAACTGCCTTAGTGTCATATTAACGAAAATTCCGAGAGAGGTCTGGTTTAAGATATATTCACACTGTTATATCTGGGCAAAGTGAAAACATCCTGGTACTGCATGGAGCTTCATTAGCGTATGCCGTTTCACTGAAACCTTCATTGGCATGTGCCGTTTCACTGACACCTCCATTGGCATATGCCGTTTCACTGAAACCTTCACTGGCATGTGCCGTTTCACTGAAACCTTCACTGGCATGTGCCGTTTCACTGAAACCTTCACTGGCATGTGCCGTTTCACTGAAACCTTCACTGGCATGTGCCGTTTCACTGACACCTTCATTGGCATATGCCGTTTCACTGACACCTCCATTGGCATATGCCGTTTCACTGACACCTTCATTAGCGTATGCCGTTTCACTGACACCTCCATTGGCATGTGCCGTTTCACTGACACCTCCATTGGCATGTGCCGTTTCACTGACACCTCCATTGGCATATGCCGTTTCACTGACACCTCCATTGGCATATGCCGTTTCACTGACACCTCCATTGGCATATGCCGTTTCACTGACACCTCCATTGGCATACGCTGTTTCACTGACACCTCCATTGGCATACGCTACCTCCATTGGCATACGCTGTTTCACTGACACCTCCATTGGCATACGCCGTTTCACTGACACCTCCATTGGCATACGCCGTTTCACTGACACCTCCATTGGCATACACCGTTTCACTGACACCTCCATTGGCATACGCCGTTTCACTGGTAATGCACAGATACCACAATTGGCAAACATTACCATATGGCAACAGGTGTTAATATCTCCTTAACACTTTGAGTGCCATAGTGGTACACAACGCCTTGCTTTGCAATGCATTGCGTACCCCTCTGCCACTCAGAGTGTTAACTGTACATTTGTTGGCCTTTTGGTTAACGACACACAGGCAGTTTTTTTTTTAATGCAGTTTTCAAGTATGCAAATACAAATGAAAGTGGGATTATTGTGCTAATAACATTGTATTCATTAAACGCATGACAACTAGCTTGAAAATAGATGTCTTACCATAAAAAAATAAGTGTGTCTAAAGGAATCCGTCCCGTTTCGGGACTGACGGGCAGGTTAGTACGGTCTGTGTGCCTGTGCTGTCAGTCCCTTCCGGTGACCATATGGTGCAAAGCAGTCTACTCTATGGAGACCGGGACTGACAGCGCATGTGCACAGACAAGATGTCTGCACTCTAGCCTCAATTCCAGTCTCCAAATGGGACGGCTTCCTTTAGACACAGCTATTTTTTATGGTTAAACATGTATTTTCAAGCTAGTCGCCGTGCGTTTAATGAATGCACGGCGACTTGGTATTACATGAACGTTCCGCTTTAATATTTTTGTTGCAGTATAAATGGTGAGTTTAGCGGCCCTCCCTCCAACCCGTGAATAACCTGGCACTGGAACCATCTAATAGATACCATGGGGTTACAAACCCAATTTAAATCTTTGGTAAATTTTGTTTTTTGTTCCCAATTGGTTATCTTTTTATTTTTGGGTAGGGCCTTTTAGAGTGATTTTTATTTGTCTAGTTTTAACCACTGAAACCTGGCATTGAACCACAGCCAGTCTGATAGTGCCATCACTGCCACCAGATGCAACAGACTGTGTGTGCTGTCCTGACACTTTACACATGACACCTTATACTTGGGCACGGGCTGGATCTTGTCTATCCAATCTGCCAGTTTACCTATCTAATAAATGTCATTCTTATGTAATCCTCACGTTAACCTGATGTCTATCCCAGGCATGTTTCCTTCCTGTACTGGCCTCTACCACTTCTACTGGGAGACATTTCTGTGAATCTACTACATTTTAATACCACTATATTCAAATATTATGTCTGAGTCTTCTACCTTCTAATTTTGGTCATGTAGATTTTTTTTTAGTAGTAGTTGTCCTTAACTGTTTGAGTGCCAGAGGAGGGGTATGAGTCACTCCAGAATACCATATGATATGATAACACAGGCATGCCACCTAAGTGAATACGTTTTATTAGTTTTAACCCTTTTCGAGCCGGGGAGGTATGCATGTCATTGCTTTGAGATGTGTTGCATACCGTAACTTGAGATTAGAAATTATCTTTATTGGTATATACAAATCATGGGATGAACATTTCTCATTGACATATACAGAACATACCTGGGAACTCTCCGGATTTGCCCCAGAGACTCCGGTTCTGACAGAGCTTTACCGGGTCTCCGGGGCAGAGGCTGATTCCTCCGGATGTGGGGAGTTTCTGTTGAAACTCTGCCCATGTCTGCTGTTATTCCTGGTGTTCCTCCTTCCCCAGCCTTCTGTGTGACACCTTTAAGCCCTGTCCCCCAACTCGAGTCAAGCTCCACCCTTTTTTGACGCGGTTCGCGTCATTATCACCCCCTGCTGCACCAGAGGACTCCCTTCCGGGTAGACCACAATTGGACGTTCCCAGGTATGATACAGAATCATAGTACATACAGTTCTTTTGACATATACAAATGATAGTACATATATCGTATAGCAGAAACATGTACATCAGCAACTCAATCATTTGTTTTACACTTTCCACTGTAGCACTTTTACATACTTCTTACTTTATTGGTACATCAAGAAAAAAACCTGTGGGCAGGGGCATGGAGGCAGCATGCAGGGACGGGTGAGGGTGGGCCATGGGAGGGAGATTTAACCTTCCTCCTCTTCAGAACTCCTATGTAACTAGCACGCAAAGGGTTAATGTCCCTTTGGTCTTGGTTGTGGGAGTGAGGGAGCCTTTCAGAGTCTGTTCTGAATAACCCTAAGCTCTCTGTCTTAATGTTTTTAGTGCCATTGGGGTGAGAAATATACTTCAGAGCAATGTATTATTCACCCCACTGGCACTCAAAGGATTATGGGGCATCTACGCATTCCAGTCTTGTCATTTAGCTGGGTGTGACCTGTCTTCCTTTGTGTCATCACAGCTCGCACCTTGTTTCTCTTTGTTGTGTGAACTGTTGCCTTTCGTCACGTGGGCATTCCATCCAGGTGAGTGCAACTGATCCGCAGCCTGGTCTCATGCAAGCTGCTGCCGAAAATAAACACCTATAAGTAGCTCAGCATTGTCAGTCTGTCTGACACTGTTCTCCAGCCTGTCCTGCTGATCGTGATCTCATTATGGCATACTGTTTGGTGCAAAACATTTACAGGGAAGCTAAACTGAGGCAGTCATGGAGACAGTCGTGTTAACAAAGAGCAGAGCTGTGATAGTAATCTAACAAAAACATAAACACTCAGTGTGACAGCGGATAAGAGCTCAACCAGTCTGCCTGGAAAACCTCATGTCCATTTCCTCTTCTCAACTTTTATCTCCAAGTGAGAAACAAAGAGATTTGCTAGAAGAATGTGCGACCTGCCCCAAATGGCTTACAGGCTAGTAGTGTAATGATCTGACCTGTCTTGCAGGGCTTACAGTCTAGTGGTGTAATGATCCGACCTGTCCCACAGGGCTTACAGTCTAGTGGTGTAATGATCCGACCTGTCCCACAGGGCTTACAATCTAGTGGTGTAATGATCCGACCTGTCCCACAGGGCTTACAGTCTAGTGGTGTAATGATCCGACCTGTCCCACAGGGCTTACAGTCTAGTGGTGTAATGATCCGACCTGTCCCACAGGGCTTACAATCTAGTGGTGTAATGATCCGACCTGTCCCACAGGGCTTACAGTCTAGTGGTGTAATGATCCGACCTGTCCCGCAGGGCTTGCAGTCTAGTGGTATAATGATCCGACCTGTCCCACAGGGCTTACAGTCTAGTGGTGTAATGATCCGACCTGTCCCACAGGGCTTACAGTCTAGTGGTGTAATGATCCGACCTGTCCCACAGGGCTTACAATCTAGTGGTGTAATGATCCGACCTGTCCCGCAGGGCTTGCAGTCTAGTGGTGTAATGATCCGACCTGTCCCGCAGGGCTTACAGTCTAGTGGTGTAATGATCCGACCTGTCCCACAGGGCTTACAGTCTAGTGGTGTAATGATCCGACCTGTCCCACAGGGCTTACAGTCTAGTGGTGTAATGATCCGACCTGTCCCACAGGGCTTACAGTCTAGTGGTGTAATGATCCGACCTGTCCCACAGGGCTTACAGTCTAGTGGTGTAATGATCCGACCTGTCCCACAGGGCTTACAGTCTAGTGGTATAATGATCCGACCTGTCCCACAGGGCTTACAGTCTAGTGGTATAATGATCCGACCTGTCCCACAGGGCTTACAGTCTAGTGGTGTAATGATCCGACCTGTCCCACAGGGCTTACAGTCTAGTGGTGTAATGATCCGACCTGTCCCGCAGGGCTTACAGTCTAGTGGTATAATGATCCGACCTGTCCCACAGGGCTTACAGTCTAGTGGTGTAATGATCCGACCTGTCCCACAGGGCTTACAGTCTAGTGGTGTAATGATCCGACCTGTCCCACATGGCTTACAGTCTAGTGGTGTAATGATCCGACCTGTCCCGCAGGGCTTACAGTCTAGTGGTGTAATGATCCGACCTGTCCCACAGGGCTTACAGTCTAGTGGTGTAATGATCCGACCTGTCCCACAGGGCTTACAGTCTAGTGGTGTAATGATCCGACCTGTCCCACAGGGCTTACAATCTAGTGGTGTAATGATCCGACCTGTCCCGCAGGGCTTACAGTCTAGTGGTGTAATGATCCGACCTGTCCCACAGGGCTTACAATCTAGTGGTGTAATGATCCGACCTGTCCCACAGGGCTTACAATCTAGTGGTGTAATGATCCGACCTGTCCCACAGGGCTTACAGTCTAGTGGTGTAATGATCCGACCTGTCCCACAGGGCTTACAGTCTAGTGGTGTAATGATCCGACCTGTCCCACAGGGCTTACAGTCTAGTGGTGTAATGGTCAGACCTGCCCCAAGGAGATTACAATCTAGTGGTATAATGATCCGACCTGTCCCAAGGAGATTACAGTCTAGTGGTATAATGGTCAGACCTGTCCCAAAGAGATTACAATCTAGTGGTATAATGGTCAGACCTGCCCCAAAGAGATTACAATCTAGTGGTATAATGGTCAGACCTGTCCCAAGGAGATTACAGTCTAGTGGTATAATGGTCAGACCTGTCCCAAGGAGATTACAGTCTAGTGGTATAATGGTCAGACCTGCCCCAAAGAGATTACAATCTAGTGGTATAATGGTCAGACCTGTCCCAAGGAGATTACAGTCTAGTGGTATAATGGTCAGACCTGCCCCAAGGAGATTACAATCTAGTGGTATAATGGTCAGACCTGTCCCAAGGATATTACAATCTAGTGGTATAATGGTCAGACCTGTCCCAAGGAGATTACAGTCTAGTGGTATAATGGTCAGACCTGTCCCAAGGAGATTACAGTCTAGTGGTATAATGGTCAGACCTGTCCCAAGGAGATTACAGTCTAGTAGTATAATGGTCAGACCTGTCCCAAGGAGATTACAATCTAGTGGTATAATGGTCAGACCTGCCCCAAGGACATTACAGTCTAGTGATATAATGGTCAGACCTGTCCCAAGGATATTACAGTCTAGTGGTATAATGGTCAGACCTGTCCCAAGGAGATTACAGTCTAGTGATATAATGGTCAAACCTGTCCCATGGAGATTACAGTCTAGTGGTGTAATGATCCGACCTGTCCCACAGGGCTTACAGTCTAGTGGTATAATGATCCGACCTGTCCCACAGGGCTTACAGTCTAGTGGTGTAATGATCCGACCTGTCCCGCAGGGCTTGCAGTCTAGTGGTGTAATGATCCGACCTGTCCCACAGGGCTTACAGTCTAGTGGTATAATGATCAGACCTGTCCCACAGGGCTTACAGTCTAGTGGTGTAATGATCCGACCTGTCCCACAGGGCTTACAATCTAGTGGTGTAATGATCCGACCTGTCCCGCAGGGCTTACAGTCTAGTGGTGTAATGATCCGACCTGTCCCACATGGCTTACAGTCTAGTGGTGTAATGATCCGACCTGTCCCACAGGGCTTACAGTCTAGTGGTATAATGGTCAGACCTGTCCCACGGGGCTTACAGTCTAGTGGTGTAATGATCCGACCTGTCCCACAGGGCTTACAATCTAGTGGTGTAATGATCCGACCTGTCCCACAGGGCTTACAATCTAGTGGTGTAATGATCCGACCTGTCCCACAGGGCTTACAGTCTAGTGGTGTAATGATCCGACCTGTCCCACAGGGCTTACAGTCTAGTGGTGTAATGATCCGACCTGTCCCGCAGGGCTTACAGTCTAGTGGTGTAATGATCCGACCTGTCCCGCAGGGCTTGCAGTCTAGTGGTGTAATGATCCGACCTGTCCCACAGGGCTTACAGTCTAGTGGTATAATGATCCGACCTGTCCCACAGGGCTTACAGTCTAGTGGTGTAATGATCCGACCTGTCCCGCAGGGCTTACAGTCTAGTGGTGTAATGATCCGACCTGTCCCACAGGGCTTACAGTCTAGTGGTGTAATGATCCGACCTGTCCCAAGGAGATTACAGTCTAGTGATATAATGGTCAGACCTGTCCCACAGGGCTTACAGTCTAGTGGTATAATGGTCAGACCTGTCCCAAGGAGATTACAGTCTAGTGGTATAATGGACAGTCCTGTCCCAAGGAGATTACAATCTAGTGGTATAATGGTCAGACCTGTCCCAAGGAGATTACAGTCTAGTGGTATAATGGTCAGTCCTGCCCCAAGGAGATTACAATCTAGTGGTATAATGGTCAGACCTGCCCCAAGGAGATTACAGTCTAGTGGTATAATAATCAGACCTGTCCCAAAGAGATTACAATCTAGTGGTATAATGGTCAGACCTGCCCCAAGGAGATTACAGTCTAGTGGTATAATAATCAGACCTGTCCCAAAGAGATTACAATCTAGTGGTATAATGGTCAGACCTGTCCCAAGGAGATTACAATCTAGTGGTATAATGGTCAGACCTGCCCCAAGGAGATTACAGTCTAGTGATATAATGGTCAGACCTGCCCCAAGGAGATTACAGTCTAGTGGTATAATAATCAGACCTGTCCCAAAGAGATTACAATCTAGTGGTATAATGGTCAGACCTGCCCCAAGGAGATTACAGTCTAGTGGTATAATGGTCAGATCTGTCCCATGGAGATTACAATCTTGTGGTATAATGGTCAGACCTGCCCCAAGGAGATTACAGTCTAGTGGTATAATGGTCAGACCTGTCCCAAGGAGATTACAATCTAGTGGTATAATGTTCAGACCTGCCCCAAGGAGATAACAGTCTAGTGGTATAATGGTCAGACCTGCCCCAAGGAGATTACAGTCTAGTGGTATAATGGTCAGACCTGTCCCAAGGAGATTACAATCTAGTGGTATAATGGTCAGACCTGTCCCAAGGAGAGTACAGTCTAGTGGTATAATGGTCAGATCTGTCCCATGGAGATTACAGTCTAGTGATATAATGGTCAGACCTGCCCCAAGGAGATTACAATCTAGTGGTATAATGGTCAGACCTGTCCCAAGGATATTACAGTCTAGTGATATAATGGTCAGACCTGCCCCAAGGATATTACAGTCTAGTGGTATAATGGTCAGACCTGCCCCAAGGAGAGTACAGTCTAGTGGTATAATGGTCAGACCTGTCCCAAGGAGATTACAGTCTAGTGGTATAATGGTCAGACCTGTCCCAAGGAGATTACAGTCTAGTGGTATAATGATCAGACCTGCCCCAAGGAGAGTACAGTCTAGTGGTATAATGGTCAGACCTGTCCCAAGGAGATTACAATCTAGTGGTATAATGGTCAGACCTGTCCCAAGGAGATTACAGTCTAGTGGTATAATGGTCAGACCTGTCCCAAGGAGAGTACAGTCTAGTGGTATAATGGTCAGATCTGTCCCACAGGGCTTACAGTCTAGTGGTATAATGGTCAGACCTGTCCCAAGGAGAGTACAGTCTAGTGGTATAATGGTCAGACCTGTCCCAAGGAGATTACAATCTAGTGGTATAATGGTCAGACCTGTCCCAAGGAGATTACAGTCTAGTGGTATAATGGTCAGACCTGTCCCAAGGAGATTACAGTCTAGTGGTATAATGGTCAGACCTGCCCCAAGGAGATTACAATCTAGTGGTATAATGATCAGACCTGTCCCAAGGAGAGTACAGTCTAGTGGTATAATGGTCAGACCTGCCCCAAGGAGATTACAGTCTAGTGGTATAATGATCAGACCTGTCCCAAGGAGATTACAGTCTAGTGGTATAATGGTCAGACCTGTCCCAAGGAGAGTACAATCTAGTGGTATAATGGTCAGATCTGTCCCACAGGGCTTACAGTCTAGTGGTATAATGGTCAGACCTGTCCCAAGGAGATTACAGTCTAGTGGTGTAATGGTCAGACCTGTCCCACGGGGCTTACAGTCTAGTGGTATAATGGTCAGACCTGTCCCACGGGGCTTACAGTCTAGTGGTATAATGGTCAGACCTGTCCCAAGGAGATTACAATCTAGTGGTATAATGGTCAGACCTGTCCCAAGGAGATTACAATCTAGCTGTATAATGGTCAGTCCTGTCCCAAGGACATTACAATCTAGTGGTATAATGGACAGACCTGCCCCAAGGAGATTACAATCTAGTGGTATAATGGTCAGACCTGTCCCAAGGAGATTACAGTCTAGTGGTATAATGGTCAGACCTGTCCCAAGGAGAGTACAGTCTAGTGGTATAATGGTCAGACCTGTCCCGCAGGGCTTACAGTCTAGTGGTATAATGGTCAGACCTGTCCCAAGGAGAGTACAGTCTAGTGGTATAATGGTCAGACCTGTCCCAAGGAGAGTACAGTCTAGTGGTATAATGGTCAGACCTGTCCCAAGGAGAGTACAGTCTAGTGGTATAATGGTCAGACCTGTCCCGCAGGGCTTACAGTCTAGTGGTATAATGGTCAGACCTGTCCCAAGGAGAGTACAGTCTAGTGGTATAATGGTCAGACCTGTCCCAAGGAGATTACAGTCTAGTGGTATAATGGTCAGACCTGTCCCAAGGAGATTACAGTCTAGTGGTATAATGGTCAGACCTGTCCCAAGGAGATTACAATCTAGTGATATAATGGTCAGACCTGTCCCAAGGATATTACAATCTAGTGGTATAATGGTCAGACCTGCCCCAAGGAGATTACAATCTAGTGATATAATGGTCAGACCTGTCCCAAGGAGATTACAATCTAGTGGTATAATGGTCAGACCTGTCCCAAGGAGATTACAATCTAGTGGTATAATGGTCAGACCTGCCCCAAGGAGATTACAGTCTAGTGGTGTAATGGTCAGACCTGTCCCACGGGGCTTACAGTCTAGTGGTATAATGGTCAGACCTGTCCCACGGGGCTTACAGTCTAGTGGTGTAATGATCCGACCTGTCTCGCAGGGCTTACAGTCTAGTGGTGTAATGATCCGACCTGTCCCACAGGGCTTACAGTCTAGTGGTATAATGGTCAGACCTGTCCCACAGGGCTTACAATCTAGTGGTGTAATGATCCGACCTGTCCCACAGGGCTTACAGTCTAGTGGTATAATGATCCGACCTGTCCCACAGGGCTTACAGTCTAGTGGTGTAATGGTCAGACCTGTCCCACAGGGCTTACAGTCTAGTGGTGTAATGATCCGACCTGTCCCACAGGGCTTACAGTCTAGTGGTATAATGATCCGACCTGTCCCACAGGGCTTACAGTCTAGTGGTGTAATGATCCGACCTGTCCCACAGGGCTTACAGTCTAGTGGTGTAATGATCCGACCTGTCCCACAGGGCTTACAGTCTAGTGGTGTAATGATCCGACCTGTCCCGCAGGGCTTACAGTCTAGTGGTGTAATGATCCGACCTGTCCCACAGGGCTTACAGTCTAGTGGTATAATGATCCGACCTGTCCCACAGGGCTTACAGTCTAGTGGTGTAATGATCCGACCTGTCCCACAGGGCTTACAGTCTAGTGGTGTAATGATCCGACCTGTCCCGCAGGGCTTACAATCTAGTGGTGTAATGATCCGACCTGTCCCGCAGGGCTTACAGTCTAGTGGTGTAATGATCCGACCTGTCCCACAGGGCTTACAGTCTAGTGGTGTAATGATCCGACCTGTCCCGCAGGGCTTACAGTCTAGTGGTGTAATGATCCGACCTGTCCCGCAGGGCTTACAGTCTAGTGGTGTAATGATCCGACCTGTCCCACAGGGCTTACAGTCTAGTGGTGTAATGATCCGACCTGTCCCACAGGGCTTACAGTCTAGTGGTGTAATGATCCGACCTGTCCCACAGGGCTTACAGTCTAGTGGTGTAATGATCCGACCTGTCCCACAGGGCTTACAGTCTAGTGGTGTAATGATCCGACCTGTCCCACAGGGCTTACAATCTAGTGGTGTAATGATCCGACCTGTCCCACAGGGCTTACAGTCTAGTGGTGTAATGGTCAGACCTGTCCCACAGGGCTTACAGTCTAGTGGTGTAATGATCCGACCTGTCCCACAGGGCTTACAGTCTAGTGGTGTAATGATCCGACCTGTCCCACAGGGCTTACAGTCTAGTGGTATAATGATCCGACCTGTCCCACAGGGCTTACAGTCTAGTGGTGTAATGGTCAGACCTGTCCCACAGGGCTTACAGTCTAGTGGTGTAATGATCCGACCTGTCCCGCAGGGCTTACAGTCTAGTGGTATAATGATCCGACCTGTCCCACAGGGCTTACAATCTAGTGGTGTAATGATCCGACCTGTCCCACAGGGCTTACAGTCTAGTGGTATAATGATCCGACCTGTCCCACAGGGCTTACAGTCTAGTGGTGTAATGATCCGACCTGTCCCACAGGGCTTACAGTCTAGTGGTGTAATGATCCGACCTGTCCCACAGGGCTTACAGTCTAGTGGTGTAATGATCCGACCTGTCCCACAGGGCTTACAGTCTAGTGGTATAATGATCCGACCTGTCCCACAGGGCTTACAGTCTAGTGGTGTAATGGTCAGACCTGTCCCACAGGGCTTACAATCTAGTGGTGTAATGATCCGACCTGTCCCACAGGGCTTACAGTCTAGTGGTGTAATGATCCGACCTGTCCCACAGGGCTTACAGTCTAGTGGTATAATGATCCGACCTGTCCCACAGGGCTTACAGTCTAGTGGTATAATGATCCGACCTGTCCCACAGGGCTTACAGTCTAGTGGTGTAATGGTCAGACCTGTCCCACAGGGCTTACAGTCTAGTGGTATAATGATCCGACCTGTCCCACAGGGCTTACAGTCTAGTGGTATAATGATCCGACCTGTCCCACAGGGCTTACAGTCTAGTGGTGTAATGGTCAGACCTGTCCCACAGGGCTTACAGTCTAGTGGTGTAATGATCCGACCTGTCCCGCAGGGCTTACAGTCTAGTGGTATAATGATCCGACCTGTCCCACAGGGCTTACAATCTAGTGGTGTAATGATCCGACCTGTCCCACAGGGCTTACAGTCTAGTGGTATAATGATCCGACCTGTCCCACAGGGCTTACAGTCTAGTGGTGTAATGATCCGACCTGTCCCACAGGGCTTACAGTCTAGTGGTGTAATGATCCGACCTGTCCCACAGGGCTTACAGTCTAGTGGTATAATGATCCGACCTGTCCCGCAGGGCTTGCAGTCTAGTGGTGTAATGATCCGACCTGTCCCACGGGGCTTACAGTCTAGTGGTGTAATGATCCGACCTGTCCCGCAGGGCTTACAATCTAGTGGTATAATGATCCGACCTGTCCCGCAGGGCTTACAGTCTAGTAGTGTAATGATCTGACCTGTCTCGCAGGGCTTGCAGTCTAGTGGTGTAATGATCCGACCTGTCCCACGGGGCTTACAATCTAGTGGTGTAATGATCCGACCTGTCCCACGGGGCTTACAGTCTAGTGGTGTAATGATCCGACCTGTCCCACAGGGCTTACAGTCTAGTGGTGTAATGATCCGACCTGTCCCGCAGGGCTTACAGTCTAGTGGTATAATGATCCGACCTGTCCCACGGGGCTTACAGTCTAGTGGTGTAATGATCCGACCTGTCCCACAGGGCTTACAGTCTAGTGGTGTAATGATCCGACCTGTCCCGCAGGGCTTACAGTCTAGTGGTGTAATGATCCGACCTGTCCCACAGGGCTTACAGTCTAGTGGTGTAATGATCCGACCTGTCCCACAGGGCTTACAGTCTAGTGGTGTAATGATCCGACCTGTCCCACAGGGCTTACAATCTAGTGGTGTAATGATCCGACCTGTCCCGCAGGGCTTACAGTCTAGTGGTGTAATGATCCGACCTGTCCCACAGGGCTTACAGTCTAGTGGTATAATGATCCGTCCTGTCCCACAGGGCTTACAGTCTAGTGGTGTAATGATCCGACCTGTCCCACAGGGCTTACAATCTAGTGGTGTAATGATCCGTCCTGTCCCACAGGGCTTACAGTCTAGTGGTGTAATGATCCGACCTGTCCCACAGGGCTTACAATCTAGTGGTGTAATGATCCGTCCTGTCCCACAGGGCTTGCAGTCTAGTGGTATAATGATCCGACCTGTCCCGCAGGGCTTACAGTCTAGTGGTGTAATGATCCGACCTGTCCCGCAGGGCTTACAGTCTAGTGGTGTAATGATCCGACCTGTCCCGCAGGGCTTACAGTCTAGTGGTGTAATGATCCGACCTGTCCCGCAGGGCTTACAGTCTAGTGGTGTAATGATCCGACCTGTCCCGCAGGGCTTACAGTCTAGTGGTGTAATGATCCGACCTGTCCCGCAGGGCTTACAGTCTAGTGGTGTAATGATCCGACCTGTCCCGCAGGGCTTACAGTCTAGTGGTGTAATGATCCGACCTGTCCCGCAGGGCTTACAGTCTAGTGGTGTAATGATCCGACCTGTCCCGCAGGGCTTACAGTCTAGTGGTGTAATGATCCGACCTGTCCCGCAGGGCTTACAGTCTAGTGGTGTAATGATCCGACCTGTCCCACAGGGCTTACAGTCTAGTGGTGTAATGATCCGACCTGTCCCACAGGGCTTACAGTCTAGTGGTGTAATGATCCGACCTGTCCCACAGGGCTTACAGTCTAGTGGTGTAATGATCCGACCTGTCCCACAGGGCTTACAGTCTAGTGGTGTAATGATCCGACCTGTCCCACAGGGCTTACAGTCTAGTGGTGTAATGATCCGACCTGTCCCACAGGGCTTACAGTCTAGTGGTATAATGATCCGACCTGTCCCACAGGGCTTACAGTCTAGTGGTGTAATGGTCAGACCTGTCCCACAGGGCTTACAGTCTAGTGGTGTAATGATCCGACCTGTCCCGCAGGGCTTACAGTCTAGTGGTATAATGATCCGACCTGTCCCACAGGGCTTACAGTCTAGTGGTGTAATGATCCGACCTGTCCCACAGGGCTTACAGTCTAGTGGTGTAATGATCCGACCTGTCCCACAGGGCTTACAGTCTAGTGGTGTAATGGTCAGACCTGTCCCACAGGGCTTACAGTCTAGTGGTGTAATGGTCAGACCTGTCCCACAGGGCTTACAGTCTAGTGGTGTAATGATCCGACCTGTCCCACAGGGCTTACAGTCTAGTGGTGTAATGGTCAGACCTGTGCCACGGGGCTTACAGTCTAGTGGTGTAATGGTCAGATCAGGACTCAAAATTTCCACTCTCCACTAGCCAATGGCAAGTGAAAATTCAGCCCTGGCGAGTAGAAATTCAGCCCTGGTGGGTATGCTATAGCTTGCAGTGGCAAGTAACTTTTCAGGTCTGGCTAGTAGCAAAGGACTCAAAATTTTAAGCCCTGGTCAGACCTATACCACGGGGCTTACAGTCTAGTGGTTTGATGGTCAGGCCTCGGTGTTTATGGTGGAGGTTGTGTATTTGAGTGCCTTCAGTCATGGCAGTAATCTCTCTCTTTATCCAGATCCTTGTCTGGGAAACCCTTCAGCTCCTCTGCTGTGTTAGGAGAGACCGAGTGGTGCTCTCAGTGAACAGACAGGGCTCTTGTGTTCCCTTCCATTAGCCTGTGATCACCTTGGCTGAAGGTGTGGAAATGTACACGTCAGAGGGACTTGTTCTGGCCTGTGAAGCGCATGGGGCTGAGGTTCGGAGCCTGGCTTTGTTCCCAGGTTTAGAGTCCTATGTACAAAATAAAAGTGGGTCAAGTCTACTGCACTTTAAGGAACAAATAAACATCCCCATTGATTTAACTAGTGCCTTTAACCCTTTGAACCTTGGAGAGGTCCCATCACATTGCTTCACAGTGCAATGAAGATGTGTCTAGCAAAGAACAAACAGTTAATATGTAAAAATACATATATTGTAACGTTTATCCTCCTGAGTGTAAAAAAAAAAAAAAAAAAAAAAAAAAAGCATACTTCCACTGCCGAGATGCATTCTATTTGAAAGCTATTACAGCTCAAACTTGCATTTTCAGTGCAGTATCTCAGTGACCTGAAACTGTACAGTGGCTCTGTTGCTACCACATTCTATGTACACTGTATGCACAATTATTAGGCAAGTGAGTATTTTGACCATATCATCATTTTTATGCATATTTTCCAACTCCAAGCTGTATAAACTTGAATGCTTATTGGATTTAAGCATATCAGGTGATGTGTATTGGTGTCATGAGAGAGGATGTGGCCTAAGGAGATTAACGCCCTATGTCAAGGTGCATAATTATTAGGCAGCTTCATTTCCTCAGGCAAAACGTGCAGAAGAAGAGATATAACTGACTCTGAAAAGTCAAAAATTGTAAAAAGTCTTTCAGAGGGATGCAGCACTCTTGAAATTGCTAAGATATCGGGGAGTGATCACAGAACCATCAAATGTTTAGTTGCAAATAGTCAACAGGGTCGCAAGAAACGTATTGAGAAAAAAAGACGCAAATTAACAGTCAGAGATTTGAGAAGAATCAAACATGAAGCTACCAGGAGCCCATTATCCTCCAGTGCTTTCATATTCCAGAACTGTGACCTACCTGGAGTGTCCAGAAGTACTAGATGTTCAGTGCTCAGAGATATGTCCACGGTAAGGAACACTGAAACCCGACCACCACTGAACAAGACACACAAGTCGAAATGTCAAGACAGATTTTTCAAAGGTTTTATGGACCGATGAGATGAGTGACTCTTATCGGTCCAGATGGATGGGTCTGTGGCTGGATCAGTAACGGGCACAGAGCTCCACACAGACGCCAGCAAGGTGGAGGAGGGGTACTGGTATGGGCTGGTATTATCAACAAAGAGCTTGTTGGTCCTTTTTGGGTTGAAAATGGACTCTAACTCAACTCCCAAACCTACTGCCAGTTTTTAGAAGACACTTTCTTCAAGCAGTGGTACAGGAAAAAGTCTGCATCTTTCAAGAAGACCATGATTTTTATGCAGGACAATGCTCCATCGCATGCATCTAAGTACTCCACTCTGTGGCTAGCCAGTAAAGCCCTGAAAGATGATAACATAATGACATAGCCCCCTTCCTCACCTGACCTAAACCCTATTGAGAACTTGTGGGCCCTTCTTAAACGGCAGATTTACACTGAAGGAAAACAGTACACCTCTCTGAACAGTGTCTGGGAGGCTGTGGTTGCTGCTGCACAAAAACCTGATCATCAACAGATCAAGAAACTGACAGACTCCATGAATGAAAGGCTTATGACTGTTTTTTTTTTTTTTTTTTTGAAATGTCACGTTTATTTCTAAATTTTGAGTTTAGTATTTTCACTTTAACAGGTGAAAATAAACACGTAAGATGGGAAAATTATCGTTTTTCATTTAGTTGCATAATAATTCTGCACACTAATAGTTGCCCAATAATTGTGCACATATACATAGTCTCCTAAGGAAGCCAAAACCTCACTTTTACTTTCTTAAATGTTCAGGTTTAAGGTTTCTTAACATTTTGAATTGACGGAGAGCACTGTAGTTGTTCAATAATAACATCCTCAAAAATACAACTTGCCTAATAATTATGCACACAATGTACAGCTCTGGTCAGTTGACCATAAACCTTCATAAGATGGTGTAGCCCCAGCGCCATTTCAGGCCACAGAGATTGTGTGCTAAAAAAAGTGTAAGTTTGAACAGGAATAATAATAAAACCCCTCTTAGCAGTGGGAGTATGCTTGTTTTACTCAGGAGGATAAACCCTACATCAGATGTTTTTTTTATTTAGTAAGCGTTACTATCCCTTTAAGGTAGAACAGTGTAAATGGAAGTAACTGGTAAAAGAAATAAGATGTATTTAGGTTTTTGGAGTGATAAGAGGGTGTGGGGGGCAGGAGGAGATATAATCGCCCACAGCACCACAGAACAGGCCACGGAAGCCTCGGAGCTCTGTATGCACCCTAAGAGTCCTCTGTTACAGTGCACTGCTCCCCAGTCCTAATCTCTCTCGCATTTCCTGATCCTCAGGGAGGCTCCCACATCATTGTACAAGGCCTGGCCTCCCATGCCTCATCTTATTAAGTTTATTTTATCTTGGGGATTGGACTGTGGGAGCTCAGGCATTTTGTAACATTCGCGGGCCTTCCCCTGTGTCACATCTGTATGTGTAACTGCTTGGGTGCACTGATATCTCCAGTGCATTGCCAATCAATGCCTAACGTCCAGCGAGTTAAAGGGAAACTTGTGTATGATTTGTCCCAGCATCTGTCTGGCCAGCGGCAGGTTGGGGAAGATGGGATGTGTAGTCCCCAGCAACTAAAATGGCAAAGGTTACCCATCCCTGTCATAAAATGTCTGAAAACATTTAGTAAGTGTCATTTCTTTAGCCCTTTAAAGGGATAGTAATACTTTGTTTTATCTTTATTTTATTTTGTAGTCCTTAAAAAAAAACAAACATGAAGAACGATATAAGTCTTATCTCTCAAACCTTTATGGTTTGAGAGATATTCACAAGCAAAGTTTCCCCTCACTGACCAAAATGGTCAAGTCTGCCATCTAGCTGTCAGATTTGGAATCTGGTCCACAGATCAACCGCTGGCTCTCTTTAGCAGAGCTGAGATCGCAACATATAAAAATAACTATTTCATTAGAAGGGTCTAAAAAGCGTGCTTGCAAACCAGGCACATTTTGTAGACTATTAAATGAAGTAGTTCTTATATCTCGCGATCTCTGCTCTGCTGTAGAGCCACAGCCGGTCCGCAAACCGGATTCCAAATCTGACAGCTAGATGGCAGACTTGACCGTTTTGGTCAGTGAGGGGAAACTTTGCTTGTGAATATCTCTCAAACCATAAAGCTTTGAGAGATAAGACTTATATTGTTCTTCATGTTTTTTTAATGCCTACAAAATAAAATAAAGATAAAATGAAGTATTACTATCCTTTTAAGGACCTGAGTTGCTTTTTTTGTAGTCCATTGCATTCCCTTCGGTTCCTTTACCCTTGGAGTGCCAGAGGGGTATGCAATGTGGTGTTTAACCCCCAGCACACAAACAGTTAAAGTGTTAAGAATAAGCAAATACTGTTCACTTATCTTTCAGTTTTACCAGATTAATTTTATAATTTGGTGTTTTTACACTGCACCATTCACATTGCCTTATAATCATTGTCTTTGTTGTACTTTATATATTTAACTCTATTTTATTTAAAAAAAAAAAGTAATTTGCTTAAACACTTTCAGTATTAGGGTTTTGCAGCTTGAAATGAGTGACCAGCTCTAATAAGATAAAGTTCACAATTCCCAGCCCAGTTGCAGACTTTTGCCACCTCTGCTGAAAGACTGTTGGATGGAACTGCCACTCCTCCTGGATCTGTGTTATAAGCTCTAATAGGAGAGGAGAGGTCTGTGTCTGGTACAGCTGCGGTTCTGCTTTGTGATGTATATAATCTCTTTCTTTCTAGCTGCACTGAGATTTCTGTGCTGTGGCCTGAGCTCGCGATTTTCCTGCAGAGGTACCAGGCCTGCTTGTGTCGTGTAAACCGTGTAACACGTACAGGCTCTGTGCAGTGTGCATGAGTACAAGCCAGCTGTTTGCCCCCCATTTCCCCTCTCACATAAACCTTTGAGTGCCTATGGACTGTGCAATGGGTGACACAACCTTTGGCCTCTCAAAGGATTAAAGGTGACGTACACTCGTGGAATAAGTGGCTCTTAATTTGGTTAACAGGACTTGCATTGTTAGGTGTCTACCATTCAGCTGTTTTTTAGTGCACACACCTATTTAGTTTTAGTGTTAAACTGAACAGTTTCAGACAAATAGTGGAATATAATATGAGAATGTATGTGGCTGTTGTATGAATGACTTCTTAAGTAACTCCTGTTACACACATTAAGAGCCATTCATTCCAATTGATATTGTTCCACTTCAAATAGGCAGTAAAACCTCATTAATCAAAAAATCCATTTTGCTTTCCTGGTAAGTTGAACAGTGATACTCTCACCGCTGGGATATTTTGTGTTCAAAAGATATTACAGAGCAAAGTGACATGTTCTTGTGGCTAGACAGAGCATTTGCTAATGCTGTCAGTCGGTACGTGATATTTGGCTCTTAATGAACTCCTGTAGCAACGATGCCAGCTGACCAGAAATATACCTAAATTTACAATATATCTCTCAAAACAAATAACATGTATATTGTTCTGCTATTTCTGTAATAACTTTTGAATGAAGCATATCCTAACCTTATGGGAGAACCATTGTAAAGTCGTATAACACAGGTTTTCTGCCCATTTAATGTTCACAGGGGTAGCTCTCCCTTGCATTGCATTCCATATCCTTTCCCCCTTCATGTGCTGCTGAGTACAGGTGAGTGCCGCTGTGCACTTCTATGATATAGTGTGTGCAGGAGATTGCACAGCTGATCACAGGTAAAGCCCATTTCCACCCTGCACAATAGGGTCATTTACTAACACTCTCTCCATTTTCCCACTTCCGTAGCGGTGCTTTCTATACACCACTACTTCTGAGTATGGGGAATCAATGTGATGTACTGCTATATTAACACTTCCCAGTACAGGCCTGTGCTAGGTAAACTGCATGCTATTCCTACTTAGACCGTAATGGCTGCATCTTCTGTTGTGGCCTGCCTGTTAATGTTATGCAAAAGTAACTGCGCCTCTGCCACGTTAGAGCCTAGACAGAATATCCCTCTGTATCTGAAATGAATACTTTATAGGCGGATTGGACATTCTCTGTGTGTACCTGGGGTATATGTTCCTGTCATATACATATATATGTTTGTAATATGCAGATCTTAGAGGAAACCTAAAATAGTATGTAAAATGTGACTTACATCCTGTTCCTAGGAGGTTACAATCTATTGGTGTAATGGTCAGACCTGCTCCAAGTAAAACACAATCTAATGTTAAATGGTCAGACCTGCCCCAAGGAGCTTACGGTCTAGTGGTATAATGGTCAGACCTGCCCCAAGGAGATTACAATCTAGTGGTATAATGGTCAGACCTGCCCCAAGGAGATTACAGTCTAGTGGTATAATGGTCAGACCTGTCCCAAGGAGATTACAGTCTAGTGGTATAATGGTCAGACCTGTCCCAAGGAGATTACAATCTAGTGGTATAATGGTCAGACCTGTCCCAAGGAGATTACAGTCTAGTGGTATAATGGTCAGACCTGTCCCAAGGAGATTACAGTCTAGTGGTATAATGGTCAGACCTGCCCCAAGGAGATTACAGTCTAGTGGTATAATGGTCAGACCTGTCCCAAGGAGATTACAGTCTAGTGGTATAATGGTCAGACCTGCCCCAAGGAGATTACAATCTAGTGGTATAATGGTCAGACCTGTCCCAAGGAGATTACAGTCTAGTAGTATAATGGTCAGACCTGCCCCAAGGAGATTACAATCTAGTGGTATAATGGTCAGACCTGCCCCAAGGAGATTACAATCTAGTGGTATAATGGTCAGACCTGTCCAAAGGAGATTACAGTCTAGTGGTATAATGGACAGATCTGCCCCAAGGACATTACAGTCTAGTGATATAATGGTCAGACCTGTCCCAAGGAGATTACAATCTAGTGGTATAATGGTCAGTCCTGTCCCAAGGAGATTACAATCTAGTGGTATAATGGTCAGACCTGTCCCAAGGAGATTACAGTCTAGTGATATAATGATCAGACCTGTCCCAAGGAGATTACAATCTAGTGGTATAATGATCAGACCTGTCCCAAGGAGATTACAATCTAGTGGTATAATGGTCAGACCTGCCCCAAGGAGATTACAGTCTAGTGGTATAATGGTCAGACCTGTCCCAAGGAGATTACAGTCTAGTGGTATAATGATCAGACCTGTCCCAAGGAGATTACAATCTAGTGATATAATGGTCAGACCTGTCCCAAGGAGATTACAGTTTAGTGGTATAATGATCAGACCTGTCCCAAGGAGATTACACTCCAGTGGTATAATGGTCAGACCTGCCCCAAGGAGATTACAGTCTAGTGGTATAATGGTCAGACCTGTCCCAAGGAGATTACAATCTAGTGGTATAATGGTCAGACCTGCCCCAAGGAGATTACAGTCTAGTGGTATAATGGTCAGACCTGCCCCAAGGAGATTACAATCTAGTGGTATAATGGTCAGACCTGTCCCAAGGAGATTACAATCTAGTGATATAATGGTCAGACCTGTCCCAAGGAGATTACAGTTTAGTGATATAATGGTCAGACCTGTCCCAAGGAGATTACAATCTAGTGGTATAATGGTCAGACCTGTCCCAAGGAGATTACAGTCTAGTGGTATAATGGTCAGTCCTGTCCCAAGGAGATTACAATCTAGTGATATAATGGTCAGACCTGCCCCAAGGAGATTACAATCTAGTGGTATAATGGTCAGACCTGCCCCAAGGAGATTACAATCTAGCGGTATAATGGTCAGATCTGCCCCAAGGTGTTTATTATAACGTAATATGATGTGGTATTTTTTTTTAAATCCTCTCTAACATTCCCGATGCCATTGGCCATTAGTCAGATTGTGGCTTTTCCTGTGTGGTGAATAGGTAGACACATATCTCCCTAGATCTCAGCAGGCACAGGCAGTGTAGGGCTGTGTGAGTCAGTTACACGCTGCAGGAATGTGCTGGATCAGCCGAGCATCGCAGTCAGTCTGCTGATTGGAATCTCCTGCACACAGCACCACATTCAGGAAGACAGAGCACCAAACTGCACCATAGCGCACCAAAGAATATCTCCATCATTTCTGTTGATATAAGTGGGGGTTTTAACACCTTAGTTCTAGAGAGGACTTCGATGCAATGCTTTACAGTGCTCTGGGGATGTCTGTCCTTCAAGGGGTTAAAATCTCCATTTAAATCAATGGGAACTATTATTTGTTCACTATAATATGATTGATTTCCCTCAGAATTGCTCCACTTTTGACTTTATATGTACGTCCCACTGTAGCATCTTCTATAAAGTAAAAAGTGATGTGTTATATACCCCAGTGCCACTCAAAGGGTTAACACACAGGTAACGCAGTACCAAGGCTGCTAGTATTTCATAAAGTAAAAAATGGAGCACTTCCAGGTGAATGATACTGAACATCGTCCAGATCGCCACTCTTTTAACTGAGGCGTTTAACCCTTTAATGCTGCAGAGGTCTTCACAGCGATTTCCATAAAACCCAGATGGTGTGGCCTGGAGTAACCTTATGACCCTCACCAGCCTCCAGCTGGGTTTCACATTCTTCTTTCCGAGCCTGGGAGAACAGGAATGGAGAAAAGAAAATGAACGTTATGATATTAGAATTGATCACATCCAGGGCCGCGATTCTGGGGCAAACCAACTGCACCACAGAGTACAAGTAAAATGTACAAGGGATTTAATTGGGGCTATATTAACCCCTTAAACGCTATCCCACATCAGTACTTCGGAGACCTTTCTAGCTTTCAAAGGTTTAAACCCCCAACATGTAAATGATTGGGAACTTTCAGTGGTTCCCTTTGGTGCAGTTGGTTTGTCCCACACTTGCGGTGGTTTATCATCCTAAGTGCATCCCCTAGTTCAGTGGTAGTACGGCTCGTGTTCTAATACTCTGTTCTCTCTCTTACAGCTGCTCCCGCCACAGTCATCAAATCCATGTCTGGCGAGGTAAGGCACCATGTGGGTAGTAGGCATGTACTAGGAGACGTGGGTGCTGGGTGATATCGGCAGCCTGCGGGGAACGTGATCCAAGCCTTGTAACCGTGTATACAGTTTCTTGTGCGCCAAGACAAAAGAGAACTAGGGAACAAATAAGACAAACCTGCAAAAACAGGAATCTTAACCCCTTAAAACCTACAGGGTTGAAAGCACTGTTTAATTCATTGGGAAGTTCATTTGATTTCCCAAAGAATTTCTTCCCTGTAGTGTTTTTGCACGTGACCTGTGGACAGGAGGGAAGCGGTTTCCTGCTGGAGACTGGGGTCATGCTCTGCATATGGACAGAGGCCAAGTTTCACTTTATAGAAAGTCTTGTACCCAGCGCTCTAATCTCCCACCTGCTGTAAACCCTTAACCCGAATTTGGAGATCTGCTGTTTAAATCAAGGCTGGGAAATTTTGTCTATCTGTCTGTCACGAGCAATTCTGTATTTCCCAACTGAATATGGGTTTTGTGTGACCACTTACAGTTTATAGTATGATTCCTCAAATATATTCATGCCCCCAGCTGAAGGACAATAAAAGACAAAAGTAGTTAAGTATATAATATCTGTCCTTCTCTGACCAGGTGAAACTAGGCTATCGCTGGTCTCAGTATGTGACTGCTGGTGCTAGACTTTCCTAGGATCCAACAGAAAAGAAGTCTTGCTTTCTTTCTGTGTCCCCTAGTGCTGTGATTTTATGCTGTTTTCATGCCCAGCAAATAGGTGTTAGCCTCCTGATAACCCGGGGAGGTAGATGGCTGACTTGCGTATCACTGACCTGTTTTCAAATTGCTCTCAGATGGCTGGTACATCCGCTCAGTTTTCAGCACAAACCATGAAGAAGATTGGACACAGAGGAGTGGACTCCACGGGAGAGACCACTTATAAGAAGGTGAGTAGTGTGGCAGACAGTGGGACTAGACTCCTCACTGCTCATAAGCTTGTCTGGCCCCAGTGGCTTTGTGTTGGTAGATGATTGCGATCTCGTAGGTCTGTTGAATCCGTACACAGGAAATAGGAGTCTTCTCTGTTATACACCAGGTTTCATGTTCCCTTCTTGTTCCTGCAGACTACATCTTCTGCCTTGAAAGGTGCAATACAGCTTGGCATCACTCATACGGTTGGCAGCCTGAGCGCTAAGCCTGAGAGAGATGTTCTAATGCAAGATTTCTATATGGTGGAGACTATCTTTTTCCCTGGGTAAGTTAGAAACATAGAATGTGACGGCAGATAAGAACCATTCGGCCCATCTAGTCGCCCATTTTCCTACTGTAAAAACCTCAAACCTTTTTTGGTCCTTGGTCTTTTCTTAAGTTAAGGACCGCCTTATGCCTATCCCATGCATGCTTAAATTCTGTCACTGTATTAACTGCTACCACTTCTGTTGGTGGGCAATTCCACTTATCTACTACCCTTTCAGTGAAGTAAAACTTTCTTACATTACATCTAAACCTGTGTCCCTCTAGTTTTAGACTATGGCCTCTTGTCCTAACATTTTTACTCCTTTGAAATATACTTCCCTCCTGCACTTTGTTGGATCCCTTCATGTATTTGAATGTGTCTATCATATCCCCTCTCTTCTCTCCTCCAAGCTATACATGTTCAGATCCTTTAGTTTATCCTGATATTTCTTTTCGTGTAAACCAGTCACCATTTTAGTAGTCCGTCTCTGAATTCTCTCTAGAGTATCTATATCCTTCTGGACATTGGCCTGTTCCTGAATGGGCTGCAGGACTCCCTCCGTGTACACAACACGTTCTCTCCAGCTATCAATTCACTGCACAGCTTTCTAGCATCTCTAAGGCATTAATGTGTATTTAATTTTTAGGGTCAGACCACAATGAAGCAGTTTTAAAAGAGCAGTAAATCATTATTATGAAATGAAACATACTGTAGGACTTTTTCTATCAGGTTCAACAAGTGGTACTGACACTGTGGGGAGATGCTTTATTCCAAGGCTATTGCAGCTCAAGCTGTTTGTATATTCGACTGTTAACAGTTACTGGTAATGTGCAAGTACTGGAGCCATGTAATTATAATTATAGACAATAATCTTTATTGGTACCAATTAAGATTATTGTATATTGTTACTATAATTACTGGGGTTCAGTGCTTCATTTATGAGACTTGCTTTTAGGGGGGTTTCTCTCTCCTGGTATATTGTACTTAAACCGTTAGAATTTAGCGCCACCCGTTGACTCCAAACAGTTATTTTGTTGCATTCCATGGAGGAGACAAGCCTCTGCTTACAGTTCCCCATAGTATGTGATGTCAACTGTACCACCAACAACAGTTTTTATTTGGTTGTCTTGTCTTTGTCTCCATAAAAAGTTTTACTGCTCCTATAGCAAAATGTTATGTTATTTTCCAAAGACCTTAAAATATTTTGCATTACCCCTCGCCTCCGTTATTTTGTAGGGTAAAAGAATCACTTAATAATAAAACAATAAACCGTAGGCCATTGAATGCTGAGTAAAAAAAAAAAAAATGTAATCCCAGAGCTTGGACATGTTTCATTCAAACGTTACTAGAGACCAAATATGTTTGCGTTTAATATTATTTTATTGTCAGGTAGAGATGTTGCTAATGTTCATCTATGTAGAGGTGAGCACTGGTGAACAAATTATGGGAATGGCTAGAGTGCCCCCCTCCCCCAATAAACTGAGACACTATGAACACACTTAACCCAGTAACTCCAGGTTGTTCTGTAGTAAGCTCTCACCAGCAGGGGGCCCTCTGATCTGCCTGTTCTCCATATTTGATTTGTACTGTTTAATATCTCTGTATGTCCATTCCCTATTGCACAGCGCTGCGGAATTAGTTGGCGCTATATAAATAAAGAATAATAATTGTCAGCACCCAGCAGTGGTGTCTTATCTTGGTCCTGCACCGCTGGAAAACAGCCTTAGAAAATGTATCCATTAAAGCACAGTGAATGGTTTTGATGCCAACGATGTCGCTTGTGTAATGTTCTCACCCTGAGCTGAGATCTAATGTTAACCCTTTGAGTGCCAGAGAGGTACACAATGCAACCTGGCACTCAAAGCGTTAAAGGAACACGCATATAAAAATGAAATCGGGGTAGAAAAATTTAAATTGGTGCTATTTTGTTACATCCCTAATATCTAAACCTAATCTTGCTCTGTTTAATGCTTGTGTAGTCTGTCATTAACAGACACCGTTTTGGCAGTTTTGTATGTAGTGAAAACAAGCTGAGGAATTTAATGTACAGAGATGAGAACACACAGCTATTGTAGTCAGGTTGACACCTTCTCATCCCATTTAAACAATATACAGCATTTGGGAGACACCCATCAATAATACTATGGTAACGGGAGACAGGGAGCAATAGGAAAAGGCATGAATACCTGCTCCTATAGAGCACATGCCATATTAGATTTTAGGCCTCGGATGCTACATGCAGTACAGGTATTTAAGTCTATATAACCACAGATAATTTTTAGGTGTTGGTGTTTCTTTAAAGTCAAGAGAAATGTCTCCGGTTGGCATTAAATACCCCATTTACACAAACATGTTACCTCTCCCACAGAGAGGGCAGCAATCTCACACCTGCCCATCACTATAACGACTTCCGCTTCAAGACGTATGCACCCCTTGCCTTTCGCTTCTTCAGAGAACTGTTCGGCATTCGACCAGATGACTATCTGGTAAGTATTCAGTGTATTCTTATTTACGGTCACCAGTATATGGGCTCTCTTTATATGATTACAGTGACTGGAGAAATCCTGTGATAAAATTCACTGGATAAAAATAGCCTCTGCGAACAGTCTACTAGTATAATGGTCAGACCTGCCCCAATGATATTACAATCTAGTGGTATAATGGTCAGACCTGCCCCAATGATATTACAATCTAGTGGTATAATGGTCAGACCTGCCCCAAGGAGATTACAGTCTAGTGGTATAATGGTCAGACCTGCCCCAAGGAGATTACAGTCTAGTGGTATAATGGTCAGACCTGCCCCAAGGAGATTACTGTCTAGTGGTATAATGGTCAGACCTGCCCCAATGATATTACAATCTAGTGGTATAATGGTCAGACCTGCCCCAATGATATTACAGTCTAGTGGTATAATGGTCAGACCTGTCCCAAGGAGTTTACAATCTAGTGATATAATGGTCAGACCTTCCCCAAGGAGATTACAGTCTAGTGGTATAATGGTCAGACCTGTCCCAAGGAGATTACAGTCTAGTGGTATAATGGTCAGACCTGCCCCAAGGAGATTACAATCTAGTGGTATAATGGTCAGACCTGCCCCAAGGAGATTACAGTCTAGTGGTATGATGGTCAGACCTGCCCCAAGGAGCTTACAGTCTAGTGATATAATGATCAGACCTGTCCCAAGGAGATTACAGTCTAGTGGTATAATGGTCAGTCCTGTCCCAAGGAGATTACAATCTAGTGATATAATGGTCAGACCTGTCCCAAGGAGATTACAATCTAGCGGTATAATGGTCAGACCTGCCCCAAGGAGATTACAATCTAGTGGTATAATGGTCAGACCAACCCCAAGGAGATTACAATCTAGTGATATAATGGTCAGATCTGCCCCAAGGAGATTACAATCTAGTGGTATAATGGTCAGACCTGCCCCAAGGAGATTACAATCTAGTGATATAATGGTCAGACCTGTCCCAGGGAGATTACAATCTAGTGATATAATGGTCAGACCTGTCCCAGGGAGATTACAATCTAGTGGTATAATGGTCAGACCTGTCCCAAGGATATTACAGTCTAGTGGTATAATGGTCAGACCTGCCCCAAGGAGATTACAATCTAGTGGTATAATGGTCAGACCTGTCCCAGGGAGATTACAATCTAGTGGTATAATGGTCAGACCTGTCCCAAGGAGATTACAGTCTAGTGGTATAATGATCAGATCTGTCCCAAGGAGATTACAATCTAGTGGTATAATGGTCAGACCTGCCCCAAGGAGATTACAGTCTAGTGGTATAATGGTCAGACCTGTCCCAAGGAGATTACAGTCTAGTGGTATAATGGTCAGACCAACCCCAAGGAGATTACAATCTAGTGGTATAATGGTCAGATCTGCCCCAAGGAGATTACAGTCTAGTGGTATAGTAGTCAGACCTGTCCCAAGGAGATTACAATCTAGTGATATAATGGTCAGACCTGTCCCAAGGAGATTACAATCTAGTGATATAATGGTCAGATCTGCCCCAAGGAGATTACAGTCTAGTGGTATAATGGTCAGTCTTGTCCCAAGGTGATTACACTTTTGAGGTATAATAGACATATAATGTGGACCTTTTCCCTCTATCTCTCTATCTCCAGTATTCCCTGTGCAATGAGCCTCTGATTGAGTTGTCCAACTCTGGTGCCAGTGGGTCTCTGTTCTACGTATCTGGGGATGACGAGTTCATCATTAAGACGGTTCAGCACAAAGAGGCTGAATTTCTTCAGAAGCTACTGCCCGGATACTACATGGTAACTCCCTGCTAATCACTAACCGGGGAAAACATATTGAGGCTGGTTTACTAAGAATAATTATTGTAATTCTGGAAAAAAAACAGCTGCAAAATAGGGGACAAATAAACATTCCCATTGAGCTAAATAGAGCTTTAACCCCCTTAAATCTGGAGAGGTTTCTAGTTAATTAGTTGATCTTGTTGGTGACCTTTCTAGCATGCAAGAGGTTAATGGCACGATTTATGGGAATTTATTCTCCTGTTTTGCTCAATAATTGCACCACATCCTAGTACATCAGCCTCACTGTGTCCGCTTGCAAAGGGTGAAGCTGTGTGATTGGGGTGTTTTGGGAGACAGTACTAAGTACTAATTCTTCCTTCCTTTTCCAGAATCTGAACCAGAACCCAAGGACTCTCCTGCCCAAGTTCTACGGTCTGTATTGTGTTCAGGCTGGTGGAAAGAACATCCGTATTGTGGTCATGAACAACCTGCTCCCACGTTCCGTCAAAATGCACCTTAAGTACGACCTGAAAGGCTCCACCTACAAGAGGCGGGCTTCCGCCAAAGAACGAGAGAAGAGCTCCCCTACCTTCAAGGACCTGGACTTTATAAACGACCTGCCTGATGGGCTTTTCCTGGACCCCGATATGTTCAGTGCTCTATGCAAGACCATCCAAAGGGACTGTCTGGTGAGACCTCTACCATCGTGATAATGGGGCTTTCTTGGCGAGATAGTATCCAGTGTGGTTGAGAATGCCAGGCCTCTTCCCCCCTCCCCCCAAAACAGAAAGTTCTGGAGGAGAGATTCTACCTGGCAAGGCTTGTCAGACCTTTCTCCATATTTGGTGCTCTGATGGTATGATAATATCCAAGGACACTGGTTAGGCCACTCCACCACAGTATTCTGTAATGGGGAGTGGTAATATCTAGGAAGATTGTTACTTTTCCCCACAATAAGAGGATCTCTCGGCAAACTAGTGTTCAGGTAGGGGTAGCAAGGCCTCACCCACCACAGTATGGTGTTCTGATGGCAAGATAACCTCCAAGGAGGCTGTTCATGCCTCTCCAAGCACTATATGGGGTATGGATGGTATAGCTATGCAGTACGAAACTCTAATAGGGACACAGAAAAGCTGTGATATCTACAAGAGATGGCAGAGAAAGAACCTTATATAGTTTGTAATCTCTTTGCTTGCCAATATATGATCCTTCTGAGGCTCCCCCTCGTGCTTTAGAGATTGTCTTGTGGTGTTTTTCTACTCTCCCAATCTTACCCTGTCTTCACGTGCCATCCTGCTCACTTAATCACTCACTGTCCCCAGGTGCTGCAGAGCTTTAAGATCATGGATTACAGCTTGCTTGTTGGCGTCCATAACCTGGACCACGCTCTGAAGGAGAGTGCAGTGGTTGACGGAAACTTCCAGTCTGACACGCGACGTCCTGCCCCTCAGAAAGCACTGTATTCAACGGCCATGGAGTCCATTCAGGGAGAGGCCCGGCGCGGGGGCTCCATCGAGACAGACGACCAGTACGTGATTTTCTGTTGGTGTTTTGTTTGGCTGCACTGTACCCAGGGGCAGAGTCATGTATCACCCACAATGACGGGCAGGAATTAGGTGGCGACCTCTCTGTTTCTGTGATTGTGGACAGAGCTCTAATGTCTCTCTCTATTGTGTGGGCACTGCTGCCAAAACTGTGAAAGTATCTTGACCCTTTGTGGTACAGTGACGTGTAATGCATCGCAGAACAATATGTTGCACAGCCCTCTGGTTCTTAACCCTTTGAGTGCTAGAGGGTTACACAACGGATTGCTTTGCAATGCATTGTGTACCCCTCTGGCATGCAAAGGGTTACAGAATAAACCAACTGCACCGAAAGGGACAATAAAATTCTCATTGATTTACATAGGAGTTGTAATCCTTTGAATGCTAGAGGCCGCCAATGTTCAGCAATAAATTGGAGCTCTCAAGGGGTTAAGAGCCACATTTAAAGTATGGTAAATAGGGGAAAATATTTCCTGTTTTTATTTTCATCCCGATATCACTTATTTATGTAAGATAACAAGCTTCTTGTGCCGGTACGGTATTGAGCGGAGTCTTTGAGCTCAGTTCTTGATATACGGATGTCAGCTTCCCAGATGACACCCGTTCCCCCGGCTCACAATCTTCATTCACGTTTCCTTTAGTAGCGCTAGCTTCTGAACAGAAATGGACGGTTTTAAGCAGGGAAGGTCAGCGTGAGGCTCACCAGCTGGTTCCCCATTGTAACTCCTATCATACCCACCAGACTGATGGGAGCTGTAGTCTGGCACAGAGGCTCGTGTTGACCGCCATTTTTTTTAATTATGGCAGAAGGAAAAAGGAAACCAGCCAAATTCAGAGGCCCCAGAGAAATTGAGGAAATGTTGAAAACACAGAAAAAACAGACAATGGAATGTTTAAGTTCTTGAGTTGAGACACTTTGGAGAGTTGCAGATAAGCTCCCCAGTGCTGTATTTATTTTGGTAAGTTTAACCCTATGAGTGACAGAGAGGTATGCAATAGATACCTTTCTGGCACTGAAAGGGTTAATTGTTCTCTGTGGTACAGTTGGGTCACCCCAGACTTGTACCACTTCTTCATGTATATGACTCGAATTGTCATGTCATTTTTGGTAAATGGGATTTTCTGTACTTTTGGTTTATTAAGTGTCTGCCGTATCTCTGTAAAATGGATGAAATAAGCCGTGGTGGACCAGACCAACGGCACCACAGGGGGAAGAAAGAAATTCCCAAATTTCTCACTGATTTAGTGTTTAAGGGTTCTTAACCCCTTAGATTTTAGAGAAGTCTCCTGTTAGTTGGAAAGCAGGGTGTTTGAGAAGACAAGCTTTGAAGCGGTTAAAAAGCCCCATTTAAGTCAATGAGAAAACATTTGTGATGCAGTTGGGTTTGCTCTGCAATATACTGGTGACTGTTTCCCAGTAAGTTGTTCTTGTGTTCAGCTGGATGGTGTTTCCAGGAAGAATAGACTGCTCTATGTACAGTATTATGTGTAATGCACTGTGCTTGTGTCTCCCACAGGATGGGTGGGATTCCAGCCCGAAATGCCAGAGGAGAACGCCTCTTACTCTACATTGGAGTCATTGATGTATTACAGTCCTACAGGTTAGTACCAGTGCACAGTCTCCTCTACAAGACATAGATCCTAATGTAATCAGCAGCTACTGTTTGACTACAAACCCCATCATCCTTAGATCACCATCACCTGTTAACTTACTATTACTCCCATCACTGTTGGCTGACAGAGGATAGTTTGTGTTGTAGTGCAACAGCACATGGATGGCATGCAGGCTCTCCTAATTGTTATCAATCATACTTTAAAGGGTTAGTAATGTCACCCTATAAATGATGATCAGATTATTCTTTAAACACTTTAATAATGCTCTAACACTGGCAATGTTTATATCGGTATAGTTTTTAAATTTTCCCCCTCGCGCCCCTTTTCATGACATCACTCTTCTTGCCCCAGATCTGAAAACCGATTGCTTGACCGGATGGATCAGAACGAAGGACAACAGTGTATCTCTGTATAAGGAAAACCCTCCCCACTCACTTGGTGAAGGGGTCAGGGTTTTCTTTATGTTCACACAATTAGTTCCCTCGCTGCCATCCAGCCGCCCTGGATTTCCGATCTGAGGGAACAAATGATGTTGAGAAAAGGGATGTGAGGGGGGATCTTTTAAAATATAATTATGAAAAAAAAAAACTATAATGACAATAAACATTGCCATTGGTACAGAGCATTATTAAAAGGAAGGAATAATCTGATTTTCATTTATAGCTGGACATTACTAACCCTTTAAAGACTTCACTGTGTAACATCCAGACATTAAAAAGATTGTCAGCCTTTTCATATGTAATCCTATTAATACCATAAACTAGACATGCGTGATATTGGTCATTTCTATGTTTGAACTGTAAATAATTATATAGTCATGCGTTTGTACCCCTCTTTACACCCATGACAAATTTTTAGTTCCCTGAAATTTCCAGACTATATAGTAGGAGTGTCTGGGCTGAAAACAGTTTGCCCTATTGTTTTTCAGTCCAGGTCCTAAACCTTATTCAGTGGTCTGCTTTGCCTCTCTGTGTATGTCCCAGGCAGTTGCGAATGCGTTACTGGGAATTAGCCATTACCATATTCGCTAGAAGGCTGTTCGATGTAGCCACAGTCCTTTATACAAAGTAGGCGTTGCTCACGTTTCCCTGAGTCGCCCTGATCGCAAGCTCTTCTGGTCTTCTCTCTCTGAAATACGTCCCTGTGTTGCCCAGTTTGTGTTCCCTTCTTGTCGCCTCCGAGTGGCTTACTAAACATGATTCATGTGTTCTGTGTGTATCCCTCTGCCAGGTAGTCAACTGTTGAAGCTCCAGCTGTTGGGGCAGAGTGAGTTGTAGTCACCAACAGCTGGAGAGCCAGCTGTTAATTAGCCCTGCCCTATGCTAGATACTAGATTACATGTCTGCATTAGAGATTGAGGTCACCGATTTCTTACCAGTCAGACTGTGCCCTCCCTTGTTCTGCATGACATACATTTGTGGTGGTCAGCTGTTGCTGGACTATGACGACCATATCTCCATCAGGATGATAGTATAGTGCAGCAACAACTTAACGGTGTCATGTTGCCCACCTCTGAAATACATAGTAGGGCTTCTGCTGTGAAACATGAGCATAATGCTGGAAAAGGTTTCATTCACAAGGTATTACAGAACAAAGTCCAACTGTCACAAGAAATGTTAATTGAGCTTTCATAACTCAGAAATGAGAATACCTGTGTGTTTCTCTGTTAAAAATGTTCTACAAAACCATTAAGTTTAAGAATAAATGTTTAGTATAACTATATGGTGGTAGTGAATAAGGGTGAGGGGAGGTTGACTGTCCATGTTAAAGTCACAATGATTGAGTTGTTGTTGTTGTTATGTGTGTAGGTTTGTTAAGAAACTGGAGCACTCTTGGAAGGCCTTGGTTCACGATGGGGTGAGTATCCTGTAGGGAACAGGCTCTCTTTGCCTGTGCTCTGTATGATCTATGTCCAATTGTTCATTTCTATCTCTCTGCTCAGGACACGGTGTCTGTCCACCGGCCTGGCTTCTACGCTGAGCGATTCCAGAGGTTCATGTGTAACACCGTGTTTAAGAAGATCCCTTGTGAGTTGTCTTTATTGGCTTTTTATTTTTCCTACAATTAGTAAAAATCCCAGATTGGTGCCAATTGCTGAACCTTTTTTGAGCATATGTGCAAAGTGGATCAGTTCTGGGACAAACTAACTATACCACAGGGAACAAATAAAATTTGCCAAAATGTCCATTGTTTCAAAAGGGTTTTTAATGCCTTGAATATTAGAGAGGTTTGCATCATATTGTGACGCTGTAGAGTCTGTTTTATTTTCTTTTATTTTGTATGATTTACTTTCATCTCTACTTCCTGTTGATTCAGAGGTGGAATTGATTTAAATCGGGTTTTATCAGACCTCTCTAGCATTCAGTGCCTTGAAAGACCCATTTAAATCAATGGGATCTTTTATTTCTCTCCTGTGATGCCAAAGGTTTGCCCTAGAACAGCTCCACTTTCTTTGCGGATGTGAATAAGCCCGCACTAATAGTCTAACTTGTTCGCAGTAAAGACTTCGCCTTCTAAGAAGAGCCGGACAATGCCAGGCGTCCCTCGGAGAGTCACACAAGCCGCTGTACCCACCCAGCTGCAGCTATCCGAGGAGTCCAAGCACAATCTATCAGCTGAAGGGGACACAGAACAAGGTGAGGTGCACATTATTCTTACCTGGACAGAGCTGGGTTTCCTTTTAAAGCGGAACGAACACCGCTAAGAAACTTTATTTGTAATAATTCCCTATCTGGCGACTAGCTGCTTAGTAGCGCCTGTTCACCAGAATTATTACCTGGTTATGGAGAAATATACAGTCATCCTCGGCTGACAGGCAGGACAGAGCGCGGACATCTTGCCCTAGTGACGTCCGTGCGCCTGCGCTGTCTGTCCCAGAAGGCTGTAGGAGGTGTTGCTAGGAGTCATTCGGCTCTGGAAGGGACTGACAGCGCAGGTGCGCGGACGTCACTAGGGCAAGATGTCCGAGATCCGTCCTGCCTGTCAGCTGAGGATGACTGCATATTTCTCCGTAAAGAGGTAATAATTCTGGCGACTAGCGCTACTAAGCAGCTAGTCGCCAGATAGGGAATTATTACAAAGTTTCTTAGCGGTGTTAGTTCCGCTTTAAACAGGGCAGTGGTTCCCTACTCTTTCCTCGGGGCACCTAACAGAACATGTCATTAGGATTTCCATACTTGAGTACAAGTGAATAAATTAAATGACTGTCATACACATGCAGGGAAACCCTAAAGGCGTGCCCTTTTAGGCGCTTCTGAAGATAGGATTAGTGTGCCTAAATATTAAGGGCGCAGCCTCCAATTTGTTTGGTTATGGACATAGCCGCCTTATACCAGACCCATTTTACTGGACACCTGCTTCTGGTCCAGTGAAACTTTTATTTACCGGTTTATTTTTGTAATGTCCAGTTTATATACTAATTTGGCCAGTTAGTGTATTGCTATGTCAACTTTATATAGTAATCCAGCCATTTTATATAATACATTGACTATTTACCAGTTTATGTATTGGTGTCATTTCCAGTTTATATACTTGTCTGCTCTGTTTACTAGTTTATATTCCCCACTGTATGTGCACCCCAGTTAGCTCACAGTTTTACTTCTAACAGGAAGTCCATTGGAACGACCCGACTTGCTCCCTCACACCCCTCCTGTGGATGAAGCAATAAGTGACTCCATAGCGACCACCTTATCTACCTCCTCGCTGGGTAGCGGTGGACAGCAGTCTCCTGCACGCAGGTCGGTACAGTCATACAAGCTAGTATGTGAAATTGTAGATGTGTCCTTATGCCTTGCTCACCCATGTACTACTGTAGGGTGGGTAATAATCATTCCGGTTTGCCTCCATTTTCAGGTCCGTGGGAGTGGAGGTGCATAAGTCAGCGGCTCCTGAGTACGAGTTAAGCACGCGGGATGTGGGCGGCTCTCCTGAGAGGTGAGATTGAGAACAGGCTGTCTGCACTCGGGGGTCTTCCATATGTGTGAAAGGAGAGCAGATCAGTTAATGGGCAATCAATGTTGAGTGCTGGATATGATTTCAGGACATTCATAGAGTTAAAAGGGAAAAGGGCAGTAATTGTGGCACAGTCCATCAATATTGCTGGGGACCGATTAAAATTTCCATTGACGAAAATGTGACATTTAACCCTTTGAATGCCACAGAGGTCCCCAACACATTGTGTAGCAATGTATTTGAGGCATCTGTAGCATTAAAGTGTCCCAGTCCAGTCCTCAGAGGCCACCAACAGGCCAGGATGTAAGGATTTCCCTGATTACACACAGGTGAGTTATTCAGTGGATCATTCATTGTGACTGACTCACCTGTGTGTAACCAGGGAAATCCTTACATCCCGGTCTGTTGATGACCCCCTGAGCACTGGACTGGGACAGCCCTGTCCTATGGTATGGTTGGTTTGTTCACGTTTCTCTTCATACATGTGTCCCATCAATGATTTAGCTCATGTTCTCACTTCCACCCCCCAACAGAGCTGAAACACCAGGCAGGGGCCGCGAGCAGGCAGAAGGGGAAGAAGACCTAGTGTTGGACATCAACCAGATCGAGGCCAAGATATCCTTTGTACGTAACGGAGATGCACCAGGAGACAGTGACTTCCTCACTCCCAGCCCCCTTAATGCCATCTTGTATATCCTCTCAAAAATTATAAGAAAATAAAATGATGTCCTTCAAGAGAGGAGGAATGTAATGGATATGGACATTTCACACCAAAGCAAAGGGCAAATGTAGATCACACCGACTTCATAACAGGGGAAATAAAAAAATCATATTTATTTAAATGGATATTTTAACCCCTGACTGCTAGAAAGATCTACAATGTATTGGCAACCTCTCTAGTTTTCATGTGGTTAAAAGCCTGATTTTAAATCCATAGATGTTTAGGTAATAGTTACTTCTCTCCTGTGGTGTGTAGTGTGTTTACGTCAGGATCTTTCGTCTTTTATTTTGTGCTTAAGACACATTGACATCTGATCTTCCCTTGGTAATTGGCTTTTAAAGTGATATCAATGCTTCATTTTATCTTTATTTAATATTGTAGCCATTAAAGAAAACATTAAGAACGATATAAGTCTTATCTCTCAAACCTTTATAGATGTTCGCAAGTAAAGTTTCCCCTTGACTGACGTCAGCGCTCTAGCTGACAGACATGGAATCTGGTCCGCAGACCGGCCGCAGCTCTTCAGCAGAGCAGAGATCGAAAAATAACTACTTCATTGGAATGGTCTACAAAGTGTGCCTGGTTTACAAGCACACTTTGTAGATCGTTCAAATGAACTAGGTATTTTTATATCTTGCGATCTCTGCTCTGTTGAAGAGCTGCGGACCAGATTCCATGTCTGTCAGCTAGATGGCAGACTTGCCCGAAACAGCCAGGAAAGGGGAGCTTTACTTGTGAATATCTCTCAAACAGTAAAGGTTTGTGAGATAAGACATATCGTTCTTCATGTTTTTTTTAATGGCTACAATATTAAATAAAGGTAAAATGAAGTATTACTATTACTTTAACAGTGTGTCACTGAAAGGATAATGGTAGCACCTTTCCTATAGAGACACAGTGTCCCTCCCTGTCAGTGGGTCTGTAAGGGAAAGACTGGTCCTTTTCTTACGTTTCCACGTGTGGAGTAACATGAAGCTGTTAGAGATGAACTTGGCCGCATTGGAGAAACCATAACTAAACGCTCAGCAGGAAACGAAGGAGAATAAAAGTTAAAACCAGAATTTTTGCAACTTTGCACGATAACCAGAGAAAACTATACTACTATATTGCACAACCCTCTAGTATTAATCCTTTGAGTTCCAGAGGGGTGCAAAATACAAGGTGTTAAAGGAGTTGTGTTTCCATTTATAGTCAAATAGACCTGTAAATGCTGGGAGTGATGGAAGGGAGTGCACTTCCTCATTGTGTTATAGACCTCACTAACCTATAGGAGTTAAGTGACCATATAAATTGTAGGGATTTTACTGTGAAGTAAAACAAGGGTATGACTACCGCTAGGAAACACAGTGGTATTACCGTTTAAACTAATGGTGTAAGAGGGTTGTTTTGTTTAACATAAATAGCGCCACCAGGATTCCAGACCGTTTCTCTCTTGCAGTCTGTCAGAGGTGAGATGTGCTGACTACATTTCTACATAGAACGTGCCAGCAACTGTCACTATCACTGTGTGACCCTTTCACTTGTTATGAACACAAGAATAGGCTGCACTAATCCAAAAATAAGGGTCTCTGTCTATAATAGCAGGTGTATATACCCAGGTGCGCTCAGGTTCTAATAAAGCTTAAGACAAGAAAGAAGTACTAGGAAGAACAAAAGGTTGTATCCCTAGCACCAAAGAGAACCCTTATCAAAGAGGCACTCAGACAACCAATAATATATATTTTTATTATTAACAACAAATATCACATGGAGATTACATTAAAACATTTAAAATCAGAGATACTGGTAGTACACGATAATATTAACAACCTCCTTGTACAACTAGTGAAAAAATCATGAAGTGCATTCTAATCATGTGCAAATAACAAATATCTAGTGCAATATTCAAGTGAGAGCATATCAAACAATATACTTATCTAAATCACAATAAGGTAGAGTCAGGTCATGGTGTACGGCCAGTCCTCAAACTCACAACCCAACGCGTATCGCCATTCCCATGGCTTTCACTTGTTATAACTTTTAACTGAAGCCTCTCCCAGGAGTGGGAGTGCCATTTTTTTTTTTTTTTTTTTGTAGGAAGGAAAATACCAACATTTTGTTTTCATATTAAAACCTCAATGTCCCCTGAAATCATGAGGAATGTTTATTTATTTTCCCTGTGATGCAGAATGTTTGCGCCAGTTCTGTTTAGGACAGGAGCTTGTAGGAACTGGTCCAGCCAGGAATGGACACAGCCCATGTGAAGTCTGATCTCAACCTGATCCTTTTTCCTGTCTTGTTCCCATACAGTGAGTCGGGATCTGCAAATGTCGTTTTCCTCCCCTTGCTGGAGCAGCAGACCCTCCCTCAGATGCACAGATAAGTCAGCTTGGCTGACCAGAAGAGGGAATGGTTCTGCTCTGCGATTGGACGAGGAGAAACACACCCACTGAAGCTGTATTGTCGGCGTCAAAACTTGTGCTGCAGCACTCTGTGGCTGATGTTGCTGGCAGACACAACGGCTGCTCTCCTGATGGTTGGACATTATTGGATAAAACTTTGCCTTACTCTGCAGCCCTTCTCGGGAGGAGATTCCTTTTTCTTTATTCTATTAAATATATATATTTTTGAAGTAGGTGGACGTTTTTTCGTAGGATTTGTGCTGACTTTGATGCTGCATTGAGAAACAACGGACCAAAAAGTTTTCTGAAGCGTTTGCTGCCTATTTCTGGAGCTCCCTTCTCTGAGCGGAGCAGTGACCTCAAACATCACCTGCTCTGACATCGCTGGCAGGGAGTCCCACGATGACAACGTACCTATTGTATTATAGTAACTGAGGAGGTTCCAGGCATGTGCACCTCCCTGCAGATAATGAAGATGGAGTCGTGAGCGGTAATACAGCGTAACCAAACTAATTCCTGTGCCAACAGCCCCGCTCCACCTACTGCCTACAGCATGTGCATTCACGCCAAATCAAAGATTGTTTGACCTCACGTTCAGCCACCCGTGTTTCCTGGGCCATCCGATCTTTTTCACGGTTTCCAAGGCCTGACTGCTTGTTACAGGGCAGATAGTAAAAATATCTGCCCCTTGGTTTGCCTCCAATGTAATTAAAACATTCTCCCTTCCTTCAATCTTGTAATTTGCTTGAATGATGTGAGATGTTAAGCTCCTTAAGTCGGGGGGCTTCCAGCAAAACACAGTGCACACCATTTGGATGAAAAGCTGTTAACCCCTTGGATACTACAGACGTAGCCACTGCTTTACTTCACAAAGCATTGGATACCCTCTAGCATCCACAGGGATTACATGGGGCGTTATGAGGGTCACATTTCTTTTCCCTTGCTGCTAAATTTTGGAACATACAATTGAGAGGCCCAAATAATGTTACATTAAGAACTACTGGCCAAACCAGCTGCACTAATGGGGAATAATGGAAATTCTTCTTTGTTTGAATGTTTTTTTAACCTTTAGAGTGCCAGTGAGAGGTCCATTGTATTGTTAAGCAATGTGTTGGGCACCTGTTTGGCTCACAGTGTGTTAATCACTAGAATGCCAGTAAGATCTCTAACACAGCTCTCACATTGACATATAATCTCTTATCAACTCTCCCATAAAGATCACATCTATACAGAGTGGCGATTGGCCAACTTCTTCATCCAATTGAGTGCCAGAGAGGTATCCAACTTGTCACTAAGTCTTTTGGATACCTCTGGCTATGAATGGGTTAATGTCTTTCTGACTTATTATCCAACAGACTCCAGAATGGTAGATGCAGTGGATTTGTCCCCATTGCATGTACCACTGGGGAACGGCTGGATAAAAAGGAAGAAGGGGACATTTCAAATAAAATGCCTTTTTGAGATGACTGTGAGCTCTCTATGCAGTTGGTTTGATCCAGAGTTTCTTCACTTTTCTTTTAAACTTAAAGCCACGCGACAGGTGTAATCAACCTTTGGCTCTTCAGCTGTTGGAAATTAATAATTCCAGTCATCTGTGACCAGCCAACTGCTGCCTGGAGGTAATGAGAGTTATCATATCCAACAGCTGATGGTAATGAAATTGACTTCCCCTGCACTTGGTTAGGCCCATCGTAGTGTACACGGTGTCTTCTGCGCAAAATAACGGGCACGATGCTAGCGCAGATAGATGACACCGGTACTGTTGTTTTTCTTTAAATACTAACCACTATAAGCATAAATAGCAGAGCATCCCACAATACTGCTTATTGGTATTTTTTAATTTTAATGAACGATAAAAGCTTCTGTTTTTTTTTTATTTATATATATATATATATATATATATATATATATATATATATATATATATATATATATATATATATATATATATAAATATAAATCCTCTCCTTCACCTCATGTTTTAGTATTTATGGAAGGTTTTTATTTAAGTGTTTTATTTCACAGTACAGGGCACTCTGTGTAGGAAGTGGCCTACATATCTGTATGTATATAAACATATAAAAGTCAGGTGAAAAACATTTTGTCTCTTGTTAGCCTGTGTTTTTCGGAAGTGCGGTTGAGAGTTGGTTGGTCTAAATATTAAACCTCGCAGCCTTTACAACAGGCCCGTCCTACATAGAAATGTATGCTGACTGACAGTGTAAGTATTACACAGGCACATAACCATAACTACGCACGATAATGGTTTTTCACCTTAAAGGATGGTAATGCATAATGCTGAAGAAAAAATATATGTTTCAGGCTTTGTTCTGCTGAGTAAACAAGTGTAAATTTGTATACGTGTATGGAATGGCACTCGACTCAACAGAATCATTATTTAAAATAATTTTTACTGGCACATAGTCAATGTTTCAGCCTAAAGGGATAGTATTACTTCAAAATTACTATCCATCATATTGTAGCCCTTAATAAACTGAGTTAAATGACACCAGCGGCATCTCTCAAACCTTTATGGTTTAAGAGATAGCCACTTTCAAAGTTTCCTCTCCCCTGCTGTCAGCGTTCTGCTGCCAGCAGGAGAATCCTGTCTCTGAATCAAGAGGAGGCTCTTCAGCAGAGCCAATATCTCATTATGGAAGGAAAAACAATTCATTGAAACAGTCTTCTACATGTGCTTGGTAACCAAGCAAACGTAGAAGACTGTTTCAATGAATAATTTTTCCTTCCATAACGAGATATCGGCTCTGTTTAAGAGCCTCCTCTTGATTCAGAGACAGGATTCCCCTGCTGTCAGCGTTCTGAAAGTGTTTATCTCTTAAACCATAAAGGTTTGAGAGATGCCGCTGGTGTCATTTAACTCAGTTTATTAAGGGCTACAATATGAGGGATAGTAATTTTGACGTAATACTATCCCTTTAAAGGGATAGTAATACTTCATTTTAACTTTATTTTATTTTGTAGGCATTAAAAAAACACGAAGAATGATTTAAGTCTTATCTCTGAAACCTTTATGGTTTAAGAGATATTCACAAACAAAGTATCCTCCCCCTGTTCAGCCAGATCAGAAGGGAGGTGCCCAGGTAGACTGCAGAGAGGGACAATCTTCAATTAAGATAAGAGAAAAAGCTGAAAAACCTGTCAAGGGGGGCTGGGCTTTCATTGTTTTCATACAAAGAAAATTGTCCCTTCTGTTATCTGTACTGTCATACAACCAGACTCACATCTGAGAAGAGATGTCTTACACTAGGTAAAAGGGGCGGGGAGGGGAACTTTGCTTGTGAATATCTCATAAACCATAAAGGTTTGAGAGATAAGACTTATATCATTCTTCATGTTTTTTTAATGCCTACAAAATAAAATAAAGTTAAAACGAAGTATTACTATCCCTTTAATCCTAAGTGTTTATCAAGCCTCTTGATAAAGGTTTAGGATTACCCTGAAATGTTGACTGTGTGCTAGTAAAAATTATTAAAAAAAAAAAAAAAAAATGATCTTGTTGAGTGCCAGCCCATAACTACAATACATTCATTCTGATGGGCACCCAGGTCAGTCACACATACAGTGTGTTCCAGCTCAGCTATATAAAATCACTTGAAATTTTCACATGATAAAATTCGATTATTTGTATATTTCCATTGCAGATCTCCACAAGTGACATCACTTGGTGCTTCTGAGAGATTTCTGTCCTCTCCAGTAAAGCCCATTGTATGCAAATTTGCTTACGATGGAATTCGATGGAGAAGACAGTGATGTTGCTTCCTCTCCCAGAAGCCGGGTGTGAAGTGCTGATATCTCCCAGAATTCTGAAGGGAAATTATCATGTCTTACCAAAACTTCTGCAATGGGTGCAGACTTGGTAAAAAAACAAATGTGCACAAATCTGACCCATAAGTAACCTGTTAAAGGGATAGTAATGTTTCAAAATAAAAAAAAGCTCCAATTAATGTTCATACTGTTTGGGCCATGGAGAGTGTTAATGCTGTCAGAGTTGTAGTACAGGACTAATTGAATGATAAAGTATCCCCCTCCCTCCCCTTTTACTGATGTAACACTGCTCACCTCAGAGCAGCAAGACTGTCCAGATGGCTTGCAGAGAGGGACAATCTTCAATTAGCATAAGGGAAAAACCTCTCAAGGGGGCCTGCTTTTCATTGTTCTCATAGTAAGAAGATTGTCCCTTGCTGTGAGCTGTCTAGATTCCATATCTGAGGGGAGATACTAGGTAAAAGGGGCGGGAGGGGGATACTTTATTATTCAATTACTCTTGAACTACAACTCTGACAGTATTGAAATAACAATTTTCATGGCTGAAATGCTATGAAGAGCTGCTTTTATTTTGAAACATTCTTATTCCTTTAAGATGGTAACGGAATCGTGTTTCTTAGTCACAATCTCGTACACACCTGCCTTTATTGTGCTTCCATGCCAGATAAAGAGGGTCTGTGGGGATTTGCATCTCAGAGGACATGGATTCACAGGGGAAAGCATTGATGGGGGGCTCCTCTGAGCACGCTGCTTCTCCTCCCCTGGGTTAATCAGCAGATCTGCCTGTAAGGCAAAATTCTGTTTATGGCTGCCATTAACCCTCTGAGTGCCAGAGAGGTATGCAATTTGTGGCACTCAAAGTGCTAAAGTGTAATTGTGTTTGCCTTTGTGTGCGTATATATAGTGCTTCTATGATAAAACTGGCTTCCGAGCGGTGGCCTCATTCTCAGACCTTCAGTAGTCCTTTATGAGAGATGTGAGCAGCACTAACAATGCAAAATACTTACTTCATGTCACTTATTTTGCTTGTCATGAGATTTCGCCATGGTTAGATGTGAATACAAGGACCACAGGGGTGCACAATGTACTGCAAAGATGTACATCACTCGGTGTTCATCAGAGAGTTACCGTGTCTTAAAATGTAGCTTGTGGAATAAGATTGATGTATTAAAGAAATAATTGGATCAGATTTTGAGCAAATCACCTGCACCATTTAAGGTAATGCCCATTGATTTTAAAATGTAGTTTTACCCCCCTTCAATGCTAGAATATTCTCCAGGGCATTGTAAAAGAAATTCACGGGGTTAAGGCTCCATTTAACTGGTTGGGAATATGCATTTGTCCCCTGTGGTGCATTTGATTGGCTCCAGAATTGCTCCTCTCAGCCTATGGTGGGTACAGATATTTTTGGGTGCAGAATTTGCTTTAAAGGAATAGTAATATTTCTCAAAAAAACGCAGCTCCAATTAATTTTCATATCATTGGGACCATGGAGAGTGTTATTTCAGTACTGTCAGAGTTGTAGTACAAGAGTAATTGAATGATAAAGTATCCCCCTCCCACCCCTTTTACCTAGTGTAAGACACCTTCCCTCAGATGTGGAATCTGGTCTGTTGACCGGACAGATCACAGCAGGGGACAATCTTCTTACTGTGATCATAAGGAAAACCCTGCTCCCTTGACAGGTTTTTCCTTATGCTCATTGAAGATTGTCACTCTCTGTGATCCATCCAGACAGTCTTGCTGCTCTGAGGTGAGCAGTGTTACACTAGGTAAAAGGGGTGGGAGGGGGATACTTTATCATTCAATTATTCTTGTACTACAACTCTGACAGAATTGAAATAACACTCTCCATGGTCCAAATACTATGAAGATTAATTGGAGCTGCTTCTATTGTCAGACATTACAATCCATTTAAGAAGATTCAAGGGCATTTACTTTCTGCTGACTGTCAGATGAGCATTTCCCTGCCCTAATCCTGGTCAGTTCATTGGAGGACTATTATTGACTGACAGCGCTCGGCAGTAGCCAATCACTGAACAGCTATGATCTTTTTAATGAAAATGTTTCAGTTGTAAACGTATGGAAAAATGGTTTTGCTCTGTAACTTGTGATGTACATTTGTCTGTTACTCTAATTGCGGGACATCTGATTAACTATAACTACGCATTCTCTAAACCCTTTGACTTCTAGCAAGAGCTTTAATGCATTGTAAAGCACATCTCTAATTGATCAGGTTAATTAAACGGCTGTCAGATGTGACAACATGTAGAGGAGTCCTGTAAATTCTAGACTCTTGTGCAGGGAAAACCTGTGCATGTAAAGACTGGGAAACACTGATCCGTGTGCAGGGTCAAACCAAACCAAAGCTGAAAGCTACAGTCCTGACCAAACCAACTGCATTCCTTGAACACTAGGGCGGCATACAACATTTTTCAATTAGTTGGTGAAAGCTCTAATATTTAAATGGTTAAAAGCCATATTTAAATGTACTTTTTTTTTATTTTTTTATTCCACCCTTCTGCTATAGCTGGTTTTCTCAAGACTTGCTGTTCTTTAGATTTTGGAGTATGGCCCCAAATCTCCCATGATCCCTTCAACTTTTAACAAAGTATAAAAATGGGGATCATCCCATGTATGTGTATGCAGACAAGTAAAACAAGTCTATAAGGCAATCCTAATATACACATTATGGGCGGGGGGGGGGGGAGCAGTCTGCGTGCGATGAAACCACAGCTACTATGTTAATAAACCTTTGAGTGTGAGAGTGATTGCTACCTTTAAGATTAATCTAGCAATGAAGAGGTTAATATCCCCATTTAAATAAAATAACATTTTTATCAGCTGCATTTGATGCTGATGGTTTACCCCGTTTCTCCATATTTGCTTTGTGCATCTAGTTTTTAAACTGCAGAATTGCTCTCCATCAACTCTTCATAGTAGGAAGTTCCTTATTTTTACTCATCAGTCCAAGCCCTTCACTCTACATAATTTTTCCCACTGGGTACCTTTCATATGGGTGACTCAAAGTCACTGTATGTAGGTCATGTTACCTTTGCTAAAATGTGAAATGCTGGACTGTCACAAACTATTACCTCGGATTAATGTTTTGACATCCAGCTTGCTACTTTCATACAGGAATACAACAAAAATCTGCACAGTGGTGGATATTTCATAGCCATGCAATTGTTGTGATGCTCATAGTAGTTTCTAATGAATGGCTGAGTCATCTAGGCAGGAGCCAATAGTATTTGGTTGACGACCGCATGGGCAGGCCATCAGCCATCTCCCCAGGCAGCGTGGAATCAGTGGCAGAAAGATGACAGCAAGACTCAGAATGCCCTGAAGAAGGGGGTGCTACACTATTTATCATTGATGTGGAAGGATCCCTTACACATTTCTAACTTTTTAGCACTGGGTTTCTCTATCATCCACAACTTGCTACATGCTCTTCAACACCTGGAGGTAGAAAAATTGATTACCCGTGGTTTGACACCTCTATAAAACTCCCAAACCCTCACTATCACTGTACAGTGAAATCCTGGTCCATTTCCAAGAGCATATATTATGGGTGTCCAATGTGTGGCCTGCCTGAGTTTTAATGTTGTAGCAAATTACTTTGTATGTAGGAACTAGTACCCCATTAAGAAGAAATTCCTGGATTGTTAGATCTAGAAAACATGTTTGTTAAATATCAGTATTGCCATTAAAGTCCTCAATAAATGAACCCATACTGTTGCATAGTGAACAGGCCAAATTTCACCATCATTACTAATAATGTGTCTCTCACACGTGTGGCTTTCTGATCATGTGGCCTACAAATGAAAAACTTGAATGCCCCTGGCATATTTGAAGTGGTCCTATGGTGGAATCTGTTCTAATGAAAGTGCACGTAGCATAGCTCCACCTACTGCCAAGTTTATTATTGATTAAGATCAATTTTAGCACACTGGTACACCATATTTATTAAGCAAGACAATATTTGACCCACTTTTTAGGACCAAATAAATGTATTTGTAATCTTTGTCCTTGTCAGCAACATTTAAGTACAAACTGTAAAATGTCTGGAGCAATGTGTGATGTGAAACTAATAGTCAATTGTATAGAGAGAACAAACGAATATCAGGATACATTGAACATGGAGGTAGGCAACCTTTTGTCTCTCATGCTTTTTGGTAATACAACTCCATCATTCCTAATGATCTGATGTGCGGTTGGTGTGATGGGATTGTAGTGTCTAGCAGCCAAAGTCCGCACAGTTACCTGCCTCTGATTTGGTGCGTGATATTTTTCGCCCATCGACTGCATGATCCTGTTGTTCATAATACTGTGTGTAGTGTGCAGGTAACCTTGTACAACAGACACAGAAGCTGCAGTTGGCCACATGAATGAACTTCCCTAATGTAGCCACCAGGGGATGCAGTTCCTGTCAGTTGTTAGGGAAAGCTGTAATCTATGACTGCATCTTATTCGCTACAATGTATTAAAAAAAAAAAAAAAAATTATATCCTTTTGGACACAAAGTGGGTCAAATATGTTCCTGTTTTATTCAATCTTTCAAGTGCTATGTTTTAACCGTTTTAATTAAAACTTTCGCAGCAGTAGAAATCTACAGGAAAATCCTTGTACTGGTGTCACTCAGTGTCTGTTCTTTGGGCATAAAAAGAGGACAGCTTTTTGTGATCTTTCTGCTTAATCACATTGGTGTGGTTGTGCTTAGGGATATGCTGCAAATCTAACCTGTCTGAGCATCTACATACCACCCAACCTTTTAATCAGTGACAGTGGGACACTTTCACTTTAGGTGCGTTACTGTGTATTTTTAGCTTATTTTATGACCAATTAACACCTCTTTTTGTAAATGAATAAATGATTAAGAGCAAGAACATGATATCTGACTTACATAGACTAATTTATAAACACACATACTGAAGTTTAAACAAACATTAATTTTATATAAGTTACCTCCAGTTCTCAGAGTACCATAATTTCAAGTGTCTCCTCTGTCTAGGAGATCAGACTGTGTGGTGTGTATATATAATACTTATATGTGTCACATTGCTTCACAACAGTAAAACTCATATTTTCATACAGAGAAGTGAATTGCCCCTTTAAAGCAGAACTATCTCACCAATAATTAGTCATATAGCAATAAGCTCAGAAATAGTATTATGATCCAACATAAGTACAGCATTATTAAGAATCCTACTTCTTCTGAGACTGACAACTAGGCACCAGTGCAGACATCTTTGCTTAGAGCCATCTGTGCACCTGTGCTGTCCGTCCCAGTTTCCTTTGCACCCAGAGGCGTAACTAGAAGCCTTGGGGCCCTGGTGCAAGAAGTGCCACTGCCCCCACCACCACCACCACCACCCTCTCCCCCTCTACAATTCCTCCTATCTCCCTGGAGCTCCCGCATGGTCCTCTTCATAATGCAGAGCGCTGGGAGATAATGTAATCTCCCATCACTCTGCATTAGTAGAGCGCACGGAGAGGAGGTTGTGGGTGCCAGGCGGAGGGGTCACAGGGGGTGGCCGGGCCCCTGGAGTAACAGGCCTGGTTGCAGGTTCGACGCATATAGTTATGCCACTGATTTCACCTAAAGGTAGCAGGAAGGGAGTTGACAGTGCAGGCACACAGATACTCTCTAAAGCAAGAAGCATGGCCATAACAAGTAGGATTTTTTAAAGGGATAGTACTGTTTCATAATAAAAGCAGCTCTAATTAATCATCATAGTATTTGGACTTTGGAGAGTGTTATATCAATTATGTCAGAGTTGTAGTTCAAGAGTAATTCAATGATAAAGTATCCCCCTCCCTCCCCTTTTACTGATGTAACACTGCTCAGCCAGATCAGAAGGGAGGTGCCCAGGTAGATAGCAGAGAGGGACAATCTTCAATTAAGATAAGGGAAAAAGCTGAAAAACTTGTCAAGGGGGGCAGGGCTTTCATTGTTCTCATAGGAAGAAGATTGCCCCCTGCTGTTATCTGTCTGGTGTATGGACTGGATTCCACATCTGAGAAGAGATGGCTTACACTAGGTAAAAGGGGCGGGAGGGGAAACTTTGCTTGTGAATATCTCTCAAACCATAAAGGTCTGAGAGATAAGACTTATATCATTCTTCATGTTTTTTTAATGCCTAATAAAATAAAGTTAAAACGAACTATTACTATCCCTTTAATGCTGGACTTCTGCTGTATAATACCACTATTTCTAATCTTATTACTAAATGACTAATTTTTTTTTTTTTGGGGGGGGCGGGCTTTATTAGGGGTGATAGTTCTGCTTTAATGATTATAATGTTCTGTTCCATAAGTATACCTGGGCACTCGCTGCATTTATCCCAGAGACTTTGGGGTTAGACCCAAACCTCAGGGTGAGAGAGTCCACTGTTTCCTACTATCTGATCTGTGGACATTAACTGATTATTTGGTGTTTAAATTGCTGGAATTTGTATCAGAAAAGCAGGGGGAGATGTCCTGCTTGTCTTGTTTGTATGTAAACAATGAAATCTCTAAATTGCAGCATGTTAAAGGTTCCCTGTAGACAGAGTGGATCACTGCTGATTTAGAGATGGCAGGGACATATTGCACACAATCTACATTACAAAAAGCTTTAAAGGTATAGTAATACTTCGTTTTATCTTGTAGGCATTAAAAAAACATGAAGAATGATATGTCTTATCTCTCAAACCTTGATGGTTTGAGAGATATTCACAAGCAAAGTTTCCCCTTCCTGCCCCTTTTACCTAGTGTAAACCATCTCTTCTCAGATGTGGAATCCGGTCAATAGACCAGACAGATAACAGAAGGAGACAATCTTCTTCCTATGAGAACAATGAAATCCCTGCCCCCCTTGACAAGTTTTTCAGGTTTTTCCCTTATCTTAATTGAAGATTGTCCCTCTCTGCAGTCTCCCTGGGCACCTCCCTTCTGATTTGGCTGAACAGTGTTATATCAGTAAAAGGGACGGGAGGGGGATACTTTGTCATTGAATTACTCTTGAACTACAACTCTGACAGAATTGAAATAACACTCTCCAAAGTGCAAATGATGATTAATTAGAGTTGCTTTTATTATGAAACATTACTATCCCTTTAAGGGTTAATATTTAAAACGTTTCTGGGTTAGCTCATCTTGAAAGTCCCCAGGTATGCTTATAGCAATTTAGAGGTAAAGTGAGTACTGACTGGCAAATTTCTGGGTTTCAACAATTAGGAACATATCAAATACAGTCTACATCAGCGCTGTCCCAGTCCAGTCCTCAGGGGTCACCTACAGTGCAGGAAGTAAGGATTTCTCTGATTACACACAGGTGAGTTACTCAGTGGATCATTCATTGTGACTGACTCACCTGTGTGTAATCAGGGAAATCCTTACTTCCTGGTTTGTTGGTGGTCACTGAGGACTGGACTGGGACAGACCTGATCTACTTACCTGGGAACTTCTGAAATTAGCTCATCCTGATATCTTTAAAATGTTAAACTTTAATGCTCCCAAGAAAGTAGATTGTAGGTGTTATAGTAATGTTGGCGCTAACCAAGAGATGATCCACTAGTCTCAATGAACCTTTAACATGTTACAGCTCTGAGTTATCACTTAAACATACAGAAGATAAACAGGCCTTATCCCTCTGTCATTCTGATATAAATGTCATTAATTTGGCCATTAAATAAACAATTTGTGTAAATCATATAGTAGGAAACACTGGACTGTCTCATGGTCAGACCTGAGAGTTCCCAGGTCTGCTGATTTACATTGTGGGAAGCTATAAGGTTAATAAATCTCAGGTTCGGCTCACTGGGAAGGTTTCCTGTTATGTCTTTTAAACGGTTATCACACAGGGGAGAGGTGGGGAAACTGAAGTTCAACGACTGCCGCCAGACTACATATCCCATGATTTCCTGTTATCCGGAAGCAGCTAACATCTGTCTGGTTGCCCTTTGCCACATGCACTAGACTGCACCAGCCAGGGGTAAAAGGCTGAGGCATGGACCCAAACGTGCCACTGTATTTGCTGGCATGGTTAGACGTAGTGCCCATATGTGCCCCGGTGGTAAGGGGCAATGGGATAAGTACTAGAAGTATACTGGTTACAAAGAGAGGAAGTGACGTCTCAGTGCGGCGACAGAGTGCACTAATCAGAACTACGTTTCCCAGAGTGCTTGGCGAGGAAGGCGGAAGTGACGTCTCGGGAGGGGATTGGCTGCGCGGTACGGACCACTGAGAGAGGTGGATGTTGGTGTGTGGGAGCCGCAGTGACAATACATCAAGATGGTGCTGGAAAGTACTATGGTCTGGTAGGTACCGGAGCCCGGGGAACAGGATGGTGGCACTGAGGGTGGAGTGGGGGGATAAAGAGAGGTACCATTGTGAGAAGAAGTACGGGAGCGGGTGGCACGGGAGACAGCTGGGCAGGTGTGAGAGGCAGAACCCCTGAGTCATCCTGGGGCGACAGCGACATCTGGGGTTGTGGGGTAGATGGAGCTGCTGGCAATTTGGGGAACACGAGGTAGATGTTGCTGGGGTACTTGAGACACCGGGACTACATGAAACAACTGGGGTCGATGTGGCTGAGGTACATGGGACAGCTGTGGTAGATTTGGTTGGGGTATATGGGACCCCAGGCTACAAGAGACAGCTGTGGTAAATGTGGTTGGGGTATGTGGTACCCCAGGCTACAAGAGACAGCTGTGGTAAATGTGGTTGGGGTATGTGGTACCCCAGGCTACAAGAGACAGCTGTGGTAAATGTGGTTGGGGTATGTGGTACCCCTAGGCTACAAGGGACAGCTGTGGTAGATGTGGTTGGGGTATATGGGACCCCTTGACTACATGTGACAGCTGGGGTAGATGTGACCCCTTTTACTGACGTAATCACCTCAGAGCAACAAGACTGTCTGGATGGATTGTAGAGAGGGACAGTCTTCAGTGATCATAAAGAAAAACCTGTCAAGGGGGCCAGGGATTTCATTGTTCTCACAGTAACGATATTGACCCTTTCTGTGATCTGTCTGGTGAAGAGACCAGATCCCACATCTGAGTGTTACATCAGTAAAAGGGGACAGGAGGGGGATACTTTATCATTCAATTACTCTTGTACTACAACTCTGACAGAACTGAAATAACACTCTCCATGGTCCAAATACTATGAAGATTAATTGGAGCTGCTGTTTTTGTGAAACATTACTATCCCTTTAACCCCTTATCGACCGACGGTCCAGGGACGTTTCCGTCCCATAAGGACCGCTTTGATCCACGCCGACGCGCCTGTACACATGACCTGTTGCGTGTAACGACGAGTCACTTTGGGGCCTGATAGAGATCGCTCCGATCTTGGAGCGGTCAATTTCAGGCCCTACTTTTACTTACAGAGTTCCCGGTAGAGCACTGTAAGTAAAAATACGTGACGTACTATGATCGTCATCGGTCCTTCAGTATTTCAAGGACATGTCGTTAAGGGGTTAAGGGACTGCTTGTTGTGCACTGTGGGGCAGGCACAGGTTTCTTTACATCTGAGCTGACAGGGGTTATTTTCCAGGGTTTAGGGTCCTGTATCCCTCCTGGAATGCTGAGTCACTTGATCCATCCCAGTGCTAGATATATGACTACAGGGATATGATTTTACAGCTTTGTTTATTTTGCTGCCTCTACAGTGTGGACAACAGTGAATATATGAGAAATGGGGATTTCTTACCGACAAGGCTGCAGGCCCAGCAGGATGCTGTTAACATCGTATGTCACTCCAAGACTCGCAGTAACCCCGAGAACAATGTGGGCCTCATCACCTTAGCAAAGTATGTGTAGGGTGTGACAAGAGGACTGACCGCTCTTAGCTCTCCAATATGAACCAGGTCTTTCAATATTCATGCCTTAAACACATGCAGTGCCATGTTCTTCAACTGCAGATTTATGATGGCTAAGCTTTCGTTTTTCAGGAAGACCGTATTTGCCCCTTATGTTTACATCTAATGCAATTACCTTGTTCCACTTGTACTGCAGGAGTTGCATAACATGATGTCTAAAGATAAAACTGGAGTGACATTGAGTCAAAACATTTGCACTGCATGTAACATAAGGCTCGTGTTGATTTAAATGCTATTCTTATTTATTTTTTTAACCTTATGAATGCTAGAGGTCTACACCGCATTGCAAAGCCGTTCACTGGAGACCTCTAAATCCAGCATGTTGCATTTATATCTTTGATGCAATTGTATTTTGGCTGAATCGATCCATGCTTGCTTTTATCATTGGCTAATTGGATCCTAAGTAGATAGAAAGAATTGGTGTTTGTAAGGTATTTGTGTCCCTCAGCATCTTGGTTAACATTTTGAATCACAGAGGTATGTAAAGCATATCAAAGCAGTGTTTCATAGAATAAATGTTCAGTATAGTTATTATGAGAAAATATATATTGAGTTTCCAGCTGAGTACAAGGGCATTGCCAATGCTGGGAGATGCTTTGTTAAAATTATTATAGTCAAAACTGTCACAAAGTGCTGGAGCTTTTATGACCATATTGTGTGGAGACCTCTAGTCAGTGCCTCTCTTAACCCAAAGAAAGCCATAAAGTAACTGTCACTACACCAAACAGCTGAAACTTGAATAACTTTGAATAAAGCCACTCTCAGAAGTGGGAGTACCTAACAATATGATTTTTTTCCCTAGTAATATTTCACTGCTCCTTAAGGACCTGAGAGGTGTCTACCCGTTGCTTTGCAATTCATTGTCCACCCCTCTTGCTTTTAATGGGTTAGGATACTTAAACGTGTATAGATCTCAATAAAATAAATCTATTTGTAGTGTAGGTTCATACCTGTATGAAAGCATCTTGATCTGTTTCCCAAATTCATCACTGATTACTTCATGTAGTACATCTCAACTGCAGTTTACCATTTCATCATGCTGTTTTAATTGTGTATACCAGGGATATGCAACCTATTTGCTCTTCAGCTGTTGGAGACAGCAAATCACATCATCCTTAACCATCCAGTAATCTCCAGCAGCTGGACAGCCAATGTTGTCTTCCCCTGTGCTATTCTAAGTGATATTCTATTGGTTGTTCCTGTCTTGCAGTAACTGTGAGGTTCTGACCACACTGACCCCAGACACTGGACGTATCCTCTCCAAACTACACTCTGTACAGCCAGTGGGTCTGATATGCTTCTGTACAGGAATCCGCATTGCACATGTAAGAACTAGTTGTGATTACCGTTCATTACCCCAGGAAAGCTGAGCCCAGATAGGAAATGGCTGTTATCAACCTCCTTAATCTCTACTAATTAGTAATTAAGAGTGAGATATCTAACACCATAGAAGCATTGCAGTTAGGAAAGTATATGTCATTTACAGAACATATACAATTGCACATTCTTGAAAAGGGCTCAAATACATTAAATATCATGTTCTCTTACCAATTCATTTTAATCTGAAACCCCAGAATATATTATATTTTGCTTTTCCTAGTCACCTAGAGGCAGCTGTGCATGATCATGTGACCCCTCTCTCTTTTATTTTATACAAGTGGTAATGCCAGTCTTATAGCAGAACTGATGTAAATAAATACCTAAAGAGATCAGCTTCTCTGAAAATAACTAGGTGGGTTCTAATCACAAAACTGTTATCACTGTGTTTTATTTTTAAAGTGGCACCTTTTTTTCTACTTGCCAAAGAAAACAATAAAATAGCTCAGTCTAGAAGTACATAATGTCATGCATTTGAGGACTTTTGATTTTTTTTGGGATAATGGCCCTTTAATTGTGCTTGATGAGCTCCAAGACTGAGGTTTAACGCTTTCCACAGAGTAATCTAACTCTTAATGGGCTTTCAGTCCTCTTAATGAGAGAAATGTCTTCAGATCATCATTTCACAAGGCATCTGAGGCTTCGCTCTAACATTCTAGGGGTTAAAAGCCCCCACTTTAAATGTGTTATAGGTTTTATTACTCCATTGTAGTTCAGTTGGATTGTCTTTTCTTTTATGTGCATGCTTCATGTTTAATGTAGCCAGCAGTGCAGGGCACAATATTAAGTTCTCAGCCTGGAGCCCGGTGTATAGAAAATCACTGACTGTGGATTCTTTGTGTTCTGTCCAGTTGGCTCTTAAGCACCGTCAGGGCAAGAATCACAAAATGAGGATCATTGCCTTTGTGGGAAGTCCTGTGGAAGACAATGAGAAGGATGTGAGTATAGGTCAGAGTCTTTTCTGTCATGCTGCTCCCTATACAAGGAAGCTTGTCAGGGTTTCCGAATATCCAGTTGTGATCACGTGGGTATCAGTGCATCAGTCATCATGTTTTTTTTACTCTCTCGTTTCCAGCTTGTAAAAATGGCAAAACGTCTAAAAAAAGAAAAAGTCAGCGTGGACATTATCAATTTTGGGGAAGAGGTAAGAGTTATTTTATTAGCAGAAATAGAGGGGGTTTTAAAGGAGATTATTCTGGGTCTGGATGTTTGAAATGTGCTGCAGAGCACTTGGTATCTGATAGTGTAATAAGATGGACAAATAAATACATAATCCTTTGTATGCTAGAGAGGTCTCAAAATGCAGTGTGCTGGAGACCTTTGGCATCAATGGAATTAAATGTTTAATAAAGGTAAATACTTCTGTTCCTGGATTGTTAACTGGGAAGTGAATACTATATAATGTCTCTCCATGTGAACAATTAACCCACAATAATTCCTCTTAATCCAGCAGTTTTGATAACTGGAATTTGTCTGGCACAAAGTGTGTGTCATGTCTGTGGGGAAGATAATTATTGATCCAGCAGTAAACATATTGTACAGTGGAATATTTCTGCCTTTCACCTCTTTCTTCTTGGGCTGTCAATGTCATGCTGCTTTTGCTAGTGTGTGTGTGTGTATGCATATATGAAATACCCCCATTATAATAAAAAACAAAAATACCGCTTTGTTAATACCAGTGTGTGGAGCATTAAAGGGGATGTATCACCCCTATATAAGTTAGACTGAATAGTTAGGTTATATATGGAATATGAGTAAAAGTGTATTAATTTTTTTTTAAGCTCTGTTTGGTCAAAACTGTAGTTATAAACTCTCCCTGCACCTACTTCTGCATAGACTGCGGTTACCAGCTCTATACCGCAGTCCGTCACTCTGCCTCTGCGCCCCTCCCTCTATCCAGCCTTGTCCAATGACGGAGGCTTTCTGCCTATAAGCTGGAGCAGTCTCTTTGGTAGAGATGGATATCTAGTCAATGACAGTGCTCCAGCTCACAGACAGCCTCCATCATTGGAGGAGGAAGGATAGAGGGAGTGGCGCAGAGGCAGAGTGACAGACTGCACGTATAGAGCTGGTAACCACAGTCTGTCCGGAAGCAGGAGCAGGGCAGCATTTATTCCTTCAATTTTGGCCACTTTAAAAAACGAAATGAATACAGTTTTACATATTCACTATATAACCTAACTATTAAGGCTAACTTGTGTAGGGGTGATACATCTCCTTTAAGAGACAGGTGAATGTTTTAGAGCATAACTGGTTCTTTGTTTAGCAGAATGACATAAATGGTTCCTTTTGTATAGCATTCCCTCTGAATGAGACTAGATACAGAGATAAGACATTCCTTTACAATCTGCTAAAGATTATAACCATCCCAGAGCACAAAAAGACAATAAGATAAGTATACCTAAAAACAGATTTAAGGACACCTGCTTAGTAAAATGTGTTCAGAAAAATTAAAGGACACTTATTCTTACGTTGAGGTTTGAATGTACAAACCTGCATGCACTACACAGGTCGAGTGGTGCAGAGGGATTTAGGGGTTCATTCTTGGTTTACCTTTTTGCTCTCCCAGGAATCCAACACTGAGAAGCTGACGGCTTTCATCAACACCTTAAATGGAAAGGACGGAACTGGCTCGCACCTGGTGACTGTTCCCCCGGGACCCAGTTTAGCGGACGCCCTAATCAGTTCTCCCATCCTTGCGGGAGAGGGTGGGGCCATGCTGGGCTTGGGGGCCAGTGACTTTGAGTTTGGGGTGGATCCAAGCGCTGACCCAGAGCTAGCATTGGTGAGTGTGCCAGTTGGGGGTAATATTAGGAATGGTGCCACCTGATGACCTGAACAAAACTGCACACACCAGACGTTTTTTCATCTATTTACTTTTTTTAAATCTTTATTTATATGTTTAAATTCTGACCTGCTCCCCACCACTCCCCAAGTCTGATTGAACAGTCTGTATTCATAATTCGCTTCTATGGCCTCTTCTGTAATTGCGATTTTATTGTCAGGCCCTGCGTGTCTCCATGGAGGAGCAGAGACAACGGCAGGAAGAGGAGGCCAGAAGAGCGGCTGCTGCGTCCGCTGCTGAGGCAGGAATCACATCCACTGCTGGGGATGGTAAGGAAATGAGGTGGCTGGAGGCACTGGAATTGAAGGATCACTAATGCCTCCTTGTAACAACCTCCCACTTATCTTACTGTGGAAGATGTTAGGACCATGGGATGGACATGACAGTTGCTAGAAGGACAACATGACCTCAAACTAGTCTCCCTTCACATGGAAACGTAATTGTTTCAGGACCAGAGGGTTGTGCAATTCATGGCCTGTCATTCTTGTCCTTGAATGGTATAGTGGGATCCTGCACCCTTCCTTCTTCAGGTAGAAAATACCAGCAGAGACTGACATGTCTGCCTGTATGGATGTGACATTGAGGTCTGTCTGAAAATGTTACCTCTTCAACAAAGGCAAAATTCTTAGAGGCAATTAGGGTCTTCTAGCCATAGGAAAGTAAGTGAGATGTTATTATTAGGAGGTGTTAAATAAAAACAAAGAACCCCTTAAAGTAAAATCTCTCATTTGTTCTGCTCAGATTCAGACGATGCTCTGTTGAAGATGACCATTGGCCAGCAGGAGGGAGGCCGAACTGGGCTGCCGGATTTCAGCAGTATGACTGAGGATGAGCAGATTGCTTACGCCATGCAGATGTCCTTACAAGGATCTGGTATGTACGAAGAAGTGAAAGGGCATCCTAGGGCCATGGGAAACCTGTATGATTAGTTTCTTATTGAGAATGGCAGCAGAAAGAGTCACACATTACACATGAACTGAGCACTATATAAATGAATAATAATAAAATGAAAACCATTGACTGATTTGTCAGTTTAATGGTGTTTAACCTTTAAGAACCAGATAGTTGTGCAACAGATTGTTTTGTAATGCATTGCATCTGATGCTTAAAGGAGCAGTAAACTTTTTTTACGAAAAAATATATAGTGTAGGGATTTTCCTATTGAGTAAGATAAGGGTACTCCCACTGCTGAGAGACTTATATTTCCAGAGTTATTACGATTTAAACCCATGTTTTTTTGTTTTGTTTTTTTACATTAGCAGTGCCCTCTAGTGGTCAAAGTCTAATTAGATTGTCTGTTAGATTCTAATGGAGAGGAAAGTCAGAGACATACAGTTCTCCATAGAATGTGATAGAAACTGCTGAGTCACTTCCTGTCAGTTAGATCTATCAGGAAGTAATCACAGTAAATTCACTTCCTGTCAGAACTATCAGGAAGTAATCATAGTAAATTCACTTCCTAATTATTTTAACTGCTATAAATTTTGAATAAAACATCTGACAGCTATGGGAGTGACCTTGTTTTATTCAGCAGGAAAATCTTCTATAAAATAGGTGTTTTCATAAATAAAATTTTACTACTCCTATAAAGGGATAATGAAAAAAAAAAAAACCCTAACAGTTAATGAAAAAGAAAAAAAATCAGCTGTACTCTTCCTTCTCTTCCAGCTGAGTTTGGCCAGGTAGAACCCGGAGAGCTGGACAGTAGCGCTGTGATGGACACATCTGAACCTACAAAGGTAAGAAGCCTCCGCCAGCCTGCCCGCTCCTTTCAGGCACTAATCAGAAAACAGATATTATTTGTATACAAAGCATGCTTTAATTTTACACATGTATGTAAATGTTTCCTTGACACAGGCTGGGGGAAACTATTTTCCCTTTGAACTCATCAGTTATTGTTACATCTTACATATTACAGTGCAGTCTCCTGACTGGGAAGTGAGTGAGCAGGGCTGGATTTACATCTCAGGAGCCTGTAGGCACAGAAATCTGAAGCGCCCCCCCCCCATTGGCCATCTCCACTGGACACCTCTACAATGCTCCTAATCTCCACACTGCCGCCATATCCATATAGCCCTCACACTGCCCCCCATCATCTCCACATTGCCCTCACATTGCCACCCATCAGCTCCATATTTCCCTCATATTGCCCCCATCATCTCCACTTTGCCCTCACACTGCCCCCCATCAGCTCCAACTTGCCCCCCCATCAACTCCATATTACCTTCACATTGCGCCCCCCCGTTTCCTACCTCCTCCCTGGTGGTCCAGCGGCATGGCAGGACAGGTCTGTGCCTCCTTCTGCACAGACCTGGAGCAGCTCCGGTGCAGTCTTCTCGTCAGTAATGCAGAGCGCTGGGAGATGATGTCATGGAGATGATGTAATCTCCCAGCGTTCTGCATTACTAAAGAGCTCACAAGGGAACTCAGCAGCTACAGGTTTGTGCCGAAGGAGGCAAAGACCTGACCGGGTGGGGGGTTAGTGCCCGCGGCAAGGCTAATAAAAACCCCCAAAAAAACGGATGCCAATGACAGGGGCCCCTCTGTGGGGTGCGCCTGTAGGCAGATGCCTACTCTGCCTTATGAGAAATCCGGCCCTGGGAGTGAGAGAAATGTGCTTGCCCCAGTCTGCTGAAAAACTGCTCATGCAAAAACATACATAGTAAATGGATATAATCCCCTATTAATTTATGTGCGGCACGTGTACCGCTTAACTGTGTCCGGTCATTCTTCTGTCTTCCCGCAATGCGCTCTCCCTCTGTGTATGTCTCTTTCGTACTCTCACTGTCTGTCTCTTTCCCTCGTACCCATATGTCTGCCCAGGAGGAGGATGATTATGATGTGATGCAGGACCCAGAGTTCTTACAGAGCGTACTAGAGAACTTACCAGGAGTGGACCCCAATAATGAGGCCATCCGCAATGCCATGGGCTCCCTGGCCTCGCAGTCCCCTAAGGACAGCAAGAAAGACAAGAAGGAGGAGGAGGAGAAGAAATGAGAGGCGCTGCACTGAGGGCTGACAATAACACTTATTATACATGGGTTTTGGGGGAAGGGGGGTATGATCTTTATTTCTGGGTTTAGTCATTATAATAAAACACATTCTTATGGTTTGACCCCATTCACTGTCGCTGGATTTGTGCAGGTGGTTTTAGATTAAAGATACATGCACCAAATAATCACGGTCGCTTCTAACACTACCAGTTTATCCACAAATAAGGAATAAATTGCACTCTCCCTTTAATTAAGGGATTGGTGGACCCGGCGCTGCCCCCATCGATCGCAGCAAACTACTTCCACAGATGAGAAGACCACCGTATGGGAGCCTATGATTCAGTGTTTTATATGCACACGAAACGCGTTACGCGTATGTGTCTGTACATTTGTATCCCTGTGAGGGGAACATTGCCATATGTTTGTTCTTATATAACCATCTACAATAAACTTGAAAGTTTTTACTACTTGGAAGTGGAGACACCGTGCTTAGGTGGTCCCATGAGTGCTCTCATACAGTAGTCCTTTTGGTTTTGGAGGAAAGGTCCACAAGAAGTTGGAATAATTTTGGTTGGTTTCTCTTGCTTTAACTTTGTGCCAGAGGAGTGTCCGATGTATTGCTCTGCAATGCATTGAACACAACTCCAGCAGTCATGGTAAATTAGGATTTGTGTGGTCTTAAGTGTGCAGTATGAAACAGGTCCACCGGGTGGCAGCCTATGCTTACAAAGGCACTCTGCTTAACCCACTTTCTGGCACAGAGATCTAAGGCGTAGATTCCATTGCAGTTGAGTAGTGGTTATCACTGGCTTAGTCATTAAATTCCCATTGAACTCTATAGTGAAATTCATAGATTAAACCTCTGATAAAGTTAGCAGCTGCAATGGAATAAAGAAGTAATTTGTTATTAAAGGAACACCTAAAAATGAAATGGGTTTTTATGCACGTTCAATTCGTTGTGGTCTGTTCAATTAGTTGTGGTCCAAATTACCATATATTTAAGAGTTTTTCAATCCCTTGAACTGTAAAGAGCTTTGTTGTGCATTGCAAAGTGTTAGAAACCTTGTTTGTTCCCTGTGGTGCTGTTGCTTTGGCCCAGCAGTGCTTTATATAATATATATATATATATATATATCCTATATAATAATTCGCTAAGTTGTGTGTAACGCCCGACATGCGCAGTAGACGCTGCTGTGAGTGCGGCAGTCATGAGCAGTACAGACTGCCCGCGCCGCGGCTGATACAGAGCTGGGCGCTCCTTCGGAGCATCCAGCTCTGTATCAGCAGTGGCGCGGGCAGTCTCTGCTACGCGTGACTGCCCCGCGACCGGCTGCCAGAGGCACTGTGGCCCGTGTAACGGGCTGTTCAACTAGTATGTATATATATGTGTGTGTATGTGTGTATATATATATATATATATATATATATATATATATATATATATATATATATATATATATATATATATAAAATATGTGTGTGTTTGGGGTCACTTAGAAATGTCCTTGTTTTCCATCAAATAAGTTGCAAAATGAATCAGAAATACTGTCAATATGTTGACAAGGTTAGAAATAATGATTTTTAATTTAAATAAAAATTATATCGTCCAAACTTTGCTTTTGTTGAAGAATCCTCCATTTGCAGCAATTACAGCCTTTTGCAGACCTTTGGCATTCTAGTTGTCAGTTTGTTGAGATAATGTGAAGAGAGCTCACCCCATGCTTCTTTAAGTACCTCCCACTATTTCGATTGACTTGATGGGCACTTCTTACTTACCATACCGTCAAGCTGCTTCCATAACAGAAACAAGGACATTTCTAAGTGACCCCAAATAAATATATACACACACAATATAATGTTATTGCCCCATGTGCATTTATTTCAGGTGTGACCTCTGTCCGCCTGTGGCAATGCATTACTGCTGTTTGGAGGATACCAAACTGTTTGATGGATCGGTCATAAACAAAAAAATATGAACAATTTTGGAGCCACACAGCATTGCAGTAGCCCCGAGATGGTCATGTACACAGGCAGACATATACAGATATGCTCAAAATTTGGAGCCCAACGTAAAATTTCAGAAGTCCAGGCTCCTGACATTTTTCACCCCTGGTCTTAACATTACTCCTGGTTTCTGTACCACATTTCTGTATTTGTGGCCTGGAATTTACGCTTGTATTTTTGTGGTTATCACATCTTGTCTCTGTTACTCTGGGGCTCTCTTGTAGAAAGGAGAGGTTATTGTGTTTTCCTACTTTTTAGTCAAATGACCACATTTAGGAATATATCTGCCTCTGTTTTAGTGTATCGCTCACTAAGAATGCCTTGTAGGAGCAGTTCTCTACCAGGCTGCCATGGCACTTTGGTGTGATAAGGGCATCCACGTAAGGTGCAACTGTTTCCCCCCCCCCCCGTTTTGGTTTTCTTCTCCTGTCTTCCCATATGAAGGCTTTCACAAGAGTTGAGTTTAAATGTATATTCATAGATGTTATCCACATTATATTTTTTTTGTATATAGTTGTGATATATAATATAGTAATGTCGCCTTCATTATGCCTTTGATAAATTAAATAAAATATGTTAGGGGTGCCCTGAAAATGTCAGTTTCTGTGTTAACCCCAAAGCAAAAGAAGATTAAAGACATGGTAATGTAAATATAATGAAGAACCAGATCTGCTTTAAATATACCTATTTATAATGCTCCATAGCTTTCTAACGCCCATATCGGTGTAGTTTGAAGTTCATTTTATTACGTTTCCCCTCTCAAACTTTTTCCTTCTCTTCAGATGTGAAAGCCGGTCCAGACAGATTGTAATGAAGGACAGTCTTATGTCAGCATGAGGAAAACCCTGATCCTCTTTGGCCTTATACAGACAGAAACAAGGTTGTCACTCATTGTGATCCGTCCGGACTGGCTTTCACATCTGAAGGGAAGAAGAGGAAATGGGATGGTGGTGGGGAACTTACCAATAAAATTACCACCAAACTACACTGAAGAGGATTCATTTTTATAAATACTGCTCTGGTTTTTAACCCCAGAATTGCTCCACCTGCCTGCCCTGTCCCCCCCCCCTCTCTCTCTATCTATATATATTGAAAGTTAGTAGTGGCAGCACTTTCTGTAGCAAATGGTGTCAATGTCTGGGTGCACGTCAAATAATAGATACATACAGTTCATCAGGGAATAGAAGGCACTTTCAGAATAGGAGCACAAAAATCAAACGATGTTTATTGAAATTGTGAGGACCTCGCGATGCGGCCGAAACCTCGATTTCAATAAACATTGTTTGATTTTTGTGCTACTATTCTGAGAGTGCCGTCTATTCCCTGATGAACTAGATATATAGATAGATTTGGTTAGGGGGTGGGCACTCCAAAACATGAAAATAAACGCAGTAATGAGTAAATTGCCTAGTTGCAGCTATAAAGTAGTAGTACTTAAATATAGCAAAGTTATTGGAACCTGGACACCCCCCCCCCCCCAAAAAAAACAAAAAAAAAAAAAACGCTCACTGGGAGTTATTTGACGATGAAAAAAGTGGTTATTTATTTGCCAACGTTTCGGCCCCATTCTGGGCCTTTCTCAAGAAGGCTCAGAAAGGGCCCGAAACTTTGATAAATAACCACTTTTTTCATCTTCAAATAACTCCCAGTAGGTGTTTGGGGTTTTTTTTTGGGGGGGGATCCAGGTTCCAGTAACTGTACTATATTTATATAAGTTTATACGCCAGGCCTAATAGAATACATTTATCTTCTACTGGTAACAGTGCAGTGAAAGGACTTAATCTAACTCCCTGCGTGCTGGAAATATCTATAATGCATTGTGGTGGAGACCTCTTCAGCATTCGTGGGGTTAAAAACCCCATAAAAATCATTAGAGATTTTCAGAAGGACCTTTTTGGTACCCCTCTGGTGCAACTCGTTTCACACAGACTTGCTCCATCTTCTTAGTACGCTTGCCTCAGTGACTTATTAATAGTTTTGTGACAGGCTTGTAGCATGTTGATCCACACTGACTTCCAGTCTCGTCTCTCTGTAGGACAGTAATTCCCTAACCACAGCGATACTCAGAGGCTAGGAAATGGAAGGAGTCATCAGCACCCCCTAGTGGAGGAGAGAGTGTGTGTATAATGAGATGGTGCACACTGCTGTATACACAGAGCCAGAACAACTTGCACATGTTTATTGATAAGATCAGAGTGCGGCAGTACAAGGCAAGACAAACCTCTAGGTACATTAGATCACATGAGACCTCCATCCCTAATCTTTGGGGATATGTATATGTAACAGTCTGACCATGAAGGAAGATGGTAAAATACAGTGTGTTCTGTGCAAAGCATGTCTGTCCTGAGTGTCACAATTTTGTGGGTAGGTAGGTGGGTGAGTGTGTAGTGCAGTGTTCTGTGTCTGTGAAGCAGGGAGAGTGCATGTTTCTTGTGTGTTTAGCATGTCTGGAGCAGGGTGTGTGGTAGGCATGCAGTGAACTGTGTTGCTCTAGCACAATCACTTGGTGGCACAAATACAGCATGGAGTTTCTGGATCGGGCAATGCGGTGCAGGCAGGGTGTGGTTGGGGGTGCGCATGGAATACGATTACTGGGAGATGTGTGTATAAGGCAGTACATGGCTGTGGTGCGTGCGTGCATCAGGCAATGCATGATAGGTATACGTGGAGCAGGCAGGGTGTGGTTGGGGGCGCGCATGCAGTAGGATTACTTGTCTGGGAGAGGTGTGTGTGTGTATATGAGGCAGTACATGGTAGGTACAGGATGAGCAGGCAGGAGTGGGATTACTTTTCTAGGAGGGGTTTGTGTAGAAGGCTGTGCAGGGCTGGGCTTTATGCATGGAGAATGGAGTGTGTGCCTGGGTTTTGTGTGTATTATCTGGGTTTTATCAAGCTGGAAGGATTGTGCCATCTCATGACTAATGTGTATGTGTTGTACTGCCTGGTTAGTATTGATACAGTTGGCTTGTTGGGGATGATGGTCCAACAGCTGGAGAGCAAAATGTTGCCTAACCTTGCTCTATAGTATAGTTCCCGTTAGCATGTGTCTATAAGATATTGATAACTGTACAAGGCACAGGGATATTAGAAGAGATCTGAAGCAGAGTCCAAGGCCAGGCAGAGCTGTGGGTGGCCCAGAAGCCACGTGTGGTCCTTCCCTGTAGACTGGTATCAGGCAGCAAGGCTGGTCCGTTCCCTGGAAGGAGCTAGGCACAAACACACACAACTGTTATTAGAGTGGGGACCTTGTGTGTGGTACATCTGAAAGCTGTTACTCTGCACATAGGATCATGTAACTATAATATTTGTGAATATATAGATGAGGAAAGTGTGTACACAGTGCTCAATACCTGAAAAAACACTTTTTAAAAGGTACAGTGACGTGCTGAATATATGTGGATACAGAGCTAAGTACCAAATGAATAGCACCCTACTCTAAATACACATACATTTCAATCAAATGTAACAGTCGGTATAAATATCATATGATATAAAAAGAGTGTGTAGTCCCTTTTAAACTAGAAATATTGTCCAAAGTCTATAAAATTGAGCTCAAAGGTTAGTACTATCCCTAAAAAAAAATTTTGGGAAGAGCAAGATATACCATCTAAGTGTGGTGTTATTTAATTGCACATATAAACGAATGGATATTGTACATAAAGTAAGACAAAATTATATAAAAGAAAAAAATATATATTTTTTTTTAATAATTTTGCCATACTTTATGTACAGTATCCATTGATATGTTTTATATGTTCAGTTAAATAATACTACACTTAGATGGTATACCTTGCTGTCTTGCCCTTCCCTTTTTCCTTGTGTATAATAAACATAACATTTTATAGCACTATTGGTAAGCATGAATTACAGACACGTGTACCTATAAAGACCTGCTTATGTGATCTTGCAGTACAGAGGGCAAGGGAATATGAGAAACACAGGATGAGTACAGAGAACTAATAGGGGAGGTGGTGGTTGACCTCTTCAAAGTATTGCGGATAAAGGTAGTAGAGATGTCAAAGCTTGCCCCAATTGAGACTGAACAGATCTCTGAAAGAGGCATATGGTTTAGTAGAGGACAATGAATTTTGGGTTGTTTTTGGGACAGAGAATCATTTGTAATGGTTAGCTCTGTGTTAGAATGACACCATTGGGTATCAAGCAGGAAAAGTACTGGAGAAGCTGTAAGGATAGGTTAGAGTGAAGTGTACAGTGAGGAAGGGTACTTGGTGACAAGGGCAGTATTTGTAAGGTAGGCACAGCTGTAGTGTTATTTGTAGGTTAGTGCTGGGATTGTATATTTGGTTCTGTATAATCTGGTATTTAGTAGGGTATCCGATGACAAGCTGAGAGTCTGGTAGAATTAGAGACTTAGTTTTGGATTGCAGGAGGTATGTACAGTTAGGTTACAGTAGCTTTAGAGGGAGAGAAGTTGAATATTTTAGGATGTTGGAGTCTAGAGGAACTTGTACAATTTGGATAATAATTAACCTTCTGCGGAAGAGAGGAGTGTCCACGGCATAACAAAGCAACGTGTTGGACACCTGGAACTCCAAAGAGTTAAGGTGGAGACAAGGACAGAGTTCATTTTTTTGGACAGAGCTGACCTTTTAGACAGGGAACAGTATGTGAAACAGACACTTGACATTCCACCCACTTTCTTATTTTTCCATCAATCTTTTCCTATAGGAAAACTACAATGTACCCCTATCCCTTCTAGTATCCCAGTGTTTAACTTTGTGGGTATTGGTATTGCCCTCCAACATCCAAGGGGTTCGACAGCTGCACAAAAGCAAGTGTACTTACATGATAGAGTAGTGAGCAGGTAGGTAGGCTTGTTATTGCAGAGCAGAGTAACCAGGCTGCCTAAAGTTCCCACTCCTACAACCTGCACATCCAAGGACAGACCCATAGTGATGTTTCTCTGTAAGGAAAGACAGAATTAGCAGAGACAAGCAGGAACGATGTGAAGAGGACTTTGCAGTGGAGGCTCTGATGGCATATACAGTAGATACTTCATACAAGTTTTGAGTCCCTTTCTCACTGGTTGTTAGAGAGAATTAAGACATTTGGATACATTGTACATACTGTGTTGCTCCAGGAAGATAACTGATTGCCTTTGAGAACAAGGAAGTATGTTTTTATCCACTTGGGACATAAACTTAGATTACATTGCAGTGGATCCATGTTATCATTGGTTTTAGCTAGCAGATTCCTGCTTAAGTCTGTGGAGAATTGTATCAACTGCAAGGGAATCCAGGCCACTACTAGAAATAGTAGGAGTTTGTTTGCCTTACTCTAAATCAGTGTTTCTCAACTCCTGTCCTCAGGACCCACTAACAGGCCAGGATGTGATGATTTACTTGTTAGAGCACAGGTGAGTTAATCAATGTGAATGAGCCTCTGATCACATGATTTCCTTGTTAGAACACAGGTGAGTTAATCAGTGTGAATGAGCCTCTGATCACATGATTTCCTTGTTAGAACACAGGTGAGTTAATCAATGTGAATGAGCCTCTGATCACATGATTTCCTTGTTAGAACACAGGTGAGTTAATCAGTGTGAATGAACCTCTGATCACATGATTTCCTTGTTAGAGCACAGGTGAGTTAATCAATGTGAATGAGCCTCTGATCACATGATTTCCTTGTTAGAGCACAGGTGAGTTAATCAATGTGAATGAGCCTCTGATCACATGATTTCCTTGTTAGAACACAGGTGAGTTAATCAATGTGAATGAGCCTCTGATCACATGATTTCCTTTTTAGAACACAGGTGAGTTAATCAATGTGAATGAGCCTCTGATCACCACACCTGTGTTCTAGCAGGAAATCCCTAAGTCCTGGCCTGTTAGTGGGTCCTGAGGACAGGAGTTGAGAACCACTGATCTAAATGGAGAAAGGGGATCTGGCAGATGTTGGACTTGGTGGATTATTATTATTATTTTTTTTTTTAACTCCCCCACTCTGTAACTAAGATGCAGACAGTTGTCCGCTTGTGTAACATAGCAAGTCGTGTGTATAAAGACCAAAAGAAAGCAATTCTAAGGCAGATAAACTGCTCTGTAGAGAACAAATAATCATTTATAAAACTGTCATTGCCTGAGTGCCAGACGGGTACACAATGCATTGACACGCAAAGGTTTAATTGTGACAATGATCCATTAGAATGCTACAGGTGTTTTCAAAGTAATGCACTGAGCAATGCACTTGAGATATCACTGACATTTAAAGTGTTAGTAATGTCCAAAAAAAAATTTTTTTGCATTTAGAAGAGCTTAAAAAGCTGAGCTATATGCAAAAAAAGTATCTCTCAAACCGCTATGGTTTAAGAGATACGGGCGTTTAAAGTTTGATCTCTCCTACTGACAGCTGTAAAGCTGTCAGCAGGAGATTCGTGTCGGTCGACACAGAGGCGCTTGAGAAGTGCCGAGATCTCGTTACTTACCATGAATCCCTTCAATGGAATGGTCTAAAACGTGTGCCTAGTGTTCAGGCCTAGTGTTCAGACACACGTTTTAGACCATTCCAATGAAGGGATTCCGTGTAAGTAACGAGATTGCGGCACTTCTCAAGCGCCACCGTGTCGACCAACATGGATCTCCTGCTGACAACTTTACAGCTGTCAGTAGGAAACAGCGAACTTTAAACGCCCGTATCTCTTAAACCATAGCGGTTTGAGAGATATGTGTTTTTGCATTTAACTCAGCTTTTTAAGCTCTTCTAAATGCAAAAAAAAAAACTTTTTTGGGACCTTACTAACACTTTAAGGAGGGAGACGCACTAAGATGTTAAAAAACAAAAAGGTGATAAAGTGGATATAAGTTCTCCAGTTCCTATGTTATTCTATAAAGCCTATGCAATAATATCTCCAAAGGCACACAAATCTTAGTGCATTGCCTCCACAGAATAACATAGGAACCGCAAAAGTGATATCACTGGAGAAGTCATCTCTGCTTTATCACACCTTAGTGCGTAACCCCCAGGCTGTTAAATGTCCATATTAAATCAATGGGGATTTGTATTTTCTCTCAGTGATGTAGATGGTTTGCCTCTGAATTGCTCCTCTTCTGATTCTTACATCAGCCTCACTGTGTCCCATATTTATTTTACTTTAAATTTGCTGAGCTTTCCCCATCGCTGTATGATCTGCAGGGCTGTTTATGAAAACAGTGAAGGCTGATGGAATATCTCTCCGGTCTGTCCCAGAACGGAAGGAGAGGAAAACAGAAACCCAATGGAAGCCAGTTCTATTAAACCCAAAAGGCAACTGGATATCTCCCTGAATCAACTTCCTCTCTGCTGTGATCAGTGGTAATTCTCTGTATTGCTCTGAACTAATTGGTGTCTAATAGGTATCTGATTATCAGTTCCAGGTTTCAGGGAAACCCCATATTAGTTATTTAAGGACCAAAGAGACTTCACAATGCATTGCACTTCCCTCTGGTTGTTAAAGAGTTAATCAGAGGTAGATTAGGCACAGTGACAGATGCACTATTTACCTGTGATCAAGCAGGGATATCTTAATAACCTGATCTGCTGATTTGATTGGAAAACGTTGCTTCTTATTGCCTGCGAGGCACATCCTTACTGTGTAATATCCCTTCCACAGTAGAGAGCACCTTTCTTGTAGTCTGAATAGGCCTCCCCCTTGTTTGGTTTTGCTCAGCTCTTTGTATAAAGAGTTCCCCACACAGTTCTTTGTATTGACATAGAATACGTCTGTATGACGTAATCCTGACCCCGTTAGGCGATCTGTGAGATATTTACCAGCACTGCCTGGAAGTAGAGCTCCAGATCCTGGCAGGACGGGAGTGTCTCGGTGGAATCCATTTTGCGGGCCACACACCCCTCTGGCTGTCCATGATAAACCATCACGTGCTTGGGGAAGAAGAGCCAGTGGTCAGTGTCATGTGGTGTAACCCTTTCCTTGCTAAGCACTGAGTACATATGGGCCCATATTCACTACAGCAAAAGTGTACCAGCTCTGGGGGAAATATAAAAATCCCCATTACTATAAATGGGTCTTTTGAAGTGGACCTGCTTTAAGATGAGTTTTTAGTGAATGTTTAAAGGGATAGTATTACTTCAAAATTACTATCCCTCATATTGTAGCTCTTAATAAACGGAGTTAAATGACACCAGCGGCATCTCTCAGACCTTTATGGTTTAAGAGATAGCCGCTTTCAAAGTTTCCTCTCTCCTGCTGTCAGCGTTCTACTGCCAGCAGGGGAATCCGGTCTCGGGACAGGCAGAGGCTCTTAAACAGAGCCGATATCTCGTTATGGAAGGAAAAATGATTAATTGAAACAGTCTTCTACGTGTGCTTGGTAATCAAGCACACGTAGAAGACTGTTTCAATTTGTTTTACTACATAGTGAATGTATCAGTTGTGCATTGGTAGAATTATACAATTATTACAAACCACAAGTTTGATACAGTGCATCATTCTTTGCAGTGAATGCCAGTAGTGTCATTTTCTCTGTATGGCAACACTGTTGTAGTGGTGCAGACAACCTAACCCCAAACGCCATATGAAATCGGCCCTCAGGCTTTTTTTTTTTTTCCACCCCATCTGTGGTCTAGTAGGTGGTGATAGTACATCAAGTATGCAATTTTCTTATCCTGGTTTAGACCCTATACCCCCCCTTCCTTTGCTTACGTTTTTAAGGTCACAGGTGATTCCCGGAGCGGAGCCCTGATCCGTCAGGTCGCTGAGGGCCAGAAGCAGAGATGCCTCATTCTGTACATTGAGCTGCGGAGGCAGGTAAGTGGACGGATCTCTCTGCAGACAGACAGACAGACAGACTAGATATGAATACAGGACACTATATTTACCTAGAAGAGTAGCAATTGTGGGCCAGATCAACGCACAACAAGGAACCCATTTCCCAATTTGTCCTTTATTTAAGAGAATCTTTTTATCCCTTAAACTTTCACAATTCATCAGAGATATCTGTTATTCAAGAGGTATAAATCCCCACTAAAATCATTGAGAATTTGTGTTTATTGTGGTGCACTTGGTTTGCCCCTGAAATGCTCCACTTTATTTTCTGCATATGATCTTAGGTGTCACCCTGATTTCTGGCACCCTGTTGAATTTGGGTGGGATTATCTTTCCATCATAAGTGAAAGATAAATTCTGCCATTTAGCTCCATGCAAAGTACAATGTATCAATGAAACAACAACATTCAGTAGATGATGGATGTCTCAGACTGTCGCAGCTCCTGCACCTACCATGTACACTGAGCAATGCAGGGGTGGACAATCTGTGGACCTTCAGCTGTTCCTGAATCACACCAATCGTTATTAGCTATTAACTCACAGAGGTTGAAGAGAATTCGTTTAACAGCTGGAAAGGCAAATGTTGCTTTCTCTTGAATTGAAGTGACTGACCAAATAGGCAGTTTGCTTGAAATCACAGTTATATACCAATAATGCTATTTTACTGTTTTTTTCTCTTCTAAGTAGTTATGTTCCTGTTTGAGCCAAACACAAGGAAAGGTGCTGTTGAGTAAAAGACTGGGTTGTTATTTACAGTAAGGGCAGTAAGGATATAAATTCTTTGGCTTGGGAAGCTATGATTGCAAATACAGTAGATTCTTTTAAAAAAGTACTTGATACCTTTGTAGCTTTGAACAATATTAAGACTTTTGATGGTTACAATGCAAACCGGATGTTTATTTAGGTAAACGTCTGACTGCTTTTTGTAGTCAAGAAGAATTATTTTTTTTTTACCGACTTAGATCATAATTGGTAATGGCTTCAGTAAGGTTGTTTTTTTTTTTTTCCTCCCCCTTCCTTCCTTTGAATCAACAAAGGAGATGGAGCAAAGGTGAATTTGATGGACCCGTCTTTTTTTTTTTTTTCCTTACTCCATCAGCTGTACTCCGGTCTGTTTATCTACCTACAGAAACCTCACCTGGGCGCAGGTAACTCTCCCAAGATAGCTGGCAAGTAGAACGCCCAGGACGCTAATAGCCAGTGCGGTCACTGCTCCCACAGTCATTATAAGCAGCTTCCGCCCATTGGGTGCTGGAGGGGCTGGAAAATCCAGACCCACTGGAAAGGGCTAGTAGAGAAAGGAGGAAGATGAAAGCTGCGTTAGTTCCCAGCTCAGTCTGTTACTAACTAACCCCTGTGTCCAAAGCATGCATTCAGTGCAAACACAGTGACAACTACATAGAAGTGTGAGTTAAGATAATCACAAAGCGACTTATGTACTAAACCAAAGTGGCGCAAACCAGCTGCACTTTAGGGGACAAAAATAACTCCTGATTTACAGAGGACTTGTAACCCCCTCGAATTCTAGTGAGAAATTCAGTGCATTGTGAAACAAAGCAAGGGATAGATCTGTAGCACTGAAGGAGTTAAAAGCTCCATTTAAGTGAGTGGGGGGGTTTATTTGTCCCCTGTAATACAGTGAATTCATAAGCCTCTTTTGTGAGACTATAAATATGTGTTCTATATATGTGTCACTGATTATGTCTTATTATAATCGGGTGTTTGTCTGACTGATGTGTGTGTTTCTATACAGGAGTATGTCACTAAATGTGTGTATAACTGTGTGTATGTTGAGTGTGTTTTGGTAAAAGTGTATGTGTGTACATTTGTGTGTTTTTGTATCAGCCTGTGTGTGTGTGTTCAAGCTACTTACGTAGGGTGGAGTTTTTAATTGCACCCTGGGTGTCCAGGACTCCGGAGTCTTCTCTTCAGCTGACATACCAACCCAGATAGTGTGTGTGTAGTGCAGTAGAGAGTCAGGGGGGATGTGAGTTGCTGTGGCCAGGGTGGGGGTAATGTAGGGCAGGCTGCCCCTTTATCATCTATCCCACATCTCTGACCAATCCACAGACAGGCAGAAACGTGATCCAGGTTGGAAGCTGCCAAACACCATCCAGTGAAGACAGTGCTCAAAGTTACAGGATAGGAACCTTTGGGGGGGGGGGGGTAAGGAATCAGTGTTTTGATACCATGAACTGTACTTTGTTCCACCCAATCCACACACCCCCTCCTGTTCTCTTCTTCAGACAGACTGCCCATTAGTATAATAAATAAGGATGATGTGGATACAGGAAAAGGGGATCAGTCAGAGAAGTGTGCATGTGTCTTCTTTCTTCATGTTTATCCCTTCCAACAAGTAACCCCTACAGGAGGGAGGTGAGGAGGATTACCTGTGGTCTAGAAGTATCTGTGTATGCAACGTGGGACCCTCCACATCCGATAGAGTAGGGCCCCCCCAAAGCTTCAGCACCTGGGAGCCACATTTAAAGTGGGTGAATCCCAGTAACAATAAATTGCCCGTTCTTGACCAGTACTAATCTGTTACCATTCCTCCTCTCCTCCTAGCTATTTTACCCCAGTCACTTTATTTTGAATTCCTCCTCTCCATTCATCATTCCCAATAGGAAGCTTTATCTCTCCTTTTTGTGTGTGTGTCTCTGGCTCCCCTCATTCTCTCTGGGAGGGAACTGTGTTGGAGACATCTCTAACACTGAAGCGGTTAAGGAGCCTGATAGGAATTTTCATTTGTCTCCTGCAGAACACTGCCCAGAATTAATCCACTTTACCTTTGTGCATAAAGTTCTCTGCCACTCCTTTTCCTTTCTCTGTCTCTCACTTCTCTGATCCCCTCTCAGTTTTTTCCCTATGAGCTGTCTCACCTATTTACTTCTCCCTCGTCCTGCGAAAATAGTTTATTCCTTCATCATTGCAGCCAGGGGAGAGGCACATGAAAGGGTTAAGGCTGGGGTGGCCTTAGCCAGACCTGAGCACTCAGGGTGATCAGCAGACTCTCTCCTCCGACTGGTTCCCATACATTTCCCCTGCACGGACCCTACCCAAAGAGGCTGGAACATTACTTGCTGCCCTGCCAGTATGCTTTGTACATCTCTGGGTAGATTCGATTCCCATCCCAGACAATCAGGTCGCTGCCCCTGCCAGGAACACGTTACCTGATCCTGGGGCACCTTGTCCCTAACACAAGAGACCTCTGTTATTGAATGGGCTCTGATTCCAGGGCTGATGAATGGGACTCAGTGTCCTTGATAAGTCTCACAAAGACGTACCAAATTAGACTGCAAAATCCATTCCAGATCCGGGGTCCGCAAACTTCCATCTCTTTGTACCCGCATTTAATTTCATTTGTTAGTTATCCAATACCTTGCCCAGGAAAGTCTTGAAATATCACATTTATTGCTAAGTGCCGGCAGGTACATACACTTTTCTACTTGTTGTGTACAATATCAGACAATAGAGACCAACAAGGAGTAACACTGTCACTAAGGGATGTATTGCAAACTTGGCAATAGTGATTGGTGTCACTATGGAGTCTCTTTCTGAGAACACCATCAGTGTGCTGGATACCACACTGTCAGACTAAAAGGACTAAACAGCCTATGAATTGTCACCCTTCTTCTAGACTTTCTTCATATTGACAGGACAAGCAGATATAGTCTACAATGTTTTAACCAGATTTTGCAATAAACTAATTAGGTAGTTTTAATTTTGTTCAGCCCTGTAGTATATTGAATTGTTTTCAGACCCTGTTCACATAAGTGATAGAAATGCAGTGATTTGAGTGCTGCATTAATCGTTATAAAATGGGACACTTCAGAGGGGAAGATAGAGGATCCACACAAGACCCAGTTAAATAACTGACTGTGTCCTAAGAGCTATGGGAACAGACTTCTTAAAGGAGCAGTAAACTTTTTTTAATGAAAAAATATATATTGTAGGTATTTTCCTATTGAGTGAAATAAGGGTACTCCCACTGCTGTGAGATTTATATTTCCAGAGTTATTACAGTTTAAACCCATGTTGTTTTACATTAGCAGTGCCCTCTAGTGGTCAAATTCTAATTAGATTTCCTGTTCGATTCTAATGGAGAGGAAAGTCAGAGACATACAGTTCTCTGTAGAATGTGATAGAAACTGCTGAGTCACTTCCTGTCAGAACTATCAGGAAGTAAACACCGTAAATTCACTTCCTGTCAGTTAGAACTATCAGGAAGTAAACACAGTAAATTCACTTCCTGATTATTTGAACTGTTACATCATTTGAATAAAACAACTGACAACAATGGGAGTGACCTTTTTTATTCAGCAGGAAATGTTCTATAAAATGTGTTTTCATAAAAAAAGTTTACTGGTCCTTTAAGTGAAACTGCTCCATGTAACCCCCCTGTTTGCCTTACAGATAGTGATGAACTGGGCGGCTTACTGATGGGGGAGAGTCCTCAACTCGGTAGAGAAGTTCATTGATGTTTGTACATCACTGAGGAAACAAGAGCTTCTAGGAGAAGGGTGTTTAGAGTTGAATGTAGCATCACTGGAATTTCACCGCTGGTATGAGTGATTTTAGTTGTAGTTAAGGAGAAAAGTACAGCTATAAAATATTCAAACATACTGTATATTAGTAGGGTTTGATAAAGGAGCGGGGCACTCCAAAATGTTTTTTTTTTTCTTTGTGTGAGACTGCCGTTTGGTCTTGATAAAACAGTGTAACTATGAAACGAGTTGATCTGTGGCATATTAGATTATTTTCTAGATGTTTTTATATTTTTATTTAGATGCAGTACCTTTTATTAAATAGATTTGGAGCAGCATCTTTATTGCAGTGGCATTTACCTTGGCTACCTGAGCAGAGACGAGATTAATTTCTCTGCAGGCTCTTTCTGTGGAGTGGTGGGTATATGCCCCTTCCCAACTAGCACAATTGTGGGTATACTGGTTTCATATTTACCAGTTGGTCAGTTATTGATCTCCCATATATTATGAGTGTTGTGACAATTCATAACAAATTGTCTATTGTGGTCCACATATTGCGTTCTATGGAGAGGTTAAAAAAATAAAATAAAATCCCACTGAACACTAATGGCCGTAGCTACTAACATTATGATTTCATTAGAAAAAAAAATAGTAATCACTTTTAAAGGAAGTGTTTCCTAACAGTAGCAGTAAACTTGTTTTATGTGGCTGGGAAGTCCCTACCACATATAATTAATTTCAAAAATGTTGCTGCTCCTTTAAGTAACTCACTGTTAGCAGTTCAAATAAAATTACTTCTAAATATATATTTTTTCTGATATTTCCAGATTTATTTATTTTACCAGATAAATATGCCCCCCTGTATTTCTACTGAATGTGGAAAACATGGTTAGCTGCTGCCTTCCAGTTTTTTTTTAACTACAACTGCCATGTAGTCCTACAACAGCTGGAAGAACATGGGGAATGAAGGATGATGAAAGTAATAGTCTAACCAGCTGGAAGAGACCTTGTTGGCTAGGGATGGAAGTTGTAGTCCATCAACACCTGAAGAGCGATAGGTTGCTCATCACTGCTCTGATAACAGTAGTACCTCTGTGCTGTTGTAAGCGATGGGCTTCGTGCACTGCAAACTTTATACATCCATACCAAATTACTTCATCTGTTATCAGCTAAAGGCTCAGAGCGAGACAGACACCATGAATGGTATTTACCCCACTGCCTGTGCCACAATGTCACATGGTAGCTGGGGAATCTGTCAATGTGTCCTTTTGTTCGTGAGTTCTTGCTGAGTAACGGCAGATCTTCTGGACAATAAAATAAAGGATCTTATGCACACAGCAAATGAGGAGCAATTCTACAGCATACCGGCTGCACCGCAGTGAGGGAATACAAGTTCCTAAAAGAGAGAGGTCAAAAGAAAGAGAGAGAAGTTTATAATAAAATAGGGAGGAATGAGAAGAGTTATTAACCCTCTGAGTGGCGGAAAGGCATCCAATGCATTGTGCTGCAATGCACCAGATACCGCTCTGGCACTCAAAGGGTTAAAAGAGTGGGCATGGAAAAAGAAGTGCTAGGGGGTTGGAGCAGTTGCAGTCTCCAGATTACTGGTGTTTTTTCCCTGCAGAACACTTTACTGCTACTTCCTGAAACCTTTTACCAGTCCAGGGGCTGCTGGTTGTGCTTCTCCTCCCCAAAACCTTGTCTGCCACCCCAACATCTTCCCCTTGCTATTCCAGATTTTCCTTAACCCCCATTCTCAATAACCTTCCTTTTTTCCTGCCACATGCTCCACCTTGTGCTTGAGCTGTGTACCCTCCCACTCTGCCCCTCTCTAGTAGCCTCTTTTCCCCCATCCCCCCTGTTTTACCCCATCTCCTGTCTTCCCAATATAACTCATCCCCATCTCACATTATCATACCATCCTCCCTTACATCTTCCCACCCTCCTCACTATTTCCAGATTCTTCTCTCCCCCCCATATATTCCTGCACTTCAGCCCCTACAGCGTCTTCTTACAGTGCCACTCCCCTTTCCATCTACCCACATTCAGTCCCCCTCCTACTCCACGTCCCATTCATTAATTTCCCACATTACCCCCCACTCCCTTACACCCTTCCTCTCCAAATGGTGTAAAAGTACACTCACTGCCCAGTGTCTTCCACATCTCTTCAAAGTCCCCTCTGCATCTAACCACACTTCCAGTCCCCCTACAACATTCCTTTCCCCTCTCTTTCCTCACTTCCATTGTTTTCCATCCTCTCCCCTTTCTTCCCATATCCATATCTTTCCAACCCACCCTGTCCTCTTTCACCCCACCTCGCCCCTTTCTTTCCAACCCACTCTGTCCTCCCACTACCATTCCTTTACCCCACCTCTCCTCTTTCTACACTAACTCATTTCCACGCTACCTCTCTCCTTTTTCTTTCCATTCTCCCTTTCTCCCCTCACTCATATTCCTTCCTACCTCATCCCTCTCCCCCTATAATTACCCCACTCCCATTCAAGCCACACCTGGTCTCACCTGTCTCCCATTTCTTTACCCACACATCATAAACCTTGCTACTCCTCTCCACACTCTTAAAAAATCTGCTTCTGTCCCCTTCTCCATTCTTCCTCCATGTCTTCCCTCACTTACTTTCCTTCCAAACCCTCCCACCTATCTCCTCTTTCTTCCCCTGCTTCCATTTTTTTCCATTTATCATAACACTCCCCTTGTCTTCCCCCACTCCTTCTTGCATCAATCATGTTTTCTTCATGCCTATCAGATCTTCTCCCAACCTGTGTCCTTTCTTCCTTTCATTTTCCCACACTAATATTTTTTCTTACCCCCACTTCTCCACTTTTGTCCCTAACTCTGGACTACTTTTTTCCCAACTCCACTCCCTCCATCGTTTTCCTACTCCCATATTTAATCTGTCTCGTACTTTTTTTAACGTTTCTTGCACATTTTTGATTTAGTATTGGATAATCCAGTCTCAGCATCGCTACGGTACTCTGAATCGGTTATTTAGATCCTACTCATATGTGAAGAAAATGTCCTCCTCTCTGCTTCTTTCACTACTAAAACCAAGACCTTTCAGTTTCTAACAGTGGGGTGGAATAAATGGAATTGTAACAAGACTAATTACTCTTTACCGATGAGAATGAACAGCAGCCCACAGTATTTTATAAAACAATGATTATTATCAAGCAGTTGGACACTGTACAGACTGCAAAACAGCTCCATTCTAATTACATAAGCATACTTCCCAAATGTCCCTCTTTTTAGGAGACCAGACTTTGTGGTCTGTGTGTGTCTATATATTATATTTACACACAGGCTTATAATTTGAAGTCCTTTGCTACTAGTGAGACCTGAAAAGTTACTCGCCACTGCAAGCCATAACATACCCACCAGGGCTGAATTTCTACTCGCCAGAGCTACATTTTCACTCGCCATTGGCTAGTGGAAATTTTGAGCCCTGATATATATATATATATATATATATATATATATATATATATATATATAATAATTTAGTGTGTATCACATTGCTCTACAGCAATAAAACTCACAATAATATTTATCTAAATGTCAGTATATGTGTATATAAATTAGTTGGTGGAAATAAAATACTTAAATCTTGCTCTAAACCATTTAATCAGCTACACAAAGTGGTGCCAATAACGGGTCAGGAAATAACCTAAATATTCTTGAGAGTGCCCTGCCCACCAGCCCCACCCCCATCAATAACTCCTAAATCAAAAGTGTACCTCTGTGACCATTAGAAATTTTGGGAGGTATGCAAACAAAAAGTGGATTAAAGAGCAAACTCATATTGCAAAGTAAGATTTTACACAGATTTCCTTGCTGAATTTAACACTTCTGCCAAGTAGCTATTATCCATGGCCTAAAGGCACAGAAAACAGTGATAGACAATATGTGGCTCTTGAGCTATTAACCGTTTGGCTGCCATAGGGGTGTCCCCCACACATTGTTGCCTCTGGCACTGAAAGGGTTAAGGACTACAGTTCCCATCATCTCATCTCCAGCCTAAAAGGGGAATTTTAGTTTTGAACAACTGGAACGCTTCTGGATACCCAGCCCCACCTTAGGAGGATCAATTTTAGCGCCCACAGCGCAGCAGGTGTGCAATATTTGGGAACAGAAGATTAATATAATGTACTCTTAGCACCCACAATGCACCTCTGCAGCCTCCATTCCTGTCTTCCGCCCCATGTCTTACTAAGCAATGCGGTCACATGACTGGTGACGTCAGCAAAGGTCCTTTTGCTCAGTTGACTCTAGTTATCACCCGTAATAGATTGGCCATGGCACTCAGCCTATCAGAAGGCGAGGCAGAAGACTGACGTGGAAATGTAGCCAGTGTTGGTGAACCAGTGAGAGTGCATCCAATTAGGAGAGACGTAAAGTCAAGGCACGTAAGTGGCGAGGTCTTTCTTATAATTGACACTTTTCTTGACCAATAATATGACAAAAGTTGAAGACTGGAGGTTGAGCAAATATTGACAGACAGGAACACCAGCCAATAGGATTATGCAGCAGTCTGTGGTGGTCTCTTGGACGCGACGGTTGCTGACCGGAGGGAGGTGAAAGCAGGAAGTGGAATTCGAGCCCGGTGGCTGCTGCGAATGGGGCGCAGAGCTCCTGAGAGCAACCACCGAGTCGGCAGCGAAAGTAGCACCATCGAGACAGTGGTATTTCAGCTGCCTAACGAAAACAGCGTCCCCCAGTGGCACCGCGGAGAGGCTGAGGTGAGAGAGTCAAAGAGCGCAGTGCGGTCCGCAGGGGAGGGGCATAAGTAGGACAGAGGGGCCTGGATGAGAGGTAGTCCTAATGAATAGAGGCCCTGGTGCAAAGTCATTTCTTGTCCCCCAATCCACCAATAACTACTGAAAAATACTAAATAGTTTCTTCTTTTCAGCATTCTTTGGGCCCCTAAAGTTGGCTGGACCTTGGTGCTTTGCACATGTTGTCCCAATTATATCTAGCCTAGTGGTGGGCAACCTGAGGCCCCCCAGCTGTTGATAAGTTCAAATTCCATCTTCCTGTAGTCCTCAACATGTGGGAGGGCCTCAGGTTGTCTATCCCTTGTCTAACCTCTGTAGTTAGGAGTGCCCTGAGGAACTGAAAACAGACAGGGGCTAAGGGAGCCAAGCAGAAGTGACTTGGGAGCAAAGGGCAGGAGAGGCTTAGATGAAGGCTGAGGGCTAACTCCATAAGAGTGTATTAAGTGTATAAGGGAGACACACTTAAGAAAATGTCACTGGGATGTAGGAGGGTAGGCAGTGAGGGTCAGGTCCTTGGTGTATAAGGGTGGCAGAAATAAGAGTATTTTATTTGGAACAGGAATGGTGTGTGTAAACGGCATCTACTTTAGAAGAAAGAGGTGACGGTGAGAGAAACAGGTTCTTGGTAGCAGGAAGGATAGGAGTGATGGGTGTCTTTACGGTTGTAGGAGGAGTAGGTGGGACTTATGGTTCCACTGGACTGAACTATGGCCATAGCAGAGGCTACTATTTGGGAGTGCAGTGTAGCTACAGAGGAGCCAGTCACAAGTCAGGGCCAACTTTCTTAGCATGTATCCCGGGGAATTACAGTTGTGTGGGGTGGCGGAGTTCATGTGAGTGCAGTAAGGGAATCGAGGAGTCTGCAGGTCAACTGGGAGGGACAGGAAAGGAGCAGCCTTCTTGACATATATTGTGGAGATATGGGAGGAGCAAGTGAAGCACATCTTTCTTAGCTTGTAGTAGAGAGATGGGGAGGAGTATGTGAGTGGCAGCTTTGCTTTATTGTATTGTGTTTACGAGGGGAATGTGTGATGGACAGGTTTCCTGGCTTGCAGTACAGTATATGAGTGGGGGGCATCAGTGACAGTTTTATGAAAATAACAGGAGTGTGAAAAGCACATGAGATACAGCGGTCATATGAGAGAGCAGTCTGAGGATAAGAAGAGTGCGATTCATGAAAATCTCAACAAAAGTAGAGATCTAGAGATAGGAGTAGCACTGTATGGTGTATGCTCTGTGGGGTGTGCCCCGGGAGGGGCTTACACATAGATCAGACTCAGGACAGTGATTTGTAGTAAAGTCTTGTAAGATGATTTTGTGAATTACAGTTCCTCTGCTGAGGAGCCTGATGCTACAGTTTGTTAAAGTGAAAGCTTCACAATAAAGGAAGTTGACGAGAGTTAGAAGTGTCATGTGGTGGTGGTGGTAGTGTTACAGAATTTGCTTCTGGAAATAGAAAGGCAAATATGGGATATCTCTGTAATGACGCTAGAAAAAACAACATATATGGAAAAAAAGATTTCCATTTCAGCTGCCCTAGAACTGCTCTGTCTAGTGCCTCTTGACAACTGATCAGTTCTGTGGCACACCTATGTGGAACAAATAAACATTTCCTAAATTTGTCTCTAAATGTATCAATGACCTCTCAAGCATTCAGTGGGTTAAAACACAAAGTAAATCAATACTATTTACTATATGTTGGCTATGGTGCAGTTTGCCTGATAAATGCTTTTCTTTTTTTGGCTCAGTTTTTCTCAGCCAGTATTCTGTGACATTTAATTGTGCTTTGGGAGTAACCTGTGATGACTTTGACAAAACTGTGTATGTTGCATTTCAAATGTGTATAATTACGTAGCTTGTTTTGGAACACTATGCTGGCTTTGTTGTTATAATTGCAAGATTTAAGGATACCTTATCTGTATGCTTTTGTGCCCTTTGTTATAGCCATGGCAGATCTCCAATAACTTTTTGGTGGTGCCCTTAAATACGTGAAATATATGGAATTAGCATGTACACGGGCCAAAGTGCATAAGTTTGTCCAATGCAGTCATACGCAGTAGAAACTGCCCAAATGCTCAGAATGCTGGGAGGTGTAGTTCTGCGGTGTACACCTGCTGTTAGCTCCTGTTGCATTTGGGCAGTCTCTACTGTGCATGACTGCATCAGACAAACATACATCTGGCCTTTTATATTATAAACTAGTTTTAAAGCCTGTGTACACGTGCCAGCACTGGCGGCCCGAACGTACAGCAGCTGATACGGAGTGGGGCGCTCCGAATTCAGACCGTGGTCCACTCTGCAAACCTTCCTGGTACCAAGCGGTCCCAGGAAGGTGCGCAGAGAGGACTTTTGTCTGAATTCGGAGTGACCCGCTCCTTATCAGCTGTGGCGTGGATAGTCTCTACAGCACATGACTGCAGCGCACGCAGCCGTCTCTACTGCGCATGACGGCTTCTAACAAACATCCTTAGCGAATTATAATTTAGGATAGGAAATAGGATTGGATGTCTGGGGTGCCTTAAGCGGAAAAAAAAAAAACAGGTAGTAGAGCTGTAAGAGCAGGGCCATCTTCAGTATTCCCCCCCACCCCCATCCCCCCCAGTTGTGGACTGTATGGAGATAAATCCGTACACGAGGGGGCTGCTGTTCTGTTTTTGTTACTAACCAGAGTTTATTAATATGGCCTGTCATTTATTCAGACTGTCAAAAAAAAAAAAAAAATGTCCTATAAAAATGCTACAACAAAATGTATTCAGCTATTTGTTCAAAAGTGCACAGTTACAAGTCTAGTCAGCAGTTTTGATAGTTGTTTAAAATGCTGATAAATAACGACGTGAGACCTGATTAACATAAGAACTGGAGAAATGATCTCTCTGGAGACATTATCTACTCTTCCTCTCCTCGTTCTCACACCTTCATGCATCACTTCCCTGGAGTACCTTGGCACAAACCAACTGTGCTGTATAGGCCAAATAAGAATCCCAGTTAATTAAAATATTTGTTTAACCCTTTGCATTCTAGAAAGGTCTTGCAATGTGTACTGGAGACAGATCTAACTTCTAAAGGTTTAAAAGTCCCATTTAAATCATCTGTAATTTTGGAAATGTATATTTGTACCCTATATTGCAGTTATTTTGGTTCATAATTGCTTAAAGCGGAACTGTAACCCAATATAAAGTGGCCCAGCAGGAAACATCAAACTTTAAATGCAATTTTTGAAGCACTACAAAATGCAAATTAGATTTTCAGGGACATCACTGTCCCTATAAGTTCTTGTTATTAAGTCATCCTCAGAATTGTAGAATTACAGCACAGTCTCATTTGAAATATGCAGTGTATTTTACATTGGATTTATTGTTCTAATTTGTAATGGATATCATACTATAGTAGTAGCTTATCTACCAACAGTCCAAATGGCCAGTGGGACACTTTTGTTTCTGGGGGTGTGCCTGATGGGCGGGTCCAATAATTTTGGATTGTGTTTATCACCTGTTGACGTCTCTTTGTGTAACTGGATAAATGATTTAGAGCAAGACCGATGTCTTTAATTTACACAGGCTAATTTAGAAATGCAGATACTGAAGTATAAACAAACATTAATAGGAGTTTTATGGCTGTGGAGAAATGTGATACACTTAAATACATACCACACAGTCTGATCCAAAAAGGAGGACACCTTGATTGGACAGAGGGATTTGGGTCTCAGAGGCACTGTCCCTACTAAATTGAGAGACTTTTGAGGAATGGATCCCTAATATCTTCTAAAGATGATGTTCTGCTTGGAGAAACGAACCCCTAATATCTCTTAAAGAGTGACTTGAGGTATGGAGCTCTAATATTTTCTAAAGAGAGACATCGGGGAAATATGCAATTATCTGCATGGTTTTTAACCTTCCGAGTACCAGATTGGTGTACATTGCTCTGCTATTTTAATTATCATAAAATAATATAAAAGGCCAGATGTAAGTTTGCCCGGTGCAGTCATGTGCAGAAGAGACTGCCTAAACACACAGAATGCTGGGAGGTGTAGTTCTGCAGTAGTACACCTGCTGTGTAGTTCTGCGGTAGTAAACCTGCCGTTACATAGCCATTTAAATAGCCGTTAGTGTCTCTCACTGTGTAACAGCAGGTACCATCACCTAATCATCTGTTGAAAAATTACAATTTCTAAACACTCCTGACCCTGACTGTGGTAACGATAAAGATTTTTTTGATAACCTTCATATTTAATTCCTTCTCTCCCTTATGCCTCTAACTCCTCTTCTCCTTCCTGACCCGCTGCGCCGGTGTATTAGGGCTGCTCTCTCCCACAGCATTTGGAGTCAGGGTCCCACTTTCACGTCCCTTTAAATCCCCCTTCCAAAATGCCAATTCGCATAGCTTCGCCTGTTGTCACTGCTAGAGGGAGCTGTTGCCTTGGGATATAGAGTGGTCCTACTGTGTTAATGAAAAACTACTGTTCTCTTCTGTATCAAACTGATAACGTTCTATGACAATGAAAATAATCATCATCATCATCATATATAATAATTTGCTAAAACGTGTGTAACACCGCGTTATGCTCAGTAGACACTGCTGCGCATGCTGCAGTCATGCACAGTAGAGATTGCCCACACCGCAGCTGATGCAGAGCTTCTGAATCAGCCGCTGCACGTCCAGTCTCTACTGCGCATGACTGCCCCGCGACCGGGTGGCAGTGGCACTGTGGCCCGTGTAACGGGCTCTTCAACTAGTACACTAATAAAATAAGGGGAAATTTACTCACTAATAGTTCTATTTCTTCTGTATCCCTCCACGGCAGTAGAATGGGCTTTAGTCTCTGTCCCCCCAACTGGTAGGACCAGTCGTTTTCCTTTAAATATCCCCTGTTCAATTCCACTAGTCAGTTATTTTCTTAACGAAGCTGTAAAAACGGAATCATAACATGTTAAACAGGGTTGGGTGTGCTGTGGAGGGACACAGAAGAAATAGAAATATTGGTGAGTACATTTCCCCTTTTCTTGTGTGTCCACTCCACGGCAGTATAGTGGGATATACACAAGCAGTGTACCAGAAGGGAGGGGAATTTACAAAGATGCAGAAAAGCCGATACCCCTCAAGAAAAAGGTCCCCGTGCAGATAAAACCGATGTATAAACAAGGAAAATACTACCGTTACACAGATACAACTGCTTCTAGGACTTTCCTCCCGAATTTGACATCTGATGATGCCTGAACGTCACGTTTATAATGTTTGATAAAGGTGGATATGGAAGAACATGTGGCTGCTTTGCAAATATATTCTAGAGGTGCATCTGCTTTGCTGGCACATGATGTGGATATATATCTTGTAGAATGGGCCTTGATCTTAATTGCTGGTTTGATTCTGGCATCAGTATAGGCAAGTGTAAGGCAATCCCTGATCCATCAGGAAACGGAGGCTTTGGAGGCTGCATTTCCCTTAAATTTTCAGAAGAAATGGAAAAACAAGGATTCTGATTTACGGAACTCTTTGGTTCTATCCAAGTAGTATGACAGACATTTGACCAAATCTAAGTTATGGAATTTCCTCTCCTTGTCAGAAGCGAGATTGCAACAGAACGAAGGCAGCACAATCTCCTGATTTGATGTGGAAATCTGCAACCACCTTAGACCTAAAGGACGGACGGTTTCTTAGTACCACTTTATCCTAATGGAAGGTTATATAAGTAGGTTTGCAGGAAAGTGCTTTGTAATTCTGCCACCCTTCTGGCTGAAGTAATTGCCGTAAGAAAGGCCACTTTAAATGACGGATTCTTAATGGAAATTTTATCCATAGGTTCAAATGAGGGAGAACCTGCCAATTGATCCAGAACTAGGGTGAGGTCACTTCTCTGATAGTTGGTCTAACAATAGTTAATGCTTTAATAAATCTTTTCACCAGCGAGTTCTCAGTAAATGGTTCAGCCAAGATAGAAGAGAGTGCGAAAAGCTGGACCTTGATAGAAGATGTTTTTATTCCTAGTGAGAATCCTCTCTGAAGCAAATTTTAAAATTGTTGCAGATGAGATTTCATTCCTGTTAATGCTATTTTGTAGACACCATGACCTGAAAATCTTCCATACTCTGCAGTATAGTTTAGTGGTCAAAGTCTTCCTTCCAGCTAGGATGGTGTGTACTACTTCCTTAGAGAGACCTTTGGCTGTTAGAGAGCACCGCTCAGCCTCCAGGCTGCCAGTTTCAAAAAGGCTGGGTTGGGATGACAAATAGATCCCTGTGTTAGAAGATCTTGTGATACCAGAAGTGTCCAGCATAGGGTGACTGTACTCATCTGTACTAGTTGAGGATGCCAAGCTCTTTTTAGCAAGTTTGGGGCAATCATAATCACATCTATACTGCCCTTCTTTATTTTCCTTAGAATGTCCGGGATGAGAGGAAATGGGGGAAATATGTATATCATCTTGAACTGCCACTTCGCCCTTAGAGCATCCTGGTTTAAGGCTCTTGGATCTGTCCACCTAGTGCAGTATTTCCTGCACTTTCTATTGAGGTTTGAGGCCATGACATCTAATTCTGGTTGACTCCACTACTTCACAATCCTGTGAAAGACAGTCCTTTAGGGACTTCTCCCCATGGTCTATTTTTTTCCAGCTGAGAAAATCTGAATGGCCCTCATATGAAACCGTGCCCAAGGTAGTATCTGGGTGGTTGATGTAAGGACTCCCAGAAGTACTGTGAAATTTTGTGCTGTTGTTTTGCTGTTTGTCTGAAGTGAACTGTTTCCATTATTCTCATTATCCCGTCTTCTGACAGGGAGGCTGTCATAAGTTGTGTTCAAGCATGTTCCTAGAAAAATGATCTTCTGACTTGGAATAATTTGTATGTCGAGTTGATTTATTAGCCAACCTGAATCCGTCAGATGTTTTTTTGGTTTGTTCTGTTGTCTGGATGATGCTAGAATCAAGATGTCGTCTAAAAATGGGATTGCCAGAATACCCTTCTGTCTCAAAGGTTGCAGGAAAGCTGCCAATTTTTTTGTGAAAACCATCGGAGCAGATGAGAGACCAAAAGGCATGGCTCTGAACTGATAGTGCTGTGTTTTCATGGCGAAGCTCAGGAATTTCTGATGACAAGGCCTGATGAGCACATGGTGATGTGTGTCCTGTAAGTCTGTTGATGATAGGAGGCCCAGAGGAGGAGGAATTGACTTCATTATTGAAGTTATCCTTTCCATGCGAAAAGAGGCGTTCTTCACAAGAGAGTTGACAAACTTCAGGTCTAAAATCTTTCTGTACCTCCTGGACTGCTTCGGCACCAAAAAAAAAAACGGCTGAAATAAATTCCCTTTTTCCTGAGGTCCTCTGGAACTTTTTCTATGACCCTGGACCCTCTGCATCCGCTGAACTGATTCCTGCATGCGTCTCGCTTTCTTCAATCATCTTGGAAGCCTGGAACTCTGAAATAAATCGTTGTTTGGTATGTACAGGAACTCAAGTGGATACCCCATTTCCACTGTGTGACATACCCACCGATCCGGGCAAAAAAGACTGATCCCAAACTGGTGAGAACTGGGTCAGTCTGCCCCCTACTGACCCTGGTAAAGGGGTGCACTAAATTTCAGGCAAAATCCTTTCTGAATTGATTGTTCTGAGAAAAATCCCCTCTGACTGGTATTTGACTTGGGTTGATCAAAGGTGCGCTGTGATTGATACTATTATCTCTGAACGGTAATCTTCTAGTGTGAGATCTGGGACCACTAAATGACTTAAAGGGGATGTAGCCTTGTTCTTTTTGTTTTAGCTATTATAACAATGCTGTGTCGTGCCGATGAGCATATAGGAGAGATCCTCCTCCCTGCACTATCATTGGCTAGATATCGATCTCTGCCAATGAGAGTGCTCCAGCTTACTGACAGACCAGCGGGGAGGAGGATCTCTCCTGTATTCTCATCAGCACGATGGCGCCGATGAGAATGAGGAGAAGACGTCGAGGGAAAAAGCGAACGCTCAAACTGCATTTCGATCAATTTAAAAAAAAAAACCAAAAAAACAAAACACCACAGCCTTGTTATAATAGCTAAAATAAAGAGAATAAGGCAAACTTTTGTTTAGGTGATACATCCCCTTTAAGTGATTTCTTATCCTGGGGAAGAAACGCACTTTTTCCATCTGACGATTTTTTTATTTAATTCTTCCAGCTGTGATCCAAAAAGGAATCTGCCTGAGAAGGGTAAGGCTACATGCTTTGCCTTAGACGTGGAATCTGCTCCCTAAGAACGAATCCACAAGGATCTTCTAGTTACTATGGACATGGCTGAGCATTTGACAAGTATCTTAATGTCCAGGGAAGAATCACATGCAAAATTGTTTTGCTTCTTTAATTGTCGCCACTTCTTTCAGTAATTCAGCCCTGGATGTGGAGGACTCCATCTTTTCTTTTAGGTCTGTCGGCCAAATTCGTATCGCTCTAGATAGACATGCCATAGCCGTGACTGCTTTCATATTCTGACCCAATAAAGAAAACTGTTTTTTTTTTAAGCTGGTTCTCCATTTTTCTGTCCATTGGATCTTGTAAGGATGATCCATCTTCCACAGGCAGGGCAGTTCTTTTTTTGCCAGTTGAGATAGCACAATATAAATTTTTGGTGGATTAAAGCGGAACTTTCACATGCAAATGACCATCCATCTTTTGAAATATATACCCATAATGATCCTGTTCGTGTATATGTTTGTCCCCTGCTATGCACGTATGATACCACAAAATACCTTTTAATTTCATGGCAAGACCAGGGAGAGCGGCACCATCTTTGCTTAAAAGTAGAACAGCGCATGCGTCAGCTCTCCCTGTGTCTTGTCAGTCTCCGAGGAAGAGACGCCCCCTATTTTTTTTTTATTTTATTTTTTTTGGTCTGTTGAGCGTGACGCGCGCTTGTGCACGATCAGCATGCAAATTGATGTGCATGCGGCAAGGTCCTGTACGGTGCACGCTCACTCAGGAACATGAACACCAGCGTGCACAGCATCCCTCTCCATGCTTCTCCAAAGGTATTAATAAATGAAGCAGTATTGTACACCACAATGTTAACCCTTTGAGTACCAGAGCAGTACTCAATTAAATAATTTTGTTTTGATGTTGCAGCCTTAGTCACTGGATTGTAAAAAGTATTGTACATCACACTATTAACAATTGTATTGTGCTTATGTAGACAGTGCGAGCGCTGTACATGAACGCACTCACACCTCACTGACATGACCTGGACGTGCAGGATTCAAGGAGAGCGCCAGGTCACATGGTATGGCAGGGACTGACGTAGGATTCAGGGGCAGGGCGGACGCTTCACACACAAGCCCTGTGGGAGTGTCTTCTGCACCATACGGTGCACGGCTTACAGCTCAACCAAAGGCTTACGTCATCAGGTACAGAACTGAAGTCTGTGTTGCTGAATTTAGACGCATTTAAAAACGAAAGGACACACAACAATATAAAGAGGGGACATAGAGGAAGAAGCGACTATAATACAGAGGAGAAAGTTACGCTTTAACCCAGCTCTGTACTTATGTTTCTTCAAAGGGGGGATACATTTTTAGAAAACATTTAGACAGGGAAAAGCGTATGTCAACCTTGGACCATTCTGTCTTGATGAGTTCTTATTGAACTGTGGTCTGGAAAAGATGACGAGGATTTCTTTTTACATATAAAAGCTGTTTCCATTACCTCCAACTCCTTGTGTACTTCGGTAATTCCTAATGTTTTCATAATAAACTTTATTAATGATTCTGCTCTATCACAATTAAATGGAAGTGTTTTCTTCCACGATTTCACCCTCTTCCTCGGAAGAGTACAAGGAGTCTTGAACGCTTAAAATATCCTCTTGCGCACTGGTATGTACTGATGGGCCTTCATCAGGATCGTCAGTGCAAGCCCTTTTCTTAGGGGTAACAGATTGCTGCATGGATGAAAGGGTATCTTGCATAGATACTTTCATCGAGGTTAATAAGTTCTGGAAGTGTGATGGCATGTCCTGTCCAGCTGCCTTTCTTAGACATTCAGCACATAATTTGGTGGTGTCAGATGGAGCTCACTTAGCATCACATGCTGGACATGTACTAGTCTTGTGGAGCTTATCTTCCTCATTCTGTCCCGGAGCAGTCTTATCCTTACCCCCTTGCTTAGAGGAACTGGACATGGTGCATAAAAAAACAATATAATAAAGTTTTAGCACTAAAAATTTAGAGCTACTGACCTGAATCCAGCGTTGTGACTGCAACGTATATATGTCCCAGAGCCGATTACAGCGTGTGTTCCATCCTTGGGATGCACACGTGACGTCATCAGAGTGCATAGGTCCAGATAGGGTATAAATATGGGTGGATTCAAGACGCGATGTTGTCTTCACACGAGGAGACCGGGGAAGGAGGCATGAAGGCAGGGGAATAATGCTCTGTATGAGGCAACCGTATGAACCCAGAACATCGCATTACATGCGGTTCAGACGAAGGGACATCGCAAGGCATTGTCCTAAAATAGGGACAGCATAACATGCGGCCGAGGCAGGGAGAAAATGCATGGAGAAGGTGAGCAAAAATAAAAAGATGGGAGGAAGTCCTCTTCACCCCCCCCCACCTTGGTAGGATCAACAATAACTGACTAGTGGAGGTGAACAGGGGATATTTTAACGGAAAACGATTGGTCCTACCAGCTGGTGGGCGGAGACTAAAGCCCACTCTACTGCTGTGGAGTGGTCACAGAAGAAATATACATTTAAAAAAATATATAAACAAAAATTAATTTGGTTTAAGCACTTTCTGTAATATAACAAAATAAATTACTTTTTTTTTTTTTTTTCCCTTTACAGAGGGCTTTCTGTAAATACAATTATTTTCAGCATATCACTCCTCCACAATGCCTCCTAAGAGAATTATAACACCGGAAGATGTAGAAAAAGTTAAACGCCGAAGAAATGAGACTCAACGTATACGTCGGAGAAATATGACCGAGCAACAAAGGGCAAGTGAACGTGAGAAGAATACTGCAAGGAGACGAGTAATGAGGGCCAATATGACCGCTCAGGAAACGGAGATCCAGCGGGAAATGCAACGATTACGTACTGCAGCGCGTAGAAGAAATATGACAGAGGCAGAAAGAGCCCTGGAGAGGGAGAACAATCGTGAACGCAGAAAAAATATTCGTGCCATCATCAATCAAGAGTACGCCACTCACTGGAAATATTACAAAAACAGTGGTGAGAAACCTCCATCCAACACAACTTACAACCGGTTACAGTTTAATGAAGACAATGTATTTCTTGGTATGTATTATATCCATAATATTCTTCATTAACATTTTAAACTTTATTTTACTTTAATTTGCTTTAGATTATGATCTCATTTGTACGTTACTCTTAATATTTTTAATTCTTTATTTTGGAAAAAAAAAATATATATATATATGTTTTTCCTACTAACATAAATGACATTAAAATATACCACATAATATATTAACACTCTGAAAATGTCTTTCTTTACGCACTTTGGCCCGTGTACACGGCTTTTACACTAGTCCTATATAATAATTCGCTAAGGATGTTTGTCAGAAGCAGTCATGCGCAGTAGAGATGGCTGTGCGCGCTGCAGTCATGCTCAGTAGAGGCTGCCCACACTGCGGCTGATACGGAGCAGGGCGCTCCAAATTCTGTTCACTTTTGAATGGTCCCACGCAGAAGAGCATGCGACCATTCAACTCTTTCAGCAGGTCACATGGCTAAACAGCGCGACGTGACAATGTCGCATTGCATGACAGCGTGAGATTGCCACGTCGCATAGCCAGTGGGCGCATACTGCAGATAAGTGTATTGTTTTATTTTTTGGCCGTCTTCACATCTCTGAATTGCCGGAGCGCCTCTGTGTGCTGCAGGTAATACTCTGTCCAGCAGAAGGCACAGGCTAGCAGGCGGCAGGAAGAGGACGGATTATTATCTGCAGCACACAGAGGTGCTCCAGCTGCCTCTGTGTGCTTAACAAATGGGTTGAGAACCAGGGGAAGGACGCAAACAATTCAGAGATGTGAAGACAGGTAAAAAATAAAACGATACACTTATATGCAGCATGCGCCCATTGGCTATGCAACATGACAATCTCGCTCTGTCATGCAGTGCGAGATTGCGCTGTTTAGCCATGCGACCTGCTGAAAGAGTTGAATGGTTGCACGCTCTTCTGCTTGCAAGAATTCAAAAGGATACCTCCGAATTCAGACCGGAGTCCTCTCTGTTCACTCTTGGTCTCGGGAAGGTGCGCAGAGAGGACTCCGGTCTGAATTCGGAGGGCCTCACTCCGTATCAGCCGTGGTGCGGGCAGTCTCTACTGCACGTGACTGCAGCGATGACACTGTGGCCTGTGTAAACAGGCTTTTCAGCTAGTCTCTTTATAATGCTCCAACATATTCCTTTGCGCTGTACAAAAGAAATTAATAGACAATGTGACATACATAGACCAAAACAAGTGGAAAGAGGGTGCTGCACACTGTTGCAGTCACAGGGTAGAGACACACGTACACGATGGTAGTAGACTCAAGTAAGATTTCCCTTCCTATTTCACAAAGAATCACATCCGATAATGTGCACAATTTACAGAGAAGGTGCATGTAAGTAGCCTGTTTTTGTGGGTATACAGTGCCTCAGGCAAGCTGTGCTTTCTAGCAGAGGAAGGGAAGCTGACCTATTATGAAGGACTCGTCCAAGTCTCAGGCACCTTCCAACTGTACTTTAGTGGACTAATAAACATACCCAAGCTTTTTTTTTTTTTTTTTTTTCTTTATGATTTTAACCCTTTGAATGCTAGGGAGATCTCCAGTGACTTGCTAATTATTTAAGGATGTACGATCTCCCTTTTAAAGCAGAACTACCACCCTGAATAAATCTGTCCCAAATAAATACCCATCTGGTGACTAGCTGCTCAATAGCGCCAGTCGCCAGAAATATTACCTGGTTATTGAGAATTGTACTCTGTTCCCGGACCGACAGGCAGGAAACAGGGCAGACATCTTTCCATAGTGATGTCTGCACTGTCAGTCCCTATTGGAGCTGAATGGCTCCTACCAATGCCTCGTAGAGCAGACTGGGACTGACAGTGCAGGCGCACAGACGTCACTATGGAAAGATGTCTGCGCTGTTTCCTACCTGTCAGTCCGGGAACAGAGTACAATTCTCAATAACCAGGTAATATTTCTGGCGACTAGCACTATTGAGCAGCTAGTCGCCAGATGGGTATTTATTTGGACCAGATTTATTCACAGGTGGTAGTTCCACTTTAAATGGGACTGTGGGTTCTTTGCGATTTGTTCTTTATGTTTCAGATAGTTTGCCCCCAAAAGTTCTCCAGATAATTCTAGTACATCAGCTTACCTAGCTTAAAGGGATAGTAATACTTCTTTTTAACTTTATTTTATTTTGTAGGCATTAAAAAAACATGAAGAACAATATAAGTCTTATCTCTCAAACATTTATGGTGTTAGAGATAGTCACAAGCAAAGTTTCCCCCTCCCGCCCCCTTTTACCTAGTGTAAGCCATCTCTTCTCAGATGTGGAATCCAGTCCATAGACCAGACAAATAACAGAAGGGGACAATCTTCTTCCTATGAGAACAATGAAAGCCCTGCCACCCTTGACAAGTTTTTCAGGTTTTTCCCTTATCTTAATTGAAGATTGTCCCTCTCTGCAGTCTACCTGGGCATCTCCCTTCTGATCTGGTTGAACAGGGGGGGATACTTTGTTTGCGAATATCTCTTAAACCATAAAGGTCTGAGAGATAAGACTTATATCGTTCTTCATGTTTTTTTAATGCCTACAAAATAAAATAAAGTTAAAATGAAGTATTACTATCCCTTTAATTGACTTGTAGGTGCTACTGTAATATGGTGGGTGATTGTCTGGAAACCTTTTGTGTGAAAATGGGCCTGTATAGATAAAGTAAATAGGAGCAATTCCAGGACAGACCAGTAGAGAACACACAAAATAACCCTCATTTATTTAAAGACAGCTTTTAACCTCTGGATGCCAGCGAAGACTACAAGAACATTTTGAAGCACTGCTTTGGCTGTCTCTGACATTCAGTTGGTTGAAAGCCCTTCTTAAATAGTTGGAAATACATAATTGTCTCCTTTTGCTCAGGGGCATTGCTAGATTGTGGTTAAGTGAGCTAAAGCTCAGGGTTTTGTAGATGGCTCAGGGCATTTGATGTACTAATCTCCCTACCAGTACTGGTACAGCTGGACAGCAGTGCACTACTCTTGTTTTAAAGGGATAGTAATACTTCATTTTAACTTGATTTTATTTTGCAGGCATTAAAAAAACATGAAGAATGATATAAGTCTTATCTCCCAAACCTTTATGGTTTAAGAGATATTCGCAAACAAAGTATCCCCCTCCCTCCCCTTTTACTGATGTAACACTGCTCAGCCAGATCAGAAGGGAGGTGCCCAGGTAGACTGCAGAGAGGGACAATCTTCAATTAAGATAAGGGAAAAACCTGAAAAACTTGTCAAGGGGGGCAGGGCTTTCATTGTTCTCATAGGAAGAAGATTGTCCCCTTCTGTTATCTGTCTGGTCTATGGACTGGATTCCACATCTGAGAAGAGATGGCTTACACTAGGTAAAAGGGGCGGGAGGGGAAACTTTGCTTGTGAATATCTCTCAAACCATAAAGGTCTGAGAGATAAGACTTATATCATTCTTCATGTTTTTTTAATGCCTACAAAATAAAATAAAGTTAAAACGAAGTGTTACTATACCTTTAAGTTGGCCCTAGCAATGTCTCTGCCTGTGGTGCATTTGGTTTGCCCCAGAATTTCTATTTTTGTTTGTGCGTACGGCCCATGGTTTCCTTAATATTTTTTGTTCCTGGCTAAATTAGTGTTTGTTAAATGTACTAAATACAATTGCCTTTCGAGCCGGAGGAGCTAAATTGTACTGCAGTCTATACATGTCAGAGGTTTGTGATTTTCAAGTGAGCCTGATGCAGCTTGCGTCTCAGCAGCAGCAGATTTGTGAGCATTGCCATGGTGCCGCTGTGCTATTGTGGTGGGTTCAGTACGATTGCTGTTCCTCCCACTGTCACTCTAAAGCCAGAGATGTGTGGGATTCCAGGGTTTATCTGAACAGCTCTTTGTGCTCCTCGCTGAGAGATTGTTTACTGCCAGGCAATGTGTCAGCAAGGTCTCCTGCCTCGGTTTCCTCTACATAGTGGGAAGTAAATTTGTATTATTATTTATTATCATTATTATTATCAATGTGTGTGTGTGTGTATGTGATATATAATTTTTTTTTTTAGGAAAAATGAGTTGTATAATACTTGTATTCTGTAAAGTAAAACAAGGGTATTCCCACTCCATTGTTATTAGAGACACACACACACGTACAAGCCCCTATATGCACACCAACACACGTGCTCCCACATACGCATGTCCCTGCATCCACTCCGACACACATTTATGCACACACCTATTAGTGTCCCTACGACAACACACCCACGTGCCCCTACACCCACGCCAACACCCACGTGCCCCTACACCCACGCCAACACACACGTGCCCCTACACACACCCTACACATACTCAATAAGTCAAATGCAATATGCTATGCTAGTTGAAGAGCCCGTGTACAAGGGCCACAGTGCCACCCAGCAAGAGTCATGCACAGTAGAGACTGCCCATGCCGCGGCTGATGTGGGGCGCTCTGAATTCAGACCAAAGCAGAGGACTAAAGTCTGAATTCAGTGCCACGCTCCGTTATCAGCCACGGCGCGGGCAGTCTGTAGTGCGCCTGACTGCAGTGCACGCAGCCGTCTCTACTGCACATGACAGATTCTGATAAACAATTTAGCGAATTATTATATAGGATACGCCAAGCACTATACGCAATACACCAAATGCCATGTGCTGTAAAAGATACGCCTTACACCAAGGCATATAAGCAAAACGTTTTACGCAATACGTCATACATTGTACTCCAAACGCTATATGAAATACGCTATATGCCAAATACTGTATGCAAAGCACTATAAGCAGTGCGTATACTCCAAACATTGTATGCCAGCCGCTACACTCAGTACACCAAACACTATACACTGCATTTGAAATGATATATTCCATGCACTATTTGCAATGTCCTCCTATTGCCAGAGCTCTGTATTACACACTCGGTTATAATACACACACCCCAGGGCTGACACATAAGAGCATATTTGCAGATCTCCTATAGACTGCCATAACCCAACGTACACACCCCAGGGCGCAGCTAGGAGGATATTAGCAAATCTCATACACACACTGTGTCAGTACAACATACAGACACTCACTTAAATGTCCACACCTTTCACTATCCCTTTATTGAAACCAAAAAAATGGCTGACACTCTTTTGTTGGGGACAAAAATTTCACACACCACCACATTATGTTTATCATACAAACAGTGCTGTTTTATCTGTAGCACTTACCAAAAATCACATGGAGTGCATTCAGCACACTCCACCACTATTACACTAATGTACACTGTTAATACTCGCTGTCTGCCTTAACCCTTTGACTGCCAAAGAGGTGCACAACGCATTGCAAACTAATGCAATGCCTTCCACTGTGATACTCAAAGGGTTAACATTGCCTCTTCCACATTTTCCCCAAACCACACATACACGCACGTGCAAAACGCACACAACACATACACATGCAATACATACACATGCACACAACACATACACGCGGAATACATACACATATCCAATACACGTGCAATACACGCACACAACACATACCCGTGCCGAACACACGCACACAACACATACCCGTGCCGAACACACGCACACAACACAATACACTAACAGAACACACGCACATGCACTACACAATACACTAACAGAACACATGCACAACACAATACACTAACAGAACACACGCACATGCACTACACAATACTCAAACAGAACACACGCACATGCACAACACAGGGTTACAGGCTGCTCTGCTACCCTTTGTAACACATTAATGACAAATGTCTTGCCTTACACTGTGTCTGAAAGCCCAGAAGAAGAAACCGTGCAAACTGGAACCACCCCATACCCATTCTCTTGGAAAATCTTGGTCATTTTTTCTGCTATGATTACCCCTCTCCCACCATCTCACACAACGCACGCACAACACACACAATACATACACACACAATAAGTATTAGCACTTTGAAATCTGAGTGTGGCCATGGACTTTGGCGGAGGCGGCTGGAAGTCCTTTGTAAACCCTGCCTCTGGCTCCGGAGATTAACGAAATCGGCTATTGAGAGTTCACAAGCGCCATACTCTGATTTCAAAGTGCTAATACTTATTCCCCCATACACACTCACATCTACCCCAAACAGACATCCTCTTCCACACATCCCCCCTCACTCACACCTCTCCTGATGTCCGCCAAATTATTGATCTCCCAGCCGATCGCTCTGGGAGATCGGTAATCCTAACATAGGAGAGCAGCAGGCCCTTCCCCAAACACACACACACACACACACACATATCCACACCCAACACCATGGACATATCATCCCCCCTCACACACACATCCTCTCCCACACATCTCCCCCTCACACACATCTCCCCCAGACACACATCCTCTCCAACACATCCTATCAAACACACACATATCCAAACACCCCCATACACACTCACATCTACCCCACACACATCCTCTCCCACACATCCCCCCAAACTCACACACATATCCACACACCCCCATACACACTCACATCTACCCCAAACAGACATCCTCTCCCACACATCCCCCCTCACTCACACATCTCCCCCACACACACATCCCCCCCAGACACACACATCCTCTCCCACACATCCCCCCCAGACACACATATCCTCTCCCACACATCTCCCCCTCCCACACATCTCCCCCTCCCACACATCTCCCCCTCCCACACATCTCCCCCAGACACACATCTCCCCCAGACACACATCCTCTCCAACACATCCTATCAAACAACACACACATATCCAAACACCCCCATACACACTCACATCTACCCCACACACATCCTCTCCCACACATCCCCCCAAACTCACACACATATCCACACACCCCCATACACACTCACATCTACCCCACTCACATCTACCCCACACACATCCTCTCCCACACATCCCCCCAAACTCACACACATATCCACACACCCCCTTACACACTCACATCTACCCCATTCACATCTACCCCACACACATCCTCTCCCACACATCCCCCCAAACTCACACACATATCCACACACCCCCATGCACACTCACATCTACCCCACACACATCCTCTCCCACACATCCCCCCATACACACACATATCCACCCCCCGACACACACATCTCCCCCACACACACATCCCCCTCTCACACACATCCCCCCAAACGCACACATATCCACACCACCCACCATACACGCATACATCCCCCCTCACACACATCTCCGTCCCCCACACACACACATCCACCCCCCATCAAACGCACATACATCCCCCCTCACACACACATCCTCTCCCACACATACCCCCTAACATACACACACATCCACCCCCCACACACACACACATCCCCCCTCACACACATCCTCTCCCACACATCCCCCCAAAAACACAAATATCCACACCCCCACAATACACATCCCCTCACACACATCTCCCACCTGACACACACACACACATATCCACACCCCCCAGTAAACACCCCCCCCTCACACGCACGCACATCCACCGCACATACCACAAATTCCCATCCATATATCCCCTCCCACCCCCCCCCCCAAACACACACACACATGTATTCATACCCCCCACCATACACACAAATTCCCCCCCCCCCCCCCCCCCGAAAAACACATCCACACACCAGAGTCAAATGGACGGGGGGGGGGTAGCATTTCATCCTCGGATTCAGGCAGCACAATATTTTCGCCCGTACCTGGGTTCAGTCAACACCGGCCTTTTTCTGCTACTTTACAATTGCAATTTACCGTACTACATACAAGGCTAAACAAAAAATGACGGGCAACACTGTCTAAAACCGGTAGTTATACACTAAATGCAAAGCGCTGTATGTCAAATACTATATGCCATATGAGAGAGGCAATATATCAAATTCTATACGCGAACCTCAATATGCCAAATGCAGTATGCTTAATGCCAGGCACTATAAGCCAAATTCTATATGCTATAAGCAATACGTCAAATGCTGTATGCAAAGCAAAATATGCCTAATGTAGTACTCCAAATGCTAGATGCCATATGCAATTTTCAATACGCAAAGCGATATACGCAATAAGCTGTATGCCATATGCTACAAGTAATTCTCCAGACTCTCTATGCTACAAGTAATGCTATAAACGCTGTATGCCATATGCTATATACGCAAGGCGCTATAAGTAATATGTCATACACTACACACCGAACACTATACTCCAAACGCTGTACACAATATGCCAAAAGCTACACTCTGTATGCCAAATGCCATAAGCAATACGGTATACTCCAAACGCTATATGCAAGGCACTATAGCCAGAAGCTATACGCAAGACCCTATAGCCAAAGGCTATATGCATTAGGAAAAAAACGCTATACTTGATAGGCAAAACGCAATATGCTATACACAATAAGCTAAATTCTGTACGCAATAGGCAAAACACTCTACGCAATACACTATAAGTATATGCAAAACACTATACACACAGAACACATAAGCTCATGAACTTGCTCCCACACTCTTTTGCTGAAACATGCACACACTTACACACGTGTGAACACACATACGCAAATGCACACTTACATACCTTTTTGAACCTGAAAGGGATAAGTGCTTAAAATTCAGCAAGCCAGTCATTAAAGCAGTCATTGTTTCATTAACTGCATGGGCAAGGCCGTGCCAGTATTGCTAGTACATAAATACAGTTCTAAGAGGTTTCCTGATTCGCTGTCAGACACTCCTTGGGAGTTTAGAAAGATGGAGTTAAGCAAGACTCCCCTTTGGAGATTGACAGAGGAGGTGGTAGGGGTGCAAGCCAAACTGAATACACATTACAACTTGCCGTAGGAGGAGGAAGGGAGCTGAGGAATAATTCTAGGAAAGAATGCAGGGTGGAGCCTTTCTCTCCTCCTTAGCTGGCCACTAGCTACTCCCCTCCAGTTAGATTTGTTCCTTGTAGGAAGAGGGTGCAGAGAACAGGTCTGCTTACTTATATTATTTTTCTATTAGATATATGGATGTAGAAATCCCCTATTAGGTGGATTACCATTACTGACTTCCCAATGTTGGATTGCTCAGTTAACAGGTGATGTTTGTGGACTTCCCAGCCCTGGGGGAAATCCTTGCGTGCTATGTCTTTTCCCCTGGAGGAGTCTCACTGAGGCGTCTCCTCTTTCTCAATGGTAATCTGAAGGATGAAGAATGGCAAAAAAAAGTGAGCAACCCTTTGAGTGCCATGGTCTACTTGTCCCACTGTTTCCCCTCCACACAGGCGCCCCCTTTTGGAGTTCCTATATAACTCCTGCGCTTATTTGTTCTGTTTAGAGTTTTTGGAGCATTTTGGGTTTTCTTTAGTAACTTAACCCCTTCCTTGCCATGTCTTGTTCGGGGGACATTTTCATTCATTTCCTTTGTGATTCAGGGTTTTCTATTAATGTTCAGGTGTTCTATATGTGTTTTACAACTTTTAGGACACTGTTGAAAAAAAATAGTTTATATGAATTACGTGCCTTTAAGACGTGCTTTACTGCATAGCCGCAATTCTCCATTGATCTCTATGGGACAGTTTAGGGCATATCTCTGCAGCCACTCCACGTGCCATGTACAGAGATTACTCTTCGTGTCTGCCCTTGCACTACACTCCGTTGCACATCCTTGGAGTTTCGGGGGGCTCAGGGGGGATTCAGGCTCAGTTTTTGGTGTACTCTGCAGGGGAAACTACATTTCCCATGAACACCCATTTCGCGGGCTGTTTCCTGATTGGCTTACAGATCAGTTGACAATTTCTTCCTTTTCTCTCATGAGTATCCTATGCAGGATCTCTCTGCTCTCCTCCTCATGTTAACCCTTCGCTTGCAAGATAAATGTATTTTAGCTCTTTCATGGGTGAATTCTTTAATCTGGGACACAATATTAGGTTCTTTCTTGTACTGCCAGACACTTTATTTCCTGTTAGGATGTCAGACCCGTTGGGACCTGGGGCTAGGCCTAAGACTAAGGACTCTTGGGCGTCTTTGACCCCCTTTACTCATTGCCCCTCGTGTCAAGTTAGGGCTCCCTTCATGCTCTACGGCCCCCGCGTCTCCGCCAGGGCCCTCCAGCCAAGATCAAGAGCCACCTTGGCTACAAGACTTAAAGTCCTACTTTGACACCGTTCCTTATGCTCCTTCACAGGGTCCTCCAGTCCTGGAAGGCCCTGGCTCTGTTCAGGTCCATGGCCCCTAAGCCTAAGGGTATCTCTGATGTATCCCATGGACAACAGAGAGTGGGAGCTTCACCAGGAGGTGTTTGACCTCATCGTTCAGAAATGGGGACTTCCCTCTATCAATCTGATGGCCACCAGACACAACCGGAAGGTTCCGATATTTTGCTCCCACTGGAAGGACCCTCTAGCTTTCTCAGTGGATGCCCTGTCGTTTCCTTGGCAGTTTCATCTAGCCTACATTTTCTCTCCTTTTCCCCTGCTCCCCAGGATTCTCAGGAAGCTATGGATGGACAGAACTCTGGTCATCCTAGTTGTTCCGTATTGGCCCAGGCAACCCTGGTTTCTGGAGCCGCTGGACCTGTCTATATGAGAACTGTTTTGGCTTCCAGGCAGACTGGATATCCTTCTACAGGGCTACTTGTGGAAGGAGAACGTGGAGCGCCTTTGTTTGACGGATTGGCAATCTGAATCATCCATCATGAGGAAGAAAGGATTTTCTCCTGAGGTGGTCGCCACTGTGATTTGAGCTCGGAAACCTGTTTCCTCTAAAGCTTACCACAGGATCTAGTCCATTTTCCACTCTTGGTGTGTGGACAGGGATCCGTCCTAACAGGAGTTTGATCTGTTGACTGTCTTGTCTTTTTTACAGGATGATGTGAACAAAGGCTTCAGGTTGAGTTCTTTGAAGGTTCAGACTTTGGCGCTTTCTGTCCTTTTTCAGAGACACATTGCCATTCTCCTGGATGTCCAAAGTTTTCTTTCACTGTGTTGTTCACGCTTTCACTGCCTTTAAGCATCCCACTCCTCGGTGGGACCTTAATCTGGTTCTGGGAGTCTTCCATTGGCCTCCTTTTGAGTCCTTGGCTACCATTCCTCTTCGTCTCCTGACTTGGAATATGGCTTTTCTCTTGGCATTTGTCTCTGTTTGCAGTCGCTGAACTGCAGGCTTTGTCCTGCAAACCGCCTTTCCTGGTGTTTCACAAGGACAAGGCTGTTCTTCATACCTCCCAGGAATTTCTTCCTAAGGTGGTCCCTGAGTTCCACGTCAATCAGGAGATTGTTGTTCCTTCCTTTTGTCCTGACCTGAAATCTGACAAGGAGAGGGATTTCCACTGTGGTGCGCTGCCTTATGTTCTACGTGCACCGCACTGAATCTGTCAGTCAGACTGATGCTTTTTTTGTCATCCCTGAGTGTCCTAGGGCGGGTCAGGCTGCATCCAAGGTGACTATTGCGGCTTGTATCAGGTCTACCATTTGCAAGGCCTATGAATTCAGGAAGAAACCTGCTCCCTTTCACTTCACTGCTCATTGCACCAAGTCTGTTGGGGCCTACAAGAATCAGGCCTCTGCTGATCAGTTATGCAAAGTGGCCACTTGGTCCTCAGTGCACACCTTTACCAAATATTACCGTGTTGATGTTCTGGCTTCGGCTGAAAAGTTCTGAAGGCAGTTTTGTACTCTTAAGAGCATGTGACCTTTTAACTATTTCACCAAGTCGCCATGATCAAATTGGCGACATGACAATCTTGCACTGCATGACAGCACAAGATTGTCATGTCACCTGCTTAATAGTTGCATAAATCTGCAGCACATGGAGGTGCTCCAGCTAAGAGTGTCTATTACTTAAAATGTTGTAGCAGCTGGAGCTCCTCTGTGTGCTGAATACATAATACTCCGTGTGACCTGCATACAACAATTAAAATCCTTACATGAATAAATTAATTCCTGTGAAGCAGTTGCTTTGCTCCAGAATTGCTTTCCTCTTCTTAGTATATCAGCCTTATTCTGCCACCCTAGTCTTGTTCAATTGTCTTCCTCTCCCCCTCCGCTCCTTCAGTCCCGGTGCGCAAAGAAAATAAGTGCCGCACATCTGTCTCCCCTTCCGCTGCCTTCCTTGAGTGCCCTGTCATCCTGCACTCAAGACAAAGTAGAGCGGGGGGGGGGGGGTAGAGACGGGCAGCGCTGTGCTACATTGATTAGGTAGAGTAAGTGCACAAGTATCCGCACTTTTATTTATTTATGCACACCGGGCGACCTTTAAACAGGCGACATGAGAACCTCGTGCTTATAAGCAGCATGATATTCTCATATCGCCCTTTTAAACCACACGACATGTTTAACGCGGCATGCAGCCGCATTATATTTAATTCGTGACTATTTAAAAGTGAACCCCTACAGTACAGCTAGGGTCTCCTAGCTAGACTAATTGGCTTAGGGCTATTCAAGTGGTTTTTCCTAACCTAGCACTTCTTGTCCTATTGCATCTTATAAAAGACCCCACTGAAAGGGATAGTGCAGAGGTAGGCAACATGAGACCGGCAGCCAGAGGATCATGGGTGTTTCAGTCAGGCAACAACTGGAGGGTGTCTTGTTGCACATCTCCAGGTTAGTAGATGAGAAATGCAAGCTAGAGACCAGCAGGGACAAGGGGCTGACTTTGTGCTACCGAACTGAGGGGGTCCCTAAGGAAAGGATATATGAAGGTAGTGAGACTGGCCCCATTTAGCTCATGGCCCTGGCTGCTCCGGCAGAGGTTCCGCCCCTATGTGCACATTAAATGTTTGTCTTAGCTGCTCTGTGTGCATTACAGTGGACTTGTCTCTTCTGTGTCTCCTACACGGACTCAGTGTCAGTGTGGCACACAAGATTCTAATAATGAGCTACAGGTGGGCAACCTGAAGCCCTCCAGCTGTGGAGTACGATAATCCCCATCATCCCTACTGAGCTGATTGCTTGCTGGGGATGATGGGAATTACAGTTCTCCATCGGTGGAGAGACTCAGGTTGCCCATCTCTAGTTTGAGCCCATTTAGGCCGAGCTCCATAGGGCCCACTAAGTCCATGGATCATCAGAAATTTCCTCCATTATCCTGGAGGGCCAGTCTGACCCTGGTTTAAATGGGGATTTTAACTCCTTAAATGCTAAACACATCTGCTTCACATGAAACCAGGGCTGTCCATGTTCAGTCCCGGATGTTTGGATTTCCCTGATCTAAAGCAGAACTATCATGCTTACATAAGTTATCCCAATTAATTTTTAGTAGCTTGCTGATAATGTTAATAGCATAATAATGTTTCTTATGTACCAGCATGAGTTGCAATCATAACATGGTATGAAACTTTTTCTTTGTGTTTTGCGGTTTTCCTGAGATCTGTGCTGCCGGTGACACCAGTGCCTTAATCTGTTCATGGAAGATTGCTATCCTCGCTATTTAGCTGTGTACAAGCCATGTGTAAGCATGTCAATGGGCATCTGAAGAGTGCAGTCTGATTGAGGTGCTGATGATGTCTGCCTCTGCGGATCGTCGTGATCTGCAGGGCAAACCATAACACAACAGAGGTGTTTAGAAGCATTCAGTACCCCTAGATCTCAGATCACATCCTAGTATTTAAAGAGGTCTTGTATGGACCTGATACTGAGCCTTTACCATTAAAGTGATAGTAATACCTAGTTTTAAACTTTATTGTTATAAGCAATAAAAAAAATATTAAGAACTATGTAAGACTTATGTCTCAAACCTTTATGCTGAAGCGCTGCTGGCCGGTCTGCGGACCAGAATCCAAATCTGTCAGCTGGCGCGCTGACGTCACGGAGGGGGAACTTTAGTTTCGAATATCTGTCAAACCATAATGGTTTAAGAGATAAGACATATAATTCTTAATATTTTTGAATTCCTATAATAATAATACATTTTAAACTAGGTATTACTATCCCTTTAATTTAGATGATTTATAGCACACATGCATAAAATGTGGGTAACTTGTATGAAGAAGGCCTTGTTTGTTTTTCTCTTGGCTTCTGCATTAGGTTTTTACCTATTTTGGGGATTTGAAGAACCCCTTTATTCCTTGCTGCTCTCCATACCTTATTCACTTGAGTATATATAATATAATATTATGGTGTGCTAACACTGTGAGTTTTGCATTCTTTGTTTTTACATATATTTTCTCTTCGTTCTAGTTGCTTTTTTTGGCCATTTTTCATTTCATTTCATTGTTATAAATGATATAGAATGAAATGCACTTAAAGATTAAAGTTGCGCAATTGTTATTTTAAAAGAGGTTCAAAGTATGCTTGTTCTATGTTTATTTGTAATCAAGGTAATATACAGGCCCATGTAGCTTGTAGCGGTGGTGGGAAGGACCTATAAAGGGGGACTGATGGAGCCGGTCTGCTCCGCTTGGGTCTCCACCCAGTACAATCTAATCCTGTTTGAAAGCAGTTCACTCTTATCCTGAAGATATCCGATACTTTATTTTTTATGATTTTTAAGTAAGTACTTTTAAATCCAATATGTTTCCCCACAATAATTCCTCAGGGGTTATTTTGAACTTTGATAGGGAAGGTAATATATAATAGATAATACTTTCTTTAAAGCGGAACTTTCAGGTATTACTAATTCGCCACGCATTCATTAAGCGCATGGCGACTAGCTTGGAAATCAATGTCTTACCTTTTAAAAAATAGCCCAGTGTAAAGTAATCCTTCCCGTTTGGAGACTGACGGGCAGGTTAGTGCGGTCTGCACACTTGTGCCATCAGTCCCTTCCAGTTACCTTGTGGTACACTGCAGTGCTACTCAGAGGAGACCGGGACTGACAGCAATGGGGTGCAGACAAGATGTCTGCTCTGTAGCCTGGGTTCTGGTCTCCAAACGGCAAGGATTTCTTTAGAATGTGCTATTTTTTTAAAGATAAGACTTTTATTTCCAAGCTAGTCGCCATGCGCTTAATGATTGCGTGGCAACTTGGTAATGTCTGAAAGTTTTGCTTTAAATGGGGTACCTTGGTGAGGTAGGCAAGCTTAAAAGACAAGTAAACTTTTTTTATGAAAACACATATTTTATAGAGCATTTCCTGCTGAATAAAACAAGGTAACTCCCATCGCTGTCAGATGTTTTATTCAAAATTTGTAGCAGTTTAAATAATCAGGAAGTGAATTTACTGTGTTTACTTCCTGGAAGTTCTAACTGACAGGAAGTGAATTTACTGTGATTACTTCCTGATAGTTCTAACTGACAGGAAGTGAATTTACTGTGTTACTTCCTGGAAGTTCTAACTGACAGGAAGTGAATTTACTGTGATTACTTTCTGATAGTTCTAACTGACAGGAAGTGACTCAGCAGTTTCTATCACATTCTATGGAGAACTGTATGTCTCTGACTTTTCTGACTTTCCTCTCCATTAGAATCTAACAGGAAATCTAATTAGAATTTGACCACTAGAGGGAACTGCTAATGTAAAAAAAAAAATGGGTTTAAACTGTAATAACTCTGGAAATATAACTCTCTAGGCAGTGGGAGTACCCTTATTTTACTCAATAGGAAACTCCCTACAATATATATTTTTTCATAAAAAAAGTTTACTGCTCCTTTAAATATACAATAAAAGTCACAATTCTGTGCCTGGGTGACATGTGAGGGAGAAGGCTGACATACATGGCTGCTGATCCACTCCGACTCTGTAGATCTTATTGCACGTAGAGGGGAGAGGAGAACAGCAGATAGTTGCTTCTTTCAACATCAGCTTTGAATGAAAGTAACAATGAGCGGCCATGAAGGAGACATCAGGCCTTGCAAAGCAGGGAGAGAGCATTCCACTTCCTTAAAGGCAAAGTAACACCTCCCAGTAATAAACCCCCACTGATCTTACTCTTACGTGAAAATTCTGCTGACCCTAATGAATTTTGCCTTTGTGTCTTTGTTCAAGAGAGAACACCATAATTCATTTCTAGATCTCATGCTGATAGACTGCAGGACCTTACAGTCTACTCACTGTACATGGTAATGTTAACCCTTTTAGGACTATTGGGTGTGCAACTCATTGCTTCACAATGCACGGTTTGTCCTCTAGTTCTTAAAGGGATAGTAATGTTTCACAAAACGAGCCTCTGCAATTAATCTTCATAGTATTTGGACCATGGAGAGTGTTATTTCAGTACTGTCAGAGTTGTAGTACAAGAGTAATTGAATGATAAAGTATCCCCCTCCCGCCCCTTTTACTGATGTAACACTGCTCACCTCAGATCAGCAAGACTGTCCGGATGGATCATGGAGAGGGACAATCTTCAGTGATCATAAGAAAAACCTGTCAAGGGGGGCAGTGTGTTTTCCTTATGATCACAGTAAGAAGATTGTCCCTTGCTGTAATCTGTCTGGGCAACAGACCAGATTCCACATCTGAGCGGAGGTGACTTACACTAGGTAAAAGGGACGGGAGGGGGATACTTTATCATTCAATTACTCTTGAACTACAACTCTGACAGTACTGAAATAACGCTTTCCATGGCCTAAATAGTATGGAGATTAATCTGAGCTGCTTTGTTTGTAAAACATTAAGATATACCTTTAAGTAGGCTTATGCACTCTCTGACTGCTTTAGTACGACAGAACTGCCAACCCCCCCCCCCCCCCCCCCCCGGTTAGCTTCCTAGTTTCATGGAAAACTTTTTTTTTTTTTTAATTAGTTTTTATTATTTTGTTGAATGGTACAGGAAACGGTAAGCGATACAGCATAACTGGCCCCTCTGACAATGGGTTTTACAGGGGTACAAGATACAACAGCCACAGGACATTGTGTACAAAATACAGGACACGATGTATGCAATACAATACACTGAACATAGGCATCAACTCTACTGCCCTGGCTGCAAGGGAAGGGAACACGCACACAAATCGACCAGATAAGAAAACCTGTTTTTGATGATATATTGATGATTTTAAATTGCTCACCAGAAACCGAGATATAACTAAAAACTCTTACATTATTGTGTCTAGAATTGTGTATAGACGGAGCAGAATTCTGAGCTCGTGCTCTGTATGCTCCAAATAAAAGTGGAACAATTTTTAAGCTATCTTACTGCACCTTAGTCGGCAAATAAAATGTCCACTTGATTTAAACAGGGCATTTAACCCCTGGAGAGCTCTCTAGCATCTTAAGCAGTTAACAGCCCCCATTTAAATCTTTAGGAAATTGCTTCACAAAGTGTTGGACACCTACAAAATACAAGGGGTAATGGCTGCATTTACATTTTAAGGGATTTCTATTTGTCCTAGAATCATTATTAATTTATTTATTTTTCCCTCCACATGGCCTCATGTTTTTAACGTATGTTTGTGTCTCTGCCGCAGGTCAGCCTGGCTGCTTCATCATGGGCGATATGAAGACTCCTGACTTTGATGATCTCTTGGCTGCTTTTGACATTCCTGACATGGATGCAAATGACGCCATCAACTCTGAGCCAGAGGATGGGGAAGGACAAGCGAAGGCATCGGCAGCAGATGTTGGGAACCCGGAGCAAGCTCTTCCTCACTCAGATATAACTGCTGTCAGCGTCATCGTCAAGAACACTGTGTGCCCAGAACAGGTAGACCCAATGGAAGGTCATGGCAAGGACATGCAGGGTCTAGGGTCCCGGCTGTTACACAACGGTTTCAACAGCCCGGATGTCAACAGAACCTCTTCCCATAAGTCCATGGATTCTACTCCTGCAGCTTCTAATGGAGGGGAAAGTTGGACACCAAGGCTCAAAGGGGGCAAACACATAGATTTATTTACGGACTTTACCCCAGTGGACAATCCCATGGACGGTCATGCAACTGATCTGATCGACAGGCCACGAGACATCAAGCCAAAGGACCGGACGATCTTTCAGTCTTCTGATCCAGTGCTCGGTTCTTCTCCTTCAGTGGATCCTACACTAGAAAGCACCCACAGTATGACCAGGGCGACCGCACAAGCTTTCGGGATTGGTAAGGATGCTTCAGATCAATGCATAGGCGTCCCCTCAATCAAGCAGGAACCTGATGACGAGACAATGGGAAGTCCCTGCGTTCAGATGTGCGTTGCTCCTAGGGACTGTTCTCTGGAGCATTTGAAGTCTGTGACTGTTCACTACCCGACAGAGGAATCTCCCATCCCCACTTGGACTGGTCCAGACCAGAAATCTGAGATTTGTACCAATGATCTTGCTGTAAAACGCAGTCCATCGAGCACCTCTGAAGATGCGTTCCTCAAAGGTTCTCCAAATCCTGAGAGCATTGATAATGTTCTGGATGCTCCAAAGGAGCCTAAAACGAGTCCTGCCACTGATGCTCCAGATGTAAAGGAGGAGCCGTATTGGAGCCCTAAAAGTTTATCCAGTGACATAGAGGAGGATGAAAGCATCAGCTCCCCCTCTTCAAATTCATCAAGGCCTCTCAAGGTCCGCATTAAAACCATAAAGACCCAGTCTGGGAGTATTACACGGACGGTAACCAGAGTCTCCTCAGATTCAGATACAGCTGCTTCAGTCCCAGTGTTGGAGGAGTCTCCTCTGCAGCCTGTGTCAGAGTCTTCTCAAGAGAAAAACACAGACACAAAGGAAGAGGCCAGCCAGCCATCTCCAAGGCACAAGGCAGATGTCCCCAGCCCTGCCAAGGTGGACGGCTCTCAAGTGGTTAAGCTGCAGGTCGGCAATGGAGTAAAAATCAAAGGGTCCATGTTGCCTGTCTCCACCATCCAGAGCGCCAGCAGTGTTATGTTGATGGCAGCCAGCGTGGCCCAGCAGAAAGCCGTGGTCGTGCCTTCAAATGCCAACAAGGTCATGACCAAGAATATCATCCACTTGGTGCAGCAGCCCCTCACAAACACTGCAACTCTTACTAATGTGAATATGACCACCCAGGTATCCTCCAGCACCACCGCCACCACCACCGCCAGCCCCCAGCGAAACGCCACTGTTCTGATGGTGCAGTCCCAGAAGCCATCCCCAGCTGTGGCTGGCACAGTAATCTCCAGGACACAGTCCAGCCTGGTGGAGACTTTCAATAAGATCCTTAACAGTAAGAACCTGCTCCCCACTTACAAGCCAAACCTCAGCCCCCCAGTAGAGTCTAGCCTGAGCCTTCCGCTCTTTGGCTTCCGCTGTTTGGAATGTGGTGACTCCTTTGCCCTAGAGAAGAGCTTGGCTAGACACTATGATCGTCGAAGCATGAGAATAGAGGTGACCTGCAACCACTGCACCAAACGACTGGTCTTCTTCAACAAGTGCAGCTTGCTCCTCCATGCTCGAAAGCACAAAGACAATGGGCTGGTGATGCAGTGCTCCCACCTTGTCATGAGGCCCATTGCCCTTGAGCAGATGATTGGACAACCTGATGTCACCCCTCTGGTCTCTGTTGCTGTCCTCACACCAGGGAAGGCAGCAACTCCAGGCCCTGCCCAAGATGCTGCAGCCACAGCTGCCCCTGCCAGCGACTCTGCTGTCCTGCCTGGAAACGGGACCTTGGAGCAGTCCGTCTATTCCACCTTCAGGTGTCTGGAGTGTAAAGAGCACTGCAAAACCAAGACCGGACTAGCATCTCATTTCCAGCAGCCCGGAGCAGCCACAGCCATCAGCAGCATGGTAGGTCAATGGGAGCCATATATATAAATAAAGAAATTTATAATCTATATAAACCTTTTGTAGGAGAGGGGAGGTGTGTGCGTGGTAAGTCAATGCAGGACCATGGTGTTGGAATTGTTGGTATGGAAACACACTGCTTTCAGCCTTCTATATCACCGTAGGGTGTGAATGGAATCTGCACACATGTGGCCCTTTATATTAACCTCTGGAGCAGTGTTTCTCAGAGTGCTGTGGCACTTTGGTGTGTGCCGTGGATATCTATCTAGGATGCCCCATTTTACATATAAAAAAATTTGACAAAAATGGAAATGTAGAGCTACAATTGCATATTTTTGGAAATTGATATGCCCACTATGTTTCTTTTACTTGTGAGATCTGTAGATGACTGTATATTTATGCATTTGGAACCTTCATTACACCCTTGACAAATGACACAAAATGATAGGGGTGCCCCAAAAATTCCAAACTGCGAGTTAGAGGTGCTTGAACAAAAAAGAAAAAATGTTAAGAACCACTGCTCCGGAGGGTCAGAAAGGTGTGAATGGAACCTGTATGAGTGTGACCTTTTTTTTTTTTATATTAACCCTTGAGGGGCAGGAGGAGTGTGAATCTAAGCAACCCAAATGCAGTTGTTTATATTAAGCCTTTGAGTGCTAGAGGGCAGTGCGTTGCATACCCCTCTGCCACTCAAAGGGTTAACCCTTTTAGGCCCAGAGGTGTGTGCACAGCTTTGTTTTGGAACATGCTGAACATCACTGTAGCACTCATAAGGTTAAAATAGGGGAACAGCTCTGGTCACACAAATAGCAGGGCTTAAAATGTGAAGTCCTTTGTTACTAGCCAGACCTGAAAAGTTACTCTCCACCAGGGCTGAATTTCTACTCGCCAGGGCTACATTTTCAGTCGCCATTGGCTAGTGGCGAGTGGAAATTTTGAGCCCTGCAAATAGGACGCACTTTTCTAGAGATCCTTCTGTGCAATTCACAAAGAGCTGCAGTACCGGAGCAAACCAGCTTCATCACAGGGGAAAATAAACATTCTGCAGATTCCATGTGAATGCTTGATACCTTTAGAGACTGCTTTATCACTGAAGGGGTTAAAATCCTTATTTAAACCAACCTGAGAGTTTTTGATCCTAGTATGCAGTCGGTTTGCCCTCCAGTCCACGTTTCCATTTACACTTTTGGCAGGGAGCTGGTGTGACTGTATTCTTTTGTAGGTCTGCTCCCTGTGCCCCATGATGATGCCAAACCGCTGCAGCTTCGAGGCCCATCAGCGTATGCACAAGCAGCTGCCACCACATGTGTGCCCCGAATGTGGGGGGAACTTTCGTATCGAGAACTTCCAGACCCACCTAAAGGAAACCTGTCTGCACTTCGCCCGCAGGATTGGCTACAGGTATATATAGGGCACTTTGAAACGGGACACTAGAAAAAAGGTGGCACTGTGTTAGCTACCAGCGTAGATGGGATTCAGTGATACAAAGGTGATACCTTTTAATGGCTGAGGACATAGAAAGTGCAAGCTTTCAGGATACTAAGGTACCAGAAGGCACAGGTAAACCCTTACCTGAAAGCTTGCACTATATGTGTCCTCAGCTAGCCATTAAAAGGTATCCCCTTTATTTTAAGTTGTAACAAAAAAAAAACAAACAAAAAAAAAAAAACATCTGCATAGTTGTTATAATCAATCTTAGGTCCCTAACAGGGATCTCACTGAAAGGAAAAATAAATACCCGACCTAATCAAATGAAAAACTGCCCATGTGCCCTGACTACCACTAACTTGCCCTGGTAGCTCAGAGCTGATCCTTACGGAGTCAAATTGCCAATCCTGAGCTGTCTAATGAAGAGTAGGGAGAAGCAGAATCGACTTTTTGTCTCTGATCGGCGGCTGACGCTATGGGAGCCAGGCCTTGTGTTTCAAATCCCATGGAGCCAGTGCTCTTCAGCAGAGCCAAAATCCCACAGAAAATGTCAATACGCACTCCCATAGCTCCAGCTGCCGACGAGAATGGAAGTAGTGTTGCTTCTCCCTACTCTTCCTTAGACAGCACGCTATCGTCCATCTGACACTACAAGTTATACACCCTTAACTACTGAAGCAAATTAATGATACTCAGGAACCCATCCCAGCCTGTAGTTTACATTTGGGAGGCTTTAACCCTTTTCGTGCCGGAGGGGTACACAACGCATTGCTTACCCCTCTGGCACTCAAAGGGTTAACCTTTTGAGTACCAGCGAGGCATGCAACACATTGCGAAGCAATACGTTTAATCCCCCTCTGGCACTCAAAGGGCTGTTTCCTTGAATGTTTATTTCATAGATCTGTATTGTAGGACTGTGAAAGCAGGGATTTTGACGCAGTATAAAAAAGGTGCACGGTAAAACTGACACTAAAGGCTGCCTCTACAGTAAGATTCAGCAACGTCCGACCCCCCTGTAGTTGAACAGTACAATTCATATAATAATCCCCATCCTCACACCAGCAAATGGAATGACTGGAATTGTATCACAACAGCTGAAAGGCCTCAAGTTGCCCATCTCTGCTCTAGATCATACAGATGGATCATTGCTTCAGGGGGACTGCTACACTGAATCACTGTCCCTGCTTTTGCAGTTGCGCAAAGAAGACTCCCTGAAAACAAAGATTGAAAATGCTCAAGGTCAGGGATAAAAAAAAAATATATATATATAAACCTAGGGTGAAACTTGCTTACTGATATTTACTGTTCTTTTATGGCAATCTACAACATAAAGAGGAACTCCCACCTAATATAAAGTCCCCCTACACTAATTATTTATATGGTGACTAGCTTCTTGATAGTTCTATTGTCTGCCACAAGTACCTGCATTTGAAGTAATCCTTTTTCTTGTGAGACCGGCGGCCAGGCTTGCGCTCAGACATCTTGGCTTAGAGACATCTGTGCGCTACCAAGAAGGGCTGTCTTTATGGTCATGCTCTTAATAGTAATCTCCTGAATTAGTTCAAACAAGGGTGATCGAAACAGTTGATGTAAGACAATACTGAGGGAACAATCTCTCTTATCCTAGATCTTACTCATTGGATCTGAGAAACCTTGTAACCAGGTGATTCTCCTCTGAGTGTCCAGGATACCAGACAAGGCAAATAATTGGACTTTGATAGAAGCAGGTATGAGTTCTGAGTCAAAACCTTCATGGAGGAAATCCAGGATCCTAGCCAATGAAATCTCTGATTTGGGTAACTTATTCTTGATATACCATCTTCTAATAGTAGACCAAACTCTGCAATAAATCCTGGATGTTGAGGCTTTCCTACAAGTGGTAATGGTTTGTGCTACATTTCTCGATAGTCCTCTTGACAGCAGTGAATGCCACTCATCCTCCATGCCATCCACATCAGGAATGCTTTACTCGAGTGTAGAATTGGTTCTTGACTCAGAAGGTCCTGGGATAGAGGAAGAGTCCAGGGCTGGGTCAGTGAGAGCTGCATTAGATGGGAGAACCAAACTCTTCTCAAGCATTTCGGGGCAATAAATATTACTTCTGCCCTGTCTGCTCTGATCTTCTTTAGCATCAGAATGCGAAAATAGGAGAAAAGACATACGCGAGGGGAAAATTCCATTTTAATTGAAAAGCTCTGTCCTTCAAACTGGGAAAGAAGCTTTTGCACTTCCTGTTGTTTCTGGATTTAATATTCATATTCCCCATTTGATCCCTAGCTGACTGAAGATGTCCATCTCTCCTGATCCACTTAAACCCAGCTCAGAAAATACACCTACGAGTTCTGTATGTCGGATATGTGACTTGCTGAGATTAGGCTGAGATTTTTCTCTGCCCACCATAATACCTTTTGTGCTTCGAGTAGCCGACGCACAGGTACCATGACACATTGTCACATTGCATCCAAATGCGATGTTCTTTCTACGGGATTGTCCATGTTGTGAGGGATTTGTATACTGCCCTTATTTCCAGTGTAGTAATGGGATGGATGAACTCCACTCCTGACCTGGAGAGACTGGTGTCTGTAGTGGCCATTGTCCATGCAAGAACAGAGAAGAACTTTTGTTTTTTAAAGGTTCTTCCTGTTCATCCAACAACTCTGTGACTTTTACATTGTTGAAGAGAATGGTATGTGGTTGGCAGGAATTTGTTCCACCACTGAAGATCCAGTTGTAACAGTCTCATGTGAAATTACAAAATGGAGACCACAGTCTCCACCATCTCCATGCATCTCAGACTGTTGGCCTGTGAGTGTGTAACCGAGAAATAACTGGTTTGGACTGCAGGAAGGATCACCTTCTCCTGAGAGTTGTTTAATTCAAGGCCTAGGAACAGCTTGCATTGGTTGGATACCAGGTTTCACTTTTCCAGATCGAGTATCCAAAAATGGGCTCTGAGGGTGTGCATCATAGCTTGCAAATGAAAATTGTTCAAGCATACAGTCTTAGCCTTGATTGTCAGGTCATTGAGGTAGGTACTTGATGTTGATTCCCTCCATTCTCAGTCGAGATGCTAGTAGAGGACCACCTTTCGAATTCTTTGGACGCTGTGGTGAGCTCCAAGTGGGAGAGCTATGCACTGGTAGTCTTAAAGGGATAGTAATGTTTCATAATAAAAGCAGTTCCACTTAATCTTCATATTATTTGGGCCATGGAGATTGTTATTTCAGTACTGTCAGAGTTGTAGTACAAGAGTAATTGAATGATAAAATATTGCCTCATGCCCCTTTTATATAGTGTAACACTGCTCACCTCAGAACAGCAGGGTGGTGTTCAAGTGGATTGCAGCGAGGGACAATCCTCAATTAACATAAGGGAAAAACATGTCAAGGGGGCAGGGTTTTCCTTATGATCACAGTAAGAAGATTGTCCCTTGCTGTGATCTGTCCGGTCAAGAGACCAGATTCCACATCTGAGGTGAACAGTGTTACATCAGTAAAAGGGTCGGGAAGGGGATACTTTATCATTCAGTTACTCTTGTACTACAACTCTGACAGTATTGATATAACACTCTCCAAAGTCCAAATACTATGATGATTAATTGGAGCTGCCTTTATTGTAAAACATTACTATCATTTTAAATACAACTATGATATGATATATCTCTTATGACCAGCCTAGATTAGTAGGTGTAGGTGTGCATCTTTTTAAGAGCAGATAAATTCTTACTGTTTTATAGCCACCATTTATTTTAAATTTGGGAGATGTTAACTCTTTGAGTGCCAGAGGGGTATGCAACACATTTCAAAGCAATGCTTTGTGTACCCTTCTGATACTCAAAGGGTTAAATACTTATTGAGGGCCTTTAGATCGAGAATTGTTCTGAAGAAGCCATCCTTCAGGAGGAGATGGTCCTGTTGCCTCCTTTAAAGGCACTAAATCTTTATTCTGTGTTAACTATTCAAAGGGGCACCAAAAACTTTGTAACAAAGGTATCGCTATTTACTTAAAGGGACAGTAATGTCCCATAAAAAATGTTTTAGAGTTTTGTAGAGATTAAAAAAATAAGCTAAATGCCACAAATCCTATCTCTCAGACCGCTATGATATGAGAGATATCCTCCACTAAAGTTCCCCTTGTCCTGATCTCGGCTGTAAAGCTGACAGCAGGAGATCTGTGTCGGCCGACACAAGGAGGCTCTTCAGCGGAGCCGCAATAGTGCAATTTAAAAAGAAATACTTCTTTAGAACGGTCTATAAAGTGTGCTTGCAAACCAGGCACACTTTGTAGACCATTCCAAAGAAGTATTTCGTTTTAAATTGCGTTATTTCGACTCTGCTGAAAAGCCTCCTGTCCGTCCCCAGACCAGGAAATTCTGCTGTCAGCTTACAGCTGACGTCAGGAGAAGTGGAAGGACAGCGGAACTTTAATGGAGGATATCTCTCATACCATAGCGGTCTGAGAGAGAGGATTTGTGGCATCTATCTTATTTTTTTTTAATCTCTACAAAACTCTAAAAAAATAAATTTTATGGGACATTACTGTCCCTTTAAAATAGTAGATCAGCATCATGGAGCCATCTGAAGTTTTCTGGGTGTCAGATAGCCTCGCTTTGCTGTGAGATGAGGCGACCATAGAAAAGGCCACTTTATGGAGGTGAGGAAAAAATAAAAAGCCTTGGAATGCTCCTGTACGTACACCTGCTTCTGGGAGTATAGGTCACACAACATCCAGCCGTGTGAATGGGGAGTCCAAGAGCCTGCCAGGCAAGGATATGGCTGCTTCGTTGGGTAAGAGTGGGGTCCAAACATAGAGCTCCGTACGCTGTACTGAGCCCCCCCCAGACAACTTTAATCCACTCCAGGACATGACTGAAATAACTAAATATGAACTGTTTTACCTTTCCATGTTGCCTGAGTATTATCACTGTATTATAAAGATGATATAGTCACTTACGGCGTTTGTATGCTAATCATGTCACCACTCCAAGTTACCCCGCTGTAGGTAAGTTGTGACCTTACTTACACCTTGATTAAATTTCTCCCCTCTGCAGGTGTCAGAGTTGCTCTGTCGTTTTTGGAGGGGTGAATTCCATCAAGTCTCATATCCAGACATCTCACTGCGAGGTCTTTCATAAGTGCCCCATCTGCCCCATGGCATTTAAATCTGCTCCCAGCGCTCACGCTCATATTTACTCACAGCACCCAGGATTCAGCAGTCAGCAGGCCAAGTAAGTGATGTACACTTTAAGGGGAGGATGGGGGGTAGGAGAAGACCATGTGACACACAACATACTAGGGCCAGGAAATGATAAAAGCCGTTGAATGTTGCCATTGTACTTTTGGTCAAGAGATAATGTCTTCACTCAGTCCTGAATGGAGGCAGACATGACGGTTACTAGAAGGACCACAGGACATAAACGATGCCCAGTGTATGTGGTTATCCGCTGCACCTCATACACTTTGCCTGTGTCACATCATGGAGGACAGGGTCCAACAACTCCATGGACTTAACATCCAGTACTGATTAAAAATATAATCTCTTGAATCAAGGAGCAAGGCAATATTCATAAGGGAGATCGGTCTGTCTGTCTGGATCATGTAGGAAGATTGGGCTGTTTGTCTGTCTGGATCATGTAGGGAGATAGGACTTTTGTCCTAATGCTCAAAAGAGAAGCAGTTCTGGAGCAAACCATCTGTCCCACGGTCGGGGGGGGGGGATACAAATGACCCCAATTCTAACTAACCAAATTGGGATTTTAACCCTTTGAGTTCCAGAGGGGTATGCAGTGCATTGCAAAGCAATGGGTTGCGTACCCCCCCAGCATTAAAAGGGGTTAATCCTTCAAGTGCTAGAAAGGTGTCTGGGATATTGTGTGTGTGTGTGTGTGTGTGTGTGTGTGTGTGTGTGTGTGTGTGTGTGTGTGTGTGTGTGTGTGTGTGTGTGTGTGTGTGTGTGTGTGTGTGTGTGTGTGTGTCTGATATCTGATCAGTAACTCATTGTGTGTCTGATATCTGATCAGTAACTCATTGTGTGTCTGATATCTGATCAGTAACTCATTGTGTGTCTGATATCTGGTCAGTAACTCATTGTGTGTGTGTCTGATATCTGATCAGTAACTCAGTGTGTGTGTGTGTGTGTGTGTGTGTCTGATATCTGGTCAGTAACTCGGTGTGTGTGTCTGATATCTGGTCAGTAACTCGGTGTGTGTGTCTGATATCTGGTCAGTAACTCGGTGTGTGTGTCTGATATCTGGTCAGTAACTCGGTGTGTGTGTCTGATATCTGGTCAGTAACTCGGTGTGTGTGTCTGATATCTGGTCAGTAACTCGGTGTGTGTGTCTGATATCTGGTCAGTAACTCGGTGTGTGTGTCTGATATCTGGTCAGTAACTCATTGTGTGTGTCTGATATCTGATTAGTAACTCATTGTGTGTGTGTCTGATATCTGGTCAGTAACTCGGTGTGTGTGTCTGATATCTGATCAGTAACTCAGTGTGTGTGTCTGATATCTGATTAGTAACTCAGTGTGTGTGTCTGATATCTGATCAGTAACTCAGTGTGTGTGTCTGATATCTGGTCAGTAACTCATTGTGTGTGTGTCTGATATCTGGTCAGTAACTCATTGTGTGTGTGTCTGATATCTGATCAGTAACTCATTGTGTGTGTGTCTGATATCTGATCAGTAACTCATTGTGTGTGTGTCTGATATCTGATCAGTAACTCAGTGTGTGTGTCTGATATCTGGTCAGTAACTCAGTGTGTGTGTGTCTGATATCTGATCAGTAACTCATTGTGTGTGTGTCTGATATCTGATCAGTAACTCAGTGTGTGTGTCTGATATCTGGTCAGTAACTCAGTGTGTGTGTCTGATATCTGATCAGTAACTCATTGTGTGTGTCTGATATCTGATTAGTAACTCATTGTGTGTGTCTGATATCTGATTAGTAACTCATTGTGTGTGTCTGATATCTGATCAGTAACTCAGTGTGTGTGTCTGATGTCTGATCAGTAACTCATTGTGTGTCTGATGTCTGATCAGTAACTCATTGTGTGTCTGATGTCTGATCAGTAACTCATTGTGTGTCTGATGTCTGATCAGTAACTCATTGTGTGTCTGATGTCTGATCAGTAACTCATTGTGTGTCTGATGTCTGATCAGTAACTCATTGTGTGTGTGTCTGATATCTGATCAGTAACTCATTGTGTGTGTCTGATGTCTGATCAGTAACTCATTGTGTGTCTGATGTCTGATCAGTAACTCATTGTGTGTGTGTCTGATGTCTGATCAGTAACTCATTGTGTGTGTGTCTGATATCTGATCAGTAACTCATTGTGTGTGTGTCTGATATCTGATCAGTAACTCATTGTGTGTGTCTGATATCTGATCAGTAACTCATTGTGTGTGTCTGATATCTGATCAGTAACTCAATGTGTGTAACTCATTTTGTGTGTGTGTGTGTGTGTGTCTGATGTCTGATCAGTAACTCATTGTGTGTCTGATGTCTGATCAGTAACTCATTGTGTGTCTGATGTCTGATCAGTAACTCATTGTGTGTCTGATATCTGATCAGTAACTCATTGTGTGTGTCTATCTGATCAGTAACTCATTGTGTGTGTCTATCTGATCAGTAACTCATTGTGTGTCTGATATCTGATCAGTAACTCATTGTGTGTGTCTATCTGATCAGTAACTCATTGTGTGTGTCTATCTGATCAGTAACTCGTTGTGTGTGTCTGGTATCTGATCAGTAACTCGTTGTGTGTGTCTGGTATCTGATCAGTAACTCGTTGTGTGTGTCTATCTGATCAGTAACTCATTGTGTGTGTCTGGTATCTGATCAGTAACTCGTTGTGTTCTTACGGTTTTTAGGATGATCTATAAATGTGCTATGTGTGACACTGTGTTTACCCACAAGCCTCTGCTCTGCTCTCACCTGGACCACTCGCACTTTGACCAGCAGCTTGGCAATCAGAGGGTCAGTGTGTTTAAGTGTCCAGACTGCCCACTGCTCTTCGCACAGAAGCGTACCATGTTGGAGCATTTAAAGGTACATTCATCATGACTCCAGGGCCAGGGTACCTGGTACCGCTGAGTCTTGCACCCTAGTCCAGCAGTTGTCAAATCTGATAGTTAAGGAGGAACGATTCTGGAACAAATCTACTACCATTGAAGTAAATGGAGCTTTTAACCTCTTGAATGCCACAGAGGTCTAAAACACATTGTTTTGCGGGGGTTTTTTTGCACCAGAATTGCACCACCTTTACTTTAGGCATACAGCCCTTGGACTTTAGAGCATAATGCGCAGCACAGGGACATGTTTAATAAGTAGGAGCTCTGCTCTCCATCAAATGCTGCAGCTGACCTTGTTTTCATGTAATACCTGGTGATGAGACCCATATAGATCTCTCACTGACTCCGTGTCCTGTGCAGTATAGTGATATTATCCATATACATCTCACTGACTCCGTGTCCTGTGCACTATAGTGATATTATCCATATACATCTCACTGACTCCGTGTCCTGTGCAGTATAGTAATATTATCCATATACATCTCACTGACTCGTGTCCTGTGCACTATAGTAATATTATCCATATACATCTCACTGACTCAGTGTCCTGTGTAGTATAGTAATATTATCCATATAGATCTCTCACTGACTCCGTGTCCTGTGCACTATAGTAATATTATCCATATACATCTCACTGACTCAGTGTCCTGTGTAGTATAGTGATATTATCCATATACATCTCACTGACTCCGTGTCCTGTGCACTATAGTGATATTATCCATATACATCTCACTGACTCCGTGTCCTGTGCAGTATAGTAATATTATCCATATACATCTCACTGACTCCGTGTCCTGTGTAGTATAGTAATATTATCCATATACATCTCACTGACTCAGTGTCCTGTGTAGTATAGTAATATTATCCATATACATCTCACTGACTCAGTGTCCTGTGTAGTATAGTAATATTATCCATATACATCTCACTGACTCCGTGTCCTGTGCACTATAGTAATATTATCCATCTACATCTCACTGACTCCGTGTCCTGTGCAGTATAGTGATATTATCCATATACATCTCACTGACTCCGTGTCCTGTGCAGTATAGTAATATTATCCATGTACATCTCACTGACTCCGTGTCCTGTGCAGTATAGTAATATTATCCATATACATCTCACTGACTCCGTGTCCTGTGCACTATAGTAATATTATCCATATACATCTCACTGACTCAGTGTCCTGTGTAGTATAGTAATATTATCCATCTACATCTCACTGACTCCGTGTCCTGTGCAGTATAGTAATATTATCCATCTACATCTCACTGACTCCGTGTCCTGTGCACTATAGTAATATTATCCATATACATCTCACTGACTCCGTGTCCTGTGCACTATAGTAATATTATCCATATACATCTCACTGACTCCGTGTCCTGTGCAGTATAGTAATATTATCCATATACATCTCACTGACTCAGTGTCCTGTGCACTATAGTAATATTATCCATCTACATCTCACTGACTCCGTGTCCTGTGCAGTATAGTAATATTATCCATATACATCTCACTGACTCCGTGTCCTGTGCACTATAGTAATATTATCCATATACATCTCACTGACTCCGTGTCCTGTGTAGTATAGTAATATTATCCATATACATCTCACTGACTCTGTGTCCTGTGCACTATAGTAATATTATCCATGTACATCTCACTGACTCCGTGTCCTGTTCAGTATAGTAATATTATCCATATACATCTCACTGACTCCGTGTCCTGTGTAGTATAGTAATATTATCCATATACATCTCACTGACTCCGTGTCCTGTGTAGTATAGTAATATTATCCATATACATCTCACTGACTCCGTGTCCTGTGTAGTATAGTAATATTATCCATATACATCTCACTGACTCTGTGTCCTGTGCACTATAGTAATATTATCCATATACATCTCACTGACTCAGTGTCCTGTGTAGTATAGTAATATTATCCATATACATCTCACTGACTCCGTGTCCTGTGCAGTATAGTAATATTATCCATATACATCTCACTGACTCTGTGTCCTGTGCAGTATAGTAATATTATCCATATACATCTCACTGACTCCGTGTCCTGTGTAGTATAGTAATATTATCCATATAGATCTCACTGACTCCGTGTCCTGTGCACTATAGTGATATTATCCATATACATCTCACTGACTCTGTGTCCTGTGCACTATAGTAATATTATCCATATACATCTCTCACTGACTCAGTGTCCTGTGTAGTATAGTAATATTATCCATATAGATCTCTCACTGACTCCGTGTCCTGTGCACTATAGTGATATTATCCATATACATCTCACTGACTCCGTGTCCTGTGTAGTATAGTAATATTATCCATATAGATCTCTCACTGACTCCGTGTCCTGTGCACTATAATATTATTATCCATATAGATCTCTCATTGGCTCTGTGTGTTATGAAGTAATGTAATACTGTCCATGTAGAGCTGACACTTGCTCAGTGTCCTGTGTATCGTAGAGATATTGCTTATACTGTGTTCTCACTGGATCTGTGTCTTAGGTAGTATGGGGATGATACTCGTGTTGGGCTCTGACTGTCTCTGGGTCTTGTTTTGCAGAATACCCACAACAGTGTTCTAAAGGAGGACCCTCCTGCTCCCCCAGAACTCCTTTCTCCCAAGCCAGAACCAGTAGAAGTTCCTGTCAGCAAGGTTCCAGAGCCAGTGCAGGAGCCGGAGCCAGAGCCGGAACCAGAAGTGGAAGAATCTTCTTCCTCGGACCTTCCCAGCTCCCCTGAGGTGCATAAAAAAGGGAAGATGAAGGAAATGCGCAAGGGCGAGGCACCGCGGCAGAGGAGCAACTGCTGGACCTGTGGGATCTGCCACTCCTGGTTCCCCGAGCGGGATGAATATGTGACACACATGAAGAAGGAACATGGGAAGGTCAGTGGATTCCAGGCTGGGAGTGTGCTGGGGAGGTGGGGTAGAACTAGCCGTGGCAGGGGAGATTGGAGGGAGGAGATTAGAGAACGTTCTAACAGAACTGGGAGGTCAGTGGCTTAAAGGGATAGTAATACTTCATTTTAACTTTATTTTATTTTGTAGGCATTAAAAAAACATGAAGAATGATATAAGTCTTATCTCTGAAACCTTTATGGTTTAAGAGATATTCACAAACAAAGTATCCCCCCCCCTGTTCAACCAGATCAGAAGGGAGGTGCCCAGGTAGACTGCAGAGAGGGACAATCTTCAATTAAGATAAGGGAAAAAGCTGAAAAACTTGTCAAGGGGGGCAGGGCCTTCATTGTTCTCATACAAAGAAAATTGTCCCCTTCTGTTATCTGTCCTGTCATACAACCAGACTCACATCTGAGAAGAGATGGCTTACACTAGGTAAAAGGGGCGGGGAGGGGAACTTTGCTTGTGAATATCTCATAAACCATAAAGGTTTGAGAGATAAGACTTATATCATTCTTCATGCTTTTTTAATGCCTACAAAATAAAATAAAGTTAAAACGAAGTATTACTACCCCTTTAAAGACACAGTACATCTTCAGAACTGACCTTTTTTTTTTACCTAACGCAGGTTACTTTAAAGTTTAAAGGGGGTGTATCACCGCATGAATCTTTAGTTTATACAGTGAATATAAGTAAATATGTATTAATTTTTTTTAAGCTCCTGTTGGTCTAAATTGAAGTTATAATATCTGCTCTGCACCTACTTCCGGACAGACTGCTGTTACCAGCTCTGTACCACAGTCCGTCACTCTGCCTCTGCGCCACTCCCTCTAACCAGCCTCCTCCAATGACAGAGGATTTCTGCCTGTAATCTGGAGTGTTCTCATTGGCTAGATATGGGTAACTGCCAATGAGAGCCATCCAGCTTACAGGCATATATGTATAGGGGTGATACATCCCCTTTAAGTATAGTTATGCTAGTCTAGTTGTACAAACCTTCATAATACAGTGTTTTACCAGATACCGCACTAATTCTTACACCGCTGTGTGAAGGTGGCTCTACTTCTCGAATGGTCAGTGACCAGTGGCCGGCAATATAGGGTCTGAGCAGGGACAATCTTCCTAATGATTCAACCTCTGTATTACAACTGGACTTGGGGAAAATTGTGTTTTACCGAATCTCTTATCCCGATCCAACACAGTCTCCTACAAGACTAGGAGAAGACTCCCTTCTCTAATTTATTGACTGGTGACAACTAATGCAGAGACTGATCAGTGGCTAGCGTCTACCCAGGTCAGCCTCCAGATAAGGGCAAATCACACATTTTTCCCAGTAGTAAAAGAGTCTGAACATAGAAGAAGATTGTTCTCAGATGCCTTATTAGGGATTCAGAACCCAGAAGTGGAGAGCTTTTACCCAATAATCGCAGAGGAATCAGCTGAGTGACACAGTAAAAAAACTGGACTAGAGTATAACCATAATCATTACAACATGCTCTGTAGGTTACATTATTTTAAAGGGATAGTAATACTTAAAATGTAAAAAAAAAAATGTTGTAGGGTTTATCCCCCTGAGTAAAACAAGACTGTTGCTACACCATCCTACGGAGATTTATGGTCCCGGGACCAGAGCTGTCCATAGGATGGTGTAGCAACAGCGCCACTGTACAATTTCAGGCCACTGTGATATTGCACCTAAAAAATTCAACTTTGAAAATTAATAACTTTTGAATGAAACACCTTTCAGCAGTGGGAGTACACTTGTTTTACTCAGGGGGATAAACCCTACAACATATTTTTTTTTTTACATTTTAAGTATTACTATCCCTTTAATGTTGGGTTTACTGTTCTTTTAAGGACAATCGCACAACCCACTGTGAGTTTAAGAGCAATGATATTGGGGTGTGTATATATATATATAAGCCATTACCCATGTCCTGGTTCCTTCATCTCTCTCAGTCTGTAAAGAAGTTTCCATGTCGCCTATGTGAACGCTCCTTCTGCTCAGCACCCAGTCTGCGCCGGCACGTCAGGGTTAACCATGAAGGCATTAAACGTGTTTACCCGTGCAGGTCAGTAATCTAGCTGTGCCCCATCTTCTCCTAATGGGTGTGTGTCCCCTGATTAGTTCATAACAAAGGTTCCCAGACTTGTCACCTCTGAATCATATTCATAAAAAACAGCAGAGCCACAGTGGCCCCAGATGCTCAACTCCATTAGGCCAACACTGCTCATTATCTGATCTATCTTCTCATGGTATTTTACCCCTAGCCATGCCTTCTCTGTCTTTCTTATGTTTCACTGCTACTTCTCTGTGTTCCACTTGTCTTTGTTCTTCCACGCTCGGTAATCCGCCCCTTCCCTATTTTCTCTTTATCATCATTCCAGTACCCTCTTTCTTTCCCAGTTCTTCTTTTCCCCTGTGTTCTCTCTTCTGTTCCTCAGTTCACCAATATCACCATCTTCTCTTTGTATCTTTGTCCCTCTAGCTTTTTTCTCCCTCTTTATACATCTTTCTCCCATTTTCTCTTGCAGTGTCGCCCTTTCTCACACCTTTTCCCTCACTCCTCTCTCTCCCCTTCTCCCTCCTTCTCTCTCACTCGCTCGCCCCTTCTCTCTCTCTCTCGCCCCTTCTCTCTCTCTCGCCCCTTCTCTCTCTCTCGCCCCTTCTCTCTCTCTCTCGCCCCTTCTCTCACTCGCTCGCCCCTTCTCTCACTCGCTCGCCCCTTCTCTCACTCGCTCGCCCCTTCTCTCACTCGCTCGCCCCTTCTCTCTCTCTCTCGCTCGCCCCTTCTCTCTCTCTCGCTCGCCCCTTTTGCTCGCCTCTTCTCTCTCTCTCTCTCTCTCTCTCTCTTGCTCGCCTCTTCTCTCTCGCCCCTTCTCTCTCTCTCTCTCTCACCCCTTCTCTCTCTCTCTCTCTCGCCCCTTCTCTCTCTCTCTCTCTCTCTCGCCCCTTTTCTCTCTCGCATGCCCCTTCTCTCTCTCTCTCTCTCTCTTGCATGCCCCTTCTCTCTCTCTCTCGCCTCTTTTCCCGCTCTCTCTCTCTCACTCGCCTCTTCTCTCTTGCCCCTTCTGTCTATATCACACCCTACTGTCTCACACCCTCTTATCTCTTTCTCGCTTGCTTGCTCTCCAGCTGATCCCATGTTTTATTGGCCTTCCCTCCAGGCACTGTACAGAAGGTAAACGCACGTTTAGCAGTCGCCTCATTCTGGAGAAGCACATCCAGGTGAGACACGGTATTAAGGTTACAGATCAGACCCGCAGTCAGGAGGTCTTGGTGTCCCGCATCGGATCAAAGTCACAGGTAGGAGATTTACTCCTCTGCATTCCCGACAGGTGCGCCCCAAACTTTATAAAGTCTTTGTTGTGCTTCCTAAATAAGAAAATAAGGTTGGGATGACAGTATAAACACGAAGGGGATTTTTTTTTTTGGGGGGGGGGGTTCAGTACCCTTTACACACAGCTGTATATGAATCCCATGTTTTTGTCCTTTCCTACTACTTCTGTAAATGATGCATTTTACTTATTGCTGCTGGAGTGTCCATCCCATTACACATCATTGCACTGTCTGCATATAGGCACACCTTACACATATATATATATTGTTTTATTTATTTATATTTATTTTTTAATTTTAGAATAATATACTGCTTCTTTAACCCTTTTGAGTGCAAGAGGGTGTCCAACACTTTGCTTTTCAATGCATTGGGCACCCTGTTGACACAGTGTCAACTTTTATTCTCTGCCTATTCCACAGGCTTCATCCAAGAAACGGAAGGGGTCATCGGACGAATCTGCCAGTGATGAGCCACAGAGCACCAAGCCAGCCTCAAAGAAGCCCAAGCGATCCTTCCAGTGCAGAGCTTGCGGGTACAAGACGAGTATCCTGGCCGACTTGAGGCAGCATATTCCCCAGCACCGTACAGACGAGAGCTCCTTTCAGTGCCGGGAGTGTGGCATCTGCTTCACTTCACAGGGCTCCCTGAACCGTCACCGCATAATGACGCACAAAATGAAGGGAGTGGCTGAGGAGGAACCACAACCTCCCAAGAAGACTGAAGAGACATCCGAGGGGAAACTGTCCTGCCAGGTCTGCAACAAGAGGTTTGACAGCAAACTGAACTTGAACACCCACTTCAGGACTCATGGTATGGCCTTTATCAAACAGCGGCAGAGCGGTGGGACAGAGAACTGAGCTGGAAGGGTTTAAGCTCCGACTTCTGCCTCTTCACTGTTGGGCTTCTCTCGCCTTCATAGCCGTGGACTAAACAAAAATTGTTGGGGGGGAGGTCCTTGCACTGACCTCTACCACTTGAAATCTGGGATCCTCCAACCTCCTGAATGTCTACTGGGACTAAGATGGGGGGCTTTTGGTCTGTGACCTTTTTGCTAATTGACATCCGTGTTCCTCCCGACTTCCAGGACGCCAGAAAGAATGGAGATGACCTGCCCTGACCTGACAATTCATGTCTACAGAGTACTAAGCAAACTGACACATTGATCTCTACGCTCACTTCTGCTGCTTCACATCTGGGCTCTTTTGACCTCAGTTGGGGGGGAACTGAGGAGGGATAGAGGTCCATGCTGACCTCTTCCAAGTTACCTCTGGGCTTCACAGTCAAACTGGGGACTAGTTGGGATATCTCTACACTGTCCTCTGCCGCCACATTCCTGGCTCCTCCCACCTACTGCACTTCCGGTAGACTGAGTACTTCTGACACTTCACCTCCTTGCTTCCCTATAAACCAAGTGTACCGGGCAGAGGAAACAAAGGAGCAGTCTCGGGAATGACCTCTACAACTTCCAGGCTGAGGTACTAAGAACTGGAGCAATTATGGAGCAAACCAAATAAAATGTTGGTTTACGTGGGGCTTTATAACCCCTTGAAAGGTAGAAAGTCTCCAGTGCTTTGCAAAGCCCCATTAAAGCGGAACATTCACACTATGTAAAGTCGCCCTGCAATAATTAGGCAGGTGGCGATAGCTTAATAATAGTTATATTACCTCTCAGAACGACACGATTCTACAGAAATCCTTAATCTTCCGAGACGGGAAGCACATCTGCGCTGTCATTCCCGGTCTCTATTAATAAGTATTGGACTGTGCCACAAAGTAACCGGAATGGACTGACGGAGCAGGCGCACACACGGCACTAACCTGGCCATCAGTCTTGGAAGATTAAAGGGATAGTAATACTTCGTTTTAACTTTATTTTATTTTGTAGGCATTAAAAAAACATGAAGAACGATATAAGTCTTATCTCTCAAACCTTTATGGTTTGAGAGATATTCACAAGCAAAGTTTCCCCTCCCGCCCCTTTTACCTAGTGTAAGCCATCTCTTCTCAGATGTGGAATGCAGTCCATAGACCAGACAGATAACAGCAGGGGACAATCTTCTTCCTATGAGAACAATGAAAGCCCTGCCCCCCTTGACAAGCTTTTCAGGTTTTTCCTTATCTTAATTGAAGATTGTCCCTCTCTGCAGTCTACCTGGGCAGCTCCCTTCTGATCTGGCTGAGCAGTGTTACATCAGTAAAAGGGGTGGGAGGGGGACACTTTGCTTGTGAATATCTCTTAAATCATAAAGGTTTGAGAGATGAGACTTATATCGTTCTTCATGTTTTTTTAATGCCTACAAAATAAAATAAAGTTAAAACAAAGTATTACTATCCCTTTAAGGATTTCTTTAGAATCGTGTAGTAAGAGGTAAGATAACTATTATTAAGTATCACCACCTGCCTAATTATTGTAGGGTGACTTTAAAGCGGAACTTTCAGATAATAGCCAGTCGCCATGCATTCATTAAATGCATGGCGACTAAGTTGAAAATATATGTCTTACCAAAAAAAAAAAATACTTGTGTGTAAAGAAATCCTTCTCGTTTCGGTACTGACGGGCAGGTTAGTACGGTCTGTGAGCCTGCACAGCCAGTCCCTTCCGGTGACCATATGGTGCAAAGAAGTCTACTCTATGGAGACCGGGACTGACGGCGCATGCGTACAGACAAGGTGTCTGCGCTCTAGCTTCAGTTCCGGTCTCCAAGCGGGATGGATTCCTTTAGAAACAAGTATTTTTTTTTTTGGTTAGACATACATTTTCAAGCTAGTCGCCATGCGTTTAATGAATGCACGGCGACTTGCTATTACCTGAAAGTTCTGCTTTAACTATGGTGAAAGTTCCGCTTGAAGTATATGGGAATTTTGTTGCTGTTGGTTTGCTCCAGAATTGCTCCAATTAATCAGTCTTGTCTTATGTCAATGTTGGCCTTGCCTGGTGTGCCAGTCTTGTACGATTTCAGGTAATAGCTGCTTCTCTGATTGTGCTCTTGTTATGAGCTGGTGAGTAGAATGCCAGACCCCCTCCTATGCACCTGTGCCACGCATCACACCCTGGAGAAATGTTCTTCTTTCATCTGCCTGGAATCCTGGTTGTAGTCTCATGTGTATGATTGTTGTATAATCGTCAACAGGACTGGAGTGAGGGATATTAGAACATTTATAGAGCTGAGTTCTGTCATTATTGAGTCTAGAAAGGCCACTCTAGATGTGTCTGAGGGTGCAGGCAATGTGCAGATGTCAGTAATGCGGATTTCGTACAGTAAAATAAAGATTCTGGTAAATAATCCTCAGTTACAAACCCAATGAGGTGCCTTAATACTGCTACAGCCCACATTACAGAAAACATCCCAGACATGGTCATGTGAGGACAAGACTGGTGATGCATTATGGGATCCTCGTGTCAGCTGGTGGCCTAGAGGGAGCCCAGAGAACAGGATTAGATAGAAGTCCTTATGGATGCCCATCTACTTAAAACCACTGATTGAGGCCTTCACTCACTCACAACTATGGTAGTTTGGCTACATTTAATCTGGTTCCTAGAGGCCTTTTATCCCCTCACAGTGGTGCATATGTCCAAATCAAAAGTGAAGCAACCCAGCTGCACTATAGTCATTGAATAAAAGGTCCCATTGAAGGAACCTGTGTTTTTAACAGCTCTCTAGCATTCAAGAGTTTGAATAACCTCTTACATCAGTCGAAATGTTAGGAATGTTCCATTGTCTCCTTCAGCAGCTTAGCTCCAGAACTGGTCCACATTTATGTCATACATGTTCCCCGTGTCATTCTCTTTGACAGAATCCAGACTGAAATGTGAGCGATTCCTTTACAATAGGATCTCAGTCTATTTAAAGCCACGGTTATCCCTTTGGGACACTTTGATCACTGGACAGGTGTACATGCCTGTGGAATCTCTTGGAAGAAATTTTTCCTTTTTTTTTTTTAAACCTCATTGTAAAGCTCTGAATTTTTCAGTCCCTCTTGGTTAACAAGAACTGTATCAGGCTTAGGCCTCTTTGGCAACCGAGAGTTTAAAGAGCCCATGCAGGGATGACAGAATTTCTGCTATAAATATGTAAAATACATTTATTATAAAATATATATATATATTTTTCTGCACAAACATTTTTAGTTGACTAGACCAGTTTCACTTCTTTGTGTGGGGGATTGTTTTTATTTTATTTTAATTTTTTTTTTTTTCATCCTGAATAACAGAACGTTTTTAAAAAAAAAAAAAAAAAAAGCTGTGAAGAGGAAAATCTGCCCTCTAACAATGCCAAGGACATTCTGGGACATTCGCCCCCTTCTGGTCCAGCACTGTCACTGCAGACTTGAGAATACAAAGCTTGTCGTCAAAACCTGTAAAACTGATAAAGAAGCAGAGGATTGAAAGAAATAAAAAAAAAAAATCAAACCGTTGGCATAAGGGTGGCCATTCTGTTTGCCCTCCATCTGTTGTTGGATTACAACTCCCGTCGTCCTCAGCTTGGCTCTGGCTGATGATTAGACTTGTATTCTAGCAGTAGCAAGAAGGCTGCACATTTTCCACCTCTACAGTACGGACATTGCAGCACACCGAATTCAGTAAATGTGGCTAAATTCAAAGGAAGAATTTCAGACATAAAGGGAAAATATTGTATAATATGGAAAATCTCTATTTTATAGAGTTTTGCTGAATAAAACAAGTGTACCGCCACAGCTGGGGAATGTGTCATTTAGCAGTTATCACAGGTCAGACTTGCATTAATTTTTTCTACATTATGCAATATTTTCCCATTAAACTTTTGGCCAGAGATGTAAAAATCAAGTGACTGCTTTGTTTCACCCAAGCATTCTTTTTTTGTTTATTTGTTACACTGAATTACAGGTGTTTTGTTGAGAAATAAAGAGAGAGCTTTAAAGGGTTAATAATGTCTCTTTAAAAGTCTTTTGCAGAGTCGTCTTTATATTACAACAATAGATTGTGCTATGTTGAAGACCTTACTTGTGTGTAGTTCAAAAGTTATTAAGTGATAAAGATCCCACGCTCGCCCCTTCTGGCCGCTTCCCACTACATCTCTAATGGGGTAGTGCGACTCAACAGCTGCAGCGAGGGACAATCTTCAGTAATTATAAATGAAATCCTGTTCCCCTTGAGAAGGACAGGATTTCCCTTTGCTTACTGAAGATTGTCCCTCGCTGCAGCCGTCCTGACCATCTTCTGGTGATGTGCGTGGGGGATCTTTATCGCTTAATAACTTTGAACTACACGCAATTAAGGTCTTAAATATAGCTCATTCTGTTACTTGTAATATAAAGAAGACTTGGCGAAGAGACATTACTAACCCTTTAAGAAGGATAGTTATGTTTTAAAGGGTTAGTAATGCCCAAAATAAAGTTGATTGTATATGTTAAATTTTACAAAAATAAACTATTTGGAAAAAGTTCTCTCTCTCTCAAATTTTTATGGTATGAGAGATATCCTCCGTTAAAGTTCCCCTGTCCCTCCTCTTCTCCTGATGTAAGCTGACAGCAGGAATTCCTGCTCCGCGGACCGACAAGCCGCTCTTCAGCAGAGCCGCAATAGCGCAATTTAAAAAGAACGGTCTACAGTGTGCCTGGTTTGCAAGCACCCTTTTTAGACAGTTCCAAACTAGTACTACTTTTTAAATCGCACTATTGTGGCTCCGCTGAAGAGCCTCATCATGTCGGCCGACATGGATAATCTTCTGTCAGCTTTACAGCTGACATCAGGAGAAGAGGAACTTTAGCAGAGGATATCTCTCAAACCATAAAGGTTTGAGAGAGAGTACTTTTTCCAAATACTTTATTTTTGTAAAAGCTAACATATAGAATCAACTTTATTTTGGACATTACTAACCCTTTAAGTTAAAGTGGAACTGTCATTTTGTAGCAAATGAGTGATCCTGAAAGACATTTCAGAAGCAGTTATATTTTTTAGACTTTCTTATTTAGAACAATCATTTGAGGTTGTTTGCTTTACTTATTTAGCAGTTAATGTAAATCTGCCTTTCATGCCAGCTACATACTAACATTCCACACTGCTCTACATTACCAACTTCCATTTCCTACCAGGAAGTATTAGTTCATTTGCATTAACTTAAAAATAAGTAAAACTGTTGTTCGAAATAAATGGTTAACATAAATGTAGGAGATTTTGGAAGCTCTTTAAAAAGTTTCACTTGGTTATTTTGGTAGGCATCTGTTTATTTCATGGAGTTCTTTGTCTTTATTTCTCTGCACTTCCCTAGAATCGTCCATTTCAGTTTTCGTTCCTTCTCGTTTCTGTCATGTGAGCTCCCTCTACCTGCAGTCTTTATGAGAGTTTGCGAAACAACTGGACCTGCAGCGGGTGATGGGTTACTGTTCAGGACAATAGAGTGAAAGGCGTGGACTTACAAAGGCAGATGTATTAACACTTTGAGTGCCAGAGGGGTACGCAATGCATTGCTTTGATTTAAATGGAGCTTTTAACCCCATAAATGCTTGGGGTCTCCAGTGCAATGCTTTTTAGCTCAATAAGAGACTTTTGTAGCATTCAAGAGATGAACCCCTTAACAACCAGCCGTGTGGCCTGCAGATAAAGACCACGGAGCATTTATTTATGTATTTTTTTCGACTCTGATTCAGGGGTCCTCGAGTGGGGACCCCTGAATTCCTTGACGTGCCAGCACCATCACTGGCCTTCATGTGATAGTAATACTTTCAATACACATTATTTAATATTGTTCTTCTTAAATAAATCAAACGATCCAAGTCTTTTTTTAATAAGTTGCATATATTTGGAGTAATATCTTTGTAAAGTTCCCCCTCCCGCCCCTTTTATTCACGTCCGCGCTGTAGCTGACAGAATTGTATTCTGGTCCGCAGACCGGACGGCTCTTCTGCAGAGCCAAAACAGTATTGCATAGAAAGAGAATCTTCATGTGAACGGTCTACAAAGTGGGTCTGGTTTAAGGCAAGTGTTCAAAAAACAAAAAAACACCTGGATCATTTGATTTATTTATTTAAGAAGAATGATATTAAATAATTTGTATTGAAAGTATTACTATTTCTTTAATGCAAGTTTACTCATGATGGTCCTGGCACGTCATGGTTCCTTAAGGGGTTAAAGACCCATTTTTTTGATGATTGGTTCCCTATGGTGCGGTTCCTTTGTCCCAAAAATTGATCCAGTTCTTCTTGTTAGACCCGCCTCACACTTCTTATGATCCTTTGCCAGTCAAGTTGCCTTGCAGACTATATCTACAAATGGCAGGTACAGGAGGCTCACGCCACTGAAAGTTTAACTCCCCCTACTCAAAAGAAAAATTGAAAGGTTTATTCAAAGTTGTTATACAAAACTTAAAAAAAAAAAAAAAAAAAGGCATTAGCTAAAGCACGTTAGTGGATGCTATGAAAATAATCCTGACGAAAATCAATATGAGTTTCTCTTTCTTGTATTGTGGAACACAGGAATCATGGGAGTTATGTCGCTACTGCTAGTAGGCAGGGTACTTGCAAACCAAAGCTCTGTGGATGAGGAGACTCCCTCCCAGCTCCACTTAACCCCCACCCAGCAGCTGCGTCCTTTAGCTTTAAGTGCTGTGTCTTTGGAAAGCAGAAGGCCCTTTCTTCTCTTCAGAGTTTGTATTTGATTCATGGGGTGGGGGGGTTGATTTTTCCCTCCTATGGCTGACTTCTGATAATTGTTCATTCCTCTTGCATGCAGATTATTTCCCTGGACTAGTATTCTACAGTGATGTCCGCCAACTTGTTGACCAATCCCTTTAGATGCCACACTCCAGCCCTATTTCAGAGGGTCCAGATTTTGTGAGTATGTTCATTCTCTGTCTGACTGCTGGCCACGGTCTGAGGTCTCTTTGTGGTACATGGCTTATATTTTTTTATATTATTATTATTTGTTTTCATTTTTACTTATCCCATTAATTTCAGGGGCATTTTTATGGGACTTTGGGCTCTTTAAGAATTATTGTGCCTTGGCAACATTAAGCATTGACGCTTACCTCCACCATATTGCTCATGTAGTTCTGGTTGCTTCTTTCTCATTCCCTGCGGCTCCAGTAGGCTCCACACCAAGGGAACAGGGCTTTCCATTACATGAGGGGGACTCGCATATTGTATAGAAGACAGAAGTAGTATGATGGATTGCCCGCAGCCCACACCATACACCCCCCATCACAGCTGGGGGGGTGTTTGGTGTGGGCTGCTGGCAAGCCATCTTGCTACTTCTGTCTACTACACACACTACGCGTTTCCTGGGCTTTGCACAGAAAAGGGGAGTTGAGTATCTTCTCCCAGTCTTCCTTTCCTTTCATACAGTGTACACACAAGGCATCTCTCTAGCAGACTCTCTTCTCACGTTGCCAGACTATCTCCTATTTTTGTACCTTCTATGTCCACCTGGGTCAGTTCTTTGGAGCTTTGTTTGCCATGTCAGAGTACAGAGGGGACATGGGGAAGCCAAATACCACTGAGAAGGAAGAGTTTCTCATAACTAGTCATTGTGACCATGCTTAATGCCCGTAATTCAGGTTCTTCTAAGGCTTAACAAAGGGTCTGGCCATTGTTCTTCAAATGGTGGAAAGAACATGACTCTCGTCTGTGTCCTTTTTGTCTTCTGTTGGTTTTGGCCTTCTTCCAGGATGGTCTCCACAAAGTCCAATCTCAGCCTTGTTAGGGCTTTCTCAGAGGTGTATTGCTCTCTTGCCTGATGTTCAGACTTTTGTGCAAGGGGTGGTACATGCCTACCTAGTTTGTGGGATCTTACACATCCATGCTCCTTGGAGTGCTTCAGAGAGATCCTTTTGAACCACTGACTTCTGCTTCTCTTTGTCTTGGTCCCTGAACATGGTGTTCCTTCTAGATGTTGTGTGATCAGTGAGTGGCCAGACTGCAAAATTTGCCTTGTAGTTTCTCCTTTCTGATTTTTGTTTTTCATGCAGATGAGGTTTTTCTGAGTACTCATTTTGGGGTCCTCCTTTGCATATTTTGCATATTTTTCAGGATGTAGTGCGTCATTTTCTTTGTCCTGGATCATCTAATAGGCAAGGATAGCACCTTCAATGTCTGAACATAAATAGGTACCTTAAACACAACTTTTGTCATACTGAACCCTGTCACAAACAATATATGCTCTCCTTTATTCCTGTGGGCCCACATTTAAGGTGACAGTGGCCTCTTTGATTAAGACCACCATTTCCCAGGCCAGTACATTTTAGGGTTATTGCACATCCCACCAGAGCAGTGGTTGCTTCCTGGACCTTCAAGAACCAGGCCTCAACGGAGCAGTTGTGGAAGGCAGCAGTGTGCCCTCAACTCCACCCATTCACCAAGTTTTACAGAGTCAATGTGCAGGCCTCTCATGAGACTAGTTTTCCTTTTTCTCTTAGTAACTCTTCTGTTACCTAGTTTTGTGGGATGGTGTACGTTGATACCCGAGGTTCATGGTTGTGGTTTGATGTTGGGAGTTTTTCTTCCCCTCCCTGGAATTCTGGTTGGGGTAACTTTGGTATATTCCTATGATTTTTGGGTTTCACAACAGACAAAAGCAAAAAATAGATTTATGTGTACTTGCACATAAATAGTTATCTCTTAGTCCATGTGGAACAGGTTATACCTCTCCGAGAAAAACTTGTGGTTTAAGATCTGGGAAGGGTGTCCTTTGGGTGACTTCTGTCTTGCCCTACTTCTTTTTTTTTTTTTTTCTTGCATCTTTGCTATACATAAAACTAAACATTTCTGTTGGGTGTGGGTTCAGTAGAGATGAGTGAGTCTCCTTCACCAGAGAGCTTTGGTTTGCAGTGCCCTTCCCCCTAGTGGTAGCTACTTCTCCTCCATGGTTCCTGTGTTCCACAAGGAATTGAAGAAAAAGGACTTATCGGTAAGTACACAAATATTCCCTTTTGCATTTAACACGCAGCACCTTCTCCCAGTGATTTGTCTGCACATCCTTGGTGTAAGTGGGGAAATTTCTGCTTGTGCACCTATATCATGGCATTTTGTTGCAGAACAGAGCGGCCCTTTGTGGACGGCCAGAGTCCCACCTAAAAACTCTCAAGCTTTTTTATATGACATTATTTTGTAGGATCCAGTCTGCAAGCATGTAAATCTGTGAACAATGCAGCCAAGTCAATAAAGAACTTTGTACAGCAATGATTCTAGAGTCTCAATGCACAGAAGAGCAGCTGGTGACACTCAGAGCATCTAATTAGATATTCATATCAGGAATAATTCCTCCTACCTTCATGTTGGGGCTGGCTCTGGGTCATTGCAATCTCTTCAGTGCTGAATGGTGACTGTGGGACTTTGCCAAACCCAAAATCCGCTAAATGATTCAGGGTAAGTCTATGCATTGTCTCTAGGAACAACAACATACACCATTTGACTGTACTTTGTGACCATAGCCAAAATACATCCAGAAAACGTAATGGCCCATCATGATGAGTAATGCAGTATTGTTGGCTGTAGCCTGAAAGGAGTTGAAAGTGCTTCTTTCACTGTATGCTGCAGTGTTTCTGAGCATTTTCATGGCCATTCTGTTTAATGACTGACCATTCTCTGGACTGGCTGTGTTAAGTATTGGGTTCTAGAGATGTCTCCATGCATTTCCTTGGAGACATCTCTAGCATTTAAAGGAAAAGTAATGTTTTATTATGAAAAAAATATATATATGCTTGTTCATGCATTAGGGAAACAGGAACCATGGGATTAAGGTTCCTTCACTAGGAGGCCGGGCACTTGAAAAAAATTTGATTAAGAGTAGGCGTAGGAGAAATCCTGGAGTTCAGATAAGAAAGCAGGTATGGTGGTTACTGGGTCAGTGGTGGACAGGAGCACATCATCAGGAAACATGGACAATTTGAAGGGAGTAGAGAGAGAGTGGGTAACGTAATACCCTTAATCAATGGATTGCTACGGATATATTTAGCTAGAGCTTCCATAGTCAAGACAAAAAGGAGAGGGGATAGAGGGAAACCCTGTCGACTACCATTCCGAATGGAGAAAGGTTGTGAGAGAATACCATTAATCTTAACATTAGCTGTAGGGTTAATATATAAGGCTTGATCGTAAGCTTGAAATTTTGGACCAAAACCAAAGTGATGAGGAGTCCTATTCATAAAGTGCCAATTCACATTGTCAAAGGCCTTTTCTGCATCAACAGTCAAGAAAAGGGCTGGAATCTTGTGTGATTCAACATGATGAATGATATTTAAAAGTTTACGGGTGTTGTCTCTTGCTTCCCGTTTCGGGGTAAATCCAGGTTAATCGAGGTGAATGAGGTATTGGGTAAGAAAGCCTTCAACCTGTTCACTAGAATTTTTGCGTAAATTTTCAAATCTAAATTAAATAAAGAGATTGGGCCGTAATTTGAGCATAATTGTGGATCTTTATCTGGTTTGGCAAGACGGTGATGTGCGCTTCAGCTATTGTTGGGTGTGCGGGGTGGTCTTTTATTTTTTTTCCCCTCAGTTCAAGTGCCCTTGCTCCAAACGGAGGACTCATAGCCCTGTAAGTGCTGGAGAGGTACCCAATGCATAACAGTGCAATCTCATGGTTCCTGTGTTCTCACCATGGACTAAGAAAAACTTATATATCAGTTGGTAGCACAAACGTCCTCATATTTTAGCGTTTCTCCCAATGGCTCGAGATGCTTCATTTAAAAGTTGTTACAGATCAACTTTTCTACTTAAAGTGAAATGTGTGATCCGGTCACTGGGTGGTGCTGTGGTTATTGTGTGTTCTCTTTGGACAGCTACAGTTAGAACCACAAGCTGATGATCTGCAGTAAATGAAAGTAATAGTGTATGTCACCAAGTTTAATCTGTAATAAGGTTTTAAAGAAGCATCTGTGCAGAGAGAGCTCAAACATTCACTCACACACACTCCCATATAGTTATAATAAAAAATTACTATTCCTCACCAGCTCTGGCTGCAGCATGTTTACAGCAGCACACAACACCATCGAGCACCGTTCAGCACACAACACCACAGAGCACCATTCAGCAGACAACACCACAGTGCACCGTTCAGCAGACAACACCACCGAGCACCGTTCAGCACACAAGACCACCGAGCACTGTTCAGCAGACAACACCACCGAGCACCGTTCAGCACACATAAGACCACAGAGCACCATTCAGCACACACAAGACCACCGAGCACTGTTCAGCACACATAAGACCACAGAGCACCATTCAGCACACACAAGACCACCGAGCACTGTTCAGCACACATAAGACCACAGAGCACCGTTCAGCACACACAAGACCACCGAGCACCGTTCAGCACACACAAGACCACCGAGCACCGTTCAGCACACACAAGACCACCGAGCAACTTTCAGCACACAACACCTCCGAGCACTGTTCAGCACTGCAGAGTAATCTTCTTCCCACTGGGGAGTTTGTTGGGATGGGTTCTATTTTTTTTATTTATTTATATATATATATTTTTTTTTTTTTTTAGAATCTTGTTTTTTCTTTGTTGTGGGGATTGGGTTTTTAACATTTCTGATTGTAAATATAACTTGAAATTTTGATTTTGTTCCATTTTTTTTTTTCTTCAGTACACTTCATCCAATGACAAAAGTAAATAAACGCCTGAATTCTGAGTGTTTTCTTACACGGCTTCTGGCTTGTGTCTTTTTATCTGGGGCGTTGGCATTTTGACTTCTCCATTAGCCTAAAATGTATTGCCTATCTGTTCACTGCTGTTCTCTTTGCTAGCACACTCCTAAAGCCTCTGAGAGTCAGAAGGTGTCCAATGCATCGCTTTGCAAATTGTTTGGGCCCCCTTCTGGCTTTTTAAGGAACTTCCTTTTATGTGGTCACAGGGTGCAGATTTGTGGTACAGGGCACTGTATTGTCATGCACTGGGCACATACTAATTCCCACTGATTGGACACGGTATGCTCTATCACACCCTCACAGATGTTTCTACCTCCGCAGTGCTGCAAACTGCCCTTTACTGCTGCATAATCTTCAAATGCCCCTCTTTTTAACTGTTTTGCAGATCCACCTTGGACAAGAGCAGAGTGAGTATAATCTATATTTTTCTCAGTTATTCCTTACTAGTTTAAAAGCCATGTGCATGGGCCGCGGAGCAGTCGGGTAACGGCAGGATGCAGAGCAGGACCGGCCTCTTAACACTTTGAGTGTCAGAGGGATACGCAACACATTACAAAGCAATGTGTTGCTTATCCTTCTGGCACTCAAAGGGTTAACATTACCTGGACCTGCTCTGTATACTCCTCACTGCTCCACGAGATTGCACCGCCTCACTCAAGTGATGTAGTCATGCGCAGTAGAGACTGGCCGAACGCGGGCAGTCTCTACTGCATAATGACAACTTTCTGGCCTTTTATTATATAGGAGATGACCCACTGCATTCTAAATGTTTCCATCATCTAGCGAATGCTTTGACAAAGGCTCTAGAATCCAGTTACCTCAGACTTCTGTAACTCAAAATTTTCATGATCTGCTTTTCCTGTCAACCAACTGCACTTCCATAGTTACTCACTGAGCTGAGGTAGAACAATTCTCACCTGAATGTAATAAAAGGCGGACATTTTCAAAGGTAAATTAGGACATTTGGACAGCCACTTTAACTGAAAACCAGACTAGTTAATTAAAGAATGTAAAAAAGAAATAAAAAAGCACAGGTGGGTGTGTAATAGTGGTAACAGGTGGGTGACCTGTGCATGGTGGTGTAGATGAGATGACTTGGCTCTAGATGAGAGTAGACAACAGCAATGCACTGCCTAGTGTACCACTTCAGCAGTGTCAGAGGCAATAAACCAATGTCTCTGGTTTAATTTTGTATACGTTACTGCAGTACAACTTACTGCATGTAGGACAGAACTGGCAGTTGGTTGAGAATATAAAGTGCCATAGGCAGGCCAGATAACCAGGGGCGTGCTATACATTGGTAGGAAAGGAAGAAACTGAAAGCCCCAAAGCATCACCTTCATAAATCCTACCAATTTTACTATAGTCTGCTGCTACCCCAGCAAATTATTTTACCTCCCACTTAAAGGGATAGTAACACCTGTATTAAAGTTTAGTTCCGAGTCTTCTTTCTATTTAAACACTAAGCAAGATGAAAGGATTCCCCTCCGCCCCTTTCGCTGTGTCACGCTGCCTCTCAGTCTGGTCCAGATGGAGGGTGGCGAGGGACAGTCTTCAGTAAGCAAAAGGAAAATCCTTCCCTCCTTCATCAAGGGGGTGGGGTTTTCCTTGTAGTTATTGAATGAAGATTGTCCCTCGCCAGGTTTTCCTTGTAGTTAATGAATGTAGATTGTCCCTCGCCAGGTTTTCCTTGTAGTTAATGAATGAAGATTGTCCCTCGCCAGGTTTTCCTTGTAGTTAATGAATGTAGATTGTCCCTCGCCCGGTTTTCCTTGTAGTTAATGAATGAAGATTGTCCCTCGCCAGGTTTTCCTTGTAGTTAATGAATGTAGATTGTCCCTCGCCCGGTTTTCCTTGTAGTTAATGAATGAAGATTGTCCCTCGTCTGGGTTTTCCTTGTAGTTAATGAATGAAGATTGACCCTTGTCTGGACTTTCCTTGTAGTTACTGAATGAAGATTGTCCCTCGTCTGGGTTTTCCTTGTAGTTAATGAATGAAGATTGACCCTTGTCTGGACTTTCCTTGTAGTTACTGAATGAAGATTGTCCCTCGTCTGGGTTTTCCTTGTAGTTAATGAATGAAGATTGTCCCTTGTCTGGTCCAGACAGAGAGGCAGCGTGACGCGGGGAAAGGGGCGGGAGGGGAATCCTTTGATCTTGAATAGCATTTGAACTACAACACTGTAAACAACTAAATATAGACCTACATGTTAAAAAAAATAAAAAAATTGTAAAGAAGACTCTGAGCTAAACCTTAATAGAGGTATTACTATCCATTTAACCGTTTGAGTGTCATAGTGGTATGCAATGCATTGGTATGCAGCGAGTTGCGTATCCCTCTAGCAATTAAAGGGTCACTTCTTATTTGTGGGGTTGAGATTAAGGGCCCGATCATGTTCCTCTGCTCCTCTATCCTACAAGTGGGATGTAGGAAGGACGGCTGGACAGGCAGCAGATTCTGACAGGGCACTTTCTCTTCACCCAAGAAATAAGAAGCAACCAGAAAAAACACTTCTGTGGCAGGGTGCCGTGGGCATCCACCTTATTCTATAAAGACAACAAAAATGTTTTTCTTTACCAGGAAGGCAGTGCATCTTGAGATCAGAATAGTACATCTGACATCAGGGAAGCCCATTTACTTGGCAGTGGATCATATTTTACCAGCACAGTAGTCTATTTTGCCAGCAGGTGAGTGCATTTTGTCAGCACAAGAGTCACCTGATGTGTTTTCACTATGCTGCCCGCACGTGTCACATGGGCATTATCATGACCTAGTTATACACAGGCGAGGGAGAACCAAGCCCCCGAAGCCAGAACCACAGCTGCAGCAACCATTTCTTTGTAGTGTAAGGCTGCAGAATGCTCAATGAGATGTTCATCTTATGTGCTACACAAAATTATTATTTTACACACAATCTCTGTCAAATCCTGAAAAGTATGTTACTGTGGGAAAACAAATCCTTTTGATGCCCAAGACAGTGATCTCTTTACATTATGCACTCTTAGACTCAGATACAACCCTCAGATACACGACAGCCTGGTCAAGGGACATTGAGATCAGATACCCCTTGGACTCCTCCTGCATCTGTGTACACCAGGGCGCCACCTGGCTGCCACCAGACAAACATTTCTCACATGACTGTTACAGTACATATTGGCATAGTGCAGTGGGTGTACCTTTTTTTAAGGTTGCGGGACACATGTTCAGAAATCAATATATGTGAATGTTGCATTCATTTTTCCAGTAAGTCGGTGATAAATTGTATCCTGCTACGGTTGAAAAAACATTTTTTTTTTTTTTAATGCAAAAAGCAATTTAGTCTTATTCATACAGAACTGCAAACCTGCTCAGTTATAGGCCTATTACCAGTCACTGATATATATTTTGATCAAGTCAGTGAGAATGTGTATATAACAGCTGTTCTCCAGAACTGTGGTGTCCGTTACATAACACAAGTGGTGGACACGTGGCTAGGCCATACTCACCTGCTGGCTCTTGTTTGCTATGTAATTCAGTAAAATGTTTTGGATAAAAGTCTTGTGTGGGATCAGTCTGCATTCAGTGCCTTGTTACAGCGATTCTCCGCAGTAGTCCTCATCACACACCATCAGTGCATATTTTCATGTTATCCCTGCTTAATCTCAGGTGAGTAATTACTGACTCAGTCATTGCATCATCTGAGAGTATTTAGGGGAAATATTTAAAAACATGACCGGTTGGCATTCCCCGAGGACTGGAGCTGAGAAACCCTGCCTTATTGTATCAGCAGTAGAGAAGCCAGTAAGGCTTATGTATGGTTACGCTGGCAGCCATCTTTCCTTTTTGTACAATTGCTGTGGAGCTCTGAATGATTCGCTTGTGTCCTGCAGCACCTCCAAGTGGGCTGATGTGGTAAGTACACACAACTTATTTCATTTCCACTGTTTTATTGTATTTGAAATTTGACAAAAGGTATATAAGCTCCACAGCTTCACATGCGTTTAGATGTAGGAAGAAGAGACACAATGATTAGGTAAACCCACTGCACCACAGTGGACACACATTTCAGGTGCATTTCACCCCTTTGGATGCCAGAGAGTTTTCCGTGCGCTTGAGACCTTTTGAATTCAAGGGGTTACATTTAAAACCCTATTTAAAACAATGGGACATTTTGTGTGCCCCCTATAATTCCTTTTGCTTGCCCCAAAGCAAAGTACATAAGCCTAACTGTTGTCCACATTTGGGAGGCAGTTTTGTTACTTTATGTGGTACAAGTGACTGGATTACAAGGTAAATACCATAAGAACTTACTTAGTGGGTTTTGCTGTAGGCCTGGTGATTGTAATTTGTGTGGTAAATGTAAGATGGCATACATTAGGGTGGCTGCATTGCCCAGGACACTAATTGTGCTTCCCATGTCCTGGGCAGCCCCCTTGTGGGATAACAGAGAGTCCTGGAATAAAAACTCCAGAGCACAGAGGTCTAAACGGTAGATGAACTGCCCGTTGTCTGTTGTGACAGGAAGTGATGCTTCTGCTGGGCTACAAAAAAATGGGCTCCACACAGAGCTCTAAACAGTAGACAAAGAACTGAGCCTTTTCTACTGACATGAAATGGAAGATGCAGTGCAAATTTGTTGCAGTGTAATGCTAGTCTAAGGCTCTGGGTTTGACATACATTTTCTAGTAGCCCGCCACAGGCATCGCTTTCTGTCACAGAACTCAATGAGCTTAGGACTCAACAATAAGCACAGGTTGTGCACTGACGCAGAGTCATGTAGTGATCCCTCCTGATCCCAGGACATTAAGTCTGCCGCACTGTCTCTGAATGGCAAAATGAAAATGTGCCCACCCTAGCATACATGTCCCTTAGCACTGTGTCACACTTTGCATTTCTATAGTCTGTTGTTTTCTACTATCTGTATTCTTTAAAGGGATAGTAATGCATGAATATAAATGCACCGCCGATGACTCCGCATATGTTTTTGCACATGTACTGCTATATTTCAGTATCCTCCTATGTGTAGTTCAACAGAAATGCAATTGTAAAGAATCCCCCTCTTAACTACGTCACATTGCTCTCCAAGACTGTCCGGACAGAAGGCAGCGAGGGACAATCTTCTGTGAGCATAAGGAAAATCCTTCCCTCCTCCTTCAAGGAGGACAGGATTATGCTTAAGCTCAGAGCGAGAGGACTGTCCGTCGCTGTGAGCTGTCCGGTTAAGGGACCAGATTACACATCTGCAGGGAGGCACAGGGAAGAGATAAAAGGGGCGGGAGCGGGATTCTTTAGAACTGCATTTCTGTTGAACTACGCGCCAGCGGGTATCGAAATGTAGCAGTATACGTACAAAAACCATATGAGTTGTCATTGGAGATGCGTTGATATTTACGCATTACTATCCTTTAACCTGACTTAAGAGTCACCTGGCAGTTTATCACCTCATATTTGTGTAATATATTGTATTTTCCATTATATTATAGATTAAAGTGAATGCTGTATTATCAGTAAGCAGCACTGAGTACTATGTGCTGTATTATCGGTAGGTAGTTTGTTACTGAGTGCTGTATAATTGGTAGGCAGCGCTGAGTACTGGGTGTTGTATTATCAGTAGATAGAGCTGGATAGTGGGTGTTGTGTTATCAGTAGATAGAACTGGGTACTGGGTGTTGTGTTATCAGTAGATAGAGCTGGATACTGGGTGTTGAGTTATCAGTAGATAGAGCTGGATACTGTGTGTTGTGTTATCAGTAGATAGAGCTGGGTACTGGGTGTTGTGTTATCAGTAGATAGAGCTGGATACTGGGTGTTGTGTTATCACTAGATAGAGCTGGGTACTGGGTGTTGTGCTATCAGTAGATAGAGCTGGATACTGGGTGTTGTGTTATCAGTAGATAGAGCTGGATACTGGGTGTTGTGTTATCAGTAGATAGAACTGGGTACTGGGTGTTGAGTTAGGGTACTGGGTGTTGAGTTATCAGTAGATAGAAATGGGTACTGGGTGTTGTGTTATCAGTAGATAGAACTGGGTACTGGGTGTTAGAGCTGGATATTGGGTGTTGTGTTATCAGTAGATAGAGCTGGGTACTGGGTGTTGTGTTATCAGTAGATAGAGCTGGATACTGGGTGTTGTGTTATCAGTAGATAGAGTTGGATACTGGGTGTTGAGTTATCAGTAGATAGAACTGGGTACTGGGTGTTGTGTTATCAGTAGATAGAGCTGGGTACTGGGTGTTGTGTTATCAGTAGATAGAGCTGGGTACTGGGTGTTAGAGCTGGATACTGGGTGTTGTGTTATCAGTAGATAGAGCTGGATACTGGGTGTTGTGTTATCAGTAGATAGAACTGGGTACTGGGTGTTGTGTTATCAGTAGATAGAACTGGGTACTGGGTGTTAGAGCTGGATACTGGGTGTTGTGTTATCAGTAGATAGAGCTGGATACTGGGTGTTAGAGCTGGATATTGGGTGTTGTGTTATCAGTAGATAGAACTGGGTACTGGGTGTTGTGTTATCAGTAGATAGAGCTGGGTACTGGGTGTTGTGTTATCAGTAGATAGAGCTGGGTACTGGGTGTTAGAGCTGGATATTGGGTGTTGTGTTATCAGTAGATAGAGCTGGGTACTGGGTGTTGTGTTATCAGTAGATAGAGCTGGATACTGGGTGTTGAGTTATCAGTAGATAGAACTGGGTACTGGGTGTTGTGTTATCAGTAGATAGAGCTGGGTACTGGGTGTTGTGTTATCAGTAGATAGAGCTGGATACTGGGTGTTGTGTTATCAGTAGATAGAGCTGGATACTGGGTGTTGTGTTATCAGTAGATAGAACTGGGTACTGGGTGTTGTGTTATCAGTAGATAGAACTGGGTACTGGTTGTTAGAGCTGGATACTGGGTGTTGTGTTATCAGTAGATAGAGCTGGATACTGGGTGTTGTGTTATCAGTAGATAGAACTGGGTACTGGGTGTTGTGTTATCAGTAGATAGAACTGGGTACTGGGTGTTAGAGCTGGATACTGGGTGTTGTGTTATCAGTAGATAGAGCTGGATACTGGGTGTTGTGTTATCAGTAGATAGAACTGGGTACTGGGTGTTGTGTTATCAGTAGATAGAACTGGGTACTGGGTGTTAGAGCTGGATACTGGGTGTTGTGTTATCAGTAGATAGAGCTGGATACTGGGTGTTAGAGCTGGATATTGGGTGTTGTGTTATCAGTAGATAGAACTGGGTACTGGGTGTTGTGTTATCAGTAGATAGAGCTGGGTACTGGGTGTTAGAGCTGGATACTGGGTGTTGTGTTATCGGTAGATAGAGCTGGATACTGGGTGTTGTGTTATCAGTAGATAGAGCTGGGTACTGGGTGTTGTGTTATCAGTAGATAGAGCTGGGTACTGGGTGTTGTGTTATCAGTAGATAGAGCTGGGTACTGGGTGTTGTGTTATCAATAGATAGAGCTGGGTACTGGGTGTTGTGTTATCAGTAGATAGAGCTGGGTACTGGGTGTTGTGTTATCAGTAGATAGAGCTGGATACTGGGTGTTGTGTTATCAGTAGATAGAGCTGGGTACTGGGTGTTGTGTTATCAGTAGATAGAGCTGGGTACTGGGTGTTGTGTTATCAGTAGATAGAGCTGGGTACTGGGTGTTGTGTTATCAGTAGATAGAGCTGGATACTGGGTGTTGTGTTATCAGTAGATAGAGCTGGGTACTGGGTGTTGTGTTATCAGTAGATAGAGCTGGATACTGGGTGTTGTGTTATCAGTAGATAGAGCTGGGTGCTCTATTGTTATTGATTCCTATAGAGCCTGCAAATTTCTATTGAAGGTTCATTCCTAGTTGAGCAGCTCTGACTTTTAATATACATATGCAAATTTTCCTTGGGATTAGTCACCCCAAGGGTAGCAACGGGTCCAATGCTGGATTCCCCCTATTCACAGTGCTTAGAGATCAGCTACACCTCACTGACGAAGCCCAGCAAGGCCAAAACGTGCGTCTGGGGTTGGTTGCTTCTTTTGTTCAGAGAGGATTTGCCTGGCATTTCGTGGTTGGACTACTGTAATGGCAGGACCAGTATGATATGCTTTAGGATATTTCTCTCTGTGAAAGGCATTAATGGGCTAAAAGAGACTGCACCCTGGGTAGGACACCATTCCTATAGCGCTTGCAAATTTGTATTGCAGGTTTGTTTTTAGTTGAGCATCTCTGACTTTTAATATACTGTATTATTGTTAGGCACTGCTGGGTACTGGGAGATATATTGTCAGTGTACAGTGCTGCATACTTGGTGTTGTATTATCGGTAGTTAACTTTGAGTACTGAGTGCTGTATTATCGGTAGATAACATTGGGTACTGAGTGCTGTATTATCGGTAGGTAGCTCTGGGTACTGAGTGCTGTAGTATCGGTAGGTAGCTCTGGGTATTGGTGCTGTATTATCAGTAGGTAGCTCTGGGTACTTGGTGCTGTATTATCGGTAGGTAGCTCTGGGTACTTGGTGCTGTATTATCGGTAGGTAAAGCTGGGTACTGAGTGCTGTATTATCACTAGGTAGCTCTGGGTACTGAGTGTTGTATTATCGGTAGGTAACATTGGGTACTGAGTGCTGTATTATCGGTAGGTAGCTCTGGGTACTGAGTGCTGTATTATCGGTAGGTAGCTCTGGGTACTTGGTGCTGTATTATCAGTAGGTAGCTCTGGGTACTGAGTGCTGTATTATCAGTAGGTAAAGCTGGGTACTGAGTGCTGTATTATCAGTAGGTAGCTCTGGGTACTGAGTGCTGTATTATCGGTAGGTAGCTCTGGGTACTTGGTGCTGTATTATCTGTAGGTAAAGCTGGGTACTGAGTGCTGTATTATCAGTAGGTAGCTCTGGGTACTGAGTGCTGTATTATCGGTAGGTAGCTCTGGGTACTTGGTGCTGTATTATCTGTAGGTAAAGCTGGGTACTGAGTGCTGTATTATCAGTAGGTAGCTCTGGGTACTGAGTGCTGTAGTATCGGTAGGTAGCTCTGGGTACTTGGTGCTGTATTATCAGTAGGTAGCTCTGGGTACTTGGTGCTGTATTATCGGTAGGTAGCTCTGGGTACTTGGTGCTGTATTATCGGTAGGTAAAGCTGGGTACTGAGTGCTGTATTATCACTAGGTAGCTCTGGGTACTGAGTGCTGTATTATCAGTAGGTAGCTCTGGGTACTGAGTGCTGTAGTATCGGTAGGTAGCTCTGGGTACTTGGTGCTGTATTATCGGTAGGTAAAGCTGGGTACTGAGTGCTGTATTATCACTAGGTAGCTCTGGGTACTGAGTGTTGTATTATCGGTAGGTAACATTGGGTACTGAGTGCTGTATTATCGGTAGGTAGCTCTGGGTACTTGGTGCTGTATTATCAGTAGGTAGCTCTGGGTACTGAGTGCTGTATTATCAGTAGGTAAAGCTGGGTACTGAGTGCTGTATTATCAGTAGGTAGCTCTGGGTACTGAGTGCTGTATTATCGGTAGGTAGCTCTGGGTACTTGGTGCTGTATTATCTGTAGGTAAAGCTGGGTACTGAGTGCTGTATTATCAGTAGGTAGCTCTGGGTACTGAGTGCTGTAATATCGGTAGGTAGCTCTGGGTACTGAGTGCTGTAGTATCGGTAGGTAGCTCTGGGTACTGAGTGCTGTATTATCGGTAGGTAACATTGGGTACTGAGTGCTGTATTATCGGTAGGTAACATTGGGTACTGAGTGCTGTATTATCGGTAGGTAACATTGGGTACTGAGTGCTGTATTATCGGTAGGTAGCTCTGGGTACTGAGTGCTGTATTATCAGTAGGTAGCTCTGGGTACTGAGTGCTGTATTATCGGTAGGTATAGCTGGGTACTGAGTGCTGTATTATCGGTAGGTAGCTCTGGGTACTGAGTGCTGTATTATCGGTAGGTAACATTGGGTACTGAGTGCTGTATTATCAGTAGGTAAAGCTGGGTACTGAGTGCTGTATTATCGGTAGGTACCTCTGGGTACTTGGTGCTGTATTATCGGTAGGTAGCTCTGGGTACTTGGTGCTGTATTATCGGTAGGTAGCTCTGGGTACTGAGTGCTGTATTATCGGTAGGTAGCTCTGGGTACTTGGTGCTGTATTATCAGTAGGTAGCTCTGGGTACTGAGTGCTGTATTATCAGTAGGTAAAGCTGGGTACTGAGTGCTGTATTATCAGTAGGTAGCTCTGGGTACTGAGTGCTGTATTATCGGTAGGTAGCTCTGGGTACTTGGTGCTGTATTATCTGTAGGTAAAGCTGGGTACTGAGTGCTGTATTATCAGTAGGTAGCTCTGGGTACTGAGTGCTGTAATATCGGTAGGTAGCTCTGGGTACTGAGTGCTGTAGTATCGGTAGGTAGCTCTGGGTACTGAGTGCTGTATTATCGGTAGGTAACATTGGGTACTGAGTGCTGTATTATCGGTAGGTAACATTGGGTACTGAGTGCTGTATTATCGGTAGGTAGCTCTGGGTACTGAGTGCTGTATTATTGGTAGGTACCTCTGGGTACTGAGTGCTGTATTATCGGTAGGTATAACTGGGTACTGAGTGCTGTATTATCAGTAGGTATCTCTGGGTACTGAGTGCTGTAATATCGGTAGGTAGCTCTGGGTACTTGGTGCTGTATTATCGGTAGGTATAACTGGGTACTGAGTGCTGTATTATCGGTAGGTAAAGCTGGGTACTGAGTGCTGTATTATCTGTAGGTAGCTCTGGGTACTGAGTGCTGTATTATCGGTAGGTAAAGCTGGGTACTGAGTGCTGTATTATCAGTAGGTAGCTATGGGTACTTGGTGCTGTATTATCTGTAGGTAAAGCTGGGTACTGAGTGCTGTATTATCGGTAGGTAGCTCTGGGTACTGAGTGCTGTATTATCGGTAGGTAGCTCTGGGTACTGAGTGCTGTATTATCGGTAGGTAACATTGGGTACTGAGTGCTGTATTATCGGTAGGTAGCTCTGGGTACTTGGTGCTGTATTATCGGTAGGTAGCTCTGGGTACTGAGTGCTGTATTATCGGTAGGTACCTCTGGGTACTTGGTGCTGTATTATCGGTAGGTAAAGCTGGGTACTGAGTGCTGTATTATCGGTAGGTATAACTGGGTACTGAGTGCTGTATTATCAGTAGGTATCTCTGGGTACTGAGTGCTGTAATATCGGTAGGTAGCTCTGGGTACTTGGTGCTGTATTATCGGTAGGTATAACTGGGTACTGAGTGCTGTATTATCGGTAGGTATAGCTGGGTACTGAGTGCTGTATTATCGGTAGGTACCTCTGGGTACATGGTGCTGTATTATCGGTAGGTAGCTCTGGGTACTGAGTGCTGTATTATCGGTAGGTAGCTCTGGGTACTGAGTGCTGTATTATCGGTAGGTAAAGCTGGGTACTGAGTGCTGTATTATCGGTAGGTAAAGCTGGGTACTGAGTGCTGTATTATCAGTAGGTAGCTATGGGTACTTGGTGCTGTATTATCTGTAGGTAAAGCTGGGTACTGAGTGCTCTATTATCGGTAGGTAGCTCTGGGTACTGAGTGCTGTATTATCGGTAGGTAGCTCTGGGTACTGAGTGCTGTATTATCGGTAGGTAGCTCTGGGTACTGAGTGCTGTATTATCGGTAGGTAGCTCTGGGTACTGAGTGCTGTATTATCGGTAGGTACCTCTGGGTACTGAGTGCTGTATTATCGGTAGGTACCTCTGGGTACTGAGTGCTGTATTATCGGTAGGTAGCTCTGGGTACTGAGTGCTGTATTATCGGTAGGTAGCTCTGGGTACTGAGTGCTGTATTATCGGTAGGTAGCTCTGGGTACTGAGTGCTGTATTATCTGTAGGTAAAGCTGGGTACTGAGTGCTGTATTATCAGTAGGTAGCTCTGGGTACTGAGTGCTGTAGTATCGGTAGGTAGCTCTGGGTACTGAGTGCTGTATTATCGGTAGGTAACATTGGGTACTGAGTGCTGTATTATCGGTAGGTAGCTCTGGGTACTTGGTGCTGTATTATCTGTAGGTAAAGCTGGGTACTGAGTGCTGTATTATCGGTAGGTACCTCTGGGTACATGGTGCTGTATTATCGGTAGGTAGCTCTGGGTACTGAGTGCTGTATTATCGGTAGGTAGCTCTGGGTACTTGGTGCTGTATTATCGGTAGGTACCTCTGGGTACATGGTGCTGTATTATCGGTAGGTAGCTCTGGGTACTGAGTGCTGTATTATCGGTAGGTAACATTGGGTACTGAGTGCTGTATTATCGGTAGGTAGCTCTGGGTACTTGGTGCTGTATTATCGGTAGGTAAAGCTGGGTACTGAGTGCTGTATTATCGGTAGGTATAGCTGGGTACTGAGTGCTGTATTATCAGTAGGTACCTCTGGGTACTGAGTGCTGTATTATCGGTAGGTAGCTCTGGGTACTGAGTGCTGTATTATCGGTAGGTAGCTCTGGGTACTGAGTGCTGTATTATCGGTAGGTAGCTCTGGGTACTGAGTGCTGTATTACCTGTAGGTAGCTCTGGGTACTGAGTGCTGTATTATCGGTAGGTAACATTGGGTACTGAGTGCTGTATTATCGGTAGGTAGCTCTGGGTACTGAGTGCTGTATTATCGGTAGGTAAAGCTGGGTACTGAGTGCTGTATTATCTGTAGCTATCTCTGGGTACTGAGTGTTGTAGTATCGGTAGGTAGCTCTGGGTACTGAGTGCTGTAATATCGGTAGGTAGCTCTGGGTACTGAGTGCTGTAGTATCGGTAGGTAGCTCTGGGTACTGAGTGCTGTATTATCGGTAGGTAGCTCTGGGTGCTTGGTGCTGTATTATCGGTAGGTAAAGCTGGGTACTGAGTGCTGTATTATCGGTAGGTATAACTGGGTACTGAGTGCTGTATTATCAGTAGGTAGCTCTGGGTACTGAGTGCTGTAATATCGGTAGGTAGCTCTGGGTACTGAGCGCTGTATTATCGGTAGGTAAAGCTGGGTACTGAGTGCTGTATTATCGGTAGGTATAACTGGGTACTGAGTGCTGTATTATCAGTAGGTAGCTCTATGTACTGAGTGCTGTATTATCGGTAGGTAGCTCTGGGTACTTGGTGCTGTATTATCTGTAGGTAAAGCTGGGTACTGAGTGCTGTATTATCGGTAGGTAGCTCTGGGTACTGAGTGCTGTATTATCAGTAGGTAGCTCTGGGTACTGAGTGCTGTATTATCGGTAGGTAACATTGGGTACTGAGTGCTGTATTATCGGTAGGTAGCTCTGGGTACTGAGTGTTGTATTATCGGTAGGTAAAGCTGGGTACTGAGTGCTGTATTATCTGTAGGTAGCTCTGGGTACTGAGTGCTGTATTATCGGTAGGTAAAGCTGGGTACTGAGTGCTGTATTATCAGTAGGTAGCTCTGGGTACTTGGTGCTGTATTATCTGTAGGTAAAGCTGGGTACTGAGTGCTGTATTATCGGTAGGTAGCTCTGGGTACTGAGTGCTGTATTATCGGTAGGTAAAGCTGGGTACTGAGTGCTGTATTATCGGTAGGTAGCTCTGGGTACTTGGTGCTGTATTATCTGTAGGTAAAGCTGGGTACTGAGTGCTGTATTATCGGTAGGTAGCTCTGGGTACTGAGTGCTGTATTATCGGTAGGTAACATTGGGTACTGAGTGCTGTATTATCAGTAGGTAAAGCTGGGTACTGAGTGCTGTATTATCGGTAGGTACCTCTGGGTACTTGGTGCTGTATTATCGGTAGGTAGCTCTGGGTACTTGGTGCTGTATTATCGGTAGGTAGCTCTGGGTACTGAGTGCTGTATTATCGGTAGGTAACATTGGGTACTGAGTACTGTATTATCGGTAGGTAGCTCTGGGTACTTGGTGCTGTATTATCGGTAGGTAAAGCTGGGTACTGAGTGCTGTATTATCAGTAGGTACCTCTGGGTACTGAGTGCTGTATTATTGGTAGGTACCTCTGGGTACTGAGTGCTGTATTATCGGTAGGTAGCTCTGGGTACTGAGTGCTGTATTATCGGTAGGTAGCTCTGGGTACTTGGTGCTGTATTATCGGTAGGTAAAGCTGGGTACTGAGTGCTGTATTATCAGTAGGTAGCTCTATGTACTGAGTGCTGTATTATCGGTAGGTAGCTCTGGGTACTTGGTGCTGTATTATCGGTAGGTAAAGCTGGGTACTGAGTGCTGTATTATTGGTAGGTACCTCTGGGTACTGAGTGCTGTATTATCGGTAGGTAGCTCTGGGTACTGAGTGCTGTAGTATCGGTAGGTAGCTCTGGGTACTTGGTGCTGTATTATCGGTAGGTAAAGCTGGGTACTGAGTGCTGTATTATCACTAGGTAGCTCTGGGTACTGAGTGTTGTATTATCGGTAGGTAACATTGGGTACTGAGTGCTGTATTATCGGTAGGTAGCTCTGGGTGCTGTATTATCAGTAGGTAGCTCTGGGTACTGAGTGCTGTATTATCAGTACGTAAAGCTGGGTACTGAGTGCTGTATTATCAGTAGGTAGCTCTGGGTACTGAGTGCTGTATTATCGGTAGGTAGCTCTGGGTACTTGGTGCTGTATTATCTGTAGGTAAAGCTGGGTACTGAGTGCTGTATTATCAGTAGGTAGCTCTGGGTACTGAGTGCTGTATTATCGGTAGGTAACATTGGGTACTGAGTGCTGTATTATCGGTAGGTAGCTCTGGGTACTTGGTGCTGTATTATCAGTAGGTAGCTCTGGGTACTGAGTGCTGTATTATCACTAGGTAGCTCTGGGTACTGAGTGCTGTAATATCGGTAGGTAGCTCTGGGTACTGAGTGCTGTAGTATCGGTAGGTAGCTCTGGGTACTTGGTGCTGTATTATCGGTAGGTAGCTCTGGGTACTGAGTGCTGTTTTATCGGTAGGTAACATTGGGTACTGAGTGCTCTATTATCGGTAGGTAACATTGGGTACTGAGTGCTGTAATATCGGTAGGTAGCTCTGGGTACTTGGTGCTGTATTATCGGTAGGTATAACTGGGTACTGAGTGCTGTATTATCGGTAGGTATAGCTGGGTACTGAGTGCTGTATTATCGGTAGGTAGCTCTGGGTACTGAGTGCTGTATTATCGGTAGGTAAAGCTGGGTACTGAGTGCTGTATTATCTGTAGGTAGCTCTGGGTACTGAGTGCTGTATTATCAGTAGGTAAAGCTGGGTACTGAGTGCTGTATTATCGGTAGGTAGCTCTGGGTACTGAGTGCTGTATTATCGGTAGGTAAAGCTGGGTACTGAGTGCTGTATTATCAGTAGGTAGCTATGGGTACTTGGTGCTGTATTATCTGTAGGTAAAGCTGGGTACTGAGTGCTGTATTATCGGTAGGTAGCTCTGGGTACTGAGTGCTGTATTATCGGTAGGTAGCTCTGGGTACTGAGTGCTGTATTATCGGTAGGTAGCTCTGGGTACTTGGTGCTGTATTATCTGTAGGTAAAGCTGGGTACTGAGTGCTGTATTATCAGTAGGTATCTCTGGGTACTGAGTGCTGTATTATCGGTAGGTAACATTGGGTACTGAGTGCTGTATTACCTGTAGGTAGCTCTGGGTACTGTATTATCGGTAGGTAGCTCTGGGTACTTGGTGCTGTATTATCTGTAGGTAAAGCTGGGTACTGAGTGCTGTATTATCAGTAGGTAGCTCTGGGTACTGAGTGCTGTATTATCGGTAGGTAACATTGGGTACTGAGTGCTGTATTATCGGTAGGTAGCTCTGGGTACTTGGTGCTGTATTATCGGTAGGTAAAGCTGGGTACTGAGTGCTGTATTATCGGTAGGTATAACTGGGTACTGAGTGCTGTAGTATCGGTAGGTAGCTCTGGGTACTGAGTGCTGTATTATCGGTAGGTAGCTCTGGGTACTTGGTGCTGTATTATCGGTAGGTAAAGCTGGGTACTGAGTGCTGTATTATCGGTAGGTATAACTGGGTACTGAGTGCTGTAGTATCGGTAGGTAGCTCTGGGTACTGAGTGCTGTATTATCGGTAGGTAGCTCTGGGTACTTGGTGCTGTATTATCGGTAGGTAAAGCTGGGTACTGAGTGCTGTATTATCGGTAGGTATAACTGGGTACTGAGTGCTGTAATATCGGTAGGTAGCTCTGGGTACTGAGTGCTGTATTATCGGTAGGTATAGCTGGGTACTGAGTGCTGTATTATCTGTAGGTATAACTGGGTACTGAGTGCTGTATTATCGGTAGGTATAGCTGGGTACTGAGTGCTGTATTATCGGTAGGTAACATTGGGTACTGAGTGCTGTATTACCTGTAGGTAGCTCTGGGTACTGAGTGCTGTATTATCGGTAGGTAACATTGGGTACTGAGTGCTGTAGTATCGTTAGGTAGCTCTGGGTACTGAGTGCTGTATTATCGGTAGGTATAGCTGGGTACTGAGTGCTGTATTATCTGTAGGTAGCTGTGGGTACTGAGTGCTGTATTATCGGTAGGTAACATTGGGTACTGAGTGCTGTATTATCGGTAGGTAGCTCTGGGTACTTGGTGCTGTATTATCGGTAGGTGGTACTGAGTGCTCTATTATCAGTAGGTAGCACTGGGTACTGAGTGCTGTATTATCTGTAGGTAGCACTGGGTTTTGTATTATCGGTAGGTAGCTCTGGGTGCTGTATTATCTGTAGGTAACATTGGGTACTGAGTGCTGTATTATCAGTAGGTAGCTCTGGGTACTTGGTGCTGTATTATCGGTAGGTATAGCTGGGTACTGAGTGCTGTATTAGCGGTAGGTAAAGCTGGGTACTGAGTGCTGTATTATCGGTAGGTAGCACTGGGTACTGAGTGCTGTATTATCGGTAGGTAGTTCCTGTTACTGGGTGCTGTATTATCTGTAGGTAATGTAGCTAGCACTGGGTACTTGGTGCTGTATTAGCGGTAGGTAGCGATGGGTACATGGTTCAGTATTATCTCTAGGTAAAGCTGGGTGCTGTATTATCGGTAGGTAGCACTGGATTCAGTTATCACCTACCTGGAGCACAGCACCAAACGCCCACAGTTGCCGCCTACCTAGAGCACAGCACCCAACGCCCACAGTTGCCGCCTACCTCAAACACAGCACTCAACGCCCACAGTTGTCGCCTACCTCAAACACAGCACTCAACGCCCACAGCTGTCGCCTACCTAGAGCACAGCACCCAACGCCCACAGTTGTGGCCTACCTGAAATACAGCACCCACGCCCACAGTTGACACCTACATCAAGTACAGCACCCAACGCCCACAGTTGTCGCCTACCTAGAGCACAGCACCCAACGCCCACAGTTGTGGCCTACCTCAAATACAGCACCCAACGCCCACAGTTGTGGCCCACAGTTTCCCGCCTACCTCAAATACAGCACCCAACGCCCACAGTTGTCGCCTACCTAGAGCACAGAGCCCAACGCCCACAGTTGTCGCCTACCTAGAGCACAGCACCCAACGCCCACAGTTGCCACTTAACTCGAGAACAACCAACACCCACAGTTGCCTCCTACCACGAGAACAGCACCCAACACCTAAAGTTACCACCTACCTCGAGCCCAACGCCCACAGCTGTCGCCTACCTAGAGCACAGCACCCAACGCCCACAGTTGCCGCCTACCTCAAGTACAGCACTCAACGCCCACAGTTGTCACCTACCTCAAGTACAGCACCCAACGCCCACAGTTGTCGCCTACCTCCCAACGCCCTCAGTTGCCACCTACCTCAAGTAGGGCACCCAACGCCCATAGCTGCCGCCTACCTCAAGCACAGCACCCAATGCCCACAGTTGCCGCCTACCTCAAGCACAGCACCCAACGCCCACACTTGCCGCCTACCTCAAGTACAGCACCCAACGCCCACAGTTGCCACCTACCTCAAGTATAGCACCCAACGCCCACAGTTGCCGCCTACCTCAAGTACAACACCCAACGCCCACAGTTGTCGCCTACCTAGAGCACAGCACCCAACGCCCACAGTTGCCGCCTACCTCAAGTACAGCACCCAACGCCCACAGTTGCCGCCTACCTCGAGCACAGCACCCAACGCCCACAGTTGCCACTTAACTCGAGAACAACCAACACCCACAGTTGCCTCCTACCACGAGAACAGCACCCAACACCTAAAGTTACCACCTACCTCGAGCCCAACGCCCACAGCTGTCACCTACCTAGAGCACAGCACCCAACGCCCACAGTTGCCACCTACCTCAAGCACAGCACCCAACGCCCACAGTTGCCGCCTACCTAGAGCACAGCACCCAACGCCCACAGTTGCCGCCTACCTCAAGTACAGCACTCAACGCCCACAGTTGTCACCTACCTCAAGTACAGCACCCAACGCCCACAGTTGTCGCCTACCTCCCAACGCCCTCAGTTGCCACCTACCTCAAGTAGGGCACCCAACGCCCATAGCTGCCACCTACCTCAAGTACAACACCCAACGCCCACAGTTGTCGCCTACCTAGAGCACAGCACCCAATGCCCACAGTTGCCGCCTACCTCAAGCACAGCACCCAACGCCCACACTTGCCGCCTACCTCAAGTACAGCACCCAACGCCCACAGTTGCCACCTACCTCAAGTATAGCACCCAACGCCCACAGTTGCCGCCTACCTCAAGTACAACACCCAACGCCCACAGTTGTCGCCTACCTAGAGCACAGCACCCAACGCCCACAGTTGCCGCCTACCTCAAACACAGCACTCAACGCCCACAGTTGCCGCCTACCTCAAGCACAGCACCCAACGCCCACACTTGCCGCCTACCTCAAGTACAGCACCCAACGCCCACAGTTGCCGCCTACCTCAAGTATAGCACCCAACGCCCACAGTTGCCGCCTACCTCAAGTACAACACCCAACGCCCACAGTTGTCGCCTACCTAGAGCACAGCACCCAACGCCCACAGTTGCCGCCTACCTCAACGCCCACAGTTGTCACCTACCTCAAGTACAGCACCCAACGCCCACAGTTGCTGCCTACCTCGAGCACAGCACCCAACGCCCACAGTTGCCGCCTACCTCGAGCACAGCACCCAACGCCCACAGTTGCCACCTACCTCAAAAGCACAGCACCCAACACCCACAGTTGCCACCTACCTCGAGCACAGCGCCCAATGCCCACAGTTGCCACCTGCCTCAAGCACAGCACCCAACGCCCACAGTTGCCACCTACCTCAAGTACAGCACCCAAAGCCCACAGTTGCCACCTACCTCAAGTACAGCACCCAAAGCCCACAGTTGTCGCCTACCTCAAGTACAGCACCCAACGCCCACAGTTGCCACCTACCTCAAGTATAGCACCCAACGCCCACAGTTGCCACCTACCTAGAGCACAGCACCCAACGCCCACAGTTGCCGCCTACCTCAAACACAGCACCCAACGCCCACAGTTGCTGCCTACCTCAAGTACAGCGCCCAATGCCCACAGTTGCTGCCTACCTCGAGCACAGCGCCCAACGCCAACAGTTGCCGCCTACCACGAGCACAGCGCCCAACACCCACAGTTGCCGCCTACCTCGAGCACAACGCCCACAGTTGCCACCTACCTCGAGCACAGCACCCAACGCCCACAGTTGCCGCCTACCTCAAGTACAGCACCCAACGCCCACAGTTGCCGCCTACCTCAAGTACAGCACCCAACGCCCACAGTTGCCGCCTACCTCAAGTACAGCACCCAACGCCCACAGTTGCCACCTACCTCGAGCACAGCACCCACAGCTACCGCCTACCTCGAGCACAGCACCCAACGCCCACAGCTGCCGCCTACCTCAAGCACAGTTACTACCTACCTCAAAAGGACAGCACCCAACACCCACAGTTGCCACCTACCTCGAGAACAGCACCCAACACCCACAGTTGCCACTTACCTCGAGCACAGTTACCACCTACCTCGAGAACAGCACCCAACACCCATAGTTGCCACCTACCTCGAGAACAGCACACAACGCCCACAGTTACCACCTACCTCGAGAACAGCACACAATGCCCACAGTTACCCTTTCGAGAACAGCATCCAACACCCATAGTTGACACCTACCTCGAGAACAGCAATAAACACCCACAGTTGCCACCTACCTCGAGAACAACAACCAACACCCACAGTTGCCACATCTCGAGCACAGCACCCAATGCCCACAGTTGCCGCCTACCACGAGCACAGCACCCAACGCCCACAGTTGTCGCCTACCTCGAGTACAGCACCCAAAACCCACAGTTACTCAATACACACTTTCCTAAACCTAATGCATCGTTACGTACCGCTAATATGACCCCCAATACCTGCAGTTATCTACTGCTAGCACAGCACTTCACATCCACAGGGTTTCTGCCTTATTAACACTTTGTACCAACAATGTCTGTCTCTACCCCAGTGCCCACAGTTACCTGTTGCTATTGCTGTTTCCAATTACCTACTACTAGGATACCAATACACATAGTTACCTACTGCTAATACAATAGCCGTAACTACTTGCTATTAATAAAACACTCAGGACCATCAGTTATCACTAAAACAACATGCAAGTGCTACACTTAACTACTGTTAACACAATACCCAGTACCCAGTTACATAAAGCTAATACAACACCCAATATACAGTTGTCTACCTCAGGAACCACAAATATCTACCAGTAAAACATCCCCAACACCATTACGTATCGTTAATAGAACACCCAATGCTACTTACCTGTGGTTATTTGGAGCTCTGTTATCACTACGTACCCAGCGTGCTTGTTACATTCGAAATCTATAGGAAGCAATGAATACAATAAAGGGATTTGTGTAGATCAATAAAACCTTTTCTGTTTTTTAGTATTTACAAATAAATCCTTTTTATCACATGTTAGTGCATCTCCCCACAGGTAACTTTACAGAGCTGATCTGCCAAAGACTTAGTGGCCAAGATGTATAGTAATGTAATGTTTCAATGGGTCGTAAGCTTGGACGAGAAGAGTCACTACTTTACTTTTAGTTAAAGGGATAGTAATGTTTCATAATAAAAGCAGCTCTAATTAATCCTCATAGTATTTGGACTTTGGAGAGTGTTATTTCAATTCTGTCAGAGTTGTAGTACAAGAGTAATTGAATGATAAAGTATCCCCCTCCCGCCCCTTTTACTGATGTAACACTGCTCAGCCAGATCAGAAGGGAGGTGCCCAGGCAGACTGCAGAGAGGGACAATCTTCAATTAAGATAAGGGAAAAACCTGAAAAACTTGTCAAGGGGGGCAGGGTTTTCATTGTTCTCACAGTAAGAAGATTGTCCCCTGCTGTTATCTGTCTGGTTCCAGGACCAGATTTCACATCTGAGGTGAGCAGTGTTACACTAGGTAAAAGGAACGGGAGGGGGAACTTTATCATTCAATTACTCTTGTACTACAACTCTGACAGTATTGAAATAACACTCTCCATGGCCCAAATACTATGAAGATCAAATGGACCTGCTGTTTTTGTGAAACTTTACTATCACTTTAAACTTTTTTTTTTATTTAAATTTACTTGTAGTTAAACAGTTTGTGTCCTACTTCCTTGTGGAGGATCCTTTACCCCCTGGTTCCGGGGCCCCGCACACCACACACACACTCTATATGAAACAGAGTCAAAAGTGGTTATGAACTGAACCTAATTTACAGAATCATCACTATTTCTAAATGTCCATATTTTGTTTTATTGTGTGTGTTTTCCTGAGCTTAATCTGATATATGTCCAGACATACAGAGGCAGCGTTGGCAGTAGTGTATGTGGATGCAAGGTGCAGAATGCTAACCAAGACTAATGTAAAAATGTTGAGTATTCTAAAAACAATTTGTTCCATATGTACAATAATGGAAGATGCGAGTCTGTGTTGGAGAAGATGATCACGGGGTAAAACATGGCTTTTCTTATTCTTCCAGATCCAAGAACATCTCGCAGGAAGGGACAATGACCGAGCAGTTGCACTCTTCCTGCTATGATTTCTGGAGCCGTTGGTGAGACCCTCTTGTTGTCCTGACACCACCTGGGGCCAGAGCAGATCAGTGGACAGGAGACCATAATGTGTCGGCAAAACACCTTAGATCTTCTCCACGTAATTCCCTGGGAAAAGCCCTTCCTTGCCACGAAGTCGGCCCTGCCACCACCCAGAAGGATCTGGAAGGGAGAGAGCAAGTACATTTTAAGAGCAGGATTCAGGACCCTGAAGTAAACCAGCTGGACCATAGGGAAAAAAAATAGTCCCACTGATTGACTTTGAACAATATGAATGCTTGAGAGGTCTCCAGTTGCACCACAGGAGACCAATACATTATCCCTTTAAATCAGGGACACGTATAACTACTTCATTCTGCAAGACTGCACAGGAATCCGTGCACCCCTGCAATGTGTGGTTTTATAAGAGACTCTCATGTAAAGGGATATGTGATCACCTTAGTTCCCATAGGTTTAAATGGGTTTGAAACCTCTCTAGCCTTCAAGTACTTAAAAGCCCTATTTAACACCATTTTGTACACTTTGGTCTTACGTGTATGGAATGGTCTCCTGGCAGGGTTGGTACCAGTAGCCAGGGCAGCACTGAGAGATAAAGGGATTTCTCTCACCTTCCTTGACAATCTCCAGTTCATCATTGGCGTTGAAACTCAGCTCATCTGTGTCCTGTGCATCATAGGCATAGAGAGCTCTGCAACGCGGGAGGAGGGGCTGTGGTTTGGGTTTCGGTGTAGGTTTGGCTCTTCCTCCTCCTGGAACAGGTTTAATTTCTTTAGAGAGCCTCCGGAGTACACTAGGAAACAGACAGAAGGGGTTAAACATACAGGAGTTACCAGATACCTGACACCACTCACACTTACAGTGTGAGCTATAGGTAGAGACAGAAGTGGGGCACAACAACTCCACCACTCTAACAGGAATTCACACTGATTTTAAATTGGCTTTTACCCCTTGCATACCAGCAAAAGCAATGTGTTGGAGCCCTCTTTAGCATTGAAGGATTTGGTTTTATAAATAATGTCCACTGATTTTGGCCAATAATTAATCCACTTTTCTCTTTATAGATATTCCGTTGTCCCACCACCACTCACCCAGCTACTCCCTTATCTGGCACATTCATGAAGTTTAAGTCGATCTGTGCTGGAGGTCCCTTGGCACGAGGGCTGGCTCCTTGCCTGGGTAAGGATGGCTGATCCACGCTGCTCTGACGGGACGTGAACGACATCCTCTTCTGGAATGGAGGCCGGGAGCCTTTCTTATTGGTCCCGTTGGCCCTTTGCGTGGCTGGATGTGAAAGAGACAATGAAAAGTTACCTTGGCCTGTGCTATCAATTCAGTCTCACACAGTAGTTCATGTGCAAAATTAAGAATAATAAAACCATGAATACAATGGTGTCTGTGTCTATTACATTAGTCAGGTGTAGGGGAGATGGAAAAAGGATCAAATAGCAACCCATATAGACTTCCCAGGTAATCTGTCAGGAGTAGACAACTGTCTCTCTCCAGTTGTGTTTGGGAACTAAGAGCTGGAAGCACACTGGCAAGGGACAATTCAATTGAACCACAGGGGACAATTACAATTTATCATTCATTTAAATGGGTCTTTTTAACTACTTAAAAGCTAGAGAAGTTTAAAATGGAATGTAAAGCAATGTGTTGGCAATCTCCATAGTATTCAGGGTGTTAAAAGCCCCATTTAAATCAAATCAATGGAGATTTGGAAATTTGTATTAGTTCCCTACAATGCAGTTGCTTTGCTCTGGTAGTACCCCTTTTTCGGTGCAAGCCTCTCACTCCCACACAACAAGAGGACAAAAGAAATAAACCCCGGATGCATGGGCTATCTCCACTGAACAGTATGCTTTGGAGACAGCACAAGCATTCAAGGATGATTTTTTCTATCCTGCCCACAAGGCTATTGCATATAAACATGGGAATCACAGGGCTGCTTCCTGCAGAACACACCCAGTCGAAACAATGGGGCAAACTTAATGAGTTCTGGTATGTGTAGTCCTAATTTGCTGTGCTCCTCGGTTTACAGATGGAAATTCCTATAAAACTGAAATATAATTGCTGCGATTTTTATCAAAATAATCAAGACTGGTAGCCAATAAAGGTATGATTTTTACTCTGAGAAGCTTTACCACGTTTTCAGGTCCACTTAGATCCCTCCTCATCAAGCATGTTACAGAATGAGAAGCAGAATCCCTCGTATCAATACAATGTGTCAAACCATTCAATTGGGCAATTCTCAACAGCTACTATGAGCACAAATCTATCCATATATGAAAACTTCATTCACAACCGCTTATGTGTCACGTTAACCAAACGTTCAGCAGATGTGATGTTTAGTTTAGGAGATATCTGGACTATTATTTCTAGGGAAAGTGAAAATTACCTGGTACAGTAAGAACTTCATTAGCATATGAAATGTCACATATACACTTACTTAATTAGCATATGAAATGTCACTGCTACTGCAATTAGCACATGATAACAAATATCAATAGCTCCTGAACTGTACATTTGCCTGTCTTTAATACAGTTCAGAAATATGCAAACTTGAATTAACCCCTTCCTTTAAGGACTGCTTTGATGTATGCTGAAGCAGCGGCACACCGAGCAGGGGTCTGAGACACACAGCTCCAGTCTTAGAGCGGTCAATTTCAGACCCCGTTTTTACTTACAACAAAAAGTAGGTGACGTGCTAGGACCGTCACCAGTCCTTAAAGGGATAGTAATACTTAAAATGTAAAAGAAGAGTACTCCCACTGCTGAAAGGTGTTTTATTCAATAGTTATTACAGCTCAAAGTTGAAATTTTTAGGTGCAATATCACAGTGGCCTGACATTGTACAGTGGCGCCGTTGCTACACCATCCTATGGAGATTTATGGTCCCGGGACCAGAGCTGTCCATAGGATGGTGTAGCAACAGCGCCACTGTACAATTTCAGGCCACTGTGATATTGCATCGAAAAAAAATGCAACTTTGATCTTTAATAACTTTTGAATAAAATACCTTTCGGCAGTGGGAGTAGTCTTGCTTTACTCAGGGGGATAAACCCTACAACATATATTTTTTTTACATTTTAAGTATTACTATCCCTTTAAGGTGGAAAAAGAAAAACTATGGGTGCACACCGCTCAGCGACCTCTGAATCCATACCACAATAGAATACACTATGGTCCTTAACAGCTGCCCTCTCGCAGATCAGGAGGTCATTAAGAATACCGATTAAATATAGTCATTTTTACTTGGTACATATGCATAAGGGATTTTATGCTAGAATAAACTGCAACAAAACACTCTACAAGACATAGAAATCAAGGTACTTACCATTCGGCTGGCTGCGGCCTCCCAGATACTGACTCTTCCTGTTATCCTTCCGTGTGGGACCTGGGACACACACACAATGACCAAAAGGAGTAAGAAAGTCAACATGGAATAGCCCAATATAAAACATTATCAGGATAATCTACAGGAGGAGAACTGACTGCTCGGCTGGAGAAGACAGAGAATGGATCCTGCCCATGTAGAACCACCCACTGGAAGTTCCTTGGAAATAATCAGTTCAGATGTCAGAAATGTTATCCTTCTATTGTATTCACAGACCCCCACATACACTGTGTGACACCCCAGCCTTGTACTACTGTCCCACTGATAGTCACAGTACCACACCTATACTGTGTGACACCCCAGCCTTGTACTACTGTCCCACTGATAGTCACAGAACCACACATATACAGTGTGACACCCCAGCCTTGTACTACTGTCCACTGATAGTCACAGAACCACACCTATACTGTGTAACACCCCAGCCTTGTACTACTGTCCCACTGATATTCACAGAACCACACCTATACTGTGTGACACCGCAGCCTTGTACTACTGTCCCACTGATAGTCACAGAACCACACCTATACTGTGTAACACCCCAGCCTTGTACTACTGTCCCACTGATATTCACAGAACCACACCTATACTGTGTGACACCCCAGCCTTGTACTACTGTCCCACTGATAGTCACAGAACCACACCTATACTGTGTAACACCCCAGCCTTGTACTACTGTCCACTGATATTCACAGACCCCCACATACACTGAGTGACACCCAGCCTTGTACTACTGTCCACTGATAGTCACTGAACCACACCTATACTGTGTGACACCGCAGCCTTGTACTACTGTCCCACTGATAGTCACAGAACCACACCTATACTGTGTGACACTCCAGCCTTGTACTACTGTCCCACTGATAGTCACAGTACCACACCTATACTGTGTGACACCCCAGCCTTGTACTACTGTCCCACTGATAGTCACAGAACCACACATATACAGTGTGACACCCCAGCCTTGTACTACTGTCCACTGATAGTCACTGAACCACACCTATACTGTGTGACACCGCAGCCTTGTACTACTGTCCCACTGATAGTCACAGAACCACACCTATACAGTGTGACACCCCAGCCTTGTACTACTGTCCCACTGATAGTCACAGTACCACACCTATACTGTGTGACACCCCAGCCTTGTACTACTGTCCCACTGATAGTCACAGAACCACACATATACAGTGTGACACCCCAGCCTTGTACTACTGTCCACTGATAGTCACTGAACCACACCTATACTGTGTGACACTCCAGCCTTGTACTACTGTCCCACTGATAGTCACAGTACCACACCTATACTGTGTGACACCCCAGCCTTGTACTACTGTCCCACTGATAGTCACAGAACCACACATATACAGTGTGACACCCCAGCCTTGTACTACTGTCCACTGATAGTCACTGAACCACACCTATACTGTGTGACACCCCAGCCTTGTACTACTGTCCCACTGATAGTCACAGAACCACACCTATACTGTGTGACACCCCAGCCTTGTACTACTGTCCCACTGATATTCACAATACCACACCTATACTGTGTGACACTCCAGCCTTGTACTACTGTCCCACTGATAGTCACAGTACCACACCTATACTGTGTGACACCCCAGCCTTGTACTACTGTCCCACTGATAGTCACAGAACCACACATATACAGTGTGACACCCCAGCCTTGTACTACTGTCCACTGATAGTCACTGAACCACACCTATACTGTGTGACACCCCAGCCTTGTACTACTGTCCCACTGATAGTCACAGAACCACACCTATACTGTGTGACACCCCAGCCTTGTACTACTGTCCCACTGATATTCACAGTACCACACCTATACTGTGTGACACTCCAGCCTTGTACTACTGTCCCACTGATATCACAGTACCACACCTATACTGTGTGACACTCCAGCCTTGTACTACTGTCCCACTGATAGTCACAGTACCACACCTATACTGTGTGACACTCCAGCCTTGTACTACTGTCCCACTGATATCACAGTACCACACCTATACTGTGTGACACTCCAGCCTTGTACTACTGTCCCACTGATAGTCACAGTACCACACCTATACTGTGTGACACTCCAGCCTTGTACTACTGTCCCAATGATAGTCACAGTACCACACCTATACTGTGTGACACTCCAGCCTTGTACTACTGTCCCACTGATAGTCACAGTACCACACCTATACTGTGTGACACTCCAGCCTTGTACTACTGTCCCACTGATAGTCACAGAACCACACATATACAGTGTGACTATCAGTAGGACAGTAGTACAAGGCTGGAGTGTCACACAGTATATGTGAGGTTCAGTGACTATCAGTGGGACAGTAGTACAAGGCTGGGGTGTCGCACAGTGTATGTGAGGTTCAGTGACTACCAGTGGGACAGTAGTACAAGGCTGATATTCACAGGACCACACCTATACTGTGTGACACCCCAGCCTTGTACTACTGTCCCACATCTTCATACTAGTATGTCTATTGAGAGTGTTATTTCAGTACTGTCAGAGTTATAGTACAAGTGTAATTGAATTATAAAGTATCCCCCTCCCGTCCCTTTTACCTAGTGTAAGTCAACTCCCCTCAGATATGGAATCTGGTCTCTTGACCAGACAGGTCACAGCAAGGGACAATCTTCTTCCTGTGATCATAAGGAAAACCCTGTCCCCCTTGACAGGTTTATCAGGTTTTTCCTTATGATCACTGAAGATCATCCCTCTCTGTGATCCATCTGGACAGTCTTGCTGCTCTGAGGTGAGCAGTGTTACATCAATAAAAAGGGGTGGGAGGGGGATACTTTAGCATTCAATTACTCTTGAACTACAACTCTGACAGTATTGCAATAACATTCTCCATGGCCCAAATACTATGAAGATTAATTGGAGCTGCTTTTATTTTGAAACATTACTATCACTTTAACACAGGTCCTGTTAGAGTTCCCCTAAGACAGTTTAACAATAGATTATTATCCTAGCATCTCGGTGACAGTACCATTGTGTGTAAATCACTAACAGGTTCAGCACTGATGTAAAGTACGGTGACAAGACAACACATACAAGGACATATATATATATAATCAAAGTAAAATAAGTGTAAGGTGATTCCTGATCAATGAAGACGGAGGGAAAACTATGGAAATGTTCTGCTTATCGGAATGCGAGATTTTGTCAGTGGGAAGATATCAATGCAAAGAAACTAAAGTAGGGAATTGTACAAGCAAAATAAAGGTGCTCAACTCACCTGTGCCACAGGGGACAAATTAACATTCCCATTAACTGATTGGGGTTTTTAAACCCCTGAATTCTTGAACGGTCTCCAACATATTGTGAAGCAATGCACTGGAGACTTCTAGCATTCAGTGGGTTAAAAGCCCAATTTACATGGTTAGTTTTCCCTATCTTGCCATTATAATTAAGGCCCGATGTATGCAAATAGGTGCAAGCAGTGGTCATAAATAGGAACAAGCCAATTTACACAATACACACAGAGAGGAGCACATTGTGTGTGCACGTGTGTTTGCTCTCTTGCACCCCCCCACACAGACATCCCTTCTTGGTAGATCCTACTCACGTGAGTTTGCAGGCAGTCCTGGCCCAATAGCAACCGTCAGTACCTTCCCACCGATCTTCAGCACAGCCATGTCCCCAGATCCTGGCTGGAACTGGATCTGCCGGGTACCAGCTGCCCCCCACGGTGCCCACCCTTCCTTCTTCACCTTGAAATCCAGCCTGGGTGAGAAGTAAAGCACAAGACATGAGAAGCCCTAGATCTATTCCAGTAGTGAAGACACACATGCACTGTCCCTGACAGATGCTGGGTTTAAAGTTCTCTCCGGTGCCCCCAACAAAAGTCATCTTATGCTCCCTTATCCCCACCCACAGAGTTCTGGCACAATAAATAAGTAACCTCAATGTGTTTGAGCCTTCTTTAGTATCCAAGAAAAAAAAAATGGGTAGAAAGTGGTAAATAAACTCACCAGAATAACCTGGACTTTCTCTTTCATTTGCGTGGGGAGTGGGGGTGGGACCATGAAATTAAGATCCCGGAGCTAGGAGATGGCACTTGAAAAATAAAAAGTCTCTGGAGGAGAAGACTCCTTATCAGACCTGCTTAACTCCTGCCCTGCTCAGCCTGACTTCAATTTAGTATTTAAAGGGATAGTAATACTTGGTTTTATCTTTATTTTATTTTGTAGGCATTAAAAAAAACATGAAGAACGATATGTCTTATCTCTCAAACATTTATGGTTTGAGAGATATTCACAAGCAAAGTTTCCCCTCCCGCCCCTTTTACCTAGTGTAAGCCATCTCTTCTCAGATGTGTAATCCATTCCATAGACCAGACAAATAACAGCAGGGGACAATCTTCTTCCTATGAGAACAATGAAAACCCTGCCCCCCTTGACAAGCTTTTCAGGTTTTTCCCTTATCTTAATTGAAGATTGTCCCTCTCTGCAGTCTACCTGGGCACCTCCCTTCTGATCTGGCTGAGCAGTGTTACAACAGTAAAAGGGGCGGGAGGGGGATACTTTGTCATTGAATTTCTCTTGTACTACAACTCTGACAGAACTGAAATAACACTCTCCAAAGTCCAAATACTATGATGATTAATTAGAGCTGCTTTTATTATGAAACGTTACTATCCCTTTAACTCCTGCCGTGCTCAGCCTGATTTCAATTTAGTACTTAAAGTGACCTACATGGAGGGTGAAAGGCTGGTCTCTATGAGACCATATTTTATCTTTTTGATTTCCGTTCAATCAAGTCTTGAGGAACGATCAAGTCACTGCAGTGTCTTTCCTCGGTCATGGGATCAACTCCACCAAAGCTCCCCTCTACCTCCTGAGAAGACCGATGTGCTATAGTGTGCAGTTACTAGCTGCTGCACACACCACTTCCTGGGATTTGGGGGTATGGCTCCATCTGGTTGTTAAATGCACTCAGCTCTATGCTCCCAGCAGAACTCCGTAAACCACCATGTTTTCAGTGAAGCACAAGTTCAAGTAGATCATGCTACTTGGCAATCTGGCAGCTGCACAGCAGAGTTACCATGCAGGGAACAGACTCCTAGCAGCTTCCCTGTGGGTAACCCTGCAATAGTTGGCAGTGATCATGATGCCAGAATATTTTTCGCTTATGTTTGGTACAAACGGGGGGGTCAGAATCGTGGCTCAGTCTTAATACCTCAGGGGTTGTCAGACTAGTTTTCTGCATGGTAGCGATTACTAGTGTGTCCTGATATCCAAGGCTGTATCACCCTACCCCACTGGTATTTTAGGGCTCACCTTTCCTACATGTTTGGTTATGGCACCTAACAGGTTACCACTGTAACTTATATTTATGAAATGAAGCTGAAAATTTGTAAAGTCTATCTTACTGGTACTGGATGAAATGTATATTTATATCCCTCCCTTTTTTCCTTGGTATAGTTTATTCTCCTTTCCCGTGCTGCTGGAGAGAATGGGAAATAAGTTAGATTAAAATTTCACCTCAGAAATCGCTAAAATACACTTATCTGGCAGGCGAAGGGTTAATCTGCAGAGGAGAGGAGGAGAGTCCAAGCCCAGTGTAGGATACTCATTCTGGAAAAGGCACAAAATGGCTGCCGCGGCGGGAGCCAATCAGAAACGAGCGAGCAAAGCAAGCGCTCATGGAAAATGTAGTTTGCCCAGAAAAAGAACCCCGAGCCCCCCAACACACTTAAAAAGTTAACCAGCTGATAGGGCAAGGGCAGACAATTAAAATGAGCCATCTCTGAAGTCGCTACGTTGAGCGGTTGCAGAGATATGTCCCAAACTGTACAGTCCCATAGAAGTGAATGGAGCAATGGCGTTGATGCAGTAAAGCGTGCCGGAACTCAAATTTTTTCAAAGTTGAAACAGTAAAATAAAAGTACATGAAATATCAAGAACATGTTATAAGACCCAAAAACACTGAACCCAGTAGGGAAAGTGCCAAAAAAAAACACAAAAGATGCAAAACCAGCAGCTAGAGGGTTAAGTTACCACATAAACGTTCTCCAAAACACCCAAAAGACATACAGATAAACCCAATGCGTGCAGGAGTGTGCAACAGGATCTCCAAAGGTAAAACCCCTGTGCGGAGGGGCACTGTGGGACACCTGCAGCACTCAAAGGGTTGCTCACCTTTCCTACAGGTCTTCTGTCTTCAGACTACCATGTATTAAGAAGAAGCCTCAGTGGGCAACTCCTGAGGAAAGAACTTGTACCCAAGATTATCCCCCCCAGGGCTTAAGGTCCACAAAAAGCACCTGGTCACTGAGCTAGCCACATCTAAGGGCATTGTCAGTTATGGTAATCTGCCTAATGGTGGTATTCCATTTCTAACAGAAAAATAAAAAATTAGCTAAAACTATAGCAGAACTGTTCTCTTGCCTGTGTCTTCACCAAGGAACAAATCTTACTGGAGCAGGCTGGCTAGCTGCAGCCAAGGAGGGAAGGTAGGCTCCACCCCCTGTATACAATTCTAGAATTGTTCCTGCCTACTTAAAGGGGCGGATCGCCTACCCACAGTTACCAGTAACCTGTATTGGACGACAGAGAAAATAAAAGGGGCCCAAAGCCTGCCCAAAGTCACCAGTAACCTGTATTGGACGACAGAGAAATAAACGTAAAAAGGACAAAAAAAAAAATCTGAAGAAAAGATTTAGTCATGTGCTTTCCCGAGACACAGCACTTAACACTAAAAGATGCAGCTGCTGGTTGGGGGTTAAATGGAGCAGGGAGGGAGTTTCCTCCTCCACAGAGCTCTGGTTTACAAGTGCTCTCTGCATTCTAGCAGTAGCGACTTAACCCCATTTTTCCTGTGTTCCTAAATGTACATAAGAGAAATCCTTTTCTACAGCAATATACTGCATATATTTGACAAATTAGTGTACAAACTGGATAGTACAGCAATATATAAATTGATAAGCTAAACTGGCATATACTAGGGACATTACAGCATATATATTATAACTGTTAAATCCTCCAAAACACTATATATAAACCGGACTTACTGGTTGCTGAATTTGATTGGCAGCTTCTTTTGTGTCCTCTCCTCGAAGCGCTTGTACAGGAGGCTGAGGAACTCTGTCTTAAAGACTGTCTCCAGGACGCTGTCATACTGAGACTCATGCACAATGATGAAATCGTCCTGCAGTGTGCTGAGGAGAAAGAGGGAGGCAGAGAGAGGTCTGTAGGTGAAATGCGTTGACAGAGCTGTGGGTGAAACGCCCTGACAGGCACTTTCGTCTTCTAAAGACATGATTTATGAAACAGGTCTGATAAGTGTATTGAGAGGCAGTTATAACTGTGGAACACAATTTCCATCATTCTCAGTCAGCCATTGGGATGGGAGTTGTAATCCTAAATATCCAGAAGAAATGAGGATGCCCACTGTTGATCTAGACCAGAGTTGTCCAACTTAATTCCTCAGGGGCCATGAACAGGCCAGGATGTAAGGATTTCCCTGATTACACACAGGTGAGTTACTCAGTGGATCATTCATTGTGACTGACTCACCTGTGTGTAATCAGGGAAATCCTTACACCCTGGATTGTTGGTGGTCACTGAGGACTGGACTTGGACAGCCCTGATATAGATGGTATACTTGGGAAGAACAGGGGGTATAGTAATGGACAAAGGCTGAGATTTATAGAGAAGCACAAACAGCGGACTCAGTGTCACAGTTTAGGACAGGACAGGGCAACCCCCAGCCCTCCACCTATTGGACAATAGCTAGCTGAGGATTATGGGAGTCACAGGACTACAGGTTACCCATGCTTCTGTTTAAGGTAGTATTTTTAAGAGAATGGGAGGGGGGAGGGGATCACAACATTGATATTTCTATCATCTGCCCCCACCCAATTCCTCCCATCTACAATAAACTGGGGCCACATAAACACTGCAAAAGTGGGGCAAATTAACTGAACCGTATGGGAAAGACACTGCCGCCAATTACGTGGGGATTTTAACCCCCTAGAATGCTAGATATCTCCAAAGCATTGAAGTGCAACACAATGGAGACCTCTAGTATTCAGTGGGTTACGTGTCCCATTTAAATGAATAGGAATTTTGCAAAAATTATTACTCCCCTAATGGTGCAGTTGTTTTATCCAAGAATTGCTTCTCATTGAAGATAAATGGAGACTTAGTATCCGATGTGACAATAGGAGAGTGTTTGGGTTCCAGTGATCATCAGTCTGTGTGGTTTAACCCTTTGAGTGCCAGAGGGGTACGGAATGCATTGCAAAGCAATTCATTCCGTACCCCTCTGGCACTGAAAGGGTTAATACGAGGACAGAGGCTGAGTTGCACCACACTAAAACAAACATCCTACATTGTAGAAAGGCTGATTATTGTAAAATGGAAACGTATCAGGTCAGTCTTTAACAGGACAGAGATCTTTATATGGAGTCCAGGAGAAATGGGATTATTTTAAATGTGTTTTAGTAAAAGCAACAGAGCACTGCATTAGACTTGGCAGTAATGATAAAAGAAAAAATAGGATTTTAGTCTTACCTGTTAAATCCTTTTCACTTAGTCCATACAGGTCACTGGTACCATGGGATGTGTAGTCCCCTTTAATAGGCAGGAACAATTATGCAAATAATTTGCAAGGGGCGGAGCCTCCCCTCTTACTTAAGCCACCTTCTGGCCAGAGCCACCCATATTGATTTGAGACCCTAAACTGACCCCAGGTAAGCAAAAAGAAAGACTCCTGTGAGCATGCCCGAACGGTCTCCCACTGAATGCCACAGGAGAGCCAAGACTGGTCCCTTGACAGGGTGGGAGACCAGTGACCTGTATGGACTAAGTGAAAAGGATTTAACAGGTAAGACTAAAATCCTATTTTCACTGTCGTCCAATACAGGTCACTGGTACCATGGGATGTACAAACATTGAGCTGATCCAGAGGCGGGAAGTAAGGCAAGGACCAGGCGCAAGGCCCAAGTCACTAGAACTGATAACCAGTTGATAACATAGCCCAAACTGTAAGTGTCAACGGACACCAACCAAGGGAACAAACCCTGAACTTAACACAGCACACGGAACACGAGCCAACCGGGCTCAACAGTAAGGAAGCACTAAGGATCACAGAGCGGAAGACCTACACAGGCAAGACTGCCTCCAGGACCTTCCTTCCAAAGCTGGCATCAGCCGATGCCAGTACATCAACTCGGTAGTGCTTAGAAAAAGTGTGCACAGAGGACCAAGTGGCCGCTCTGCACAGTTGATCAGCAGAAGCTTGATTCTTGTAGGCCCAGGAGGCCCCAATAGATCTGGTGGAATGGGCAGTCACCCTGAAGGGAACATGCTTATTCCTCAACTTATAGGCTTCACGGATGGTAGCCTTAATCCAAGAGGCAATGGTAACTTTGGAAGCCGGTCTTCCTGCCCTAGGCCCCTCAGGAATGACGAATAGAGCGTCAGACTTCCTGATAGATTCGGTGCGGTGAACATAAAACTTGAGGCAACGCACCACATCCAACAAATGGAGATCTCTTTCCTTGTCAGATGAAGGATTAGGGCAGAAAGAGGGAACCACAATCTCCTGATTGATGTGAAACTCAGACACAACCTTGGGTAAGAATTCCTTGGTAGTGCGAAGCACAGCCTTATCCTTGTGGAACACCAGGTAAGGAGGTTTACAAGACAATGCCTGTAACTCTGCCACCCGGCGTACTGACACAATAGCCAAAAGGAAGGCCATCTTCCAAGTCACAAGACGTAATGGAATGGAAGCCAAGGATTCAAACGGTGGTCGCTGAAGAACACCCAGCACCAAATTGAGATCCCACTGGGGAGCAGGACTCTTGAAGGCAGGTCGAACATGAGTCACACCTTGGAAGAAGACTTTCACATCAGGAAGGATGGCAATCCGTTCCTGGAAAAACACAGACAAGGCAGAGGTCTGAACTTTGAGGGAACTCAGACTGAGCCCCTTGTCCACACCGTCCTGCAAGAAGGCCAGGACAGTGGGAAGATGGAAGTCAAGAGACAACTGCTTGACAGAGCACCATGTCACGAAAGTTGACCAAATGCGATGATAGATCTTGGAAGACACAGGCTTACGAGCACTGAGCATCGTCGACACCACAGAAGGAGAAAAGCCTTTCTGAGCTAGAATCGAGGATTCAACCGCCATGCCATCAAACGGAGAGAGTGAACATCCTCTTTCCACAGATACCCCTGAAGAAGCAGGTCCGGACGGGCTGGAAGTGGGATTGGATCCTTCACTGACATGGCCATCAATTCCGGAAACCAGGACTGGCGAGGCCAGTTCGGAGCAATCAGGATGACAGGACAACGTTCTCTCTTCAACTTCTGAATAACTCTGATCAATAGAGGAAGAGGGGGGAAGATGTAAGCCAGGGAGAAGTCCCAAGGGATCGACAAGGCATCCACCGCTAGAGCAAGGGAGTCCCTCAGACGGGAGCAAAACACCGGAACCTTCCTGTTGTGTCTGGTAGCCATCAGATCCACCACTGGCATCCCCCACCGTTGAGTGAGCATGTGAAACACCTCTGGGTGAAGAGCCCATTCTCCGCTGTCGACAGTGTGACGACTGAGGAAGTCTGCCATAACGTTGTCCACGCCTGGAATGTGAACTGCAGAGATGACAGGCACGTGATCTTCTGCCCAAGACAAAAAATATCCTTGACTTCCCACCAGGCGGAACCGCTTCTTGTGCCGCCTTGTCTGTTGATGTAAGCCACCGCCGTGGCGTTGTCGGACTCTACTCTGACTGGAAGACCGGTCAAATGAGACTCCCAGTGCCTCAGGGCCAGCCGGACAGCTCGAAGTTCCAGAACATTGATGGAGAGCATGGATTCCTCCAGACCCCATTTCCCCTGAGCACTGAAGCGACCCCAGACTGCACCCCAGCCCCGAAGGCTGGCATCCGTTGTGACTGTGGTCCACTGAGGAACTAGAAAGGATTTCCCTTTCAAGAGATGAGAGAGATCTAACCACCAGTGCAGACTCGACTCGACATGAGGAGGAAGAGAAACAGACAGATGTTGATGATCTGGATGATTCCTGCACGTCTGGATCACAAATCTCTGAAGATCCCTGGAGTGGGCCATGGCAAATGGTACTGCTTCGATCGTGGAAATGAACTTCCCCACTAAGGACGACAACTTCGGGACTGGAATTTCGTCCATGTCCAGGATCCCAGCCACTCTGACGGCTATCTGGTGAGCCACGTCCTCTGGAAGAAACACCATGCATTGGCGAGTGTCGAACAGGAGACCCAGGAACAGAAGCCTCTGAGAAGGAATCAAGTCCGACTTGTCCAGATTCAGGATCCATCCGTGACGGTTCAGGGTGTGCATGCACCTCTGCAACTGCTGGTGGAGAAGCTCCGCTGAGGAGGCCTTCAGTAGGAGATCGTCCATGTAGGGTGTCACTCTGATCCCATCCTGATGGAGCACCGCTATCAAGGAGCCCAGCACCCGCTGGAAGACTTGAGGAGCTGTAGTCAGTCCAAAGGGGAGCGCTGTAAATTGAAAGTGTCCCCTGTGGCAGGCAATCCTGAGATACTTCCTGCTCCCTGGATGAATAGGGATGTGAAGATAAGCATCCTGAAGATCCAGGGAGGCAAGAAACTCCCCTGGAGACATTGCTGCAATCACAGAGCGCAGGGACTCCTGGCGGAAGTGGGAAGTCACCACATAGGCATTGAGATCTTTGAGATCCAAGATGGGACGGGCTCCTCCGTCCTTTTTGGCTACCACAAACAGGTTGGAATAAAATCCTGAACCTGTGTCCCCCTGCGGAACCGCCTCCAGGACCTCTTTGTCCAAGAGATCCTGAATAGCGTCGTCGAACAGACGCCTTTTTGAGGGTTCCTGAGAAGGACGAGTAAAATGGAACCGAAAAGGAGGAAGGGAAGAGAAAGGGATCCTGTATCCCTCTGACACCACCTGAAGAACCCATGGGTCCGCCACTGACTCCTCCCAAGTCCGGCGAAAGATGCGGAGACGACCGCCTACAGCCGGATGCGGACCCGGGTTCGGCGAGTCATGCCGAAGCAGTCTTGGAGGTCTTGGCCTTGGAGGCAACTTTGGGCCTCCAGGACTGTTTGGGCTTGGAGGAGGAGCGCGTAGTGGGAGGACCCGTTTGGGCCGAGGAGCGTGTCTCAGTCTGAAAGGAACGAAAGGACCGATTGCGTTTGGCTGGAAACTTTTTCTTAAAGACTGAGGGTAGAAGAGTACTTTTACCGCCAGTAGCCTCACTGATCATTTCTTTGAGCTCAGAGCCAAAGAGCAAATTCCCCTGAAAGGGCAAGGAAAGCAAGGCTTTCTTAGAGGCTGTATCAGCAGACCAAATTTTCAGCCAAAGAGCGCGTCTAGCCACCACAGAAGAAGTGGAGGCCCTCGCCATCATGCGCACAGCATCAAAAGCAGCATCAGCAACATAGTTCTGAGCTTCAGTGATATTAGCAAGAAGCTGCAACTGTTCAGATACAGGCGCATCCTGGCGAACCGCTTCAGTCAGTCGTTCAGTCCAGGCTGCAATAGCCCTATTAACCCATGCCACAGCAAAGGTGGGGCGCATAGCAGTGCCAATAGAGGCAAAAATAGATTTAAGAGAGAGCTCTAATTTCTTATCCGTCCAGTCCTGCAAGGCAGAGGCATCTGAGACAGCCAAAGCAGTAGATTTGGATAGTCTAGACACAGGAGCATCCACCTTGGGAGGATGAACCCATTTTGCCAGCTCCGCTTCGGGAAAAGGGTAAAGTTTGGCAAACTTTTTGGAGACAGAGGAAGATCTATCAGGATACTTCCATGCCTCAGAAACCAGACGGGCAAGAGTAGGGTTAGTTGGAAAACAAACAACAGGTTTAGATGGCTTTTTCTGAAAAACATCAGTAGGATCATAAGTGGATTCCTGAGTCAGAGGAAGGTTGAGCGTATTCAGAACCGCTCTGATCAGACCCTCAGCCGAAACTTCAGGGTCACACTCATAGGGGTCCCCAATGGACCTGTTAGATTCAATAACAGTACGTTCCTCAGCATCAGAATCCTGTAAAAGTTCTTCTTCAGAAGAATCAGTGATATCAGGAGCTCCCTGTGGCTTAGGCAGGGAGGTCCTGATAGTAGAGGGGGTCTGCCAGACCTGGAGAGCCCCCTGTACCTGAGAGGGAAAGAGTTGAAGCGTGGATCTGAGATCCCTAGTGGCAGCTTTAAACTCCCTCACCCAAGATGGCTCAATAGCGTGGCTGGGAAGCCCAGGGTTGCTATCTTTATCAGTACAATTAGGGCATAGATCCCCCACATTATCGCAATCCAGCCCAATGTGGCAAGAGGAGCAAAACGCCATGGGGGTAGAAGACCCCCCAGCCTCCTTAGTCTTGGGTCTAGCCCCTAGCTCCAGTGAAGTAGACATGCTCACAGCGTCAATATACCCCACAAAAAACACTATCACCCAGAAAAGTGTTAAAGATTAAAGTTTCACCCCAGAAAAGGTCTAAAAACGGACTTATCTGGCCAGCGAAGGGTTAATCTGGTGAGGAGAGAGAAGGCTCGGTCCCTGCGTAGTGTACTCGCCTTGGAAAAGTACCACAAAATGGCGGCCGTCATGACAGCCAATCAGAAACAAGCGCGAGCTAAGCGCTCATGGGAAATGTAGTTTTCCCTATGCAAGTACCCCAAACAGTGCCCGAAGCCCCCCTGAGCCCCCTACAGTAATAAAACACCAACCGGATGATAGAGCAGGAGCCTAGCATTAAAATGAGCCTACTCTGAAGTTGCTGTGACAAGCGGTTTCAGAGATATGTCCCAAACTGTGAATTCCCATAGAGAGTAAAGGAGCTCTGCTGCTGAGCGGGAAAAAGCCGCGCTTAAAGGCGCGGAACACCATTTTTAATAAAGTTTAGTAAAACATTAAAAAGTGCCCAAACAAGCATGAAATACATGAGAAACATAAATAAATGAATACCCAATGCTCCAAAACTCAGAGAATAACACAGAAATTGCATAAATAGTGATAATGCAATAAAAACACCCTATGAGTGCTGGAGTGTATTAAAACTCCCAAATACAAGCCCATCAAAGGGACACTGTGGGGACAAGTGGACCTTCAGCACTCAATGGGTGACTCACCTTTCTCGCAGACTTCTGTCTTCAGGTGACCATGATAGGGAGGGAAAGAACCAGAGGTAATTTCCCCAACAGGGGAGCTGCTTAACACAAGCTGTCCCCTCTTCAGGTATAGGTCCACAGAAATCCCTGGAAGCTGCACCAGCCACTTTGAAGAGGGCAATTCACAGCCATGGTCACCCTCCTAATGGTGGTATTCCATATTTGAATAAAAATAATAAAACTCTAAGAAGCATAGCTGTTCTCTGCCTGGTGTGCAGGCACACCAGGAACAAATCAATATGGGTGGCTCTGGCCAGAAGGTGGCTTAAGTAAGAGGGGAGGCTCCGCCCCTTGCAAATTATTTGCATAATTGTTCCTGCCTATTAAAGGGGACTACACATCCCATGGTACCAGTGACCTGTATTGGACGACAGTGAAAGTAAACCACTGCGGTAATGTCAAATAGAGGACAGGAGAAAAAAAAGCAACGTTTAGGAAATATGAATAGACTCAGAAGAAGGAAGATAGGCATCGGTACAAGGCTAGGATGAAGAAGACTAAATGCATTATTAGATGTGCCAAAGCATATGCAAGGCAATACATTGGCCAGTCAATAATAACGGATGACAAAACATTTTTTAGCTAGATGAGTGTAAAGAGAAAAATGAAACAAGGAAAAGTTAGACTGATGACAAAATATTTAAGTTACGTAAATGAGGATTAAGGTCTAGCCTCAATGAATATTTCTGTTCAGCTGAAGCCTGATTCTTGTGGGCTCAAGAGGCACCCACAGACCTGGTGGAGTGTGCCATGATCTTAAAGGGAACAGGCTTATTCCGGACTTCATATGTCTGACATATAGTGGCCTTGATCCATGGAAGCAGCATGACCCACTCTAAGACCCTCAGGGATGACAAAGAGAGTCAGCCTTGCAAAAAGACTCACTACGTTGCACAGAAAACTTAAGGCAACGCACCACGTCCAACAAATTTTAGGGTCAGGACAAAAGGAAGGCACAACAATCTCCGAAAATCAGAGTCCACCTTGGGAAGAAACTCCTGATAGGTATGAAGTTCCGCCTTATCCTTATCCAAGAAGAAAGGTTTACTCTATAGAGCTTATACCTCAACGACTTACCGCCCTAAGACCACTGCCAAGAGATAGAACCATCTTGAGTGTCAATTTACACAAGGAGATAGAAGCCAGAGGGCTTGAAAGGAGACCTCTTCAAAACACCCAGAACCATCAGATCCCACAGACGAGTGGGATTCTTGAAGGAAGGGAAAGCATGAGCCACCCATTGAAGAAAAACCTTGACAAATGGAATAGTGGCAATGCGTCTCTGGAAAAGTACAGATAGTGCTGAGATCTGAACCTTAAGAGACAGCCATGTCCGCACACCACTTGTGAAAGATAGACCATATCCTGTGGTATGCCTTGGAAGAGATGGGCTTCCTGGCTCAAATCATGGTGGAAACAACCTCTGCGGAGAAACCTTTCCACCTCAGGATGTTGGCTTCAAGAGCCATGATGTCAAAGCCATTTTCTCCAAATCCTTGTGCCACAGGTAAACCTGGAGTAAGAGATCCAGCCTGGGAGGAAGACGGAGCAGATCCTGAATTGAAAGACTGGCCAAGTCTACAAACCATGCCCTCTTGGGCCAAAAAGGGGACATTCCATCCATTCTCATCTTCTGATGCACCCTGGGTATGATAGGAATCAGAGGAAACACGTAAGCTAGGTGGAAATTCCACGCAATAGACATCGCATTCATGACAAAGGCACGAGGATCTCCCATCTGGGAGCAGAAGGTTAGCATCTTCCTGGTTTCCTTAGTTGCCATGAAACCTATCATAGGTACACACCACTTTTGTATAATCAAGTAGAACACTTTCGGACCAAGTTCCCACTCTCCCAGATCTCCGTTTTGGAGACTGAGAAAGTCCACCAGAATGTTTTCTGCCCCTGGAATGTGAACAGCTGAGGTAGTCGGAAAGTAGGCCTCCGCCCAACAAAGACTGTACCTCATCTTGGTTCAGGAAGCCACAATGCCAGTGCCTCGGTGGCGACTGATGTACTTTACAGCCATGGCATTGTCTGACTGCACCCTCACTGTCTTCCCCGAAAGGAGTGTGGTGCAGTGAACGAGAGCTAGGCGGATCACCCGGAATTCCAGGATATTTATGGTAAAAGACTCTTGTCCTGAGTCCACCTGCCTTGGAGACAGAGATGATCCAGAATCTCACCCCAGACTCTCAGGCTGGCATCCGTGGTGACAAGGGTCCACTCTAGTGAATGAACGACCTTCCCTGCTCCGGGTTCACCTAATGCAACCACCACCATAGATCCCTCCTGGCCTCCGGAGAGAGAGAGACATCTGCTGATCCAGATGTTCCGGGTTTCTGGGACAACTCCGGACAAGATTCTGCTGTAGTTCCCTCGTGTGGACCTAAGAGTAAGGGACAGCATCCAGTTTTTTGCCACAAGTGGTAGGCAATTATAGATGTGCAAAAAAGAGGTGCTTGTGTTGTAATAATATGTTACATAAAGCGTTAACTTTCGAGGGGAGTGTGAAAGTATCACAAAAATATAAGATACAACAATTTATTAATTGTGATAGTGATTTTGTGATATATATGATTGCCTGCCGCTGTGGCAAAAAATATGTAGGTCGAACAAGTAGAGCTCTCCGTATACGAATAGGAGAACATAGAAGACGTATCCAGAAACAAGAAATGGACAAAAGTGTTGCTAAACATTTTAATTTGTGTCAAATAGGGAAAAAATATGGTTTTACAGTTCAAGGAATAGAACAAATACCAATTACTGTTCATAACAGATTTCAGGTTTTGTGTAGAAAAGAGTCACTCTGGATACATAAATTGGGTGTTATGATTCCAGAGGGACTTAATGAGGAGACAGAAGTGGGTATTTTCTGTGGTGATAACTTTGAATGTCTGTAAGTTATTTTTCTTTGTAGTGTTTGTTTGCTGGTTCCACATGCACCTGGCCCTTTAGAATAGGTGGTGTGGATGTGGAGTGGGTTGAGAGAGGTGCAAAGGGGGTTGAGTGGAGGGTATATTGAAGTGTATATAGGTGGGTTAATGAATGGTGTATGATTGAATTTTGAGTGGTGGTATGTATATGGATTGAAGTGTTTGTATAGTATGGGTAGGGTGGAGTGGGTGGATGTGATATTTGGGGAGGGTAGGAGTTAGTGGGGAGGTTGAGGGGCGAGGTGTGGGAGTGAATGTTTGAGGGTCTGTGTGTGAGTTTGGAGAAGGATGTATCGTAGAGAGGATAGTGTGTGTATGCGGAGAGGGGTGTTTGGTGTATAAATGTATGTGTGGTGGTTTGGTGCTCTTTGGATGTTGGTGTAGTCCTCTTTGGGAGGAGCTGGGCAGTTTTCTAGGCGGTATTGCCGTGGCTTGGCCCAGTGTTTGGCCTGTTTTCCTGCACCGGGAGGGTGGGGAGCCGCGGTCTCGCTGGGAGCTGCCGCTGTGGGTGTTGCCCAGTGCTCGGTCCGCGCTCCTGCCCGGGAGGGTGGGGAGCCGCGGACTGGCTGGGAGCTGCCGCCGCGAGGTCGGATGTCTGTGTTGGATGTCTGACTGGCGGCGATGTTTGGCGTCTTTGTTCCTTGCTGGCGAGTTCTGGGCTGTGTGGGTATTGTGGATGGGGGGAATGTTGGGGGGTGGTGTGAGTATTGTGGGGTGATTTGGTTTCGGGGCGGTTAGTTCGGTAGGTGTGTGGGAGGTTAGGGTTTGGTTGGGGACATTATTGGAGCGTGTTATTACGAATAGAGGAAGTGATGTATAGAGGATGTGTGAGAGGGGGTGGAGATGTTTGCGGTTCAGAGGGAGGAAGTGAGGAAGTTTGCGGTTCAGAGGGAGGAAGTGAGGATGAGGATATCCAGTGTGAGGTAGTTTGAGCCAATAGAGGTTTGATAATGTGCGTTTCAAGGGCAGGAATTGGATAGAGAAGAATTTAAGTTAAGGTTAGAGGTAAGTGGGTTTGTTCTTTGTGTGTATCGGTTTTGGCGCCAAATAGAGTTTATGAGTATATAAAGGGCCAAGGTGCAATGTGGGATTAGCAGATAGACCCCTGAGGAAGTGATAGTATATCACGTAACGCGTAGGGTGAGAGTATTGTTTTATTTTTCTTGGAGATTATCATATATTGATCATTTTATTTTTTCAATATTATTAAGTACATGTACATGCATATATATGTGTGTGTGTTTTATGTGATTTATCTTTTTTAACAATAAATGTATATTTTTAATGGCGAACCATTTGATTTAGTGTGTGGTTCCTATTTCAATTAGTGGCCCCCAGTTATTATTATTTTTTTGGGACTGTATTACTCCATTTAGTTTCCCCCTTTGTATATATATTAGTCCTCATCGGATATAGAGTATTAGTTGGAGCCTTTGGAGTATTATATCATTTCCATCTACTCTGGGTGAGGCGGAATACTGGGATACATTGGGAAGACCAGTGGAAGATCTGGAACGGGAGTGATACAGATACCCGCACTGGGGGTGATCCAGTGAAGGCTTATTCACTGAGAGGCCGGTATAGCCTCATGGAAATGTGAGTAGACATCTTGCTAGCTCACAGGTGATTATCTGGTGGAGGATTTCATATATTGACATTACAGTCTACACTTAGAGCGTGTGTGCTTCTCTCTTTTGTGTTTTATGAGATTGGCATAAGGCTGTCCTGAACATAAGAGAAGACCAAGGATCAAATAGGGTTTGAGGTTTTTATAGTAGGGAAAATTGGAAGACTAGCTGGGATGAATGGTTCTTATCAGATGTCAAGTTTGATGTTTCTATAATATAGGGCTTACTGACCTCAGTGATACAGACTGGATACTCTGCAGTTCAATCTTTCTCTTTAGGACCTCCTTGATTTGACCTTTCTCTGGCCCCTGCTTTACCTTCTCTCGTCCAATCAGATACACGAACTTAGGGGTCAGGACCAGGTCTCGCTTCAGCGTCTAATAAAGAAGAGGAGAGTTTCCTTTATGATGTCATCATTACCAGACCATCAGGGTGTGGCCTCTCTCAGAATATAGAGGGGAAATGTGACGACTTACTAGTTTACAAACATACAGTAGCTTCATGGAATAGCCACCCAGCAGCGGTGGTAGGAGGATACAATGCAGGAAAGGAATTCATACTTTTCTTATAGGGAGAAATACAGTCTCATGGTCAGGAATGGCAAGGATAAAATATTTCTTGGTTAGAATTATTGGGCCATATTGAGGAAGATAGAGAGGTGCAATTCTGGAGCAAACCAGATGCACCAGTGTTACAATTTAAAAAAAAAAAAAAAAAAGGTAATTTTTGAAAACTTATTTGCCCTCAGCGGTGCAACTGGCTTTCTCCAGACTTGATGCTCTTTGGTTTCATGTATATGGCCCTTTGTACAAAGAGGATGGAGTGCAGGTTAGTGCAGACACACACCTTGAACCGTCGGTCATATTTCACTACAGTGTCTGCGAAATCTATGCGCTCTCTACGCCCCACAAACTGGCGGAGCTCGGGGCGCCCGTCCATCCCGATATAATCTCCCACGAAGTTGCGGTTAATGCTGTTCCTGCGCCTCTCCTTCTTGTTCAGGACAATGCTGGAGGCTAGAAATAGGAAAGGAGGCGTTTTGTAATCTACCCACTGTCATCCATGCAGACATCTTTAACCCTGACATTCACAGTGCGTTTGTACGTTGCCCACTCCTTACCCACATATATCGACTGCCCCCCTTTACACTCCCACACAGTGCCCCTTTCCTGCCTGTCCCACTCTCAGGATGTACAGTGCCCCCCCCCCCAACATGCTCACCTTCTTCTCTCATGCGGATGTACTTGCGTACAGCTGTATGCTTTCGCCAGGCCTTCTGGATGACGCGGGCGAAACCATCATATTTCCGCTCCCGCATCTCCTCCAGGAGAAAGAGCTGCAAAGAAGGGAAACAAGATCAGCAGAGGTGCCACAGGACCCCAATCACTACAAGTAGGGAACCCACCCCCCAAATCATTTCTAGGTGCTGTTCCAGGGAACACATCTGGTACCAAGGCCCCCCCCCGTCAGACCCAGCTCCCTGCCGCACCTCAAGTCTGAACCTGCTCCTCATCTCCCCCAGTCTGAACCTGCTCTCCAACACAGCCCCAGTCTGACCCTGCTATTCTTCTACCCCCAAGTGTGACCCTGCTCCCCACCTCTCCCAGACACTCACAGACTCGGGAGCCTTGATGAACACTTTACTCTTCCCCAGCTGGTACTGATCGGAGTCCATGTTCACAGACTTCAGGAGGTGTAATACCCCTTTCTTCTGATCCCCCCTCCATTCGGGCCATGTCTCCCGGGTCAGGATTGCATACCTGGCATTGGACAGGAAGGACATACATTCATTCCTGTGTGTACCAAACTCAGTAGTCGAAAGGGAAGGGGTAGAACAGTTTTAGGTCAGTAAAACTCACACAAAACATGTCATAACCTTTTTCAGTAAACTATGAGAGATGACTCTTAAGACTGCAACAAAATAGGATGCTACAAAAGGAGTGTATCAGAGGGCTAGTTTCCATTGTGAATATTGATACAGCAGGATGGAGGTTATCACTAACCTCTATGTATAGCGTGGGTGTAATATGGCATGTAAGGAATGTCAATGTAACGATGCAGACAGTAAGGTAATAGCCCTTGCAATGTTCGTCCTGGCAACCAAGCACAAAAGGGTTATGGCATTTTAATGAGAGTCTTACTCTCCGTATTTTATTGATTTTTATGTATTTCTTTGAACTATTTATGCAAGTCAAATACTACACTTACAGGAAATATGTGCTCTGTCCTATCCCTCCCTTTCTTCTGTTTTTGCAGGTTTACCTTGCCTGAGCCTGGGAACTTTGGCTGTGCTTTGATAAGGATGAACACCCAGAAAGGACCACGGGTTTATCACAACAGGGAGAGAAATCTTACACACATTCTATATTTATTTGCACTTTCATATAATCCTCTCTTGTATTCCTCTTCCCCTCTTACAGTGCAACCTGAGAGCGACCGCCGATTCCTTTTCTTTCTGTTCAAACTCAGTGCCGGTTACAGGGACCCACACACAGTGTGGCACAAAGATAAACACATACAACAGATAGGGCCTACATCAAACAACATGCAGGTGGGCCATGTACACAAAGGGGATGTCAATCCCTTGAATTTTAGACAGGAGTCCAACGCATTGCAAAGCAATGTTCTGGAGACCTCTGTAACATTCAAGAGATTAAAAGCCCCTATTTAAAATTATTGGAATGTTTACTTCTCCCCTATGGTTCAATTAGTTTGCCCCAGAATTGCTGTTCTTTTTCTTCCTCATTATGTCCCATAATGTCACACACATCTCACACGTACACACGTAATGTCACACACATCTCACACGTACACACGTAATGTCACACACATCTCTCACATATACACACGTAATGTCACACACGTCTCTCACACGTAATGTCACATGAGTCTCACACGTACACACGTAATGTCACACACATCTCTCACATGTACACACGTAATGTCACACACATCTCTCACATGTACATGCGTAATGTCACACGAGTCTCACATGTACACACGTAATGTTACACAGATCTCTCACATGTACATGCGTAATGTCACACGCGTCTCACATGTACACACGTTACGTCACACACATCTCTCACATGTACACACGTAATGTCACACACATGCCCCTCTTTCTGCAAATTCACACATTTCACACACCCCTATGTACCTGTTCAGAAATTTTTGGAAGATCCTGCGATAGGCGTATCCTGCCCGGCGCACGCGGATGTTCTCCCGTAACCCCAAATACTCCACTTGATGTTTCACCCTAAAGGAGAGGGGAGAAGTGGGCACAGAGTGATGTCCGACTGAGGATCCCTAATTCCCACCCTGAACCCAGTAATAGTGGTGAAAAGCCCTTAGTGCACAGCAATAAACTATATCACGGTATTGGACTACCTCCACCACTTCACAGTGGTACCAGCATCCCCTGCCCCTTACCAGCCATCCCCTCTGCCCCGGACACCTCCATCCTTGTCTTTAACTTCTAACCTCACTTACCCACTCCATAACCTGCTACTGCCTCCACAATCCTGCTGCCCTCTCTCCTGCTACAACTTCTCGCCCCCACCTAGTTACCTGCTAACCTCTCCGTCCCACCCATTTCATGTTCTCCCTCCTTTACCCGTTACCCTGAAAGAACGTTACCTGCTACATCTTGAAAAGGTAGAATGGACGTGCGGCTTATGGATATCGCACATACATTCCTCCTGGTACAGTAACTCCACTAAGTCTCCCGTGGACCAAGATAATCACATAAAGTATAGGAGTACACACTCAAGGAGATGTGCCAAATCAGTTTTTGCTGAGCTTCATTACTGAAACAACATGTTTGTCTAGGTATACAAGATGCTCATTTTCTACATTTTCCTCCAATATATACCTGAGAAGAACTGTTACTAATGATGACTGATTACTTCATATGCATAACAATGATGATTTGCTGATGGGGAGTTGGTAGGCTGGGTTTATACCTTTATAATGGCTGTGGTTTTCACTTTGTGTTTATGCCTGATGAAGGGTGGCATTGAGCCCCCCAAAACTTTGTATGTTTTAGTAATCAAGCCGAGCGCAAGCTGATTATTGCACATCTCCTCCAGTGTGTTCTCCTTTTCTTTACTTTACCTGCAACATCGTCCCATCTGACCGTCAACTATTATTTTTAACCCCATTTCCCAATTAGATATGTGGGGCTAGATTCTATTACAGGTGCTAATTTTATCACTGCTTTTATCGCCGGTATTCTCCATAGACGTCAATAGGAAAATGTTTGATAAAACAGGTGTTAACATTTAGCACCTGCAATAGAATCTAGCCCGTGGTCTCTTCAATTATCTACTGTCTTCTCCTCCAGTACTATCTGCCATCCGTTGTTACCTGCTGTCCTCCCAGTCTCGTGGTTTCTTTGACTCGTTGGGTTTGATGCAGCGGATGTAATGTGGGGTGCACTTCATCAGTGTCTGCACCAAATCATTAGCTTGTTTCTTAAGAAAGACAGGGAGAGAACGATCAGATACCTATAATCTGAACTTTAAAGGGATAGTAATGTTTTATAATAAAAGCAGCTCTAATTAATCTTCATAGTATTTGGACTTTGGAAAGTGTTATTTCAATTCTGTCAGAGTTGTAGTTCAGGAGTAATTCAATGACAAAGTATCCCCCTCCTGACCCTTTTACTAATGTAACACTACTCAGCCAGATCAGAAGGGAGGTGCCCAGGTAGACTGCAGAGAGGGACAATCTTCAATTAAGATAAGGGAAAAACCTGAAAAACTTGTCAAGGGGGTCAGGGCTTTCATTGTTCTCATAGGAAGAAGATTGTCCCCTGCTGTTATCTGTCTGGTCTATGGACTGGATTCCACATCTGAGAAGAGATGGCTTACACTATGCAAAAGGGGCGGGAGGGGGAACTTTGCTTGTGAATATCTCTCAAACCATAAAGGTCTGAGAGATAAGAGTTATATCATTCTTCGTGTTTTTTTAATGCCTACAAAATAAAATAAAGATAAAACGAAGTATTACTATCTCTTTAAAGAGATCCACATCTACTCCTACAATAGGGTTTTACCTTGATCTTACTACTAGCCGTAGTCGGACGCCCTTTCTTTTCGGCATTAAGATTTTCTGGGAATCTCTCCCTTATGAAAGGTCTGTAAGACAAGGAAAAGACAGAAAAGATGGGATTACCTTTGGTTAGAGATACAGTTGGGTGTTGTTCTTGAAGGGTTAATTGATTTACAGATCTAGACAGTTGTGTATAAAAGATTATTGGCTATGCAAATCAGGGGATGGCTCTGTAGGCTCAGCATATTTAACCCTTTGAGTGCCAGAGGGGTACGCAACGCATTGCTTTGCAATGCGTTGCGTACACCTCTGGCTCTCAAAGGGTTAGGGATGACTCTATAGTCTGTACAAATTTTGGGTTAGTTTTAGTGTACTGATTTAGTGTTAATTTAGCAGGCTGTACATATTTAAAGTTAGTTCTATATGTACAAATTTACAGTTTTATAAACTGTACAGCTTTATGGTTAGTTTATTGGCAGTGCAGATTTTGGGTTAATTCTATAGGTTGCCCCTGAAGTTAAATGTTAACGAAATGCCTTGGGCATTTTTATATATTTTTTCGAATAAGATTTTATAATATTTGTTTGGCAATACCGATAAATAGAGGATATTTTATGCAAGTAAGTCCAGGTATTGTGAGTTTTTTCCGTCCTTGTTTGTTTCCGGTTTGGAAGTTGAGAAGGAAGAAGGGATCGGGTGTGTGGTGTATTACATGCTGTTGAACCAAGAGGCTGGTTAAGCCTGTTTGTCCTGTGTACCCAAAAGGTTTAGAAGTGGGAATTTGTCTAATAAAAAGTCTACTCTTAGAGGTGTTTTTATGCGGTTATTTTTTTTTTTCATCTTATCTGCCATGCATGCCCTTCAAAAGGTCACAAGGCCGGCTGACCATCCATACATAAGAAACGCTAATAAGAGTAGAAAATATACTGGCATACTTGTGCGATTGTTATTTCTACAGGTTGGGATTTTTTATTATTTTGAGTATTTTGTATGGTTTAAGGATCCACACTGGTGAGATATTAGTATAGGATTTGTATCAGAGTTTTTGCATGTATTCAATATGAATGAATCTAATGCACACTGGTTTTATTTATAGGAGTTAGTGCATAAGCATGCAAGTGCGCACACACACTATGTTTTTGTCATTAGCTCTGTAAGGTGTACGGATTTAGGATGCAGTCAAAGTTAGAGGTGAGGCGAGATGGTGGTGGGAGCTCTTACATTTCACTGCTTTGCATCAGCTCAATGAGGTCAGTGAACAGAACGTCACGATTTCTCTCACAGAATCCGCTCACATCATACGAGACCTGGAACAAAGTAACAGAGGGAGACATAGCACCATACTCACAAAGGTAAGAAGACAAAGCGCAACCTCTCAGAGTACACTGTATAATAAAATACTTGTTATCCCCACGCACTTAAATGCACTCACCAAATGGATTCTTGTAGGAATGCCACAAAATTAATACTTTCACGATACGTTTGATGTAGCAGGACCCAGAGTGTCAGTCAGAATCTCCGGGATTGCGGTACTCTAGATGTATCAGTTGATGTGATTACTTCCGATTGGTTCAATCAGCCGGAGTTCCCCACGTTACACTAGACCAGTTCTGCAGAGCGAGTAAAAGCAGGTCACCATCAGTCTGCCTCTTTATCATGTTGTAGAGATTGGCTGGATGATATTGAAATTTTTTTTTATTATTATTATTATTTTTTTTTTTTTTTTTTTTTTTTTTTTTTTTTTAACATTGCATAATCCACTAAACAAGGAAGATCTGCTGTATGTCTTACCAGCAGAATTAATATCATCCAGCCGATCCCTACAACACGCTACAGATGCAGACTGATGGTGACCTGCTCTAACCCGCTCTGCTGAACTGGTCTACTGCAACGTGGGGAACTTCGGCTGATTGGAACAATCGGAAGTATTCGCATCGACTGATACATCTAGAGTACTGCAATCCCGGAGATTCCAACTGACACACGTTGGGTCCTGCTAGACCAAACGTATTGTGAAAGCAGTGGCGTAACTATAGGGGTTGCACCTGCGACCCCCTCGCCTGACGCTCGCAACTAAGTAATGCAGAGCGCTGGGGCTCTTCATTACGAGAGTTCCGATCTGCCAGAGGAAGATCAGTATTCCCTCCGGCAGACCGGCACTCTCGTAATGTAGAGCTCTAGGATATTATATCATTACTGAAGAGGACCGCGCGGGAGAAGAGGTCTGTGCAGAAAGAGGCACAGACCTGTCCTCTGCCACTGGACCACCAGGGAGGTAGGAGATTTAGGGGCAATGTGGAATGGGCATTGTGGAGATTGAGGGGCTTTGTGGAAGGGCAATGTGGACATTGAGGGGCACTGTGTAAGCGGCAATGTGGAGATTGAGGGGCATTGTGGAAGGGGCAATGTGGAAGTGGCCAATGTGGTCAGGGAGCCAATGCTAATTCTTGCACCAGGGCCCTGTGGCTTCTAGTTACGCCTCTGCGTGAAAGTATTAATTTGTGACATTTGTACAAGAAACCATTTGGTGAGTGCTTTTAAGTGGGTGGGGATAACAAGTATTTTATTATATAGTATACTCTTACAGCTTCTTTTTCATGTCTGGAACTTTTGTGCGGTTGGTGACGCTGAGGACACCGTGACTATTAGCAGCATCCTAAGAACACTGATCCTTTTAAATAATATATCAACTTGGGGGACTGTTTATAACTTTGGACTGTGGTAGGATCGCCTATTATTATATATATTGTACTAGTGTAAAAGCCTGTGTACGCAGGCCAAGGTCTGGGTGATGTTAACCCTTTGAGTGCCAGAGGAGTCTGCAACTCATTGCAAAGCAATAAGTTGCGTACCCCTCTTGCACACAAAGGGTTAAGAGGCCGGTCCTGCTCTGTGTCCTGCCACAGTCATGCACTATAGAGTGCTCAAAAGCACAGAATGCTCCCAGCACAGAACTCCCAGCATTCCTACACCTCCCAGCATTCCGTGCTCCCAGCATTCTGTTTGTTCAGGCAGTCTCTACTGAGCATGACGGCTTTTGACAAACATCCTAGCGAATTATTATATAGGATTACTTTTTAAAGGTAAGAAAGCAGCAGTTCTGAAGCAAACTAACTGCATAACAGAGCGCAAAGAAAATGATCAATATACTCATTGATTTAAATGAGTGTTTTTTTTACCCCCTGAATGTTATAGAGCTCACCAATTCTCAGAGTCCATTCTAGCCTTCAAGGGGTTAAAATTCCCATTTAAAATCATATGAATATTCAGCTGTCCCCATGATGTGGCTGCTTTGCCTCATAATTGCTGGACGTTTGTCTTTGTTGATATGTAAACTACAGGTGGTCAGAGACCCCGCTCATCCTTCCCAGGGACAATCAGAATTAAATGATCACATTCACTGTCAGGTGCCTGTCGCCCTGATCACCAACCCTCTCCGTCCCTTGCCCTCCATCCTTCCCCAGGTTTCGTCAACTTGTCTTTCTAATTCCATTCACATGCAGAGGTCCCTTCTGAATCATCAACCCCAGCACAGGTTTCTCCCCCAGCCTTGCCACCCATTAAGACCAGGCTGAGCCGTTCATACCTTGCCTGCATAGTGGTGAATGATGAAGCCTTTATTCCAGCTATTGAAATGTTCGTGGCTGCCAATCGCTGACTGCAGTTTCTGTAGCAATGTCTGGTCTGCACCTTCTCCCTTGGCATGCATGGTGGCACAGACATCATCCAAAATACTCATCACTCCTGGGGGGCTCTAGGGGGCACAGAGGAGAAGGTTAGAAAGTCACTTCCCGGCTCACTGACTTGTCCCACCGCCAACAAACCATGTATTGGCTCTGAAATTACTCATTTACCCAATGACCAGTTTATACTGATCTATCAATTAACAAGATATAGTGTTCCACTGACCCAACCCATCATGATCACTCATACTCTGAAGACCAATCGTAAACCACGATCTGACTCCATGTACTCTTTTCACCAATCCTAATTGAGGCTCTGACAACTTATACTCTTAACTAGTCACCCAACATAGTGGCTTCATTACTTTCACACAATCTTGAGTTTGAGGACTAGTGCCACGCTAGATGCATTTTTGACCCATATTTTGTAAATGTTTTCAGCTTACTCTATTAAAAATAAATAAATACAAATTCTGTGACAGATACTGGTCATCACGATCTTGCACTCCTGAACTGTGACTTATGTACACTGTACGAGGTTACACAGAGTCTGTGATGTGCTTTTTCACATCTAAATGGACAATCTATGGGAAGCAGCACAGATATCGGTTAATCATATGCATCTGACATCAGACTTCTGTCTGTCCCCACCAGATGTCACTGACCACTGTCAGGGAGTACCATAGCATCAATGGCCTGAAAGTAGACTCTGTGGCCAATGATGTCACCTAGATAACCCAGCCCTACATGGTCTTATATTTACACTCAAGAGTTTCCCTTACGTACCATAAGTTATGAGAACCACCGACCTGTGTCAGCTCGAATTATCCCCCGTACATACATCAGACTATTCCAGGCTATGACCATTTAAACTCACCACTTTGTTCTCTATAAGGTCACACACAATCTTGTTGTTGAAATACTCAATTGGAGACCACTTAATGCCTTCGTGTACGTACTCCTCCTGTAAAGAGATCAGCTCTGGCTCAGTCATCGCACAGACCCACAAACACTGGGACCATGTCCAAAGGAGTGGGAATAAGAGAGAAGTAGTACTGTAACTGTGAAGGCTGAAATACACAGACATACAGGCACAAATGGACAGGAGGATAAAGGACAAATAAAAGGGATAAGCTTTCCAGTGAGCGAATGAAAGCCATACATAAACGTGCATTCTCTGTGTGCGATCGAGATGGGGAATGTGATACTTGGTTAGAGGAGGTGGAGGGCTGGTATATGAAAGTTCCACAGTGGCAGGAGAACAAAGGTTTGTAGGATTTTAGTTGAGAGGCCTCCTGTTTTAATGGTCAGAACCAAACACCATGGGTCATAACTATTCAGTGTCAGACAAACATAATGACATCTCACCTGTTCAGCTTTCAGTGTCAGCTCGATGAATATCTGTTGCAGTTTCTCATTCACAAAGTTGATACAGAATTGCTCAAACCCATTTTTCTGGAGGGGAAGAGAGAGTCTTAGCTTTGGTGTAACCTTTCTATCCTATACCCTTCTTCCCAATATACTATATCTCTGCTTAGCATTACCAGCTCCTGGCCAAGTCCTTCCCAGGCATATTACACACTACTCACAGGACGACCATCTGTTATGACCCCTCACCTGAAAGATCTCAAAGCCGTATATGTCCAGAACACCGATGTTGTATTCCTCCGCTTCTTTCCTCATTGCTTTATTTACAGCCTGGTCAAAAAGAGAAGAGGAAGAAGAGAGGTGCCGGATCATCAGAGACACAAAAACAGGAAGGTCACAGAGACGGGAGCGGCAAAGTCACAGGGATGTTAAGGTCGCAGGCACAGAAGCGGGAATGGGAAGGTCATAGAGATATGAGCTGCAAGGCCACATTGGTAAGCAGAAGATGCAAGGCCACAGAGGTAGGCGGGAGCCGCAAGGCCACAGAGGTAGGCGGGAGCCGCAAGGCCACAGAGGTAGGCGGGAGCCGCAAGGCCACAGAGGTAGGCGGGAGCCGCAAGGCCACAGAGGTAGGCGGGAGCCGCAAAGCTACAGACGTAGTCAGGAGCTGCAAGGCCACTGAGGTAGGCAGGAGCCGCAAGGCCACAGAGGTTGGCGGGAGCAGCAAGGCCACAGAGGTTGGCGGGAGCCGAAAGGCCACAGGAGGTAGGCAGGAGCTGCAAGGCCACCGAGGTAGAAGCAGAAAGGCACAAACATGAGGGGTGTGTGTTTGAGAGAGAGAGCGAGAGAGAGGAGGAGGAGAAAAACAAACACAGGAGCAGGTTGGTCAGAGAGGGACAAGATGGGGGCAGAGTGTCAGTGCAGTGAGCTAAGCCTGGGTATCAGGAAGTCTCATTCCTGTCTTACCTCCACCAGGTAGTCGAAGAGCCGGGAGTACAGAGCTTTGGAGAGAGCATCTCTGGTAAAACAGGCCTGCTCCGCGTTCAGCGTCACATCGATTACTTCTGACTTCCCTCCCCACTTACTGTCCATCTTGCGGCTTGTCAGCTTCTCCTGGAGCCGGGCCTGATCAATGCCAAGCAAGTAGGACGGAAATGCTAAGACTGGTGAGGAGACAAGGAGGAGATTAACTGAGCAAAATGCATGTAAGAGGCAATATAGAAAATCAACAGGAAAAGTCCCACATATTGGGGACATTACATAGACTCCTAAACATGTCTTTGCCTCATAACCCTTAGGATGATAGAGAGGTCTCCGAAATGCATTTGAGACACCCTGATAATGTAGTGGTTAAAATATTTGTGTAATTTAGCATTTCTGCTCATCCCTGAGGTAAACGGTGTTCCTTCTCTCTCTCACCACATTCTTCAGTCTCACGTACATCATTCTCTACTATTGCCTCTCTAACTCGTACACTTTCCTTCCCTCTCACTGTCATAAATACCAAATCCTTCCCTCACGCTACAACCCATCCTTCCCTCGCGCTACAACCCACCCTTCCCTCACACTACAACACATCCTTCCCTCGCGCTACAACCCATCCTTCCCTCGCGCTACAACCCATCCTTCCCTCGCGCTACAACCCATCCTTCCCTCGCGCTACAACCCATCCTTCCCTCGCGCTACAACACATCCTTCCCTCGCGCTACAACCCATCCTTCCCTCGCGCTACAACCCATCCTTCCCTCGCGCTACAACACATCCTTCCCTCACGCTACAAAACATCCTTCCCTCACGCTACAAAACATCCTTCCCTCACACTACAACACATCCTTCCCTCGCGCTACAACACATCCTTCCCTCGCGCTACAACACATCCTTCCCTCGCGCTACAACACATCCTTCCCTCACGCTACAACACATCCTTCCCTCACGCTACAACACATCCTTCCCTCACACTACAACACATCCTTCACTCACACTACAACACATCCTTCACTCACACAACACATCCTTCCCTTACACTACAATACATTCTTCCCTCACAGTACAATACATCCTTCCCTCACACTACAACCTATCCTTCCCTCACACTACAACCCATCCTTCCCTCGCGCTACAACCCATCCTTCCCTCGCACTACAACCCATCCTTCCCTCGCACTACAACCCATCCTTCCCTCGCGCTACAACCCATCCTTCCCTCGTGCTACAACCCATCCTTCCCTCGCGCTACAACACATCCTTCCCTCACACTACAACACATCCTTCCCTCACACTACAACATATCCTTCCCTCACACTACAACACATCCTTCCCTCACACAACACATCCTTCCCTCACACTACAACACATCCTTCCCTCACGCTACATCCTTTCACCTCCAACTCATCCCTCTATTTTTCTCACACTCTCTCATCGTACCACCATATGCCACTCACAGTCTCCGCTCTCCACAACCGCGTAGTTGCCGCTCTCTTTGAAGGCAATGTTTCCAAGGTGAAGAATACCAGCTACTATCTGAAGAACTGCGGTCTGATCCTCATGAGAGATACCAACCACGTCCATGGCACCCTGTCGTGAAGCAACAAATACCAAGATGTGTTTTAGGCCAAGCAATGGTTTAACTCTTTTACCCAAGGGGTTAAAAGAACGCCAACACTAAATTATACATTATCATTAAATTAAAGAGTGTGTTGTAACCATGACATGTACATGTGTATTTATACACCTTGTCCTTTGCATACCTCACTTCCTGGTTATGAGACTGCAGTGTTCTGTGTAAGACAGCAGGAAGTGACATGTTCAGAGGGAAATGGCTTCCCCTGTCCTGTTCAATAACAGCACATATACTATATATTTTAAGCTGTATTAACCCTTTAACAACCCATAATCTACATATACATCACGTGATATAGGACCCTAAATGACCAAGGACATACATGTACGTCATGTCATGGAAATTCAGGGCTCCCCGAGCGGCTGCACGCCTTTCGGGGAGAGCTGAGTCGGACCGCAAAAAAATGGTCCATGGTCCTTAAGTGCAGGCCGCGTGCGTGGCCTGTCCTTAAGTTGTTAAACGTGTGGGAGATTTTACATACAGATTTGTCATGTTAAAATATGATCTTTCATTTAAAAATCAGTTGTATTTTAATGTTCAATAATGGACCATAAAACATAGAGAGAGAGAGGCCATATTGAAGCAGGAAGGTTATTGGTATGATGGGAAGAGGAGGCAGGAAGAGAGAGAGAGAGAGAGAGAGAGAGAGAGAGAGAGAGAGAGAGAGAGAGAGAGAGAGAGAGAGAGAGAGAAAGACTCATGATGAAAGTCAGACCGGATATCCCTGCAGTGAGCACAACGCTGACTTCAGGGAAGGGGGAGGGAGGGGGGAACTTTGCCTTCGGTTATCTCTCAAACCATAAAGGTTTGAGAGATGAACCTGGGGGCTATTACATTATTTTACAAATATCTACAATATGGGGGATAGTAATAATAAAGTATTACTATCCCTTTAACTACAGGGAACAAAAACATTGTAATTGAGGCAAACTCCACAATGAGTTAGGAGACCTTTCCAGCTTTCAGGGGAATTAAAAGGCCCCGATATTCAGCAATGGGAATATTCCACCATTTCCTATGATGCAGATGGTTTGCATCAGAATTTCCCCACTTTTGTCCTTGTGCATATGACCCTTTATCACTCACTCACCATGGTTTCTTCAAACTCCTTCTTGTCGCTAATGTCTTCCACCTGATACACAGCTGATTGGTTCAGATAGAAGTAATAATCTGGAGAGGTGATCCCCAAATTCTCCCGATCTTCGGCAGTGGCGCCTTCTAGCAGCTGGGACACAAGAATGAACACACACAGGGTTAATAACATTTGGGATAATCACACATAACAATGAATACTAAGTTCTTATACAGCACAAGGTTTGTGGGACAGGGTGCAAATACAAATAATAGTGTTTAAAGTGCTTATACATTGCAAGCTCTGTGGGACAAGGTCAATGACAATTATTATAAAAGTGTGGAAGCACTGTAGGTAATGGTCTAGTAACCAAGGATCATATGCACAAAGATGATGCTTATTTGTCCACTGTGGTGCAGTAGGTTTGCCCCAGAATTGCTCTTCTTTTTTCTTGCATAAGGCCCATAATCTGTATTACAGTGGTTATAGCTAGCAAGAACTGTGGGACAGTGTCTGATGTAATCACCGCTAACCCCTTAGGCAATGTGTTGGACAACCCCCTGGTCCTTAAAGGGATACGTTCTTACATACAGAAGGTTCTATGGGACAGTGTCTGACAGTCATAACTAAAGTTCTTACAATGAAGGCAGGCAGTGTCTAACAATCTCTAAAGTTCTTAAAGATGGTAGGTTCTGTGGGAAGGTGTCTAACACAATCATTATTAAAGTTCTTATAGAGAGCAAGTACTGTGGGACAGTGTCTATCAAAAAAGAATCTCAAAGACAGTAATCCTATTACATAATGTGGTAGAATGCGTCGCTCACTGTGAGCTGTAACCGCACATGCGCAGTAGAGAGTCTCTACTGTGCATGTGTGATTTCGCACACAGGGAGCTTCACTGTGAGCCGTCTGGAGCTCCCCGCAAAGGATCAGTGGTTTCGGCGAGTCTCTACTACGATTGTCCCGCTCCGGACGGCTCACGTCCAGTCTCTGCTCCCGGCTCCAGGGCAAGACGGGGCAGCTGGGTGCACTTTAGCCCTTGCATACGGGCTTCCATACTAGTGTCAGCATATGACGTTAAGACAGATTATGCATCATACTTTTCTATAACAAATGGTACATTTTCCACTGTTCATAACACTGCATTCTTTGTGTAATTTTATTTTAAAGTTTCCCCCTAAAGCGGCTTTCCCTACGGCATGCAGTCTCCTCAGATCTGAAAGCAGTTCAATTGAGAGGACAGATCGCAACGAGGGACAATCTTGTGTCAGCATAAGGAAAACCCTGCCCCCCTTGGTGATGAGGGAGCAGTATTTTCCTTCTGCTGACACAAGATTGTCCCTCGCTGCAATCTGTGCAGACCAGCTTTCAGATCTGAGGAGACTATGTGTGAACGGGAAACTTTAATATAAAATTACATGAAGAACACAATGTTATGGACATTGACAAAGGTACCGTTCGTTATAAAAAAAAATGATAACGCATAATCTATCTTATATTCACGTGCTGACATTACCATCTCTTTAAAGTTATTATATGATGCAAGCTCTGTGGCATGGTGTCTAGCACACAATCTTTACTAAAGTGTTTTAAGCTTGCAGACACAAGGACACAGTTTCCATGAAACAGTTATTGGGGTTCTTATAGTTTGAAGTATCTGTAGGACAGGGTCCATCACGTTTTAATGTGCTTATAGAGTGCCAGCTCTGTGGGTCAGTGAGTGTCTGCATTGTCAAATCTGCCCCTCGCATATAAAAAGTATTTTGTCAGGAAGACTATATTGAGATTGTCTCTCATTTTCAAGTATGTCTAAGACTCATTTTATCTACCTCAGAGGGGTGAAATGCTGAGCTGACCTCGTCAAGACTAGAACCTGCGACCTTGTGGTTTGAACAGATTCTACAGCTGGTGCATTAACCAAATGGGCCATCTCTCCGACTTTAAGACATTGGTAGGCCCTTGGCAAAGCTCATGCCAGTGCCAACCCCCTTTACAATCTGACTTGTAAGAAAAAATGCACAAAATAAACAAAATGCAATGTAACTGGTTCGAACAGTGATTCAAAGCAAACTCACTATTGAGTACAAGAGAGACAATCATTTTCTTTTTAGGAGCTATGCTCAGATTTACAATTTCAGAAAAGCCCAAATAAATGTCCGTACCCATACTGCGGCACAATCTGTGCCTGCCTACCTGTGGATGTAATTATTATACAAAGACAAGAACAGGGCGAGATGCCATCTAAGAGTGGATCTGTATAACTTTAAATCCCCATTAAGTCTACTATTTGGAGAGTATTGAATTGAGGATTTCTTGGAAGAACATCGAGGAGAGAGTTTCTACAGGAATTTTGAAAATTAAGTTCTGGTGAGTTTATACAAAGCGGGGGTATGGTGATTTAAAGTTATACAGATCCACTCTTAGATGGCGTCGCACCCTGTTCTTGTCTTTCTGCTTCTACTATAGTTGCTTCAGGGATCCGTGGCAGCAAGCACAACCACTAGCGCAAAACAGGAGGGGGCTGCGTTTGGACAAGCAGAGTGGATCACTGTAATAAGAGACTGAACACACCTCCCGGCAAAATTTAAAGAATAAAAAATGTTTCTTTGAGAAGAACTAAATCTTTATTACTCCCAGACATATTTCTGAAACTCTCTGTACTCAGTATTTAACATATGTATGTGGATAGATTTTTGAATACTAACCCAATACAAGCACTTTTTACTTTATTTTTATTTTTGGTTTGTGATGTAATTACAATGTCTGCTCCGCTGGTGCTGTCTGATACTGCCTGCTGTGGAATATGACCTCTGGCAGGTCATATGGTACTTGGATGATGGGAAGTGCTTCTTGTCATCCAGCCTGCCCTGAGCAGGAGCAGAACAAAACCCCTTTACTGTGCTCTCTCACTCTACCGTGTTCCACTCTATGCCAGACTTGCACTGAAAACCTGAGAGTTACTATCAGTGGAAGCGAGAGTACAAAGACCGAAAAACTCTATGGGACTTTGAGAAAGCTCAGCTAAATATGGGTCCATTGGTCCAGACCTGCCCGTCTCTGCCTTTCTCCACTGCCCCCCCTGATAGTAATGGTGCCTCTGTCTGTGGGTCCCCTTTTGAGAATGGACCCTTGGCAAATGCCCATTGGTTAAAGAGGCCCTGATTTGCTGGCATGTACTCACACATTGCAGTCCCCTCAGCTGCGAGCCTCACCTGGTAGAAGATGTGGAAATTTCTCTCCCCTGTGTTCTGACTCACAACACGAGACTTTTCCAGGAGGAAGTTGGATATTTTGCCTCCGTCCGGCTCTCCTCCTCGGCTGAACTGAATCTCAAAGTATTTGCCCTGCAAGAAAAGAAGAGCAAATACATGTAGGATACTGCACAGCACAAGTAAGTTCCAAGTGGGATCCTATGATATGAGATACATATACAAGTACCACAGTGACATACAATACTGCACAGCACATGAAGCTTCCACATGGTATTTAATAGACTGTCTCGCATTTACCAACAGGTACTTAGTTGTGCATTATTCACTAAGCATGCTAAACCTGCATAATCAGGGACACTCACAGCTTGTTCCTGAGTGTCTATTGTAATAAAACTGAGAATGAAGAGCAGGAAAGGTTTCTGGGATTTTACCCTGTACAGTCAGAACTTATGGCAGTTCTGGAGCAAAACTGCACCGTAAAGGGGGAAATCAAAATTTCCCAGTGCTTTAATGGAGTTTTGAACCCCACCAAATGCTAAAGAGGTATCCAATGCACTTTGAAACAAAGCGTTGGAGACCTCAGTCATTTTCATAGGGTTAAAAGTTTCGTATAAATCGATGCAAATTTGAAGAATTTTCATATCAATTCTATGCTGAAGCTGATTTTGCTCCGGAATTGTCCCTCATTATCTTGTAGGATCCGGTGCTCTGAATGTTCCACCTATTTGTTCTAGGAACACAACACAAACACTGTACTTGCAAGAGCCCGAGCCACACTTGTACCACATAGGACACATGATTTAAATTGGATTTTCAGTGCTAAAGAGGTATCAAATACATTATGAAGAGATGCATTGGAGCAGGGTCGGATTTATAATTAGATACTGTAGGCATATGCCTACAGACGCACCCCAAAAAGGGGCACCTGTCATTGGCATTTTTTTTTTGCTTTAAATTAGCTTCGCCCACCCGGCTGGATCGTCCTTTATTTTTGTTTTAAAATTAGCCTCCCCCGCCCAGTGCCGCAACATGGTGACGTCTGTGCCTTCTTCGGCACAGACTTGTAGCTGCTGAGCTCCCTCGTCGGCTCTTTAATAATACAGAGTGCTGGGAGATGACATCATCTCCCAGCGCTCTGTATTACTGAAGAGAAGACTGCGCGGGAGCTCCAGAAGCTACTGGTCTGTGCAGAAGGAGGCACAGACCTCTCCTGCCACTGGACCACCAGGGAGGTAGGAAACGGACACTGGAGGGAGCAATGCGAGGGTAATATGGAGATGATGGGGGCAATGGGAGGGCAATATGAAGATGATGGGGGGGCAATGTAAGGGCAATATGGAGATGATGGGGGAAATGTGGAGGTTAGGAGAATTGTGGAGGTGTCCAGTGGAGATGGCCAATGGTGGGGGGGGGCGCGCTTCAGATTTCTGTGCCTACAGGCTCCTGAAATGTAAATCCAGCCCTGCATTGGAGACATCTAGAATTCAAGGGGGTAAATGCTCCATTTAAGTCAATGGGAGTGTTACTTTTGCTATCTGCGTAAGTCCCATAGTGCTGTGCTGGTTTGGTGACGCCCGTACCTGCCAGAGAGGTGTGCAGTGTGTTGCTACACAATGTGATGTACACCTTCTGGCAAGCAAATAGTTATACAGCCCTTGGGATATAGAAACCTCAGTTCTAGTACAGAGACTCTGTCAGACACTCACAAATCTGCTGGAGTTGTTATTCCTCACGGTTTTCGCGTTCCCAAAGGCCTCGAGCAGCGGGTTGGACTTCAGAATAATGTCCTTCACATGCTGTAGGGAACAGGATAGCGTCAGAGCTGTTAGACATGGGATAGGAGACGTGTGGCTCCCCAGCTATTTGTAAATTAGCGCTACCATTGTCCTCAGATGGACAATAACAGCTTGAGAACCACAGCTTCTGACTAGAGGTTTAAATAAATCACAAAAACATATTACTATTACTTTAATCCTTTGAATGACCTCTGGCACTCAAAGGGTTATCTTATTTCTTAGCCTTCATCTTCCGAGACCGGAAGCCAGGCATCAGAGCAGACATCTTGTCTGGGCGCCTGCGCTGTCAGACACGGTCTCCATTAAAAAGCATTGCACTGTCCCGAATGGGACTGATGGTGCAGGCATCTACGTGTGACTTCTACGTGTGACTGGTTTGCAAGCACGCGGAGAACACCGTTTTAATGAAAGATTTTTTTTTTATTAACACGATCAGGCAGAGCCGCTTGATGATCGTAAGATCGGATTTCCCTTCAGTCAGCTACAACTCTGAATTCGGGGAAGGGGGAGGGAGAGGAGAACTTTAGGAGCGATCATCTCTCAACCCATAACGGATTAAGAGATGACACTGGGGGCAATACGTTTATTTTTAACATGCCTGCATTATAGGGATTAGTAATTATTAAGTATTACTATCCCTTTAACAATGGTGGTAGTTCCGCTTTAATGGGTCACTCAGAAGTCATAGTGCAGTAATGTCTGTAAACTGTCAGAGTAGCATAACACCTTTATTGAATAAATGAAGAGGGCTGGAGACTAATTTTAATAAATGAAATGCCTAAGATAAAGTCACAAATTACAAGCTGCACAAATACATTAACCCAAACAGTGACTATACATGACAATAAACCCGCTGTCTACACAGATTATGTTACAGATGCTATCTGAGTATATGGTATTTTAATGTATATCCTCAATTCATTATAGGCCTTAGTATTTCCTTAAGACAGTAAATAGCTGCGATATCTGTGCTGGATCCCTGTACCTGAACTTTGGGGCCTCCGCCAGACACCTTGGAGACGTACCCCATGATATATTTAGCAGCAACCGTCTTCCCAGCTCCACTCTCCCCACTGCAAGAGAGAGAGAGACATAACATTAACCTTGTGTCCTACAGTTATCTAGATCTATACACAAATGGACCTGTCATCTGGAAGTGGTAGAGAAAAGAAGGGTCTTGAATGAGAGAAGCAGTATTTTATAAGATATCAGGAGTCTGATCGGCAGCCATTGGAGAGATTAGAGGATGAGGAAGGCAGGGAAAAACCTAGGTGGCATTAAGGTAACTCATACTGCAGCATTCTGTGTGGACTTAAAGGGATAGTAATACTTTATTATTACTATCCTCCATATTGTATATATTTGCAAAATAATGTAATAGCCCCCAGGTTCATCTCTCAGACCTTTATGGTTTGAGAGATAACAAAGACAAAGTTCGCCCCTCCCTCCCCCTTCCCATATCCGGTCTGACTTTCATCATGCGGCTCTGCAGCAGAGCCACGTTTGCGTTAGCGACAAATAATTATTTCACTGAAACGGTCTTCTACATGTGCTTGCAAACCAAGCACATGTAGAAGACCGTTTCAGTGAAATAATTCAATTTCACTAACGGGATCTCGGCTCAACTGCAGAGCCACAAGCCTGTCGTACGACAGACTTCCCCTGCAGTCAGTACAACGCGGACTTCAGGGAAGGGGGAGGGAGGGGGAACTTTGCCTTCGGTTATGGTTTGAGAGATGAACCTGGGGGCTATTAAATTATTTTACAAATATCTACAATATGGGGGATAGTAATAATAAAGTATTACTATCCCTTTAAAGTGTATGAACTTAGGAGACAAAAGACCAGAGAGAAGAGGTTATAGTAGTCCCTGCAGGATAGGATGAGGTCTTGTGTAAGAATTCTAGCTGTGAAAGAACAGAGGAAGGGACAGACTTTTCTATGTTATAAGAGAAAGTGGCAAGATTTAGCGACAGCATTTATATGAGGAGAATGAAAGAGTAGGGACAATTATTACCCCTAGGCACCGTGCTTCTGATACTGGATTTATGGTAGTGCCATTTACTGACACCAGGATGCGCACTACTGGGTCAGGACAAGGTGAGATGAGAATGAGATAATTTATTGACATTTTGCATTTGAGGTGCCTATGAGCCACCCAATCTGAGATAGCCGAGAGGCAATCTGTGACTTTAGATTGCATATCAGCAGTCAGTTGATGTGCAGATCACTAAAGATGGATGTTATTTGCACAGATGACATATTTTAGACTGAATGAGTTAATAAGTTCATCAAGTGTTATTGAGTATATAGCGAACAGAACTGATGCTTGAACAGAACCTTGACGGACACCAACAGAAAGGTGGATGGGAGAGGATGAAGAGGTGACAGTGGAGACACTGAAGGATCGGTTAGTTATATAAGAGGATGGAAAAACACACAAGGGGGAAGAGTCTTATGGTTTAGTACCTCAATGTATCATTAAGATAAGTAGATATAACAAAAAACTACAAACACATTCCATAAGCTACTAGATGTAACAGTAGCTGAACACTCCTGGGGAGGATATTATCACGGCTCCCACACAGACAGACCAGATAGACAGGTACAACGCTCGATCCCTTAAGAAAACCTCATTCACAGAAGAAATTCAATAAAACATGGAGAAACCAAAGTCAGGGGACAGCCGGCACAGAGAAGGATACAATGGTGAAATAATCAATAGTATAGATCCATACTTACATTAGCAGGTATGACCAACTGATATATTTTCAAAGCCTATCTTAAAGCTCAAGGGGATATTTGCCGCTAATCCTCCCACAACAGGACCACACAGGTAAGCACCTTAATCCCTTGTAAAAGAACTCAGCCAGACTGAAAAAATATCAAAAAGCAAGAGAGAAACGAATGGCTCGAATGGAATAAAAAAGTAAAAACAATTTAACAAGATATGGTTGGTGTGAAATATGTCACGGTATAGGGGTTTTTTTACGTAGATTGTTATCTTATAAATTACTCTTTATTTTCTTTTGCTTTTTGGTATTTTATGATTCTGGACGAGTTCTATTACGAGAGATCAAAGTGCTTATCTGTGGGGTCCTATTGCAGGAGGATTAGCACCAAATATCCCTGTGAGCTTTAAGACCAGCTTTAAACACAAATCAGCCGGCCATACCTGCTAATGTGAGTATGGATCTATACTATTTGCTTATATCACTATTGCAATGCGTTTCCAAGTCCGCGGATGGACTCAGGCCGTCATGCCGGATCAGCTACAGACAGACAGCTACAGCGATAATCCAGGCAGCTCTTCTTCCTAGGATGGGGGTCAAAAGGAGACCCTTGACACATCCATCATTAAAGTAACAGGACGTAGTTCAGAATCAAGAAGAACAACTTTTATTGCACAAACTACAGCTCATTTTATGTACAGTTAACTATATTAACATAACTTCATCAAACATAACATACAAAGCAGGTATTCAGTGACACAATGGGCAGACATAATCGTATTAGGGAAACAAAGGGTTATAAGCCTGGGAACTTTATACACCATAGACATACATGGGGCCCTGGGTTTACACTATTAACAATGGGGCCGCGACTTAGTGGCACCGGGAAGTCCAGCCGCTTCGTGTTCTCAGCCAATGGGCGGCCGAGACACCAAGTTTCATCAGCCAATCGTGAGGCCGCCGACATTTCCCCATGTTATGTGAATGCAGTCCCTTTAACCATGTTCCAGTGTCGGCGGCCAATCAGACATCGGCCGACATTTCCATTATAGGTCTATGGGATATTCACATGGGGGTTTTTAGTCCAGCAGCCAATAGGAGAAGGGCCAACAATTCTCCAGGTTAGTGCAATGGCGGCCCTTTAACTCCGCTCCTCCAATCAGGCTGCCGCCGACAGCTAAAAGCCCCGACAGTTCTTTGAGTGTTCCAATTCCTCGTGATCCTCCAAATCCTTTAAAAGAACTGTTTTTTGCGTTATGGCCAAGAAACGTACTTCCAGTAATGGGTTATGGCCCTCCACAACTATCATCTCCTTCGATGTGCCTGCTCGGCTTTGGTTTCTCTTTGTTTAGATAAGAGAACAATCAATCAGGGCTAAGTTATGGATGCCAAAGGAATGAAGACTGTGAAGGAGGACATGATCCACTGGATCAAAAGCAGCTGAGAGATCAAGTTGGATAATTATTGATTAGTGAGTGACCTTGTGATCTGGCCATGTGTCAATCACTGACCACTGTTTTCAGAAGATGAGAGTTCGTACCATGTTAGACGTAGAAATTCAGTAGGCAAATATAGTCGAGTTGATAACTTTATTGGCTAACTAAGGACACTAAGGATCCCAGGACACGGTTGAAGACCTGAGGAGCCGTCGTCAGACCAAATGGAAGAGCTGAGAACTGAAAATGTCCCTGGTCGCAGGCAAACTGGAGGTACTGCCGGCTCTCTGGATGAATGTCAATATGTAAGTACGCGTCCTGAAGATCCAGAGAAGGAAGGAATTCCCCCGGGGCCATGGCAGAAATCACTATCCGTAGAGACTCCTGGTGATAATGAGTCCGGGTCAGGCACAGTAGAGGCTGCCCGAACGCAGGCACAGTAGGGACTGCCCGAACGCAGGCACAGTAGGGACTGCCCGAACGCAGGCACAGTAGGGACTGCCCGAACGCAGGCACAGTAGGGACTGCCCGAACGCAGGCACAGTAGAGGCTGCCCGAACGCAGGCACAGTAGAGGCTGCCCGAACGCAGGCACAGTAGAGGCTGCCCGAACGCAGGCACAGTAGAGGCTGCCCGAACGCAGGCACAGTAGGGACTGCCCGAACGCAGGCACAGTAGGGACTGCCCGAACGCAGGCACAGTAGGGACTGCCCGAACGCAGGCACGTAGGGACTGCCCGAACGCAGGCACAGTAGGGACTGCCCGAACGCAGGCACAGTAGGGACTGCCCGAACGCAGGCACAGTAGGGACTGCCCGAACGCAGACACAGTAGGGACTGCCCAAACGCAGGCACAGTAGGGACTGCCCGAACGCAGGCACAGTAGGGACTGCCCGAACGCAGGCACAGTAGGGACTGCCCGAACGCAGGCACAGTAGGGACTGCCCGAACGCAGGCACAGTAGGGACTGCCCGAACGCAGGCACAGTAGGGACTGCCCGAACGCAGGCACAGTAGGGACTGCCCGCACGCAGGCACAGCAGGGACTGCCCGAACGCAGGCCCAGTAGAGACTGCCCGAACGCAGGCACAGTAGAGGCTGCCCGAACGCAGGCACAGTAGGGACTGCCCGAACGCAGGCACAGTAGGGACTGCCCAAACGCAGGCACAGTAGGGACTGCCCGAACGCAGGCACAGTAGGGACTGCCCAAACGCAGGCACAGTAGGGACTGCCCGAACGCAGGCACGGTAGAGGCTGCCCGAACGCAGGCACAGTAGAGGCTGCCCGAACGCAGGCACAGTAGAGGCTGCCCGAACGCAGGCACAGTAGAGGCTGCCCGAACGCAGGCACAGTAGAGGCTGCCCGAACGCAGGCACAGTAGGGACTGCCCGAACGCAGGCACAGTAGGGACTGCCCGAACGCAGGCACAGTAGGGACTGCCCGAACGCAGGCACAGTAGGGACTGCCCGAACGCAGGCACAGTAGGGACTGCCCGAACGCAGGCACAGTAGGGACTGCCCGAACGCAGGCACAGTAGGGACTGCCCGAACGCAGGCACAGTAGGGACTGCCCGAACGCAGGCACAGTAGGGACTGCCCGAACGCAGGCACAGTAGGGACTGCCCGAACGCAGGCACAGTAGGGACTGCCCGAACGCAGGCACAGTAGGGGCTGCCCGAACGCAGGCACAGTAGAGGCTGCCCGAACGCAGGCACAGTAGAGGCTGCCCGAACGCAGGTACAGTAGAGGCTGCCCGAACGCAGGTACAGTAGAGGCTGCCCGAACGCAGGCACAGTAGAGGCTGCCCGAACGCAGGCACAGTAGAGACTGCCCGAACGCAGGCACAGTAGAGACTGCCCGAACGCAGGCACAGTAGAGACTGCCCGAACGCAGGCACAGTAGAGACTGCCCGAACGCAGGCACAGTAGAGACTGCCCGAACGCAGGCACAGTAGAGACTGCCCGAACGCAGGCACAGTAGGGACTGCCCGAACGCAGGCACATAAGAGACTGCCCGAACGCAAGCCACACGTATGTTTGTCCGATGCAGTAATGCGCAGCAGAGACTGCCCGAATGCAAGTACAGTAGAGACTGCCCGAATACAGGCACAGTAGAGACTGCCTGACCGCAGGCCACATGTATGTTTGTCCGATGCAGTTATGTGCAGTACAGACTACCCGAACACAGGCACAGTAGGGAGTGCCCGACCGCAGGCCACATGTATGTTTGTCCGATGAAGTCATTCCCAGTACAGAATGCTGGCAGGTATAGTTCTGTGGTAGTACGCCCGTGTACACAGACTTTTACACTAGTAGGTACATATAACCCCTCATACTGATACATACACCTATGTACCTGTATAATTGTCATCATTCGTTTATAAAGCACCACCATATTCCAAAGTGCTGTACAACACAGAACTCATTACAAACACATGACACAAATAACAAACTGATACAAATGTTAGAGAGGGCCCTGTTCATGTGCGCTTACTATCTATTACTACAGTGACTCACAGGGTCAGCTCAAAACACATCCACAGGGCAAGTTTTCAGGACCTCCTTTCATGATGACAGGTGGGTAATTTGAGGATCAGCCATTGTGATTGATATACCTGTGATTATTTAGGGATTTCCATAAACCTGACCTGCTGGTGTGTCCTGAGGAGTGGAAGTGAGAATCACTGATGTAGGCAGTCTATGTACCTGTTGCTTCTGAAGTCCCACAGGAGGCCAATCAGGAGGCCTCTCTATAAGCCAATAGCCTTTTCTACCTATATAGCACGGGATATGGGTATCTTCTGTGCCATGTAAAAGAGGGTGGGGCTGGGGACTTGGGAGGAGAGGAGTTGTGGTAACAGGAGGGGCTATGTCCAATAAACAGGCCCAGTTGGACAAATGACACCCTAGGGTCTCACCTGATGATCACACATTGGTTCTCTCCATCTATCAGCATGTTTCTGTACATTGTATCTGCCAGAGCGTAGATATGGGGAGGGTTCTCGTACTGAGCCTGTTGGTAGAGCACAGAGAAGAGTGAGGGTGGAGGGGGAAACACAGTGAGTGAGTTAGAGCAAGATGGAGGGAGAGAGAGAGAAAGGGAGAGAGATCGAGTGGACGAAAGGGGGAGAGAGGGGAGAGAGCGAGCGGACAGACAAAAGGGAGTGAGAGCGAGCAGACAGACAAAAGGGAGTGAGAGCGAGCGCGCAGACAAAAGGGAGAGAGAGCGAGAGAGCGAGCAGACAAAAGAGAGCGAGTGTACGGACAAAAGGGAGAGCGATCGAGCAGACGGACAAAAGGGAGAGTGAGAGCGAGCAGACGGACAAAAGGGAGAGAGAGAGAGAGCACGAGCGGACGAAAGGGGAGAGAGAGAGCGCAAGCGGACGAAAGGGGAGAGAGAGAGCGCAAGCGGACGAAAGGGGAGAGAGAGAGCGCGAGCGGACGAAAGGGGAGAGAGAAAAGAGAGAGCGCGAGCGGACGAAAGGGGAGAGAGAAAAGAGAGAGCGCGAGCGGACGAAAGGGGAGAGAGAGAGCGCGAGCGGACGAAAGGGGAGAGAGAGAGCGCGAGCGGACGAAAGGGGAGAGAGAGAGCGCGAGCGGACGAAAGGGGAGAGAGAGAGCGCGAGCGGACGAAAGGGGAGAGAGAGAGCGCGAGCGGACGAAAGGGGAGAGAGAGAGCGCAAAAGGGGAGAGAGACAGCGCGAGCTGACAAAAGGGAAGAGAGACAGCGCGAGCGGACAAAAGGGGAGAGAGAGCGAGCGGACAAAAGGGGAGAGAGAGCGAGCGGACAAAAGGGGAGAGAGAGCGAGCGGACAAAAGGGGAGAGAGAGCGAGCGGACAAAAGGGGAGAGAGAGCGAGCGGACAAAAGGGGAGAGAGAGCGAGCGGACAAAAGGGGAGAGAGAGCGAGCGGACAAAAGGGGAGAGAGAGCGAGCGGACAAAAAGGGAGAGAGAGCGAGCGGACAAAAGGGGAGAGAGAGCGAGCGGACAAAAGGGGAGAGAGAGCGAGCGGACAAAAGGGGAGAGAGAGCGAGCGGACAAAAGGGGAGAGAGAGCGAGCGGACAAAAGGGGAGAGAGAGCGAGCGGACAAAAGGGAGAAAGAGCGAGCGGACAAAAGGGAGAAAGAGCGAGCGGACAAAAGGGAGAAAGAGCGAGCGGACAAAAGGGAGAGAGAGCGAGCGGACAAAAGGGAGAGAGACAGCGCGAGCGGACAAAAGGGGAGAGAGACAGCGCGAGCGGACAAAAGGGGAGAGAGACAGCGCGAGCAGACAAAAGGGGAGAGAGACAGCGCGAGCAGACAAAAGGGGAGAGAGACAGCGCGAGCGGACAAAAGGGGAGAGAGACAGCGCGAGCGGACAAAAGGGGAGAGAGACAGCGCGAGCGGACAAAAGGGAGAGAGAGCGAGCGGACAAAAGGGAGAGAAAGCGAGCGGACAAAAGGGAGAGAAAGCGAGTGGAGAGGAAGCAGACAAAAGGGAGACAGAGCGAGCAAACAACAAAAAGGACTTTAAATCCTTTGAACGCTAGGTCTTTAACACTTAGCAAGCAATGTGCTTAAGACCTCTCTCGCCTTCAAAGGGTTACAATCCCCATTTAACCCTCTAAGGACCACAGGGGTGAGCATACAATTATCTGGTCCTCAATCAGCCTTCAGAATGTTTTTTTCCTGCAGAAATATTAACGTCTGATTAATAGATCCCCCCCCACTTACTATGGAAGGCTTTGCCTTTTGAGAAGTTAAATCGATTTGGTGAAATAAGCTGTATGGCCATGGATCAATTCTGGGGTAAAAAAACTGCACAACAGGAAAAATAAATTCCCAGAATGCCAATGAGCTGTATTAAATCAATGTGAACTGTGTTATTGATCCCCTATGTGGTGCACTTGGTTTACTCCAGAATTATTCCATGTCTTCTTAGTACCTTAGCCTTAATGGTTTAAATAGGGCTTTTAACCCCTTGATTAGTAGGGGGAAGATTCACTGAGCTGTGATAAAGAGATGATAAAGTGGTAATGACTTCTCCAGTGATATCACTTCTCTAGTTCCTATGTTCCTATTCTAGTTCCTGAATAACACAGGAACTGGAGAAGTGATATCACTGGAGAAGTTATCTCCACTTTATCACCTCTTTGTCACACCTTATTGCATCTCTCCTATGGTCTCCAATGCCTTGCAGATCTCTGGCACTCAAAGGGTTCAATAACGTACTCCTAGTCTACATGTTTACGTTTGGTTAGAAAGTTCTGCGATTTGACATAAATGAATGTGCTACAGTTTAAATACATTTCTTGGCAAGATTGATAAAACCATAAACAGAGATAACTACACCGAGATCAGAACCCTTCCCTTTCAGTCTGTATACCTTAACCCCGTGAGTGCCAGAGGGGTACACAACGCATACCCCTCTGGCAGTCAAAGGGTTAACCCTGCATTACACTGTATTTCCTCATGCCTTAGGAGCTTGTGTAAACACAGAGAAGACGGGTAGTCACTCACAGAAGGTCTATATATAAATAGGAAAAGCACAGTCATATATTTTGGGGCTTTTGCACCAGGAAACTATTTTGATGTGTGCTAAAAGAACAGGACATTTTTGACATTTCAGATGCAATTCCACCGCTGGCCAGTGGGTGTAAGTACAGAACTGAATGACCAACTCTGCCTGAGACATCACACAGGTATCAGCCAATAAGAAGTCTTCCCCTGTAGGCTGTGTGTACAAGGTGTTGTCTCGGGTGACTGGCATGCCACCTGCGATGAGTCACTTCCTGACTTCCCATCATCCTCTCTGCCTTCCTCCAGGTCAGTCACACTGACTTACATAGAGCTTCCCGATCTCTTCCTTCTAATGGAAGAATCCCAACCCAGCCAGACCTTTGTTCTGTATTGTAAAATATCAGTAATTTCCGTTTCTAGAAAAAGTTATATTTTATGATAATGAACAAGATGATATAATGGGATTAACTTTAAGAACCCTTGGAGAAGCAAGGTGTTTGTGAGGGAGACCTTTCCAGCACCCAGTGTGTTAGTTATATATATATATATATATATATATATATATATATATATATATATATATATATATATATATATATATATATATATATATATATATATATATATATATATAATGGGGGTCAAAACGTCGACATTCAGTTTTTATTTTTGATTTAATAAAGTTTATTTTTTTATGAAGACCGTTGTGCGCCTGCTGACAATATCATAGGCTCTATGATACGACATTTTATATATATATCTTCTATAACAGGGCTCAAAATTTCCGCTCACCACTAGCCAATGGCGAGTGAAAATGTAGCCCTGGTGAGTAGAAATTCAGCCCTGGTGGGTATGTTATGTATTGCAGTGGTGAGTAACTTTTCAGGTCTGGCTAGTAGCAAAGGACTTTAAATTTTAAGCCCTGACCTATAACATAAAGTGATAGAATGCGTCGCTCCCTGTGAACGTAACAGCACATGCGCAGTACAGACTGCTGTCCCAGCAATCTCTACTGTGCATGTGTGGTTTCACACACAGGGAGCTTCGCTGTGAGCCATCTGGAAATCCCCTCTAAGGATCAGTGCGTTCGGCGAGTCACGCGCAGTAGAGACTCGCAGAAAGCGCTGATCCAGAGCGGGAAGCTTCAGACGGCTCACCGCCTGTCTCTGCTCCCGGCTCCGGGGCAGCAGCTGGGGCCGCTGGGTGCACTTTAGCCCGTGTATACGGGCTTTCATACTAGTATATATGTTGGAGAAAATGTTTCCATTTGTGGATGTGACATATTAACCCCTTAACCCTTTGAGTGCCAGTGGGTTATGGTACGCATTGCTTTGCAATGCGTTCTGTACCCTTCTGGCACTCAAAGGGTTAATAAAACAGTATCCTATATTATAATTCGCTAGGATGTTTGTCAGAAGCAATCATGCGCAGTACAAACTGCTGCGAGTGCTGCAGTCATGCTCAGTACTGACTGCCTGAACACGCCATGGCTGATACGGAGCGTTCAGACCGGAGTCCTCTCTGTGCACCTTCCTGGGACCGGAGCGGCGAGCTCCAAATTCAGACTGGAGACCTCTCTGCTCACCTTCCTGGGACCAGAGAGGCGTGCTCCAAATTCAGACTGGAGACCTCTCTGCTCACCTTCCTGGGACCAGGAAGGAGCGCAGAGAGATCTACGGTCTAAGTTCAGAGTTCCTCGCTCCGTATCAGCCGTGGCGCGTTCAGGCAGTCAGTACTGTGCATGACTGCAGCGCCGCCAGTGAGAAGAGAGGCTCCGACCACCAGCCGAGGTTGCACTGTGACCCGTGTACACGGGCTTAAAACTAGTTGGATACTTGACCAAGTGTAGCAGACTTACATACAAAAAGGTAAAAAAAAAAAAAAAAAAAAAAAAAAAAGCCGTTGGCGTCTAAATATTAACCCCCCTCTTGCATCACTTTATAAATCATAACAAAACTGTAAAACTATCTGAATTCCTGTTGGCAACGTTCATACATACTTTAGGGATAGTAATACTTATGTTTAAAAATGTCTAATATTGTAGAGATTAACAACAGACGTAGAATAACCTACCTCCCATCTCTCAGAACGTTATAGTTTGCGAGTTCCTAGCATTTAAAGTCGTTCCTCACCCCTTTCAGAGACGTCAGGGCTCTGTGGGACAAAAGCGAGATAACGCTATTTAGAATGAAATACTTCACTGGAAACCAGACACACTTTGTAGACCATTCCAGTGAAGTATTTCATTCTAAATAGCGTTATCTCGCTTCTGTCCCAGATCGCTGACGTCTCTGAAAGGGGGTGGGGACTTTAAAAGCTACCATCTCTCAAACTATAACGTTTTTGTTTTGAGAGATGGGAGGTAGGTTATTTTACTTCTGTTGTTAATCTCTACAATATTAGAAATGTTTTAACATAAGCATTACTAACCCTTTAAAGATCTCTCGTTATTTCGTTAGTTACATTCTTAGTGATGTAAACTACCCACATATTTGTGTCTTTCAATGCTTAATTTAACCCTCTGAGTGCCACCCAATGCTCACCACCCTTCTGGTACTGCCCATCAGCTGACACTTTTTTTTCATTGGCTAGAGCCGGGAAGCAAACGTTGGCTCTTCAGCCATTGGCTAGTTGATGCTAATGGGAGTTGCTGTCTACACACGTACTTAATCCGGGACTACAGACTAGGAACGAACACTCACTTTCCAAAAACGTACCCTCCCTACTGCGTATCGAACACCGTGGGTACAGATATATTGAAAATACAGATCCCCCGGAAAATAAATCCTAGTCAAAATTGACTTGACTCACCGCCCCCTGGTACATCTCGATCTCTCTCTCCGTAAAATAAGGCAATTGCTTGAAAGGGTTAACAGAAATCAGTACAGGTCCGATATAGGTCTAGTAAGGGAGTTAAGGGATGAACAAAGCAGTGGCAATTCTACATTAAAGGAACAATAAGATCTCAAAATGAAATTTAGCAATTTATTTTTAGATATTGTTTCCAGTAACCATGTAGTTATTTTAATTCTGGATCCTTATGATCACATTGTAGACCTGAATTTTAATACGCATGCATACTGCCCTTAATACACACCATTTGGATTATTTTGTTTGGTCTGTTTGCAGACAGAAACACATGCCAAGGTAGTTAATCTATTAAAAAATAGTGCCTACTGCTCTACTATTATAGTGTCTTATTTACAGACAATACATTATTATCACTTCTGAGACAACTATCTAGCATGCTATGGTAAAAGGAGGCAGGGAGCCCTCAGAGGGCTGCCCCCACATAACGTATGTATGACTAGCTCTTAAGTCTCCAGGAACAAAAAAGAACATTTTTATAGATGCTGCATGAAGTACAGGGTATGTAAGTGTATATATAATACTGTATTAACGTCTACCACTTCTGCCTCTCTCTCTCAGGCTATTTCACGTATCTACCACCATTTCAGTGAAGTAAAACGTTCTTACATTACATCTAAACCTCTGTCCCCCATATTCTAAAACTAGAGGGACAGAGGCTTGGATGTAATGTAAGAAAGCTTTACATCACTGGGAGATTGGTAGATAAATGGAATAGCCTACCAGTAGAAGTGGTAGACATTAATGCAGTGAGTGAATGGAAGCGTGCATGGCACAGGCATAAGGTTGTCCTGAACAAAAGACAAAAGACCAAGGACCAAATAAGTTTTGAGGTATATTAAGTAGGAAAAATGGGCATACTAGACTGTTCTTATCTGCCGTAAAATTCTATGTTTCTATATAGCCACAGATAATTTTTCTATGTTGCCATTCCTTTAAACTCTGCTGGATCCTCAGTCTATTAGAGTAACCCACAATCAGAATATCACCCGTAAGTATATCACATAGTGACCTCCAATCTATCACAGTAGCCCACAGCCTATCAGAATATCACCCTCAATAGATCACACAGTTACCCCAATCTATCACAGTAACCCCCAGCCTATCAGAATATCACCCCCAATATATCACACAGTTACCCCAATCTATCACAGTAACCCCCAGCCTATTAGAATATCACCCCCAATATATCACACAGTTACCCCAATCTATCACAGTAACCCCCAGCCCATAAGTTATGCCATATTGATGCTGCAGTGAGTAAGGATACAAAAATATAGTCATCCATGTAGCGCTTCTTCAGGTTGTCCACAATGGCCTCCTCTGTGATCTTTGAAAGCAGGACCATATCGTCCACCCCACTCTGCCGCACATTCTGCGTCTGCCAGTGGTAGCGTTCCTTACTGCCCTGTTTGGGTAGAGAGAGCAATTACACATCAACAGCCATGTTAGATCACTTCCTGCCTTCCTCACACACGAAGCTGACAATCTAATGAAGGAATACACAGTATAAACCATTTGATTCACAGCAGAGACCACATGTATCGAGACCAAACTAGAACATGTAGAGGGAAAAAAAACACAACCACCAACTTTCACCTCTTGAATACTAGAGAGCATTTTGCTTTGCAATGCATTGGAGACCCCTGTAGTGTTCAAGGAGTTAACAGCCCCATTTAAATCACAAAAAGTTATAAGGTGCCCTTGTTTTGGCCTAGTTGCTCCACTTGTGTTTTGTTTACGTGGTCCTAGATCTCCACTCACAATAACCTCTGCTCTGTGGCGTAACTATAGAGGTCGCATTTGTGACCGGGCCCCTGGAGTGACGGTCCCATCAGCTGCCCCCTGCGACCCCTCCACCTTGCACCCGCAATCTCCATCCGGCTCTCTAGTAATGCAGAGCGCTGCGTGATGACATCATCTCCCAGCGCTCTGAATTACAGAAGAGGACCACATAGGAGCACAATGTGCCAGCCCATCTCTTCTGCCACTCCACTGGACCACCAGGGATTGGGAGGTAGGAGATGGGGGCATTGTGGAGGGCCAGGGGGCCAACGGGGTTGGGGGGTGGGGGGGCCCATGGCACTTCTTGCACCAGGGCCCGGAGGGTTCCAGTTACGCCTCTGCTGGTTCCAGCAGATATTTTCTCCCTCACCAGAGACCCCAAGTGTAATGGTCTATAGGGGTCCATCACTTCACTCAACACTTATCAATGTAAGAATATTCTTGCTTTAACAATAATGGTTAGTTCTGAAAGATCGCCCTCAATTTGGTGACCATGAAAAGGGCGACATCAGAATTTTGCCCGCCTCAAAAGGGCGACATTCTGATGTTGCATGCTTAAGGGTCGCCATGCATGGCCATGTAGGCGATCTGTGAGCATAAAGGTTGCACAAATGTGGAGAACTTTATTGTAAAATAAAATAATACAATTTGCCCTATACCCCCCCATTAAATACAATAAGAAATATTATTCGTACCCTCCATCTGTGGAGAAACCGGTGCCCAAGCCACATCTCCATGCTGTGCCTTAAGATGCCCTCTTCCTCTTACGAGGCCTGGTGACTGAGCGCTCTGCTCAGTCACCAGGGGCATCTTAAAGCACAGCATGGAGAAGTGGCTCAGGCACCTCTTTCTCCACGGATGGAGGGTATGCTTAACATTACTTAATATTATATTTAATGGGGGGGAGGGAGGTATAGGGCAGATTATTTTAAAATCAAATAATACAAAGTTCTCCAGATACAGATTGCCTACATGGCCATGCAGGGGGACCCTTAAGAGTGTGACATCAGTATATCACCCTTTTAATGCATTCAACATGCTGATGTTGCTTTTTGATGCAGGCAACATTCTGATCTTGCCCTTTTGATGGTTGCCAAACAGAGAACAACATTTCAATAGGATACCAACAATAATCATATACAGGTCCACCTTCAGTGAGGAGAAGTTATGCACAATCACAGTTACGCACAGTTCTGATCCTTGTGATGCAGTCCTATAATTCCACCAGTTATCCTGAATAATCACAGCAATAATTTACAGAATATTCAGGCAGAAGAATACTCAAAACTTACACCACTAACACCTACTGGTGTAATGTATGTTTTATGTACTTTTGCTATGACATAAAGGAGAAGTGACTTCCAGTGTACCTTACAGTGGCAAAGAAATCTTAATAGCCCTTATGAGATTTGCCCCTCTGTTCCTTTGTTAAAGAGATAACATCTTCAGTCAGCCCTGCATGTCACGTCTATGGAAGAGACCCAAAGTGTTGACCACAGGACAAATTCCGCCCAGTGCACATGGGAATATTTTCCCATTAAAGGACCTAGGTGTGTGTGCAATGCATTGTGATGCGCAGCCAGCCGGTCTTTAAATAGTTAATTAGGCTTATAAACCCATTAAAGGCAGGTGATGGTCCTGGTGTTAAGGACCGGTGATGACTTGTAGGCGTGCTGAGATCACGAAATTCCATGATGGTCAAGGACCGTCACCTGTCTATAACAGGTTAATAAGACTAATTAATTATTTAAAGTCTAGTTGGCTGCGCATTACAATGCACTGCAGGCCTAACCAAAAAAACAAAAAAGTGCATTGGCCCTCCAGCGCACCCCATCTATAATGTCCGCCTCCATAGACATAACATCAAGGATTTATTAACCTTTTCAGTACATGGCACTCAAAGGGTTAAAGATACTGTCTATTGAAAAAAGGACAAAAGGGTAAAAGGGTAAAATTGATGAGGTCCATTAGGATTTTGTGTGTGGGGGGGTTAATATTGGGAGGTGTTAGTTGTACTTTAAGTTGTATCCCGGTATATGTAAACATTTTCATATACCTGTTACAGCACGTTGCACGTAATATCTAAGAATATTTTAGTATTGTGTTTACAGTCTGACATTTACACTGAAGCGTGTCGCTTGCCGCTGTTAAGGACAGACAATAAGGAAAGTAACAATTACCAAATGTCAATGAATGTTATGAGTGGACGAGGGAGATTAGATCCACCGCCACACACTCCTAACACCATATCCAGTGAGGCGTGTTCCTGCCACTGGAGGGACACTGTTTTCCAGTCTTTGCATTTAAACCTAATGAATAATTATATTTTTCATTTATGGGGCATTATTCATCAAGCTAGAGAGATTCAATTTGGAAGCAAACCAACTGCACCATAAAACAGGGATTGAAAGTTCTCAAAAATGTCCCACCAATTTAAATGGTGACTTAAACACCCTGAATGTTAGGAAGGCCTGCAAAGTATTATGAAGTAAAGTCCATTGGGGACCACGCACAGTATAAAGGAATGTGAATTTCCTGTCGGGCCCTATGCTACACACCTTCAACTCACTACTTTCTGGTTCAATGTTTCCTCCTCAGTTGTTGGAGGCCCATATTACAGTGTTACCGAAGCCGGGGAATGACGGCACACTTTGTAGTAACTATAGGCCGATTTAGGTGCAAAACGTTGATGTTAAGCTCTTTGCCAAACTGATAGTACATAGACTACAACCACTCTTACCTAAGCTAATACATACTAATCAGTCTGACTTTGTACAGGGTAGGGAGGCTAAGGATAATACCACTAAGGCCATATCTTTCATCCATTTAGCATGTGTGGAACACCGGCGGTCCTGCTCACTTTAGACATTGAAAAAACAAACATTCAACAGGGTGATATGGTCTTATCTCCGAGAAGTCCTCCTTACCATGGGTTTAGGCCCTTGCTTTCTCCATGCCATATTTACCTTGTATGCTTCCCCATTGGCGAGGGTCAAAGTCAATGGGTTCTTATCTTCCTCGTTCCCAATTACAAATGGTACCAGACAGGGATGCCTATTGTCACCTCTTCTGTTTGTTATGGGTATGAAACCCCGGCTTAAAGGGATAATAATGTTTCATAATAAAAGCAGCTCTAGTTAATCATCATAGTATTTGGACTTTGGAGAGTGTTATTTCAATTCTGTCAGAGTTGTAGTTCAAGAGTAATTCAATAACAAAGTATCCCCTTCCCGCCCCTTTTACTGATGTAACACTGCTCAGCCAGATCAGAAGGGAGGTGCCCAGGTAGATTGCAGAGAGGGACAATCTTCAATTAAGATAAGAGAAAAACCTGAAGAGCTTGTCAAGGGGGGCAGGGCCTTCATTGTTCTCATAGGAAGAAGATTGTCCCCTTCTGTTATCTGTCTGGTCTATGGACTGCATTCCACATCTGAGAAGAGATGGCTTACACTAGGAAAAAGGGGCGGGAGGGGAAACTTTGCTTGTGAATATCTCTCAAACCATAAAGGTTTGAGAGATAAGACATATTGTTCTTCGTGTTTTTTTAATGCCTACAAAATAAAATAAAGTTAAAACGAAGTATTACTATCCCTTTAATAGGATTCGACTTGATGCTGGCATCACGGGTATTCATCCTCGATCCAGATAATAAATTGGCCAGCTATGCAGACAACTTTCTCCTTTTTGTCTTACACCCTAATTGAATTCCATGAGTCTTCAAATCACATACAGTTCTACAATGTATTTTGGAGGTTTGGGATAAAATTAATAGTAACTTACAGCTATCACCTCACCCGTCTCCATACCTTTCTATTAAAGGGAATCCTGAGTTCTCCCTGGGCCTTGAACTACAGGGTTTTACAACGTGGGCCACAGCTAATATCCATACTTTAGGTACTCTAATTCTGGATACTGGGTTGGAGCCCTGGGAACTATGAGTTGGGGAGATCATCTGTCTGGGAATATCGTCAGTTAGGTCATTATCTCTTGGATCTGGTGGCATGTGGTTACACTCCCAGACCCTTGATAACTTTTGAATCTATAGTGACTTCTAAATCTCCTTGCTTGAGACCTTTATCTTCTTTTCGTAAAGTATTACAATCCAGGGCTCCTAAAGATAAAACTGACATATATGTTGATGTGGGAAGAGGACATGCAGGTCAATTGGTCCTTAAAGAGTTAGAAGCAAGTCTTTCAGATGAATATGGTCTTCCCCAGACATATTTCCACGAAAGAAACAAATTATAAAATCATCTCACGTTGGTATAGGACTCCTGCCCATCTATCTTATATTTACACGAAAGTATCTGATCTATCCTGGAGATGCAAGGCAACTCAGGTACGCTTTTTCATATCTGGTGGACGTGCCCAGGCATAACCTCTTATTGGATCGAAATAGGTAGGGTTGGTTGGGTTTTCTCTTCCTTACACCCCAGCCAGTTATTTGTTCCCATCCTTTGACTCGGCTTCAATTCACCCTAGGAAACTTACAACAAACAAGTGCTCCCTTATTTTCTTCCTACTTAACTCAGCTAAAGTACTAATACCGCTTCACTGGAGATCTGAATAGGTGCCAACTTTGGGGCAGTGGAGGTCGAGAGTCTGGACGGATGTATATAGAGATGTCCGGAGCCCTCTCATGTCTACGTCCGCTGATTCTGGGGCCTAGTGGGACCGCTTTGAACTTTGACTGCCCTTAACACCGGTTTCCCCTTGTACTGGAGGGGCTTTGCTGTTGCCATGATCGGGCATGTGGACTAAATGCTGGCTGATTGCTAGTCCTCCATAGCTGCCCCCCCATTCCCCCCCTCTTTTTTTTCTCTCTTGCTTTGTTCTAGCTTCCTTCATTCTTCGTTTTCTCATCTCTTGATCTTCTTTTTCTTCCTTTCTCCTCTCACCTGTTTTTGTTTCAATTATTATTTCATATAGGACTATGATAGTAAAGTGTGGGACTGTGCTAGTAAAGTAGGACTGTGCAAGTAAAGTGTAGGACCGTGCTAGTAAAGTGTAAGGACCGTGCTAGTAAAGTGTAAGGACCGTGCTAGTAAAGTGTAAGGACCGTGCTAGTAAAGTGTAAGGACCGAGCCAGTAAAGTGTAAGGACCGTGCTAGTAAAGTGTAGGACCGTGCTAGTAAAGTGTAGGACCCTGCTAGTAAAGTGTAAGGACCGAGCCAGTAAAGTGTAAGGACCGTGCTAGTAAAGTGTAGGACCGTGCTAGTAAAGTGTAGGACTGTGCTAGTGAAGTGTGGGACTGTGCTAGTAAAGTGTGGGACTGTGCTAGTAAAGTGTGGGACTGTGCTAGTAAAGTGTGGGACTGTGCTAGTAAAGTGCGGGACTGTGCTAGTAAAGTGCGGGACTGTGCTAGTAAAGTGTAAGGACTGTGCTAGTAAAGTGTGGGACTGTGCTAGTAAAGTGTAAGGACTGTGCTAGTAAAGTGTAGGACTGTGCCAGTAAAGTGTAAGGACTGTGCCAGTAAAGTGTAAGGACTGTGCCAGTAAAGTGTAGGACTGTGCTAGTAAAGTGTAGGACTGTGCTAGTAAAGTGTAGGACTGTGCTAGTAAAGTGTAGGACTGTGCCAGTAAAGTGTAGGACTGTGCCAGTAAAGTGTAAGGACTGTGCCAGTAAAGTGTAGGACTATGCTAGTAAAGTGCGGGACTGTGCTAGTAAAGTGTGGGACTGTGCTAGTAAAGTGTGGGACTGTGCTAGTAAAGTGTAAGGACTGTGCTAGTAAAGTGCGGGACTGTGCTAGTAAAGTGTAGGACTTTGCTAGTAAAGAGCGGGACTGTGCTAGTAAAGTGTAGGACTGTGCTAGCCATAGAAAAAGCAGGAGGCTGGTAAAGTAAAATGATCCCTTTACTGGTAACGGAGTGGCTCTAGGATGCAAGATTTCAAGACAGCTAGCTCTCTTCTACAGGCACAATACCAAAAGAACAGACCTAGTTGTCTTGAAATCTTGCATCGTAACCACTCATTCACCAATAAAAGTATCTTTTTTTTACTCTAACAGTTCGCAGGTAAGTGGACACACACACGTCTTCCTCCAGGTAAGCAGGCGTGTGCACACAGATGTCTTCTCCCAGATAAGCTCCCCATACACACACATTTCCCCATGTAAAAGGGGAGCACACAAACACCTTCCCCTAAGTAAGCGGGCACACAGAGGGTTAACCAACGGAGCAGGTAAATTTACACCTAAGGAATGTGCTCACGTCCCAGCCTCTCCCTTCCACAGTCTCCTCCCAGCTCCAGTACAAGCACAGACTGGGATTACTGGGGTCTTATTGGGGGACGGGGAAGATGTACCTGGATCAGGCAGACACAAAGATACACACACACACACACACACACAGACACACACACACACACACACAGACACACACAGCTGGCACTGACATACACAGATAGACACATACATAGACACAGACACACATACACACACACACACACAGCTGGCACTGACGCACACATACACACACAGCTGGCACTGACACACACACACACACACCTGGATCAGGCAGACACAAAGATACACACACACACACAGACAGACAGACACACACACACACACAGACAGACACACACAGCTGGCACTGACATACACAGATAGACACATACATAGACACAGACACACATACACACACAGCTGGCACTGACGCACACATACACACACAGCTGGCACTGACACACACACACACACACACACCTGGATCAGGCAGACACAAAGATACACACACACACACAGACAGACAGACACACACACACACAGACAGACACACACAGCTGGCACTGACATACACAGATAGACACATACATAGACACAGACACACATACACACACACACACACAGCTGGCACTGACGCACACATACACACACAGCTGGCACTGACACACACACACACACACACACACACACACACACACACACACATACATACACACACTGAGTTCAGGAATCAAAGTCCACTGTAATGAGAGACTGCAATGCCACATGGAAATACGGATGTATGATGGTGTGGGGACAGACTCACAGACAGACACACAAATACCCACAGACAGACAGACAGACACTGAAGAAAATCTGCTGTAGTTAGCAGAATGGGTGCAATGCAGAGAAAGATAAAATGCACCACAGAAAGCAATTCCTACAAGTGTGAATTTATTTACATGGAGATTTTAACCCCTCGAATACTAGATTGCTTCAGTACTATTCAATGGAGAGAAGGCCCATTTAAAATCAATGGGAAAGTTTATCTGAAACTTAAAGAGATACTATCACCTAACGATTTTGTACCTAAAAGAAACTAGTTTCAGTTCTTTAGATGGATAGATGATGGTAAATTAAGTTATGCCGTGCAGGCACTTCCTGAGTCCTACAGTTCCTCTCCACACTCACTGGCACATAACCTTTTCCTGTGCTAGGGGAGGTGGGTAATACATTGCTGAGCAGTGTCAGTGAATGGAGGAGGTAATATAGGGATAAGACAGGAAGTCAGTACTAGGGGAGGTGGGTAATGCATTGCTGAGCAGTATTAGTGAGTGGGGAGGTAATGTAGGGATAAGACAGGAAGTCAGTGCTAGGGGAGGTGGGCAATGCATTACTGATCAGTGTCAGTGAGTGGGGAGGTAATGTAGGGATAAGACAGGAAGTCAGTACTAGGGGAGGTGGGTAATGCATTGCTGAGCAGTGTCAGTGAGTGGGGGAGGTAATGTAGGGATAAGACAGGAAGTCAGTGCTAGGGGAGGTGGATAATGCAGTGCTGAGCAGTGTCAGTGAGTGGTGGAGGTAATGTAGGGATAAGACAGGAAGTCAGTGCTAGGGGAGGTGGGTAATGCATTGCTGAGCAGTGTCAGTGACTGGGGAGGTAATGTAGGGATAAAACAGGAAGTCAGTGCTAGGGGAGGTGGGTAATGTATTACTGAGCAGTGTCAGTGAGTGGGGGAGGTAATGTAGGGATAGGACAGGAAGTCAGTGCTAGGGGTGGTGGGTAATGCATTGCTGAGCAGTGTCAGTGAGTGGGGAGGTAATGTAGGGATAAGACAGGAAGTCAGTGCTAGGGGAGGTGGGTAATGTATTACTGAGCAGTGTCAGTGAGTGGGGAGGTAATGTAGGGATAAGACAGGAAGTCAGTGCTAGGGGAGGTGGGCAATGCATTACTGATCAGTGTCAGTGAGTGGGGAGGTAATGTAGGGATAAGACAGGAAGTCAGTACTAGGGGAGGTGGGTAATGCATTGCTGAGCAGTGTCAGTGAGTGGGGGAGGTAATGTAGGGATAAGACAGGAAGTCAGTGCTAGGGGAGGTGGATAATGCAGTGCTGAGCAGTGTCAGTGAGTGGTGGAGGTAATGTAGGGATAAGACAGGAAGTCAGTGCTAGGGGAGGTGGGTAATGCATTGCTGAGCAGTGTCAGTGACTGGGGAGGTAATGTAGGGATAAAACAGGAAGTCAGTGCTAGGGGAGGTGGGTAATGTATTACTGAGCAGTGTCAGTGAGTGGGGGAGGTAATGTAGGGATAGGACAGGAAGTCAGTGCTAGGGGTGGTGGGTAATGCATTGCTGAGCAGTGTCAGTGAGTGGGGAGGTAATGTAGGGATAAGACAGGAAGTCAGTGCTAGGGGAGGTAGGTAATGCATTACTGAGCAGTGTCATTGAGTTGGGGGAGGTAATGTAGGGATAAGACAGGAAGTCAGTACTAGGGGAGGTGGGTAATGCATTGCTGAGCAGTGTCAGTGAGTGGGGAGGTAATGTAGGAATAAGACAGGAAGTCAGTACTAGGGGAGGTGGGTAATGCATTGCTGAGCAGTGTCAGTGAGTAGGGGAGGTAATGTAGGGATAAGACAGGAAGTCAGTGCTAGGGGAGGTGGGTAATGTATTACTGAGCAGTGTCAGTGAGTGGGGAGGTAATATAGGGATAAGACAGGAAGTCAGTGCTAGGGGAGGTGGGTAATGCATTACTGAGCAGTGTCAGTGAGTGGGGAGGTAATGTAGGGATAAGACAGGAAGTCAGTGCTAGGGGAGGTGGGTAATGTATTACTGAGCAGTGTCAGTGAGTGGGGAGGTAATGTAGGGATAAGACAGGAAGTCAGTGCTAGGGGAGGTGGGTAATGCATTGCTGAGCAGTGTCAGTGAGTAGGGGAGGTAATGTAGGGATAGGACAGGAAGTCAGTGCTACGGGAAGTGGGTAATGTATTACTGAGCGGTGTCAGTGAGTGGGGGAGGTAATGTAGGGATAATATAGGAAGTCAGTGCTAGGGGAGGTGGGTAATGAATTTCTGAGCAGTGTCAGTGAGTGGGGAGCTAATGTAGGGATAAGACCGGAAGTCAGTGCTAGGGGAGGTGGGTAATGTATTACTGAGCAGTGTCAGTGAGTGGGGGAGGTAATGTAGGGATAATACAGGAAGTCAGTGCTAGGGGAGGTGGGTAATGTATTACTGAGCAGTGTCAGTGAGTGGGGAGGTAATATAGGGATAAGACAGGAAGTCAGTGCTAGGGGAGGTGGGTAATGCATTACTGAGCAGTGTCAGTGAGTGGGGAGGTAATGTACGGATAAGACAGGAAGTCAGTGCTAGGGGAGGTGGGTAATGTATTACTGAGCAGTGTCAGTGAGTGGGGAGGTAATATAGGGATAAGACAGGAAGTCAGTGCTAGGGGAGGTGGGTAATGCATTACTGAGCAGTGTCAGTGAGTGGGGAGGTAATGTATGGATAAGACAGGAAGTCAGTGCTAGGGGAGGTGGGTAATGCAGTGCTGAGCAGTGGCAGTGAGTGGGGAGGTAATGTATGGATAATACAAGAAGTCAGTGCTACAGGAGTTGTGCAAAGCATTTTAATATCAGTGTAACTGATATGTTCTGATAGGAATTGAAACTACAGGAAATGACTTTATTTACAAAGGTAAAAATAAGCATATTGCAAAGGGGAGATAAGCCCTTACTATAAGATATTTTTGTTGTAGAAATGTTTCTACTGAGCAAAACAATTATACACCACTGGGATACGCTTCAGTCAAAAGACATTACAGAGGAAAGGTGCAATTTTTTTTGAGCGTTTAATATTGTTTGGCACTTCTGCTAATATGAAGAACCGGGTTTCACAGAGACTTCCATGGATGGTAGTAGAAACAGCGCCACCTGGAAACAAAATACCCTGTAGTAGAGTTGTCAAAAAAAAGCCACCTTAGCTGTGGAATAACTTTGAAAGACATCTCCCATAGGTGTTTGTTAGTCACCAAGTTTCTGACAATAGGGAAAACCACAATGATTAGAGCAAGCCCTTACAGTCCTCTAACTCAACCCAGAAGTTGGGAGAATGCAGTCGAGGAGGAAGAGAAGGAAGGAGGCAGTGAACACATTCCAGGTCGGTTGCATTGATAGATTACACAGTCATGTGGGCAATCTTCCCCAGCAGAGGCATTAGGAGGATTCTGATAGGCCCAGGTGAGGTCTGAGTGTATAAAAATATAGTACAACATATGTGCAAGAAGCATATACAACACATTGCTCTGCAAAGCAGAGGACACCTCTCTAGCACATAATCATTGTCCGATTCCCCAAATTTCTTTCACTATCCACTGGTAGACAAGGACCACACATATTCCCTTGCCAGCCTTGTTCCACTGGTACAACAGAACCCCAAAAACACTACTTCCTCAGCTTTGGTCCACCAGTAGCCACATAATCACACATACACTATGGACACACCTGCCTTGCTCCACTGGCAATCACAAAACCCACACAGACACTGTGACACCCCAGCCTTGTCCCACGGGTAGTCTCAGAACTAGGCATACACTGTCCAACACCCCAGCCTTGTTCCACTGTCCACTGGTAACCACAGAACCACACATACAGTCTCCTTGTCCCACTGGTAGTCACAGACCAACACATACACTGTCTGACACCCCAGCCTTGTCCCACTGGTAGTCACAGACCAACACATACACTGTCTGACACCCCAGCCTTGTTCTACTGTCCCACTGGTAATCACAGAACCACACATACACTGTCTGATACCCCAGCCTTGTACTACTGCCCCACTGGTAGTTACAGAATCACACATCCACTGTCTGATATCACAGCCTTGTATTACTGTCCACTGCTATCCACAGACCCACACATGTGCAGTGTGTCACCCCAGCCTTGTCCCACTGCACTACACTCCCATACAGGCAGTGCCTTCACAGAATACAGAGTACACATACACAGAGGAGGTGTTGATGTAATAATAAGGCCAGTGAGTTCCTGGACTTGGGATCTGCTCTAGATTAGGAGATAAAGGGCTATATGCACAAGGGAAGGAGGAGCACTTCTGGAGCAAACCAGATGCACCACAGGGCACAAATAAAACTTCACATTGATGCAAATTTATCCTTTAACTGCTTGATTGCTAGAGAGATCTCCAACACATTGCTCTGTATTGCATTTGAGTTAAAAGTCCAGTTTAAATCAATGGGAATTTTGTTAATATTTAACCGTCCCGTACTGAGCAGTTGGATTGCCTCAGAATTGCTCCTCTTTACCCTTGTGCTTACGGCCCTAATATTCCATGTTATCGAATCCCTGACCCTTCGATGGGACTAGACACATTTCTATCTTCATTAAAGTCACGTGTATAAAGGGGAGCAATTTAGAGCAAGCCAAGAGTACCATACAGGGTGAATAAACATTTTGGTTTGAATGGCACTTTTACCCTTTGAGTGCCAGAGTGCTGTTCAATAAACTGGATAGCCCTCTGGCACTCAAAGGGTAAAAGCTCCATTTAGGCCAGCAATAATGTTTATTTCCTCTCTATGGTGCAACTGGTTTGCCCCAGACCTCAGTACAAAGTGTGAGTTTACGGTGACCAGTGGAGTAACAATAGGGGTCGCAGGGGTAGCAACTGCAACCAGGCCCGTTACTCCAGGTCACCCTCTGTGACACCCCCCCAGCACCCGCAACAAGCTGAGGTCTGTGCCTTCTTCGGCACAGACCTCTATTAGCAGCTTAGCTCCCTCTCTGTCTCCAGAACTCTAGTAATGACATCATCTCCCAGCGCTCTGCATTACTGAATAGAGGACCGCGCAGGAACTCCGAGCTGCTAATAGAGGTCTGTGCAGAAGGAGGCACAGACTTCTCCTGCCACCCCGCTGGACCACCAGGGAGGTAGGAGATGGACACTGGGGGACAATGAGGGTATTGTGGAGGTGGACACTGGGGGCAATGTGGAAGTGGCCAATGGGGGGCATTGTTGTCAGGTGTTGGGGGGGCCCATGGCAACTTTTTTACCAGGGCCCGGTGGCTACTAGTTACTCGTCTGATGGGGACATCGTACACTGAACAGCAGATGAACACTGCACTGGTTTAACCAGGAACTCTGACTTAATGGAGAAATAAGCACATAGGGAAGCAGATATTATATATTATATATATATTCACATTCCTTTTTATTTTAATCGGGCGTTTGACCCCTTGTATTCTACAGGTCTACAGTACAATGTGGAGGAACCCACTCTATGCAGCTCTGTAGAATTCAGGCCGTTTAAGCTGCCATGATAAATACATTGGGATGTTTTGTGGTGCAGTAATTGTAGACACTTTAATATCAAATAATCATCATCTTCATGTGGTAAAGTTGTGCAAAGGTGCGCAGCATTAACCCTTTGAGTGCCAAAGCAATGCGTCCGTACCCCTCTGGCACTCAAAGGGTTAATGTGCACAGCACAGTCTTGTCATTCTGATAATTACACTGAATAATTAAAGTGCTAGTCTATTTGATTAACGAAACAGTTTATCCTCGCACCCCTAGTGAAAACACACCCGTGAACGGACGTTGAAGATGGACAGTAAATTAGGCTGACCAGACCTCACCTTTAACCTGGGACGCATAGGAAAAATGCATACTGCAGGCAGGGCCGGATTTCTCATAAGGCAGAGTAGGGATCTGCTTACAGGCGCACCCCACAGAGGGGCGCCTGTCATTGGGACCCTTTTTTTTTTTTAACTTATAATTGATGGTGGGGCAATATGGAGCTGGTAGGGGCAATGTGAGGGTAATATGGAGATGATGGGGGGCAGTGTGGAGATTAGGAGCATTGTGGAGGTCTCCAGTGGATATGGCCAATGGGGGGCGCTTCAGATTTCTATGCCTACAGGCTCCTGAGATGTAAATCCGGCCCTGACTGCAGGATTGCTTTGATTTCAATGAAATACTGAAAAATGGCTATTTCTTATGTGTCCCCGGTTAAAGGTGAGATCTGGTCAGCCTACAGTAAATCAGAGGCCTTCAGTCTTTCTTGCACGTCACTACTATTACTTATAAAACACATTTAGCTGCTTTACAGATAAATACAATCTACCTTCATGTTGTACTGGGTATTTCTCTGTAAAATACTTTTGGGGATACAAACCTTTGTGTGTTGATGGCACGGTGGGGCAATTTATGTTAATTACTTGTGTTCCAGGCTAAACCTGATATTAGAAACACTCCCAGGATGTGGGCTCTGTCTTGATTCATCCATAACATGACGTGTAATAATGTCTCAGGGATAAACTAATTAGCAATGTCCTAGACTGTGCCACAAATAAATAAAAGTTTAATCTCTCCAGAACTATTTATACTTCTTTTTAATACTAACAAAGTCCATTTTATCGTGGAATTTTCATTGCACTCCTAACATTTTGTAGGTAATTTAGAAAAGAACAAATCGAGTGTACAACTACATAAATACATCGTCATTCTTGGTCTCACCATTTGATTCACAAAAAGAAAACATATGCTTCAGAGACATTTCCAAGAATACACATCTTCACCATTCACTTATTCACCAAATGTACATAGAAGACAACCGGCACAATAAACTGATGCCCACAGCATACCAAAGCACTTCTGTACTTTAACCAAGAACCACTGCATTAAACCCACATTGTCAAAGCTGGTTTTTAACCCCTTAAGAGGGGTGTGCAGCTTATTGCTTTGCAATGTGTTGCACAGCCCTAGGTTTCTCAAAGAGTTGCATAGGCAATGTACTCAAGAAAAAAAAATGGCATATCTGGATAGGGGTCCTTCATGCAGCAGTCAGGTGTGTGTGTGTGTGTATATATATATATATATATATATATATATATATATATATATATATATATATATATATAGAGAGAGAGAGAGAGAGAGAGAGAGAGAGAGAGATAGATAGATAGATAGATATATAGACAGATATATATATATATATATATATATATGAGAGAGAGAGAGAGAGAGAGAGAGAGAGAGAGAGAGAGCAAAAGCTGTGCACTCTCGAATTTCAAAGTGATTTATTTTCACAAAAATGGCAATGTTTTGGTCCTCGTAGTGACCTGTGCTTGACAAAGGTCCCTACGAGGACCGAGATGTTGCCATTTTTGTGAAAATAAATCACTTTGAAATCTGAGAGCACACAGCTTTTACTCTATATACAATACGTTTCTGTGGAACCCGGTATAATATCACCATTTTTAGTGCTGATTGCAGATCCACACTTCTTTATATATAATTTTTTGATTATTATATTTGACGTTTCCTGTATATACAGATACAATTGAAGGCTACCTCTAGCTCGCACCTCCTCACAACAAACAATGCATTTCAATAGACCTGAATAACCTGTTCTGGACTCAAGAAGTTATCAGATAGTAAACTGAAACAGCAGTGGAATACAACAGAGATTAAATGCACAAAAATAAACTTTATAAAGGTTACGCCATGTGCCTTTAAATTTGGGATGCTTATGAAAACACACAGAGGGTTAAACAATGCAGAATCTGGGGATCTACACACAGGTCTGTCAAAATGACAGAGCTGCTGACTACTCCACCTTTGCTTAAAGGAACATTTTTCCTAAAATATTAATTTTCTCTTATGTAAAAGAGCATGTTGGAACATGAACAGATAGACATGTAAAATGGTACAATTAACTTTTATCACTTTCTGCTGCGCCTGACTCTATACAGTACAATCCACTAATAAGGAAGTGTGAAGCGCAACAGGAAATGTTTCCCCCAGTCTGCTGGAAAAACACTGTATGCAATGTCATATTTTAACACTTCAAAGAGCAGCGGGGTGTGCAGTTTAACCCTCTGAAAGATAGAGATGCCTTAAATGCATTGCGAAAAAAAATTGTGTTGGTTTAGACTCTAGGATCCAAGTGGTTAACCCTTTGTGTACCAGTGAGGTATAAAATCTCTGGCACACAAAGTGTTACATCAAGAGCTTCCTAACCAGCCCTCAGTGACTACTCCCACATGTGACTTAATGAAAGGCGTGGGCCTCTGATTAACAGACCTGTAGACACGCAGGGAACTCTGAAAGACGCGGCCTGTTATAAGTTCTGGAATACATGTTTGGGAAGCCCTATATGCAACACTGGTCTCTTTCCTGTATGGTTGTACTAAATTTTAGCATTTGTGTGCTAAACCGACCAAACTGCAGCAATAAGACTGTGGACACAGTAAATATGCATTTTTCATGTGCCCTCAGTTAAAGAGATAGTATTACTTCAAAATTACTATCCCTCATATTGTAGCCCTTAATAAACCGAGTTAAATGACACCAGCGGCATCTCTCAAACCTTTATGGTGTAAGAGATAGCCGCTTTCAAAGTTTCCTCTCCCCTGCTGTCAGCGCTCTGCTGCCATCAGGGGAATCCGGTCTCGGGACAGGCGGAGGCTCTTAAACAGAGCCAATATCTCGTTATGGAAGGAAAAATGATTCATTGAAACAGTCTTCTACGTGTGCTTGGTTACCAAGCACACGTAGAAGACTGTTTCAATGAATCATTTTTCCTTCCATAACGAGATATCGGCTCTGCTGAAGAGCCTCCTCTTGATTCAGAGACCGGATTCCCCTGCTGGCAGCAGAACGCTGACAGCAGGGGAGAGGAAACTTTGAAAGCGGCTCTTAAACCATAAAGGTTTGAGAGATGCCGCTGGTGTCATTTAACTCAGTTTATTAAGGGCTACAATATGAGGGATAGTAATTTTGATGTAATACTATCCCTTTAAACAAGAGGACTGGTCAGTCTATGCTGGTCTCCAGTGCAATGAGATTTAATACATTAGTGATTTCACTGTGGGTCCTGCACTGTTGCGGAGGCTTGAATATGGAGTTTGTGAGAAAAGCAAATGCATATTTGTGGAGGTACAGGGACATATACATGGGAGGCTGCTGGTGTATGTAAGGTGACCATACCTCCAGTGAATACAGGATTCTTATGAAAATCCCACCGATCACGGCTGTACATGAACCAGTGAAATCCCATAGGGTTGGCTGACCAGACCTCACCTTTAACCAGGGACGCGTAGGAAATATGCATACTGCAGGACTGCCTTGATTTCAGGGAAATATTTAAAAATGGCTATTTCCTATGTGTCCCCAGTTAAAGGTGAGATCTGGTCAGCCTACCATAGGGTGTGATTTACATGTGTCCTGTATCATATGGGGAGGTCTGGTGACATTACACCAACGGCAGACACCCTCTGGCTCTCAAGAAACCGGAGACTACAACTCTCACCATCCCCATCCAGCCCTTAGGGGTGATGTAAATTGTAGTCCCCCATAAAAGCTGACACATTGCCTGTCCCTACATTAACAGTTTGAGTGACAAGAGTACAACCCTCTGGATTAAATAGATCTTTCTCTCTGTACATCAGAGGTGTCTCCACAGGAGTTCTCTGGACTTAGTAACAGACAGGCCATATCCCTGCTAGATCATGGGTGGGTAGTCTGTAGAACGGTCACTGTGACTGACCCACTCATGATTATTTATGGGACTCCTGAATGTCTGACAGCTGTGTCCTGAGCCCTGGGGAATCTCATTATATATATATATATATATATATATATATATATATATATATATATATATATATATATATATACACATACATACAATTCCCCAGTGCTCAGGACACAGCAGTTTATATATATATATATATATATATATATATATATATATATATCACAAGGAAACAGGAGGAGCTGTGCTACACAACACATTTACCAGTACCATGTATTATATTGATTTATGTGAGGACAGGGCACACACAATAATAAGTCCTATCACACACACACACACACACAAAAACCCTTTCAGTGCTGTGTGACACGGTCCTGTGGGGTGCAGGAGTATGTTTGGGGTGGGGGTACATACCATGGTGCCGGTGGGTGTGTCCTCAGGTGCCGATCTCTCTAATTAGTGCCGTCTGTCTCTGATGCCGTTACGTGCTGTTCTTTCATTCCTCTGAAGACTCTTTCAAACAGTGCCGGTAAGTTGGTGGTCTGACTCTACCCGGAGGGGTCTCTCTCATTCCCCAGCGGTCTCTGTCCCTCTCCCCCGCTCTCCTGGGTGTCTCAGGGCGGAACCTACAGGTGAGACATACACGGAGGCGGGAAGGAGGGTGTGGGGATGTTCGCCACCTGCTGGACATAGGCGGTATTGCAGGCGGCTCAATATCACACCTGGGGCTGTAGGTATAACATCAAATGCAGAACCATTGTCATACCTGGGAACTCTCAGGGTTTGACCCAAATCTCAGGGTGAAGGGCCAAATTCTCAGGGTGAGAGAGGTCTGTGTCACCTACTATATGAATTTCCCCAATTAAATGTTTCCTTAGCCTCTAAACTGGTGCCATTAGTACCAGAAATACAGTGTGAGATGTCCTGTCTTGTTTGTGTTCAGGCAGCGAGTTATCCAAACTGTAGCATGTTAAAGGTCCCTCGCACACGGACCGAAGCACCTCTGTGTTAGAGCAAGCAGGCACATATTGCATAAAATCTACATTATGGGAAGCTTTAAGGGTTAATATTTCAAAGATCTCAGGGTCAGCTCATCTTGAAAGTTCCCAGGTATCACCATTGGAAATCAAATAGTGTCCTACTGGGACAACACTGCCACTGGTTTTGTGTATTATTATTTTTATATATATAATATATATATATTATTTAAACCGCTTGAAATCTAGATAAGTCTTCAATGCGTTGTGGACCACTGGAGGCTGCAGGAAGTTATAGGTTAAATTTAAAGTACTGGCAATGTGTACTTGTTCCCTATGATGCACCTGACATGTCCCAGCAGTGTGCTACTTCTGTCTCTGTGTACAGACAGCCCTGACCTATAGTACATTATCATACAGACCTGCCTGCACTCATATACCACACAATGCACAGGGACAAAGGCTCCAGAACCCCTACGCTTACTCCCTTCCCCTGTCCTCACCTCTCCCTTCAATAGATACAGACAGAAGATCTCAAATTGAATTCCGTAAGGGTAAGGGCACCAGGAAACAAAAACTGATTGTAGCCCCACAAATCCACATCAAGATCCACCTGATAACACAGGTAAGGAAGGGTCAGCATCCCATGTGCACCCAGGCAGCCAGTGGTTAAGTTGGTACTGCTCTGATGTTCATTCTGGGCAAAACCAGATAATCCAGTGGCAACCTAGGCTACAGCTGAGGACCCATGACAATACTAGGGACCCTGACTGCAAGGATGGATCACAGACAAATGCCCTGCTGCCTCCTAACATCTTGTGTCATATGCCCCTCTTTGTTGAAAGAGGCCAGCACCATACAGTTGTCCCACTTAAATTAAAGCCTCAGTACCTGCTAGCAGCACTCTGTGTCAGAAGCACAGTATCAAGAGACGTGAGCCCCTAAATTGGTACTTTTCCTAGGGCTCTATGGAGCATTATTCCATCTCCAATTTTTGTGCTTCCCAGAACACTGCAGGACATTGTGAGGTGGCATAAAAAAGTTTTAACATAACAGAACTGATTTTGTGCACTGAATGGTCCTCTGTACCCATATGACAGTTACCATAAAGCTTTTGGCATCTAATAACCCCACACAAACACACTTTACTGTGCCCAGAAAATCCTAACAGGCCTTTTGGTCAAGAGATAACATGTAGGACAGATTGAAGAAGTCGTGCTGATGGAGACAGACATGACAGTTGCTGGCAGGACCTCAAGTTCTGCCCACTGCACATGGTAATGTTACCCCATTAAGTACTAGAGCCGTGTGCAATGCATTGTTTACCCCTCTGGTCCGTAAGTAAGCTCATAAACTGACTGCTCCATATGAAAAATAGCCAGCAATGTCATGTCCACCTACATGCACCTGAGATCCCGGACTGGTTGAAAATGTTACATCTGAAAGAAAAGCATAAGGGCAAAATTTAGGATTTTCTGCCCACAAAAAAGCAAGCAGGGTTTATTTTATTTATTTATTTTTTTCTTTATTAGTTGGTGTTGGTTTGCCTTTAAATTGTCACTTTGCAACATGTCAGATGTCATGGAAGTGGATGGGTGGTTTGGAAAAAGCAGTTTCTGTGCACAACAACACAAACTATGTCCCCACTGTGTGCATTGGGAATATGCACAGAAAACAATTTTCTTATGTTGACAACAGGGCGCCAGTGCAGACCGGTCCTCAGCCCCCTCTATACATGTTGTCAGGCTGCACTACAACACAGGTTAACAGAGGCTGAGCCTTCAGCCTGTATGATCCATGGATTGATTCACCTGTGTTCATGTAAGGAGATCCTGAAAACCTGCACCACTGGAGGGCCTAAGGAACAGATTGAATGCTCTCCCACTTAGACGACTGGCGCTGGAGGACTTCTACACACACCTGGGTACTCTCAGAGTACAACCCAAATTCTCAGGGATAAGAGTCCAGTGTTACCTACTGTAATATCTGCACCAATTAACTGCTGCTTTAGCCTCCACAGGGAGCCATTTCTACCAGAAAGGCAAAGGGAGAAGTCCTACTCGTCCCATGTGTGTTCCAATAGCAAGATCTCTGACTTGTTGGACATTATTGGCTCCTTGGGGATTGACTGGCACACGCTGGGTTAAATGAAGCAGGGATATATCACCCACTACCTATGTTTCGGGGAACTTTGTCCGTTAATATTTTAAAGATCTCAGTTTCAGCTAGTTTTGAAAGTTCCAAAGAAGGGTTGTACAACATGTGAGGTGATAAAGCCGAGATACCTTCTCCAATGATATCACTTCTCCAGATCCTATGTTATTCTGGGAAGCCAATGCACTAAGATGTTCTCAAGTGGGACAGATCTTAGTAAATAGTCTCCATAGAATAACATAGGATCTGGAGACGTGAGGTCACTGCAGAAGTTGTCTCTGCTTTATCTCCTCTTTATAACCCCCACCCCAGTTGCAGGAACCCAGGCTTAAAGCGGAATTTTCACCTAAGCCCAAGTTTGCTTTAATCCATTTAATATACTGATTGTAACTGTGCTGTTTTTTTTTTTTGTTTTGTTTTTTAAAAACGAGATAGAAATTAAGTTTGAGGGTTAACTTTTTCCCTCTTCTCCTCATTCTGATCGGCACCATCTTGCGGATGAGAATAGAGAAGAGATCCTTCTTCCCACTGGTCTGTCAGTAAGCTGGAGCACTCTCATTGGCTAGATATCGATCTCTGCCAATGAGAGTGCTCCAGCTTACTGACAGACCAGTGGGGAGGAGGATCTCTCCTCTATTCTCATTGGCACAAATTGTGCCGTCAGAATGAGAAGACGTCAAGAGGGAAAAGGTACACCCTCAAACTTCATTTCTGTCGCGTTTTACAGTTGGTACAATAAGTGGATTAAAGCAAACTTGCGCTTAGGTGAAAGTTCCGCTATAAGTAACCTTAGTTTCTCCAGCTGCTGGAGACTTTAACTCTCAATATTCCCATCCCTCCAGAGGTTGCCTCACCCCTGTATTAAGGTGTCAGTATAGAGAGGTGCAGGTTTGATGACATAATACATGGACCCGGGTCCTGTGCTGCACCCTGATTGTGTACATCCTCTCATTAGTGCTACTGTCACACAGTACTGGCAGTAAGGGGGAAAGACCAACTGGATTCATTCTGGCCAAATTAACCACCATAAAATAAACATTCATCAAATTCCCATTAATTTAAATGCTGATTTTAACCTCTGGAATGCTTGAAATGTCTCTGGTGCATTGCTGTGCGGACACCGCAGTAACACTCACTGGTTTAGAAGCCCCATTTATGTCAATAGAAATGTTTATTTGGGTCGTTTCGTGAAGTTGGTTTGCGTGTTATAACCGGATCATCTTCATCCCTCAACCACAGTGCTTGTGTACAGGACAGGGGCACCTCTACTAGTGTTTCTCGTTATTAGTTCTAAGGGTGTGTAATCAGTGGCTCTATCACTGGGATTGCCGTAGTTGTGTTTAGATATCATTTACACAGGACCTTTTGATGGACCCCAGGTATCAGAGCTGATTATCACTGTCCTATGGAGTAAGCTTGTTTCGGAGGGTTTCATGTTCACATAGGGGTGCGCAATTCCCACCCAAACATTATCTGAAGCGCTCTATACACAATACTCTAGAGTATGTATATCCTTCTGGAGATGGGGTCTCCAGTACTGTACACAATACACATATAGGGACCACCACACACAAAATGACAAATATACATACAGGGAACACACATACATTGACAGTTATACATGTATAGTGTTCACACACATCGACACTTACACACATATAGGGGCGAAGCCAAGGGAGCAGCAAAATGAAGTTTTGCCTAGGGTGGCAAAAATCCTTGCATCACCCTGCTCTTTAGCATTCAAGTGGTTAAAAGGCAAACCAGTCACCCTAAGACAAGATCAGTTTGTTTTACAGAGAAATAAAATCTTCCTCCCTACTAAAATACCAATTTATTTGGAATTAAAATAGTATTCAACAAATTGACCTGAGTTATTGGCACAGTCTAACACTTTATGCCAATTCCATGCCATTATCTCTCCTCCAGACAACACCTACCCCTCTCTGTGTGGACTCTGTCTAGGCTCATTCCTAACATAACGTGTGGCAGTACTGGCCCAGTAATTCCTAATTGACGTTTAGTGCCGGACTGTGCAACCAGTAAAGATTAACGACCAGCCGATCAGCGGGGTGTGGTCAGTTAAGGACCACGGAGCATTTTTTTTTTTTTTGCTACTTTCGCTTCCGGACTCCCTGAACGGCGTGCAGCCGCAGGGGGAGCACGGAATCCCATGACGGTCATAGTACGCCATGGGTCGTTCAGTCAGATCGACCCTTGACGTACTATGACCGTCAAGGGGTTAAAGAGTCAGTAATGTCCCATAAAAAAATTTATAGTTTTGTCAAGGTTAAAAAATGAAACTAAATGCTACAAATCCTCTCTCTCAAACCACTATGGTTTAAGAGATATTCGCATTCAAAGTCCCCCCTTCTCCTGACATCAGCGCTGTGCTGACAACAGGAGATCCCGGTCAGGGGACCAGCATGCAGCTCTGCAGCAGAGCCAAAATCGCGTTATAGGAACAAAGTCACTTCATTGGAAAGGTCTACATGCCTGGTTTGCAAGCACGCTTTGTAGACCTTTCCAATGAAGTAATTATTTTGCAATAACGTGATTTCGGCTCTGCTGCAGAGCCTTCTCGAATCTCCTGCGGTTAAGCTTTACAGCTGACATCAGGAGAAGTGGAGGGGGGAACTTTGAATCCCTATATCTCTCATACCATAGCGGTTTAAGAGATAGTTTTGTAGAGGTGAAAAAAATGAAACTAAATGCTACAAGTCCTAAAACAATTTTTTTATGGGACATTACTGTCTCTTTAACTTTTCAAATACGACTTACATTACAATCAATTAGCTATCATACCATAATGGACGTTTTTAACTTCCTTTAGAAATATCTAATATTAAAGAGAGAGTCTCGATTTAACGTGATAAAAATTCAGTTTAATCATGTGTATACCATATTTAATGTTCTGGTTTTCCTGAACATACTTAGGGTTAATGAGAGGTTATAAAACTAGGTTATCACAGCATGTTCCAAGAGAAACGTATACAGTTTTAAAAATGATATCCTGTGTGTGATATATAATTGTTTTTTGTTTTATTGTAAGAAAGCAACCAAACGGGTGTTTGATCTGAAGACGCCAACACGTAGCAAGACACTGGCTGCTAGAAACTCTGCTTCTACCATTATAAACATCTCTAACAACCAATGTACAACACACCTTTAATCATTTAAATGTTGTCTTCTGGGTTTGTTTCTGTAAAGGGGCAGTAAACTTTTTTTTTTTTTTTTTTTTTTTAAATATATTGTAGGAGACTCCCACTGCTGAGAGATGCATATATCTACAATTATTAATCGTTTTTCTTCAGCAGTGCCCTCTAGTTGTCAGATTCCAATTAATGTTGCATTTTCCAGGAGAGGTGCGTCACAAACCATTCTCCGTGGAATGTGAAAGAAATTGCTGTCATTCTGTCAGAACTTTCAGGAAGTAATAATGCTGTAAGTCACTTCTGACAATGTGATTTTTTTTTTTTTTACACCTTTGAATAAAACAACTGACAGCTGTGACAATTACCTTGTTTTACTCAGCAGGAATAGCTCTATGACATATAGGCAGGGCTTAAAATATGAAGCCCTTTGCTACTAGCCAGACCTGAAAAGTTACTCGCCACTGCAAGCCATAGCATACCCACCAGGGCTGAATTTCTACTCGCCAGGGCTACATTTTCACTCGCTAGTGGCGAGTGGAAATTTTGAGCCCTGATATAGGTTTATAGTAAAAAAAAAAAAAAAAAAACTGCTGCTTTAATAAACGTTTTTACCTTGTTCCAGCTATTTCAGTCCTTCTTGCTACCACTTGCAGTTCTGTGAGCGCCCTCTACCTGCAGGCTAACTAAACTGTATCTGGAAAAGATCCTAAGAACTCTCTCTGTGCCTTACATACTATTTGCATGCACCAGCTGAAAACAGAACAGAGATAGAATCAAGTGAGACACCTATTAACTAAATCAATTAAAAATGCAAAATTAAAGGATTTATATCAGTCTAAAAATGGCATTTCTATTTTCCCTTGATAACCACGTACAAAAGGCGTAATTATGAATAGTTGGAGAATCTTGGTCTATTAAGCCAACGCACTGATATAGCAATTGGAGACGTTATCTTTATCACATCTTAGTGATGCACGAAGGTGCAATAAAGAGTAGATATACTCACCATGTAGTCTAGAACTAATCCTCTCCCATAGAACATAGGAACTGGTGACTTTATCTCACTGGAGATGTTTAAGGGATAGTAAACCCCCCGAAAAACTTTAAGCCAAATGATAGGAATAATAAAAACATACTTAACGCCCTCATTCTCATCTCTCAAACCATTTTGGTTTGAGAGATATAAGAAAATAAAGACCTCCGCTCCCCCCCCCTTCTCATGCATCCGCTGTACAGCAGACGTCATGAGATCCTGCTCCCAGGACCAGACGGCGGCTCTTCAGGAGCGCTCTCATCTAGATATCCTATAAAATAATTCGCTAAATCGTGTGTAACGCCGCATCATGCGCAGTAGACAATGCTGCACGTGCTGCAATCATGCACAGTAGAGACTGCCCGTGGTGCGGCTGATACAGAGCTGGGCGTACCCCTCTGGCACTGAAAGGGTTAAGAGACTGGTCCTGCTCTGCATCCTGCCCCCGACTCAGTCATGCACTGTAGAGACTGGCGGAAAGCACAGAACTCCCAGCATTCCGTGCTCCCAACATTCCATACTCCCAGCATTCTGTGCTCCCAACATTCCATACGCCCAACATTCCTTCCTCCCAGCATTCTGTGCATTCGGGCAGTCTCTACTGAGCATGACTGCTTCTGACACACATTCTAGCGAATTATTATATAGGAGATATTATTATATAAAAACAAATCCAAGTGGGTACTCACTGTAATGGGCCTGCGGTCGTAACTACAGTTTATAGTCACGGACAAAAAGAACTGTCTGTCCCTGTAGGAGTGAAGTCCAGTCACAGTACCCTAAATGTGGCCGAGCGTTCAGAATTCCCCACCACCCATGCTGAAAAGTAGGATGCTTTCTGCTTAGCTGCCTACTGTTCTATGTGAAATGTAATGTGAATGTTTAAATAAGTTGTCACAGACGCTGGACCCAGTTTTAACAAATTGTTTGGTCTACAATCTTACATGTGTCTGCAGGGGTTAAATGGTTGTACTTTTGCAATGCTCTCCAAACTGTATCTGTGTCACTGTCTGGTCCAGGATTGATTAGAGTCCTAATCCCTTCACCTCTGTTGTGTATTCAGTATTGTTTCCTGTAAGATGTGATTAGTCTGATGTCATGATTGTCTGTAACACCTACATCCACTGTGCTGTGTGTTGATTGTATCAATCGTATTGCACGTCACAACTCCCTCCCCCTGAAATGTGGCTATATAAACCCTGGCCACTTCCAATAAAATCAGTATTCATTGTGGAATAGACCTGTGTGGGGTGTTTTACTGCAGGATTGGTTTAAAGGGTCCTGTCCGACCCTCATTCCTAGGAACAGCTGCCCTCCAGTACCTGCTTCAATAAGAGTGAAACCTGGAATGGCAGCTACGGACAACCCGGCGTCCTTGGCTTCCGTTACAGTCACAATGCAAGTTACCATCAAATGCAACTAAGGAATGCGCTTGTGGAGGACATTGTGCAGAACAGTCACATCTCAGCTCATCAAAGTCTGGTGCCTGCACCTTTAACTGGATACAACGATTCTTAGTAGAAAGGGATGACCTTGATCCAACATTCAAAAAGGGTGCTTACATGCTATTGATATGATAATATATGCACAGTAACGAGTAGAAATAAAGAGCCACTTACCTTGATAATGTGACTCACTGGCTAAGAATCACCAGTGCATATCCTATATAATAATTCGCTAGGATATTTGTCACGATGCCGTGTTCGGCCAGTCACTACTGAGCATGATTGCATCATGTGAGTGAGGTGACGCAAGACTGCATCGCGTGGAGCAGTGAGGTAGAGGCCTCTTAACCCTTTGACTGCCCGAGGGGTACACAACACATTGCAAAGCAATGCATTGCGTACCCCTCTGGCACTCAAAGGGTTAACATTACCCGGACCTTGGACCGTGTACACGGGCTTTGACACTAGTATTACCATTTGAATACTGGTACGCTCAGTACCATACTTGCAATCTTCATAGTAGACCTATCGTCACAAAACACAGTGATTTAGTATCATCAACAGTTACCTCTTGTTTTCTCACTCCCTCCTACCCCTAGATTAAGAAGCAAATTCCACTGCTACTGGCCTGTACTTGTATGTGACAAGAAGCCTTATACATTACTGCACCACAGGGGAGAAGGAGAACGTACACTAAATGTAACCCTTTGACGGGGTCAAGTCACCAGGCCTCTCTTGCAGTTAAAAAAAAAATGTGCTTTAAATTCATTGGGAATTTGGACAATGTTTTTGTCACCAATAGTGCAGTTGGTTTAGCCCTGTGAGTGCCAAAGGGGTACGCAACGCATTGCATTGTACCCCTCTGGCACTCAAAGGGTTAAGACAGGGTTACTCTGCTTTTTTGATTTTTTTACATAAGGGCCATTGTTTGTATAGTTAAGTCCTCTGTACAGCTCCACGGAATATATTGGCCATTTATAAATGGAAACTAACAACTGAATATGCCTCTGACATAATGTTAGGGGGCCACAAAAAATTCAAGGACGAATGTTAGGGGTGCCTTGAGCAGAAACATCTGGAGAGCCACTGACCAATGACTTGTGGCTCTCTCTACAGAGGGACACGTTGGCCTTATGCATAAAGAAAATGTGGAGTAATTCTGGGGGAAGACCAACTGCATTATACAGACAAATACAACTTCCCCAAACCCATGATCACATTTATGTAGTAGATTGTTAGTACCAGGCCTTGCGCACAAATTAACCCTTTGAGTGCCAGATGGGTAGGCAACCCAATGGGTTAATGCAGAAGCAATTCTTATGCAAACCAAGTGCACCATGGGGGGGGTCATAAGATAATTCCATTGGTTTAATAATAATAATAATAACCCCCCCTACACAAACATTCTTTGGACAGAAAATTCTAATGACCCCAATGAGTTTTGCTGGTGTGACAGTTCAATTTTGCTGGTGTGACAGTTCAATAAATACCATATACAATCAGTCGTGGAGGTCAGGACCAAGGAGGCAGACATGATCGTTAGCAGCAGGACCAGAGGACCATGCCTCTGCCCACTGCACATGGTGACTTTAATCCTTTAATGATCAGAAGGGTGAGGGGGACACTGCTTCACAATCCACTGTGCGCCCCTCTTGTCATTGAAGAGTTAAGTACAATCATGACCGATTTATTTTTTTGGGGGGGGGGGGGGAAACCCTGTCATGTCTGCCGCTATGGTAGTGACATCCAGGACTGAATGAAGAGGTCACCTCCTGAGCAAAGGTGCAGGGGAAATAGTGTCCATTAGGATTTTCTCACCATAACAGTGGGGTGTGTGTGTTGGATTATTATTAGGTGTTAGTTCCCCTTTAAATACGGCCTTTATCCGTTAGCTGTGCATCAGATTCTTAACATACAAGGCGTCAATGGGGATGTATCACCTCTATATAACTTAGGCTAAATAGTTAGGTTATATAGTGAAACGGACTAAAATTGTGGTTTTTTTTAGGCTTTATTTTGTCTAAATTTAATTTATAAAGTCTTCCCTGCAGCTACCTGCTCCGTACCACAGTCTGTCACTCATCCTCTGCTCCCCTCCCCACATAGCATCTCGATCCAGCCTCTCTTGTAAGCTGGAGCACTCTCAGGCCAATGAGACTGCTCCAGTTTACAAGAGAGGCTGGATCGAGACGCTACGTGGGAGGGAAGGAGAGGGAGAGTGACGGATGCAGAGCTGTTCCTGCATTCTGTCCGGAAGGAAGCCGCAGGATCAGTTTTAAAAGGTTCATTTCGGCCAAACAACGATTTTTTTCTTTTTTTAAATGACACAAGTATGCCTTTTAGTTGCTATTCAAAGTTGTAGAGTGGTGATAGTTCCCCTTTCTCCCTTTAAAGGGATAGTAATGGTTCATAATAAAAGCAACTCTAATTAATCATCATAGTATTTGGACTTTGGAGAGTGTTATTTCAGTTCAGTCAGAGTTGTAGTTCAAGAGTAATTCAATGACAAAGTATCCCCCTCCCGCCCCTTTTACGGATGTAACACTGTTCAGCCAGATCAGAAGGGAAGTGCCCAGGTAGACTGCAGAGAGGGACAATCTTCAATTAAGATAAGGGAAAAACCTGAAAAACTTGTCAAGGGGGGCAAGGATTTCATTGTTCTCATAGGAAGAAGATTGTCCCCTTCTGTTATCTGTCTGGTCTATGGACTGGATTCCACATCTGAGAAGAGATGGATTACACTAGGTAAAAGGGGCGGGAAGGGAAACTTTGCTTGTGAATATCTCTCAAACCATAAAGGTCTGAGAGATAAGACTTATATCATTTTTCATGTTTTTTTAATGCCTACAAAATAAAATAAAGATAAAACAAAGTATTACTATCCCTTTAAGGACCCATGACGGTCCTGGACCGTCATGGAATTCCGCGCTCCCCACGCGGCTGCACGCCGTTCGGGGAGTCCGGAATCAGATCCAAAAAAAAAAAAAAAAATGCTCCATGGTCCTTAAGGGACCGCAAAGTACGTGCACGGCCGGTCCTTAAGGGATTAATGGGTTAAGGACTAGAGGGTGTGCAGAGCAATGTATTATTGTATATCCGTCTGGACCATAAAATGTTCCTCCTTCTCCCCTGTTGTACCAGGTAATACAGAAAACCCACAGGGAGACACAGAGACCACAGGAGGACCTATTGGATTATCTTATTTTAATACAAAGTAAACATAAAGCATTCAAGATTTAGCAGTTTCTTAAAAAGTCCCCTCCCCAAAATAAACAGGAGCATGAAAACCCCACAGTAGTGGCCCAAGTCTTACCCCTATCACGGGGGGGCTACCATGTTCCAAACCAGAGTCCCAAAGGAGCATCTCTAAAAAAATAACTGGGTGTCATTCTGACGTCAGCCTGCTTGAGAAGTAGTGTCAATAGACCCCCAAAAAACAAAGCTTCTATATACAGCAACACAGAGCACTGTTTAACCCCTTGAAGATCAGAGGCGTGCACAACAGATTACAAAGCCATGCACTGCACGCACTCATCGTCCTTAAGGTGCTAAAATTCCCTTCCCCTCTTATCCCCCTTCAAGATGGGAATGATTAACCTGCTGAGGGTGAGAGGGGACACACTTATTAAAGGAGCAGTGATTCTTATTAATGAGGAAATATATGTTACATGGCTTTTCTTGCCATATATAAAGAGGGTACTCCAGCTGATGGAAATTGCTTAACCCTTTGATTGCCAGAGGGGTACGCCATGCGTTGCGTACCCCTCTGGCACTCAAAGAGTTAATTCAAGCTACTTTATTTTAATCATCAAAATTTATTGACAGCGGCAACTGTTTGCCAAAGGGCAATTTTTTATTTTTTTAGTGCCCTCTATGGGAGAAGGAGTCACTGACGGACTCTCGATAGCAGCCGATAGGAACACCACCTAGTGACCACAAAGGTAAAGTGTAGTCAATCTGAGCTGCAATCATTTAAAAAAAAACCTGGAGGCATTAGAAGCACCTATTTTACCAAGCAGGAAGAGACCATTAACATATGTTTTTCATTATAAAGTTTACTGTCCCTTTAAACCCCTTGGATCTTAGAGGACTCCCCAGTGCATTAATGTAAATTGGGGACTCTCTACAACCAAATGGGTGAAGGCTTCTATATTCCTGGGGGTGGGGGATGAAGAACACAAATTATACACAGAGAAAAGATTTTCTTTTTTTCCTAATAAAATCATTTAAATAAAAGAGAGAAAAGAAAGTTTCAAGTTAATTATTCATATACAAGAAAAACAGAATGCTGATAATTACAGAGGAGGAAACGATTATCTGTTTGCAGTTGCAGCCACCTAAGGCATGTCCTGCCAGAGAGGCCAATCCCAACCTCGCTGCGTTCTCAATGTGTTGCGGGCCTCTCTGTCAGACCGTGGGTCAGTAATGGACACAGTGAGGTGAGAACAATACTAGAGGAGACTAATAGTATTAATAACGAAACAAAAATACATGGGGGGAAAAAACTAGCTCTATCTAATATGGAAAAATAAAGGTCTTCTGCACACAAGTGGTGCAATTCTGAGACAAACCATCATTCACAATTATTTAAAGTTTAACCCCTTCAACACTAGAGTTATCTCATACACATTGTGGGGGAGATTCGCTAAGTGGTGATAAAGTGGAGATGACCTCTCCAATGATATCACTGGAGAAGTGATAAACTGGAGAGGTCATCTCCACTTTATCACCACTTAGCGAATCTCCCCCAATGAGATGAAATGCTCCATGTAAATAATTTGTTCTCTACGATGCAGTCGGTTTCCTCAGAATTTCTCCACAGCCGATTCCAAAAGAAGAGTGGAGGCGCTCGGAGGCAAACCATTTGAACTATAAGGAGGGGAACTAAAAATTCCCTTTTGATTTAAAGGGAGATTTTAACCCCCTGAATGCTAGAGAGGCCTGCAACGCATTGCAATGCAACACAATGGAGACCCCTTTAGCATTCAAGGGGTTAAAATTTCCATCTAAATCAATAGGAATTTTTTGCTTTCCCTAAATGATTTGCCCCAGAAATCCCCAGCTTGTCTTCTGAACCTACGGCTCTACGACTTTGCTGCAGGAAAGAGATATCTTTTGGTGCGATCACAGACAAGAGACGTGACTGCATGACAGGTCACAAACCAATTACATAAAGGTGTGCACGTGGGTGTCTGTGTGTGTGCATGCAGAAGAGAGTGACAATAAGGGAGGGAGAGAAAACGAGAAGGATGTGCATATGAGCGTGCAAGTGAGCCAACAGCCAAACCAATTATATCGTGGGGAACAAATTATGACTCACATTCAATTAAATGGGGCGCTTATCTCTTCGAATGCTCAAGAGGACTTTGACTTGCAATGTATTGGATACCTCTAACATTTAAGGGATTAGGAACCCATTTAAATCAACAGGAATTTGGGAAAATTGTGTTTGTCCCCAATGGTGCAGTTCGCTGGAGAAATGACACAACTGCACGTATACAAGAGAATGCATGTATACGAGACACAAGAGGAAGCATACCTAATATAGTGTGAGTAGTGAGACTATGAGAGACAGAGACTGTGTGTGTGTGTATACAGTGTGTGTGTGTGTGTGTCTGTGTGTATACAGTGTGTGTGTGTGTGTATACAGTGTGTGTGTGTGTGTGTGTGTGTGTGTGTATACAGAGTGTGTGTATACAGAGTGTGTGTATACAGAGTGTGTGTGTATACAGAGTGTGTGTGTATACAGAGTGTGTGTGTATACAGAGTGTGTGTGTGTGTGTGTGTGTGTGTGTGTGTGTTTGTTTTAGAGGGTGTGAGTGTGTAACAAGGCCAGTAGTGTGAAAACAAAAAATAAATAGCCAACATCCACTGCAGCCAGCCACCTCCCCCTATAGTAGTAGAATGGGTAGCTATAAGGGGAAGGGATGAAGTGGGTTCCCTAGCTCTACCCCTACAGTAGTAGTAGAAAGGGCATGTTTCAACACAGAAGCCCAAGACAGTCACGACTCACATCATGAAACAAGATTGGGTGCTCTGTGTCTTCATCCACATTGTATTCCTTCCTCTGAGAGAAAGCCACGAAATTGCAACGGACAGATCATTGGTCTGAACAGAAGAAAAATAATGGTAATCGTAAGTAGAGGAGCAGGCACAGATGCATGATTTTGTGGAGATTAGGCTGCATGGCCTGTTGAACACTGAAGATCAGAGTGGAAATACTGAATGGGAAGGATGGAGACAGGGGTAAGTGGTTTTCTGCATAGTGGTCTCCTGGGCCTCTTACTGATCATGTTCCCAGAGAGGTGCAGGACAGCATCCATTAATACAAATATCTGCCTTTTCACCTGGTCCACGTGAGAGGCAAATGGTCCACCACCTGACAATCAGGTAGAAAAATAAGAGTCCGTTGAATGGGAGGGCGTATCTAGTCCAGTCTCCACAGTAGGCAGGAAAAGGGGGTGGGGTGTTTAGTATTACATGATGCCATTGGTCAGGTACTGAAAACTGTCGTATATTTTGGTGGTGATGGATCTCATGCTGCCGTCTACCATCTGCTCTACCAGAAGTTGCAGCTGCTCCTCCGTCATGGTCATGTGGAACCGCTCCTTCAAGTTACGGATGGTGCTGGAGCCATGGAAGCAGGGCAGCTGGGATCCTGCATATACAGAGATAGAAAGGCAGGGAGAAAGTCAGGGAACCTGGACATGGAGGCAGGGGGACAGCAAAGGTATCTGGAACCTACACTTGGTGGGACGGGGGATAGAATCAGGACAGATAGGGACCTTAACATTGTTGGGGGAGGGGGATAATATTGGGGGCCCTCACGGCCAGCAAGGAGCCTGAAGTTAGTGGGATTGGGAACGAGTCAGGACAGCTACACATGGTGGAAGATGGGGGAGAGGCAAAGCAGTTAGAAACCTGCACTTGAAGGAGGGGAAGGGGGAGAGACAGGAAATCTGGGAATCGACATAGTGGGAGAGGGCAGAAAGCCAGAATAAGCACTGGGGTGCAGGGCAGTCACAACAGCTGGGAATCTGCACTTGGGGAGAGAGGGGAGAATCAATACAGCTGGTAACTTGGACAATATGATAGGAAAGAGAGGCAGAGAATCCTACTAGAACAGTCTGCCCTGCACAGGAAGGAAAGAGAGAGAGAGGCAGAGAATCCCACTAGAACAGTCTGCCCTGCACAGGAAGGAAAGAGAGAGAGAGAGGCAGAGAATCCTACTAGAACAGTCTGCCCTGCACAGGAAGGAAAGAGAGAGAGAGAGAGGCAGAGAATCCTACTAGAACAGTCTGCCCTGCACAGGAAGGAAAGAGAGAGAGAGGGGCAGAGAATCCCACTAGAACAGTCTGCCCTGCACAGGAAGGAAAGAGAGAGAGAGGGGCAGAGAATCCCACTAGAACAGTCTGCCCTGCACAGGAAGGAAAGAGAGAGAGAGAGGCAGAGAATCCTACTAGAACAGTCTGCCCTGCACAGGAAGGAAAGAGAGAGAGAGGGGCAGAGAATCCCACTAGAACAGTCTGCCCTGCACAGGAAGGAAAGAGAGAGAGAGAGAGGCAGAGAATCCTACTAGAACAGTCTGCCCTGCACAGGAAGGAAAGAGAGAGAGAGGGGCAGAGAATCCCACTAGAACAGTCTGCCCTGCACAGGAAGGAAAGAGAGAGAGAGAGGGGCAGAGAATCCCACTAGAACAGTCTGCCCTGCACAGGAAGGAAAGAGAGAGAGAGAGGCAGAGAATCCTACTAGAACAGTCTGCCCTGCACAGGAAGGAAAGAGAGAGAGAGGGGCAGAGAATCCCACTAGAACAGTCTGCCCTGCACAGGAAGGAAAGAGAGAGAGAGGGGCAGAGAATCCCACTAGAACAGTCTGCCCTGCACAGGAAGGAAAGAGAGAGAGAGAGGCAGAGAATCCTACTAGAACAGTCTGCCCTGCACAGGAAGGAAAGAGAGAGAGAGAGGCAGAGAATCCCACTAGAACAGTCTGCCCTGCACAGGAAGGAAAGAGAGAGAGAGGGGCAGAGAATCCCACTAGAACAGTCTGCCCTGCACAGGAAGGAAAGAGAGAGAGAGGGGCAGAGAATCCCACTAGAACAGTCTGCCCTGCACAGGAAGGAAAGAGAGAGAGAGAGAGGCAGAGAATCCTACTAGAACAGTCTGCCCTGCACAGGAAGGAAAGAGAGAGAGAGAGACAGAGAGAGAGACAGAGAGAGAGAGAGAGAGAGAGAGAGAGAGAGACAGAGAGAGAGGCAGAGAATCCAACCACAACAGTCTGCCCTGCACAGGAAAGAGAGAGAGAGAGAGAGAGAGAGAGAGAGACAGAGAGAGAGGCAGAGAGGGAGAGAGCGAGAATCCTACCAGAACAGTCTGCCCTACACAGGAAGGAAAGAGACAGAGAGACAGAGAGAGTGGCAGAGAGAGAGAGAGAGAGGCAGATAATCCTACCAGAACAGTCTGCCCTGCACAGGAAGGAGAGAGGACAGCACTGGTCCAACTCTATGACCTGAAATTCTCACAACCTGAGCCTCTCCTGAACCTATCAGTGCAGACACGAGCAGCCTCACTAAAATTCAACCATGTATACATAGCATCATTAAACAGAGAAAGAATTTGTTAAAACCACACAGTAAAATTCTCAGATCCAACCCGACCGGTGTTTTCTGTTTAAAATGAACTCTTAACACGCTAACAGAAAACGTTAAATTCTAACTACTCCCCTAATTCCACAGCCCACCCCTCACACATTAAGTGCACCCATGAAAAGGCACAAGGGTAGTGTCTAGCTCACTCTAGGTTCAACTACACAGCCAGCATAAATTAATGGACACCAACACAGACAGAAACAAACACTGACAGACACACACAAGTGAATACATAGTCCAATAGAACACAGTGATCAAAAGACAGTCAATAGAATTTACTGACCGACAGACACAAGTAAATTCACTGACAGACACTAGTGAATAGACAGTGACAGACACAAGTAAATTCACTGACAGACACTAGTGAATAGACAGTGACAGACACAAGTAAATTCACTGACAGACACAAGTAAATTCACTGACAGACACAAGTAAATTCACTGACAGACACAAGTAAATTCACTGACATATACTAGTGAATAGACAGTGACGGACACAAGTAAATTCACTGACAGACAAGTAAATTCACTGACAGACACAAGTAAATTCACTGACAGACACTAGTGAATAGACAGTGACAGAAGCAAGTAAATTCACTGACAGACACTAGTGAATAGACAGTGACAGAAGCAAGTAAATTCACTGACAGACACTAGTGAATAGACAGTGTCAGACACTAGTGAATAGACAGTGTCAGACACTAGTGAATAGACAGTGTCAGACACTAGTGAATAGACAGTGTCAGACACTAGTGAATAGACAGTGTCAGACACTAGTGAATAGACAGTGTCAGACACTAGTGAATAGACAGTGTCAGACACTAGTGAATAGACAGTGTCAGACACTAGTGAATAGACAGTGTCAGACACTAGTGAATAGACAGTGTCAGACACTAGTGAATAGACAGTGTCAGGCACTAGTGAATAGACAGTGTCAGACACTAGTGAATAGACAGTGTCAGACACTAGTGAATAGACAGTGTCAGGCACTAGTGAATAGACAGTGACAGACAAGTAAATTCACTGACAGACACTAGTGAATAGACAGTGACAGACACAAGTAAATTCACTGACAGACACTAGTGAATAGACAGTGACAGACAAGTAAATTCACTGACAGACACTAGTGAATAGACAGTGACAGACACAAGTAAATTCACTGACAGACACTAGTGAATAGACAGTGACAGACACAAGTAAATTCACTGACAGACACTAGTGAATAGACAGTGACAGAAACAAGTAAATTCACTGACAGAAACAAGTAAATTCACTGACAGAAACAAGTAAATTCACTGACAGAAACAAGTAAATTCACTGACAGACACTAGTGAATAGACAGTGTCAGACACTAGTGAATAGACAGTGACAGACAAGTAAATTCACTGACAGACACTAGTGAATAGACAGTGACAGGCACTAGTGAATTCACTGACAGACACTAGTGAATAGAGAGTGACAGACAAGTAAATTCACTGACAGACACTAGTGAATAGACAGTGACAGACACAAGTAAATTCACTGACAGACACTAGTGAATAGACAGTGACAGGCACTAGTGAAGAGACAGTGACAGACACAAGTAAATTCACTGACAGACACTAGTGAATAGACAGTGACAGACATTAGCTCTTGTGCTATTTTGCCAATAAAGCTGAGACACTGACTATTTTTACAAACTTCAGGTAAAGGATGCTCATATCCCTGGAAATAGGATGGAGAACTTTGCATTCAGTTATCTCTCAAACCATAAGTGTTTGAGAGATAAACCTGGGGGCAATTCAATTCTTTTTGAAATAGCTACAATATGAGGAATAGTAATAATAAAGTATTACTATCCCTTTAACACAAATAATAAGGTTATCGAATGAGCTTATGTTGCATCAAAGGACTAAAACACTAAAAATCATGGATGAACAGGCTGGTATGTAACAAAATCCCCAGTGGAAGGATGTTGCAAGGAAAGGGTGAATGTACCTTGTTGCATGATCTCCACAATCTGTACCACTTTGTCCATGTGCTTACGAGCAGCGATCAGCCCTTGCAGCATCAGCATCTTATAGTAATTAAACATGTCTCCGTTCAGCCCACCCATCACCTGCAGAACAGAGAGAGCAACCATGTCATTGTAGGCCCTAACAAATCAAGGTATATCACACGCCTCGTGACTTGTATGGCAGGGTGTCAGGTCCTATGCAAAAGAAAAACAGAAAGCACATATGCACTACTTAAATGGGAACCCTGTGTATAGTAGAGTGATACCTTTACTGGCGGAGTAGCTTTACAGTGCAAGCTTTCAAGACAACTTAGGCTTCTTACCCAATCTTGTTACAAAATTCACATGAATCAGAAAATTGCCTTTCCCAGAGTCTGGAGTGCATGTGAATATCAGCAGTACAATCTATGTCCGGTTTTGTGTTTATATTATATATGTAAAGAATTCATCCTTCATTCTATAACATGCCTGATGAAGAGACCAAAGTGGTCTTGAATGCTTGCACTCTAAAGATACTTAGCCAATAAAGGTATCACTTTTTCTCTGGCAGTCTCCTGTTATACCCTTTGGCTAACGCAGTACCACATTTTACCTATATGCCTTGAAAAACTCTCCTACGCTGATCAGCAATTATGTATATTAAAAACACATTGCATTGAACTAAACAGCACTAGAGCACTATAATAGAAATGTACAACAATATACGTTTAGAAATATTATGGTGATTTAGCACTGTGAGTTTTTGTGGCCTCTTATACAAAGTGGAAACGCTGTGGGTCAGTTCCTATTTAAACTGCAATCTTTATCATTGTGAATCTGTGAACAACAAGCTTTATAGTTCAACCTGTGTCAAATGCTCAATGTAGGTGAGTTACTTGCGACTGACACTCAATCCAAACTCCTAAGAGGATAAAATCAGTTATTAAAAAGCAGTGTCTGTATGGTTACATTAAGTCCCTGATTGCTAAAAGGATATTTCACATCTTTTAAAGCCATGCTTTGGAGACCTCCCACAACATACATAGAGATAAAGGGATAGTAATACTTTATTACTACTATGCCCTATATTGTACAGATTTGCAAAATAATTTAATAGCCCCCAGGTTCATCTCTCAAACCTTTATGGTTTGAGAGATAACCGAAGGCAAAGTTCATGTACAATATGGGAGATAGTAATAATAAAGTATTACTATCCCTTTAAAACAATGTAGTTATGCAGTTACTGACATAACATGCAACAGGAGACTTGCAATGTAATCGCCTCTGGAAAAATAGGACATTATGTGACAGTCTGTTGAGGAACAATGTTGCCCAATATTTTGCGTGTATCAAACTGCCAGAAAACAAGTTAGACACATTTGTAGCATGGTCAAATTTAACACAAGATTATGCTCTGTAACTCACATCCACAAACTCTGAAGTCAGTTTGAAGGCTGAGGTTTCAAAGCCGAGATTTCTGGGGGAGCTGGAGAGAATGAAACCGAAGTCTATATGGATGATGTGTCCCTCAGCATCCAGGAGAATGTTCCCATTGTGCCTACGGAGAAAGAGCAAGCCACAAAAATGACATAAACTCACCGGTATTAATATAGAGGCAACCTGGAACCCATCCATGTCCCACCGACCCACTGTGTAACCCTACAACTCATCCAGTATTTGACCTCTCACCTGTCCTTGACCTGCAGCAGGTAGCAGACCAGGCAGTAGCCAGCACAGCTCTGCACGAAGTTACGCTGCGCAGACAGGAACGCCTCTGTGGTGTAGTTACCATGCTCCTGCAGGAAGTAATCCAGTAGGGAGAGCTGTGACTGCTTCTTCACTTGGTGTATGGAGACCGCATTCACCACCGGCTCAATCATCCCACTGTCTGCCGAGATCACCAGGATCTTGTATGGCCGAATCCACAGCGGGACTCGCTCTTGCTCCCAGATAGACTGTGAGAAAATGAGAGAGGGGTTACTTTCATAATAAGGAAAATATACAAAAATTAAAAATGAAGCAATTGTAAGGCAAACCAAATGCACCAGAGGAGACAAAAAACTGACAGCTTTCCTTCATTCAAATGGGGATTTTTACACTTGGAATGTTAGAGTGGCCTAGCATTCAAGGGCTTAAAGGGATAGTAATACTTCGTTTTAACTTTATTTTACTTAGAAGGCATTAAAAAACATGAAGACTGATATAAGTCTTATCTCTCAAACATTTATGGTTTGAGAGATATTCACAAGCAAAGTTTCCCCTCCCGCCCCTTTTACCTAGTGTAAGTCATCTCTTCTCAGATGTGGAATCCAGTCCATAGACCAGACAGATAAAAGAAGGGGACAATCTTCTTCCTATGAGAACAATGAAAGCCCTACCCCCCTTGACAAGTTTTTCAGGTTTTTCCCTTATCTTAATTGAAGATTGTCCCTCTCTGCAGTCTACCTGGGCACCTCCCTTCTGATCTGGCTGAGCAGTGTTACATCAGTAAAAGGGACAGGAGGGGGATACTTTGTCATTGAATTACTCTTGAACTACAACTCTGACAGAATTGAAATAACACTCTCCAACGTCCAAATACTATGATGATTAATTAGAGCTGCTTTTATTATGAAACATTACTATCCCTTTAACCCTAATGAGTGCTTTGCAATGCATTCCATACCTCTCGGGCAATCAAAAGGTTAAAAATCCTCTCTAAATCTATGAAAAGGCAACATGTCTAAACTGTTTTGCAGCTGAAGGCAGCAATTAACAGTCTAAAAGGCAGAGAGGTGAGCAGCATGATGCTGATTAACACATTGCTCGTGCATCCGGTACTCAAAGGGTTAGGTGTGTTATTGATAGGGATTTCCAAATAGAATGAAGAGTTAAAGGGATAGTAAAGTTTCACAATAAAAGCAGCTCCAATATGTAGCTGTGCTTTAAAGTGATAGTAATGTTTCACAATAAAAGCAGCTCCAATTAATCATCATAGTATTTGGGCCATGGATAGTGTTAGTTCAGTACTGTCAGAGTTGTAGTACAAGAGTAATTGAATGATAAAGTATCCCCCTCCCGCCCCTTTTACCCAGTGTAAGCCTCCACTCCTCAGATGTGGAATCTGGTCTCTTGACCGGACAGGTCACAACAAGGGACAATCTTCTTACTGTGATCATAAGGAAAGCCCTGCCCCCCTTGACAGGTTTTTCCTTATGATCACTGAAGATTGTCCCTCTCTGTGATCCATCCGGACAGTCTTGCTGCTCTGAGTTGAGCAGTGTTACATCAGTAAAAGGGGACAGGAGGGGGACACTTTATCATTCAATTACTCTTGTACTACAACTCTGACAGTATTGAAATAACACACTCCAAAGTCCAAATACTATGAAGATTAATTGGAGCTGCTTGTATTGTGAAACATTACTATCACTTTAAAGGACAGCTACATATACTTAAGTGAAGTGGAAAGTCTCTGACTCTCATCCCTGAAGGAGGAAGTTTTGTCCTCTAAAATGCACTGGAACATTTATAAATTATATTCATTGATAACTATTCAAGAACAGAAGCAGCTAAAGGGTGCGAGCACTGGCGAGTAAGAAACGTGTTTTGTTCCATCTTTCTCTGTCATTTGTAGTGAAATAGGTGCTTGGTGTCTCTTCTTTTTAGTATTAAGTTTGTCAGTGTGAATTAGAAGTAGTACACAGTAAGCTTCTGCACCTGGAATGCATTAGGAGTCTCCAACATCTTCAGCATCTGCCCCAGACGTGAACCAGTTCTTATTCTCCCCTATGCTGAGGTACTGACACAGGACTTTCTCCTCTGTGACGGTGTGTGTACCTGTGTGTGACTGTGTGTGTACCTGTGTGTGACTGTGTGTGTACCTGTGTGTGACTGTGTGTGTACCTGTGTGTGACTGTGTGTCTGTCTGTCTGTCGTGTGTGTGTCTGTCTGTCTGTCGTGTGTGTGTGTGTCTGTCTGTCGTGTGTGTGTGTGTGTCTGTCTGTCGTGTGTGTGTCTGTCTGTCTGTCGTGTGTGTGTCTGTCTGTCTGTCGTGTGTGTGTCTGTCTGTCTGTCGTGTGTGTGTCTGTCTGTCTGTCGTGTGTGTGTCTGTCTGTCGTGTGTGTGTGTCTGTCGTGTGTGTGTGTGTGTCTGTCGTGTGTGTGTGTGTCTGTCGTGTGTGTGTGTGTATGTCTGCCGTGTGTGTGTATGTCTGTTGTGTGTGTGTGTGTGTATGTCTGTTGTGTGTGTGTGTGTATGTCTGTTGTGTGTGTGTGTGTGTGTGTATGTCTGTTGTGTGTGTGTATGTGTATGTCTGTTGTGTGTGTGTATGTATGTCTGTTGTGTGTGTGTATGTCTGTTGTGTGTGTGTGTGTATGTCTGCTGTGTGTGTGTATGTCTGTTGTGTGTGTGTATGTATGTCTGTTGTGTGTGTGTATGTCTGTTGTGTGTGTGTGTGTATGTCTGTTGTGTGTGTGTATGTCTGTTGTGTGTGTGTATGTCTGTTGTGTGTGTGTTTGTCTGTCTGTCTGTCGTGTGTGTATGTCTGTTGTGTGTGTGTGTGTATGTATGTATGTATGTCTGTCTGTCGTGTGTGTATGTCTGTTGTGTGTGTGTGTGTGTCTGTCGTGTGTGTGTGTGTCTGTCGTGTGTGTGTGTATGTCTGCCGTGTGTGTATGTCTGTTGTGTGTGTGTGTGTGTGTGTATGTCTGTTGTGTGTGTGTGTGTATGTCTGTTGTGTGTGTGTATGTCTGTTGTGTGTGTGTGTGTGTTTGTCTGTCTGTCTGTCGTGTGTGTATGTCTGTTGTGTGTGTGTGTGTATGTATGTATGTATGTATGTATGTCTGTCTGTCTGTCTGTCGTGTATGTATGTCTGTTGTGTGTGTGTGTGTGTATGTATGTCTGTTGTGTGTGTGTGTGTGTGTCTGTCTGTCGTGTGTGTATGTCTGTTGTGTGTGTGTGTATGTCTGTTGTGTGTGTGTATGTATGTCTGTTGTGTGTGTGTATGTATGTCTGTTGTGTGTGTGTATGTGTATGTATGTCTGTTGTGTGTGTGTGTATGTCTGTTGTGTGTGTGTATGTATGTCTGTTGTGTGTGTGTATGTGTATGTATGTCTGTTGTGTGTGTGTGTGTATGTCTGTTGTGTGTGTGTATGTATGTCTGTTGTGTGTGTGTATGTATGTCTGTTGTGTGTGTGTATGTATGTCTGTTGTGTGTGTGTGTGTGTGTGTGTATGTATGTCTGTTGTGTGTGTGTATGTATGTCTGTTGTGTGTGTGTATGTATGTCTGTTGTGTGTGTGTATGTATGTCTGTTGTGTGTGTGTGTGTGTATGTATGTCTGTTGTGTGTGTGTGTGTGTGTATGTATGTCTGTTGTGTGTGTGTATGTCTGTTGTGTGTGTGTGTGTGTGTGTGTTTGTCTGTCTGTCTGTCTGTCGTGTGTGTATGTCTGTTGTGTGTGTGTGTATGTCTGTTGTGTGTGTGTGTATGTCTGTTGTGTGTGTGTGTATGTCTGTTGTGTGTGTGTGTGTATGTCTGTTGTGTGTGTGTGTATGTCTGTTGTGTGTGTGTGTGTGTGTGTATGTATGTCTGTTGTGTGTGTGTATGTCTGTTGTGTGTGTGTGTGTGTGTGTCTGTCTGTCGTGTGTGTCTGTCTGTTGTGTGTGTGTGTCTGTCTGTTGTGTGTGTGTGTCTGTCTGTTGTGTGTGTGTGTCTGTCTGTTGTGTGTGTGTGTCTGTCTGTTGTGTGTGTGTGTCTGTCTGTTGTGTGTGTGTGTATGTCTGTTGTGTGTGTGTGCATGTCTGTTGTGTGTGTGTGCATGTCTGTCGTGTGTGTGTATGTCTGTCGTGTGTGTGTATGTCTGTCGTGTGTGTGTATGTCTGTCGTGTGTGTGTATGTCTGTCGTGTGTGTGTGTGTGTGTATGTATGTCTGTTGTGTGTGTGTGTGTATGTATGTCTGTTGTGTGTGTGTGTGTATGTATGTCTGTTGTGTGTGTGTATGTATGTCTGTTGTGTGTGTGTATGTCTGTTGTGTGTGTGTGTGTATGTCTGTTGTGTGTGTGTATGTCTGTTGTGTGTGTGTGTATGTCTGTTGTGTGTGTGTATGTCTGTTGTGTGTGTGTATGTCTGTCGTGTGTGTGTATGTCTGTCGTGTGTGTGTGTGTGTATGTATGTCTGTTGTGTGTGTGTGTGTGTATGTATGTCTGTTGTGTGTGTGTATGTCTGTTGTGTGTGTGTGTATGTCTGTTGTGTGTGTGTGTATGTCTGTTGTGTGTGTGTGTATGTCTGTTGTGTGTGTGTATGTCTGTTGTGTGTGTGTATGTCTGTCGTGTGTGTGTATGTCTGTCGTGTGTGTGTATGTCTGTCGTGTGTGTGTATGTCTGTCGTGTGTGTGTGTGTCTGTCGTCTGTGAGTGTGTATTCCGTGTGTGAGTGTGTATGCATGTATGCTGTGTGGTTTTTTTGTTTTGTTTTGTTTTGGGTTTTTTTGTGTATCCCAGGCATTTTTGGATTCCTTTACTGTATTAGACCCTACCACCTTTGCTGGGAGGCTGTTCCACGAGTATCACTCTTTCTGTAAAGTAGTTATTATGCACATTACTTCTGAAGCTTCACCCCTCTATCTTTAAGTCATGCCCTCCTGTTCTAGTATTTATTTTTCTTCTGATAAATGCTTCCATCCAGCTCTTTTAAGCTCATTCTGCTCCTTTGTATTGCCATTAGTAGGAGTGACCTTTGATCATCAGTGGGAGGCTTACGTGTAGGTCTATAATGATATATATCTGCAGTACAAAGTGCGAGAACTGCTCTGGATCAGTCACGTATTCTTGTATCTGCAGTAGCTCTCCACACTGCTCATTCTTCAGTACCCCCTTTTGTCCAGCAGAGGAAGCCCTTTCCCATTATCATCACCTACAAACCTGCAGTTGTTTCAGGACCTGGAAGGCCAGCAGCTCCTGACGCAGATCATCCCCACACTTCACAATGACGGACAGGAGCCGCCAGTTAGGGAAGTGGCCATAAGGTGAGCCTTCCCTAATCCTCCTGCAAACAGAGGGTGAGAGAGGAGAGAGATGCAGTAAGGCACAAAGATCTTGTAAGCAATATGGTGTTGAAGACCTCAACAGCAATCCTAGTGAACAATTCCCGTGACTGAAATGTGGCTGCTAACCCTTTGATTGCTAGAAAACTGACACACCGCAAAGCAATGCATTGGATACCTTGCTAGCATTCAAGGGGTTAAAATTGCCAGTTAAATCAGAGAGGATTCTGGGACTTTCATTTGTCCCTTTGTGGCACCTATTTATCATGATGAATATGGCCATTAGACCATATGTACAGAAGAAAAGTGGAAGGAGTCCGGAGCAAACCCACACACACACACGCACAACTCTCACCTGACTTTCTCCTGCCACGGCTCCTTAAGGGCCACAGCTGAGGGGTCCTCAGGATCCCTGCGGAACGTAGTGGGTGTGTGAGCCAACTGCTCCGACAGACGCCGCCTAAGACAGACAGAGTAACCATGACTGCCCTGTCCAGTGCACCCACCCTACCCCACCAGGATCTCTGATAAAGGAACAATTAAACCTGGGGAAAATGAGCATGTTACCATGAGCACAGCAATGTACACTGTAACGTTCCAAATGCTATACTTAAAGAAGCAATTAACTTTTTTTTATGAACACACATTTTATAGAGATTTTCCTGCTGAATAAAACAAGGTCACTCTCATCGCTGTCAGATGTTTTATTGAAAAATTATAGCAGTTTAAATAATCAGGAAGTGACTTTACTGTGTTTACTTCCTGATAGTTCTAACTGACAGGAAGTGAATTTACTGTGTGTTTACTTCCTGATAGTTCTAACTGACAGGAAGTGAATTTACTGTGATTGCTTCCTGATAGTTCTAACTGACAGGAAGTGAATTTACTGTGTTTACTTCCTGATAGTTCTAACTGACAGGAAGTGACTTTACTATGATTGCTTCCTGATAGTTCTAACTGACAGGAAGTGAATTTACTGTGATTACTTCCTGATAGTTCTGACAGGAAATGAATTTACTGTGTTTACTTCCTAATAGTTCTAACTGACAGGAAATGAATTTACTGTGTTTACTTCCTGATCGTTCTAACTGACACGAAGTGAATTTACGGTGTTTACTTCCTGATCGTTCTGACAGGAAGTGAATTTTACTGTGTTTACTTCCTGATAGTTCTAACTGACAGGAAATGACTTTACTGTGTTTACTTCCTGATAGTTCTGACAGGAAGTGAATTTACGGTGTTTACTTTCTGATAGTTCTAACTGACAGGAAGTGACAGGCAGTTTCTATCACATTCTATGGAGAACTGCATGTCTCTGACTTTTCTGACATTCCTCTCTATTAGAATCTAACAGGAAATCTCATTAGAATTTGACCACTAGAGGGCACTGCTAATGTAAAAAAAAACATGGGTTTAAACTGTAATAACTCTGGAAATCTCTCGCAGTGGGAGTACCCTTATTTTACTCAATAAGAAAATCCCTACAATACATATTTTTTCAAAAAAAAAGTTTACTGCTCCTTTAAAGTGTTGCTTATCCAAACCATCACAGTTTGATCAGTGACCACTAATACAGTGTCTGAACGGTGATAGTTTTCTTGCAGCTCAGATGACCTGCCACGTGTAGAGCAATCACAGCAATGTAATAGGTATGAGCTGGGAGGAAGATTGTACCTGCTAAGACACTGTGTATCCTATTGAAATCTCACCATATATTTGTGGAGCATGAAAAGGACACCTTAAAAACGTTGCCTGAATAAAAAAGGGCAATATCAGAATGTTGAACGATTCAAGAGTGATAATCTGATTTTCCATGCAAAAAATGTCATCAAATAAACATGTATCCATTTGTGCCTTAATGGTCCTAAAAGGTTAAATGTAAAGATGGTTCTGTGTGTGGCCAGTTTTAAACCCCATCTTACCCCCACTACTCCCGCTCTCCTTCCTCCTCTCTGTAGGGCAGCATGAAGTGAAGTCCACAGCTATCATTACCTGCTCCATACAGGCTCCTCCGCCCTGCTCTTTCAATAGGATACTGTGTAGATTCATTATTGAAATCCCGCCATATGTTTATTGCGTGAAAAAAGCGCGTTAAAAACGTTGCCTAAATAAAAATGGCGTTACCATTCTTGCTAGTCCCTCTGAGCTGCTGCAAGGGTACGGGAAGGATCCGGGAGGTGGAGCAGGGAGCCCGTATGGAGCAGGTAATGATGGCCGCTGAACTTCACTTGATGCTGCTTTACAGAGAGGGAGTAGTGAGGGTAAAATGGGGTTTAAAACTGGCCACTGAAAGAAAAATAACTTTACATTTAACCTCTGAGTGACAGAGGGGTCCACAACACATTGCTTTGCAATGCGTCACGGACCTTCTTCCACTCAAAGGTTTAAGACACAAATGGAGACATGTTTATTTGGCAAAATTTTTTGCATGCGAGATCAAAATTTCACTCTTTTGAATCATGCGACATTATGATATCACCCTTTATATTCAGGCAACATTTTTAATGCGCCATTTTCATGGCCGACAAATATATGGTGAGATTTCGATAGTGAAACCTAAGACACTGTAAGCCTGATCACTGATAAAGCAGGAGAGGGGCACCTTCACACAACCCCTCAAAGTTCACCGCACATACCAGCTGAACTATAGGTCTAAGATGGGAGGATGATTGTCCCTGCTCAGACATTGTATTAGCGGTCACAGATCAAACCGTAATAGAGGAACCTGCACCAAGCCCTTTCTTTAGTCAGTGAGGGAATAATTCCATAAACATGGACTTTTACACCTCACTAGGTGCATCAGTATGCTCAGAGTAACATTGCAACTAAATTAAGTCCTTTTATTCGAGGGGTGATCACTTGTTTAATTCCTCCAGGTGTCTGTGCGCATGCCAGGATGGTAAAGTAAAATTGGGCATGCAGGCAGAGGTCCTCACCGGATGTCCCCAGCAGCAATGAAGACTGGCTCCTTGCTCTCCTGGCTGGTGATACTGTCCACTGAGAACTGAGAAATGTTATCACAGCTATTGTTCGTGTGAAGCTCAGGAAGCTGTTGGGAAGGAAATAGAGAGATTTATCATCCAGCACTGTTCCTGACCACCTCTGAGGTCCATGACACCACAGCCTCCATTTATACACAGAATCTGGCATGTCTGTCCTATCCTACATTATGAATATTACAGTTCATGCTAACAGGTTATTTCACGCGTAAAGAGAACAAAATACATGTGATCAGTGTATGGTTGGAGCAAACATAATTGAATATGTTCTTAAAAATAATACCCCATAAGGTGCTGCTCAATCACTTTTTTTCACTCCCTTATGCCATTACAGAAGAAATATCCATGCATAATTTCTGGCACTGACCACAGATGGTCCAGCACCAAAATGTCAGACAAATCTCCCCTGAAATGTAGCTGTAACTCTGTATATGAACATGCACATCTCTCCTTCGCAAATAGTGCAAGAAAGGTACAAGCAGGGGAAGCACTTGGGGGTGAAGTTAGATTACTACCAACTTATAAACCCTTTGAGTGCCAGAGGGATACGCAAAGCATTGTTTTGCAATGTGTTCCGTACTGCTCAGGCACTCAAATGGTTAAGGTTAACAACCACTTTGACCTTTGTGTCTTGAACGTACAGAAGTAAACAAGAATGGTACGTATCAATCTGCACTGAGCTCACCTCCACCTGCAACTCCCCGATATCATCCACAGACCAGGCCTCGTCGTCATTGTCATAATTAGGAACCGTGGTGAAGCTGCTGGCTCTCTGCTCGTGGGTGATACCGCACTCCGGTAGATTCTCTACGGACCTCGTGCTCCTGATCCGGTTCTCTGGGATCCGGGCTGGCACCATGGAGGTCTCAAAGTTCTCACACTCCAGGACTTCCACGTAGATCAAATATGGAGCCTGTGATGGGCAGGGGGAAATTCAACACTATAGTTAGTGATGCCTTTCAGATTAACAGACACCAAAAAATAACAGCAGGTACCAGAGTGATGTATAAACTGCTGCGTCTGCTTTACTTGGAGAGTTAACTCTCAGTAATATACACAAAAGTAAAACAATTCAAGGGCAACTATAAAGGTCTTAATGATATGAATGGGGCAATAACCCCTTGAAAGCTAGAGAAGCGGAGAAATTAAGGGGAATTAAATGCACCGTAGAGACTAAACATTTCCAAATACCCCTTGAGTTTAATTGGACATTGCAACCATTGAACACTAGAGTGCGCTCCAATGCATTAAATACATCTCTAGAATACAAAGGGATAAAATCCCCACTTAAACCTTTATTGCCAAAGAGGTATCCAACGCATTGCAATGAAATGCATTGGATATCACTCTGCCAAATAAAGGGTTAAATCAATAGGAGGTGTGTGTATGTGTGTGTGAAAATACCATTACTTTGCACAAGAGACTTGCTCTGCCTCTGTCACATACAATGGCTTAAAAGGTCCATTAAGATCAAAGGGAATTATTATTTACCCCAGAACAGCTCAACTTTTGGCTCTGGCCCTATGTACCATTGCACTATTGTGACAAAGTTGCCTCTGGCATCCTTTCATCCATAACCCTATACCCATTCCTCTTCACCATCTCACATGTTCTAGATCACCACCATCTCCTCTGTAAATCATCCCATTCATTATCTTAGCCCACTGGCACTTTGTCTTTAGTGTGTAATGCATGTGACAAACACATGATCAAACCACTGCCTCTAGCTACCAGCCTCCCTCTTCTTTCCAATAATTAAACCAACTTATATTGAATCTATTCAACATCTTGTAATGGTTTACGGAGATAATGAAGCCTTGCTTTCCTGTTGAGTAACACAAACACAGTCTCACTGCCTGGAGATGCTTCATCCTAAGTTATAACAATTTAACTTGTTGAATGTGCCTAATTCTGTGTAACGAAATTATATTTTGTAAACAGTACCAAGTAAGTAGTGCTGTTGTATTAGTCCTAAAGGAGAATTTCAGTAGATAGACTTTACATTTCTCCAAACACCAGGCATCATCTTAGATGGATATAACGAAAAAAAGAATCTCTCAACAGAGGAAATACCTTTGCTTTTCTCAGTAAGAAAAGATCTGTAAGATTCCATTTCCTTTCGTTCATTAAGCCTTACAAGTAAATGAAAGTGTTTTCATTTGCGGGAAATAAAACGTACAGTTGATTTAAAGGGATAGTAATGTCAGAAAAAAAGTATTAACTATATGGTATATACAATTAAAAGAGAGTATTTGCACTTATTCGTATCTCTCAGACCATTATGGTGAGAGATATAGGAAAATAAAGTTCTCTGGTCCCTCCCCTTTCTGCTTGACGAGCTGTAAACCTGTCAGAAGCAGATTCTGGTCGCTTGACCAGACGGTGGCTCTTCAGCAGCACTGACATAACGATATCTAAAGATAAATACTTCATAGGAATGGTCTACAACGTGTGCTTGCAAACCAGGCACAAGTTGTAGACCATTCTGATGAAGTATTTATCGTTAGATATCATTATGTCGGCACTGCTGAAGAGCCACCGTCTGATCCAGGAACCAGAATCTGCTTCTGCCAGCTTTACAGCTCATCAATCAGAAAGGGGAGGGAACGTAGGACTTTATTTTCCTATATCTCTCAAACCATAACGGTCTGAGAGATAGGAATAAGTGCAAGTACGCTCTTTTAATTGGATCTACCATATAGTTAATACTTTTTTTCTGACATTACTATTCTTTTAAAGTGGAACTTTCACCTCAATTTAAGATTGCATATTTGAAAACTGCAATAAAATGGCCTAGACGTCATGTTAACCAAAAGGCCAGCAGATGTACAGTATAAGAAATAGTCACACTTCTTTCATATGCTAATGTATGCTAACTGCGGTATCACTGACATTTTCATATAATAATTAAAGTGTAACTATCACTCCTATACAGGTTTGGCTAATAATTAACTAAAAATAGCAATCAGCTTGATCACTTGTTTTATTTCTTTATTTATTTTTTTAATTTGTGGTATGGCTAAAATTAAAGGTTTAAAAATGTTGTGATGCCTTGCATTCATTTCAATTTTGAGTGTTTCCCTAAAAAGTTATCTTTATCCAAAGCAAGCTCCAGTCAGAGGCACATATCTCAGCCCAAGCGAAAGATTTAGTGTAAGGGAGGACCTACCTTATCCTTGGAGTTCAGTACAACGGCCTGATTGTGTGGCACCCGTACCACATGATGGTCGAAGCCAGCGGTGGGTAGCCAGACACGAGCCGGCAGCTTGTGGTTGAGCAGAGACAGCTCAGAGATCAGTCTTTGGGTCTTCTGTTCCTTGGTGGGGAGGGTGGCGAGACGCTTTCCGATAGCCATGAGAGACTTGATGAATTCCCTCTCTGGTGCTAGCCGGACCGGCTGCCGGGGTTCAAAGAGACAGTCAGAGGGTAGGAGGAACAACAAAGATACATACTCCAATAACATTAACTGACCCCATTCCAACAAATTCCACTGATGTAGATGAAATATACCTATAAAACTGGTAAGGTGTATCTGTATAATTACTGCGTGTAACAGAAGCACTTACCTAGGTAGGAATCCATCACACAGCAGTCAGGCGTATCTGTATAATTACTGTGTGTAACAGAAGCGCTTACCTAGGTAGGAATCCATCACACAGCAGTCAGCTATATGTATATAATTACTGTGTGTAACAGAAGCGCTTACCTAGGTAGGAATCCATCACACAACAGTCAGCTATATGTATATAATTACTGTGTGTAACAGAAGCACTTACCTAGGTAGGAGTCCATCACACTGCAGTCAGGTGTATCTATATAATTACTGTGTGTAACAGAAGCACTTACCTAGGTAGGAGTCCATCATACAGCAGTCAGGTGTATCTATATAATTACTGTGTGTAACAGAAGCACTTATCTACGTAGGAGTCCATCATACAGCAGTCAGGCGTATCTATATAATTACTGTGTGTAACAGAAGCACTTACCTAGGTATGTATCCATCATACAGCAGTCATGTGTATATCTATATAATTACTGTGTGTAACAGAAGCACTTACCTAGGTAGGAGTCCATCACACAGCAGTCAGGTGTATCTATATCATTACTGTGTGTAACAGAATCACTTACCTAGGTAGGAGTCCATCATACAGCAGTCAGGCGTATCTATATAATTACTGTGTGTAACACAAGCACTTACCTAGGTAGGAGTCCATCACACAGCAGTCAGGCGTATCTATATAATTACTGTGTGTAACAGAAGCACTTACCTAGGTAGGAGTCCATCACACAGCAGTCAGGCGTATCTATATAATTACTGTGTGTAACAGAAGCGCTTACCTAGGTAGGAGTCCATCATACAGCAGTCAGGCGTATCTATATAATTACTGTGTGTAACAGAAGCACTTACCTAGGTAGGAGTCCATCATACGGCAGTCAGGTTGTATCTATATAATTACTGTGTGTAACAGAAGCACTTACCTAGGTAGGAGTCCATCATACAGCAGTCGGGTGTATATCTATATAATTACTGTGTGTCACAGAAGCACTTACCTAGGTAGGAGTCCATCACACAGCAGTCAGGTGTATCTATATAATTACTGCGTGTAACAGAAGTACTTACCTAGGTAGGAGTCCATCACACAGCAGTCAGGTGTATCTATATAATTACTGTGTGTAACAGAAGCACTTACCTAGGTAGGAGTCCATCACACAGCAGTCAGGTGTATTATATAATTACTATGTGTAACAGAAGCACTTACCTAGGTAGGAGTCAATCACACAGCAGTCAGGTGTATCTATATAATTACTGTGTAACAGAAGTACTTACCTAGGTAGGAGTCCATCACACAGCAGTCAGGTGTATTATATAATTACTATGTGTAACAGAAGCACTTACCTAGGTAGGAGTCCATCATACAGCAGTCAGGTGTATGTATATAATTACTGTGTGTAACAGAAGCACTTACCTAGGTAGGAATACATCATACAGCAGTCAGGTGTATGTATATAATTACTGCGTGTAACAGAAGTACTTACCTAGGTAGGAGTCCATCATACAGCAGTCAGGTGTATGTATATAATTACTGTGTGTAACAGAAGGACTTACCTTAATAATAGGTACCCATCATACAATGTCTATATTGTGTGTGTGTGTGTGTGTGTGTGCGTGCGTGCGTGTGCGTGCGTGCACGCGCTTTTAGCATTGGAAGACTGATGTAATAAATAGGTAGACACTAAAATTTCACCATCCAATTTTTTTTTCCAATTAGGAAAGAACATGTGACAATTTAATAGGAGGCATCCATTTTGAAGTTGTGATTTTACTTCCTCTTACAGGAAGTTTGGTTTGCCAGGGTGCGTCATGCTCCATGTACACATCATTTAGCTAGCAATGCAAGCCACCCTTAAACCCTTCAAACCAGAGACACTTTAGGGTGACAGTCCCTACATGCTACACATATTAAAATATATTATTCAAAATCTGTAGTAGAAAATTTCTGGATTACTGCAGGCCAAGTCATAAAATGCTGACTCGGCAAACAGAGGGTACAATTCACAATCAACGTGTGCAGCAGCTTCTGAGAATAATGGTAGACAAGAGTATATCGGTAACGTCCCAGCCACATACATCTGCAACCACTTTAAGGATGCAAATCAGTGATGTCACTAAGGGTATGACATTTTGGTGGAAGAGGGACAAATGCACCAAACTCTGATAAGGGGCAACTTCCATGAAAATATGTTTAAGTTCTGTGTTTTACTATTTAATTCCCTGCTACTCCCACTTCTAACAGTACCAGAATTATAAACTCACAGCTCTTGGAATACAGGCCCCCCCGCAAGCTCTTCTACCCAAAGATGGTGATGTGAGCTCACGAGAGGTCCCTGTGATGTCACACTTACCCGCAGAGCCAATAGGAAGAAGGCAGCTCTTGCAGGTGTTGGTTCAAGGAGCTGAAGTTTATAAAGTTACTACTCCCAGAGGTAGAAGTAGCAATTCATTACTGAAACATGCAGAATTAACACGATTTATTAATTTTCATGTTAGTTGCCCTTTAAGATTGACTGTAGCACTGCTTATCCCTTTAAGTGACACAGTGGTGTCTAAAAATATGCCAGAAGACTGCACTGGACACTACCTTTGCCCTCAAACGGCCATTCAGCAGAGCAATGATTAGAGACCTGGGCTTGAATCCAAAAGGCTAGTCATATCCCTGCTTTTCAGTGCTGACCTTTCCATTTCTGAATGGCTTGCATTGTGTAATCTGGTACCAAAATAGTTATACTCTTGTCTGTTTACTTATCAGATTTATTACATACAGGCTCCTCAGAAAAAAACCAGCACGAATTATACAGCGATAACTGGAAAAGACTTGCTTTAAAGTGTAACTTTCACTCTCTATAAAATCGCCCTCTAATAATTAAGCACATGGCGACTAGCTTAATAATAGTTCTATTAGCTTTCATAAGTACCAGATTCTGCAGTAATCCTTAGTATACGGAGACCGGAATGCAGGATTCAGTGCAGACATCTTGTCTTAGAGACATCTGTGCACCTGCACTCTCAGTCCCAGTCTCCTCTAGGGGGCAGTGCACTCTGTCGTAAGGCACAGGAAGGGACTGACGGAGCAGGAACACAGACTGCACTAACCTGGCCGTCAGTCTCTGAAGATTAAAGGGATAGTAATACTTAAAATGGAAAAAAAATATGTTGTAGGGTTTATCCCCCTGAGTAAAACAAGAGTACTCCCACTGCTGAAAGGTGTTTCATTCAAAAATTATTAATTTTCAAAGTTTAATTTTTTAGGTGCAATATCACAGTGGCCTGAAATTGTACAGTGGCGCTGTTGGTACACGATCCTATGGACAGCTCTGGTTCCGGGACCATAAATCTCCATAGGATGGTGTAGCAACAGCACTACTGTACAATTTCAGGCCACTGTGATATTGCACCTAAAAACTTCAACTTTGAGAATTAATAACTTTTGAATAAAAGACCTTTCAGCAGTGGGAGTACTCTTGTTTTACTCAGGGGGATCAAACCTACAACATATTTTTTTTTACATTTTAAGTATTACTATCCCTTTAAGGACTACCTCAGAATTGGGTACTTCTGAGAGCTAATAGAACTATTATGAGACTCGTCGCCATACGCCTAATTATTGGAGGGCGATTATATAGAATCTGAAAGTTCTGTTTTAAAGTGGTGCTTTTTTATGGAAGATGGTGCCTAAAGCCCCTTTAAGCTTTGTTAATGAGGAACCGGTTCAGAAGGCAAAATACACTAATTCAACCCTCTGCTGATGGGCCAGGACCCAGAATCCTTTAGTGCAGGACAACGTTAAAGATACGACAGTGGGATGGACAGATTCAGGGTGATGGCAATACTTCTCTACACCAATGAGGAGCCTCCCGCACTAAGAATTTGGAGCATTTCAGGAGATAACGAACAACACTATAGTGGACACACAGAAGCCACATTCATTTCAATGGAAACATTTAACCGCTTAAATGCTGGAGAGGTGTCAAATGCATTGTTTGATAATGCACTGAAGAGCTCTCTAGCATTCAAGGGGTTATAAATCCTAATTTACATGAACTGGATTTTAATTTGCATTCTATGTTTAACTTTGTCCCAGAATTAACTAATTCTTACTGACTACTGAGCCATGTGCAAGCAGGCGGCCATGTTCACTGGAGCCATGAAATCTTCACATAGCACAGAATAATTCGGTTATCAGTGTCCCTCTATCGCCCAAGACTATAGCTACTGCCTCAGCATTAAGCCCAGGCTTTGGGATTGAAGGGGTTAACCTGTGCAAGCAGACTTTGTGAAGAAGGCATAAAGGAACAATAAGCACTTCTTACAGCAGTGGAAAAGCACAGGAGTCTGGGAAGGAGGACTCGTAGACCCTGGACTTTGGAGAGGTTTTATAAACATGCAAGCCTTAAAGGGGAACTATCATGATAACAACTTTACCCCAATACATTCCTAACCTAGCCTAACCTGGGCTGAACAAGTAAACGTTACTGCAGAAAAACAACTTCTTCGGTATGAACCAGCCGTGCACAGCTTACAAGAGAAGCTCTGTGCGCCTGCACCATCCGTAACTTAATTACCTTAAGGTAAACAAAGAATGTCACTAACCAATGCGGGCGGTGAACCGGACAGACGCGCAGACTCAGAGGTACATCTCGTCCAAGATGTCTGTCTGTTGTCCACTGGTTACTGCCGAAGAAGTTGGTTTTCAGCAATAACGCTTATTTATACAGCCAAATGAAAGTATGGCTTTGCATTTTGCTAGGTTAGTAATCTATTGGGGGGGCAATGTTATCATCATGATAGTTCCACTTTAATAGGCAACTACTACTAGTCAGCGCGTTAATGTTGCTTTGCATATTGCTAGGTTAGTAATGTATTGGGGGGACAATGTTATCATCATGATAGTTCCGCTTTAATAGGCAACTACTACTATTCAGCGCCTTAATGTTGCTTTGCATTTTGCTAGGTTAGTAATGTATTGGGGGGCAATGTTATCACCATGATAATTCCGCTTTAATAGGCAACAACTACTAGTCAGCTCCTCAATGTCCAGTCCGGCTCAAACGCTTTCAGTGTCTTTGTTCCCACTGACTAATTCCAACATAAACCAACTGTACCATACGGGAGAAAATAAACATTCCCAAACTCTCCCCCACTGATATTAATGCAGCCTTTAACCCCTTAAGGTCCGACGATCCTGCGGTGTCTGGTCCCTTAAGGACCAGATAGACGAGTTCGACGTGCCGTCCCACGTGACTGACCACGTGGGGCGGCACATCGAAAGGAGGACTGAAAGAGATCTCTCCGGTCTTGGAGCGATCAACTTCAGTCCACGGTATTACTCACCGCGCTCCTGCAGGAGCGCTGTGAGCAAAAGTACGTGACGTACCAGGACCATCACTGGTCCTTAAGTGCAGGACCAGCGTGACGATCCGGGTACGTCACAGGACGCGAAGGGGTTAAGGGAAAAGGAAAGTGTCCTAATAATAAACAACCACTTACTTCACTGTGGTCAGAAAAACCAAATGGCCCTGTGAATTCCGCTTTTGTGCCTGAGCTCAAGAGACTAGAAGTTTAATCGGTCCTGGATGTGCCGAGCGTGGAGGTGACATGTAAGTCACTAGCATGGCTAAGGGCTTCAAACTCTACTTAGGGCCTAAGATCATTGTAACCCTTTATAGTTCAATGTAAAACAGTGTTTCACCATTACACCTCTCTGGTCATCGCAGGTTTAACCCTTTGAGTACCAGAGGGGTACGCAATCTGGCACTCAAAAGGTCAAGTTTGCCCTTGCACTCTGCTTGCTTCTGTTTTGGAAACAGAACCGGCATGTCCACCTACATGGACCTGCCGCCCAGGACTGACTGAAGAGGTCGTCTCTTCAATAAAGACACAAGAGAAAAATTCATAGGGGCCCTTAGGATTTCATGGCCATACGAATTTAAGTAGGGGTCATTATTAGGAAGTGTTACTTCTACTTTAAAGGTATAGGAATACTTAATATGAAAAAAGTATGTTGTAGTGTTTATTCCCCAAAATAAAACAAGGCTGCTTCTCCCACTGCTGAAAGATGTGGTATTCAATATTTTAGATGCAATATCAAAGTGGCCTGAAAATGTACAGTGGCGCTGTTGTTACACCATCCTATGGAACGCCCTGGTCTGTAGACCATAAAACTCCATAGGATGGTGTAGCAACAGCACCACTGTACAATTTCAGGCCACTGTGATATGGCACCTAAAATATCTAAGTCTGAGCTGTATTAACTTTTGAATATCACATCTTTCAGACGTGGGAGTACCCTTGTTTTACTCAGGAGGATAAACCCTACAATATCCTATATAATAATTCGCTAAAGCGTGTGTAACGCCGCGACATGCGCAGTAGACACTGCTGCGCGTGCTGCAGTCATGCTCAGTACAGACTGCCCGCGCCTCGGCTGATACACAGCTGGGACCTCCGAAGGAGCGTCCAGCTCTGTATCAGCCGCGGCGCAGGCAGTCTCTACTACGCGTGACTGCCCCGCGACCGGGTGGCAGTGGCACTGTGGCCCGTGTAACGGGCTGTTCAACTAGTATTATATATGCTAGTATTGAAGCAGCCCGACAGCCTCGGCTGCTGCCCCGGGACGGGAGGTGGGCCTTTCTGGGCTCCCCGCTCCAGATTGGCTGTGTCTCGGAATAGGGGCAGGGGCATTTGGGCAGTCTCTGCTGCGCATGACTACTGCACGTGACTGCGTCGTTTGGGCAGTCTCTACTGCGCATTCGTGTGTTACGCACACAGGGAGTTTCGCATCCTATCAAGTTATATTATAGAGGATATAATGGAAAATGTTTATTTGTCCCGATTGGTGCAGCTGGGTTTGCCCCAGATAGGCTTTACTTTTCTCTTGATACACATGGCCTATTGCTTCTCCGTCTCTTCTGACGGACGGGGTGCAGCGGGTGCGACTGTCCGGTTGAGAAGCAGTGTTGTGTTGAGCTGTAAACCCGCTATGGAAGTGAATTTGTTAGTAATTCTGTGTAAATACAGATGATTTGTAAGGAAAGAGAAAAAAAATAAAAAAAAAAGAATTTCTATCAATGAAGAAATAAAAAGCAGATTGAAAGGATTAACCACGGATTCCCCAAAGGAAAAACAGAAGCAAAATACAAAACGAATAGCCGAAAGGAAAAATGGATTCCAATTGAAATGAAAGAAATGATCAAAATAAAATGAACAGCATTTCCTCTGCCCTGGTCACTACCCTACTGTGCCCAAGCAGCCCCATTTTAGGTTCAAAAATGGGTACACTAGGCGGAGTCATCTCTTCACCTGACCGGTATACAGTTATTAAGGTACCGTGATGGCCTATTTGTAGGGAAGTGGGGAGCGGTAATAAAAGGGCCTTATTCAGCAAGATAATTTATATCAGTTAACCCTTTGAATGCCACAGATGTATACAACACATGGAGTTGCAATGGACTGGATACCTCTGTGGCACCATGGTTGTTTTCAATTAACACTCTGAATGCTAGAAATGTCTCCAGCACACTGCAGAGCATCCAAATGGTTAAACCACAACGGATGTCTTTCTTTGCAAGCGTCTGAGTGCCGGAGGATTGTTGCTGCCCTGAACTCTAAGGAGTCTTGTCTTTAACCCCTTAATGACTGCCCAAAACTGGGGAGGCACGGCACTTTTTTTTGCGCGACAGTACATCCTGAGATGGCAGAACGTCGCTGGTCCTTAACGTCTGGACTGGAGTGACGTACTGACAAGTAATTTGGCTTTAAGGGGATGCTTCATACAAAATTTACTATAGTGCAAACTTGTTTGTTAAACCAAAATACTATTTGATGTGTCCTAGACCAAATGTATTTGTTAATTAAGTAATAAATACATTTAAAAAAATTTCAGGAGGGACGCACCCTGGGGTCAGGTGGGCCGCATTTGGCTCATGAGCTGAACGCTGGACACCCATGGTCTATGGAAATCATTTTTAAGGCAATCAAATGTTCTTCATGGGCAATATCAACAGCACCACCTGGTGAACGCTTATCAAACTGCATTATGAGTTACAGGGGGAATTAATGGTTTGAGCAGAAATCTTTTTTTTTTGTAGGATTAAATCTTGATTATTACAAAAGTCTGCAGATATGAAGGGAAGTTAAAAGTGCAAAGAGCCATGAGCTCTTATCTCCCCTGAAATATGGCATCTGCCACAGTTATAAAAAAAAAAAAATGTAACGTAAAAAGAGTTAGGTTTACCTTTCTTAAAGGAGAACACTTCCTAATAATAACACTTCCACTTACAACACGATTGCCAGAAAATTGTAACATCCCTTATGAATTTTAACCTGGATTTCACGTCCATGGAGGCAGACATTATATTTCCTATCAAGAAACCACATGACCTCAAAGTCCGCCCACGGCATATCGTAACTTTATAACCCTTTAGAGGCACTCAAAGGGTTAAGGAACAGAGTGCCATGCAAAACATTGAGAAGCAATCCATTGCACAGCACTCCAGTCCTTAAAGGGATAGTAATACTTAAGTATTACTAATCCCTATAGTAAAGTACTACTAAAAAAAACGTATTGCCTCAGTGTCATCTCTCAGACCTTTATGGTTTGAGAGATGAACGCTTCTAAAGTTGCCCTCTCCCTCCCCCTTCCCTGTAGTCAGCGTTCTAGCTGACTGCAGGGAAGAAAGTCGTATGACTTTCAGGTGGCTCTCCAGCAGAGCCGGATCGTGTTACTTAAAAAGAAAACTTTCACTGAAATGGTCTTCTATGTGTGATTGGCTTGCAAGCACACGTAGAAGACCGTTTTAGTGAAAGTTTTTTTTTTTTTTTTTTAATTAACGCGATTGCTACTGCTGCAGAGCCGCCTGATGATCTCTGATCGGATTTCCCTTCAGTTAGCTACAACGCTGACTTCAGGGAAGGTGGAGGGAGAGGGGCAACTTTAGAAGCGATTATCTCTCAAACCATAAAGGTCTGAGAGATGACACTGGGGGCAATACTTTTTTTTTTGTAGTAGTAGTACTTTCCTATAGGGATTAGTAATACTTAAGTATTACTATCCCTTTAAAGAGGTTAAAGTAGTTTCATGCACACTGCCTGCTTCAATAGGAAAGAAGCTGCCAGCAACTGTCATGTCCGCCTCCATGGATGTGACATCCAGGACTCACTGCACCTTGGTTCATGGTTTAACATCCTCAAAGACAAGTTAATAGAAGTCATTAGAATTTTTGGGAGGCTTTAGTTCTCCTTTATCAGTGGTGCAGTGTGTTCTGCCACTACAGGCTCTGATTTGTCCACATGCAGTATTCTGATGGATGTAGAAGCTGCAGGGTGCACAGCCACTGCCTTCTGTACTGGGGCCAGGCTTCACTTCCTTGTTTGTTGTGTTTGGATAACGTGCATCAGTAAAACAGAAATCAATACCTATTATCTCCCTGGTGATAAAGTGCTCTACACATAAAGACCAGTGATTTATTGTTCACTAGAGAGATTATCACTGGGTGTGTCTAGTTACGTCTCTAGGGGCGCCTCTTAGCTCCTTTCACAAGCAGAGGTGTTGGGTACATTTCCAGCATCCACGTTTAAAGCGGAAATGTCACCTTCTATAAAGTTGCCCTCCAATAATTAAGTATATGGCGACTAGCTTCATAAGACTAATAGGTCTCAGAAGTACCAGATTGTAAAGTAATTCTTAGTCTTGAGACTGGCGGCCAGGATTCTTTTCTTTAGTGCCGTCTGCGCTCCTGTGCCCTCAGTCCCTTCTGGTGCCTTTCACAACAGTGCACTGCCTCCTAGAGGAGACTGGGAGTGACGGCGCAATAGTGCAGACGTCTCTAAGACAAGATGTCTGCGCTGATGCCTGGATTCCGGTCTTCAGAACTGGCTACTACTGAGAACTAATAGAACTATCATGAGGCTAGTTGCCATACGCCTAATTTTTGGAGGGCGACTTTATAGAAGAGGAAAGTTCCACTTTAACCCTTTGAGTGCCAGAGGGCATGCAAAGGGTTAACCTCCCCCACCTCCCGATTAATGAAGTCCAAAGAGAAAGGAGATGGCTGCAGTTTATCTCAAGTGGCAGGAGAAAGTGCACACTGTTTAAAGGGATAGTAATACTTAAAATGTAATAAAAAATATGTTGTAGGGTTTATCCCCCTGAGTAAAACAAGAGTACTACCACTGCTGAAAGGTGTTTCATTCAAAAGTTATTCATTTTCAAAGTTGAATTTTTTAGGTGCAATATCACAGTGGCCTGAAATTGTACAGTGGCGCTGTTGCTACACGATCCTATGGACAGCTCTGGTCCTGGGACCATAAATCTCCATAGGATGGTGTAGCAACAGCGCCACTGCACAATTTCAGGCCACTGTGATATTGCACCTAAAAAATTCAGCTTTGATAATTAATAACTTTTGAATGAAACACCTTTCAGCAGTGGGAGTACTCTTGTTTTACTCAGGGGGATAAACCCTACAACATATTTTTTTTTTACATTTTAAGTATTACTATCCCTTTAAAGAGAGAGAACTGCACTAAATTTGGATGAGTGGGGGGTTATTGCTGGGATTATATATTAATATACTTTATTCCCATGTGGCGTCATACTGTCCCTTTAAAGAAAACGTGACTTTTTTATGAAGTTGCTCCTCTCTGTTGGCCTGCTGCCTTCCAAAACACTCTGGCTGAAGTATGTTTTCCAGGCAAGATGTGTGGAATCAGCTCTGCAGTATTTGCTATTCAGAGAAGCTGTGAATGGAACGTTGGATAGCAAGAGAGGATCTGATGGAGCCTCTGGGATCAGGGACTTTTCGTGCCAAACTATTTCATGGATGTAAACACTCCATGCAGGTGGAGCTGTATGGGACAGCCCAAACCCTCCCTCTCTCTGCCAACAAGCTGGCATGCAGGTATCAGATAAGAGAGGAGCAGGTGAAAGGCATGCTGAGAGGGTGTGGAGATGCTGGGAGCACCCAGTGAGGCACACGTGACAGCGACAGGCAACACGTGATGTATGTTTTAACGTGCAAGCTTAAAGAGCTTTGCAAATAAAAATTACCAGTGCCCATGGCCAGACAGACGCCATGTTGGATTTGTCATGTCATCAGCAGTGTATCAGAATCAACAGTTTTGGTTTTTAAAGGAACACTAACACCTCCTTCTTATGGCACTAAAACCCTAACCCCTTAATGACCAAAAAGGTGAACGATGAATTGATTAACAATTTTCAAAGTGTTAGTGTCCCTTTAAATCAGGGTTTACAATGTTATTCCTCAGGGAACTCAAACAGGTTATGGTTTCAGGATATCCCAGCTTAATTACAGGTGAGTAATCAGCCGATCAGTTGTTGTGTTTAATATACTGTTGTTTTATTACAGATATCCTTAAAATATCACCTGTTGATGGCCCCCCGAGGACCGAACTTGAGAACCACTGCTTTTACCAATTTGTACAGCTCTTTGAGTGCAGAGAAGCACATTTATCAAAGCAGAATTTTTGGAAATCTGGAGCAAAACATGGACACTGTATTTATTTGAGAACAAGTCTCGCTGCAATGATTTATTTCTTTGATAATTATGTTTTGCACTAGATTTACATAACTCCATGAGGACCATAGGGGCACACAATGTATTGCAAAGCAATGTGTTGCATGGCCCCCAGATCCGCACGAAGTTCACTTGTGCCGCCAGTCTGTAAACGTGCATGGGCTGGGCAGGATCTTATGTACATGGAGGTCACTGGATTTTATCCCCACAGAGGAAATGCTGCTGGTAGGATAGAGAAGCCATTAAGTTCCCCAGCCAACTACATGAAAACCGTCCACTTACGGAGGAGAACGACCTATCGAGACTTTCCGAACTGGACGAGAGCTCCTGGGAAACAGGGACGGACAGGAGGTGAAAAGCAGAGGGGGGGAATAAAGGGGAGAAAAAGGCAGAGGTTTAGCCACCAATGACCAATGACAAATTCCACCCACCCACTGCCCAGGAAAGTGGCAGAAGGAGCAGCGAATGACTACAAGGTGAAGCGCTGCTCATTATTAGTCTAATCCATGGGGAGGCAACCTTTGGCTCTCCACATTTTGGAGACCTCAGTCCCCATTATCCCCAAACAGCCACTGGTTGGTTGGGGAAGATGGTAGCTGTAGTCTCTAATAGCAGGAGAGCCAAAGGTTGCCTATCCCTGGTCTAAACTCATCCACAGCAAATGCAGACAGATAAGGAATTATCCCAGCAAGATAAAGGAGTCAACTTACTTACATATACTTGTCATTTGGCCCTCCAGATATAACCCAATACAATGCCAGCCTGGCATCATGGGGGCTGAGAGCGCACCTCCTCCCCTGTGTCACACTCCTCTTGACAACACCATTCAATGTGGTTTTATACAATCACAGCAATACGGTAAAGGTACCTCTGTACCTAGAAATGTCCAGCTATAGTTCCTGTACTGTTCAGATAGATATGCTGTTGCAGTCTATGGAAGAAGTGAGTCACTGACAACATTTCTCCATACAACGCGATTAGAATAGAGAGTCTCTTAGTGACCGTTTGAATGATTATAAGTATAACAACACGTAGTAGCGTGTGTACTCTTGTTTTACTCACTAGGAAAGGCCCCTATGACATAAATGTCTTTGTAAAACCATTTACTACTCTTTTAAAGGGGAACTACCACCCCACACAATCTTTACCTTCACTAAGTCCCCATCTGGCGACTAGCTGCTTAGTAGCGCTAGTCACCAGAATAATTACCTTATTTAATAGATTTCTGCTCTCTTCCATGGGTGACAGGCAGGACAGAGCACGGACATCTTGCCATTGTGGCGTCCGCACGCCTGCGCCGTCAGTCCCAGCAGGGTCTAGGAGGTGTTGCTAGGAGCCATTTGGCTCCGGCTGGGACTGACTGCGCAGGCGTCACAATGGCAAGATGTCCGCACTCCGTCCTGCCTGTCGCCCATGGAAGAGAGGAGAAATCTATTAATAAGGTAATTATTCTGGTGACTAGCGCTACTAAGCAGTTAGTCGCCAGATGGGGACTTAGTGAAGGTAAAGATTGTGTCGGGTGGTAGTTCCACTTTAAGCAGAAAGCAAAAGGCAGGGCAATTCTGGAGCAAACAGTCTGCACTACAGAGGACATAGAGAAAGAATCCACATTCATAATGCTTTAAATGCAGATTTTAACATCATGAATGCTTAAGCGGTATCCAACACAATGTTTTGAGACCTCTGTATGTCTCTATGGGTTTCAAAGTCCCATTTAAGTTAATGGGAATGCTATTTCTCCACTATGGTGCAGTTGTGTAGCCCCATAAATGGTCCCCTCTTCTATTGTCCATATGGCCTCAGTGAGTCGGGATGGGCTTATCACATTAAAGGGATAGTAATACTTAACCCTTTGAGTGCCAGAGTGGTACGCAATGCATTGCAAAGCAATGCATTGCGTACCACTCTGGCACTCAAAGGGTTAAAATGTATAAATAAATGTTGTATGGTTTTACCCCACTGAGTAAAACAGGGGAACTCCCACTTCTGAATGGTGTTTTAATCAAAGGTTACTGCAGCTCAATCTTAAGTTTTTTAGGTGCAGTATCTACACCATCATATGCAGGTTTAAGGTCAACTGGCTATAGGATGGTGTAGCAACAGCGCCACTGAAAATTTCAGGCCGTTGTGATACTGCACCTAAAACATTAATGTCTGAGCTGTTATAACTTATGAATAAAACACCTTTCGGCAGTGGGAGTACCCTTGTTTTACTCAGGGGAATAAACCCTATAACATATATATTTCAAGTATATATATATATATTTTTTTTTTTTTTTTTTAATTTATTTATTTATTTATTTTTTACATTTTAAGTATTACTATTCCTTTAAGGACACAAGAGGATAACTACCAGTCTGTGTACAATCCACATAATCTCTATGGATTGTTATTTAAGCACCAAGCTGAATTCTTTGAGTGCCAGAGGCTTGTCTCATCGCCCTTCTCATGCCTCTGGCATTGAAAGGATTAACAGCCTGGAGGGGACTTCCTATCCCTGGCCCTGTCAGTCTCTCTGTCTGTCTGTCTATCTGGCATTGCTTATGTACTCTTCTCAACCCCATCAGAACTAGGTGATTTATATAACTAATTGTCAATTTGGAGACCTGTGGCTCTCCAGATGTTTTCAATACGTCTGTCTCCTCAGAGTGTCTGTGCTGTGGCTCTCCAGCTGTCAGACTACAACTCCCATCATCCTCAGCGCCATTTTCTTTAGACAGGGGTTCTGTTATTGTGTAGAACAAGGCAGTCCCTCCTAGTGGTCTAGAGCTGGTCGTACTGTACCCTTCACAGATCAGTAATTTAAGTCTCTATTCCCTCATAAAAACCGTCTTCAATCACATGCGTCACATTATTGTATCTTACTTGGTATGACCTGGAAGCATCACATTTAACCAAACCAAAGGCTTAAAAATGTACATAAATGACGTTTCCATGACAGTACTTGAGATGGGATATTTAGGGCCAAACGCAGATAATAAATGTTAAGCAATTCTAGGTCACACCAAAACACACAAAAACAAAATGTAAATTTGACTTTTACCCCCATGAATGCTCGATAGATCCAGAAAGCATGTCTTCACAATGTGTTTGAGACCTCCCTAGCATTCGAGGGTTTTAAATCCCCAGTAAATTTTATTAAAAATTATTTACTGTACGGCTTTCCTGCCGAGTAAAACAAGCACACTCTTCCTGATGACAGATGCTTCATTCAAACATTATTACAGGTTTTTCCTGTTACTAAGGTGGAGAAGTTACTATCGCATTTTATGGATGCAATACAATAACCGTCTGGTCACCAGCTGAACTCTCTGGACACAAGGAGGCACCGTTGCTAAGAGTTTAATATGAAAACAACATTATCTAAACAGGAATTACTCTGAAACAGAGTATTTCCAAGCAGTGAGGATACACACAGTGTAGGTTTTTATTTTCTAAAATCACCTCACTTTTTTTTATCAAAAGGAATTTGAAAATTAATAACTTTTGAATGAAACACCTTTCAGCAGTGGGAATACTCGTTTTACTCAGGGGGATAAACCCTACAACATATTTTTTTTTTTTTTACATTTTAAGTATTACTATCCCTTTAACAGCGCTATTATCGGGCACAAGTACCAGGTTCTGAACTAATTCTCCTTCTTCTGAGAGCGGCGGCCAGGCTTGCATGCAGTCATATTGGCTTAGAGACATCTGCGCGCCTGAGCTGTCCATCCTGGTCTCCTCTAGGAGGCGCTGCCTGGTGCCTTAAGGTAACAGGAAGTGACTGACTGTGCAGGTGTACGGACTGCTCTAAAGCAAGAGGCCTTGCCTTCAGTCTCAGGACAAGGAGGATTAAATCTTACAATTCATAAAGAACTGATTGACAAAGGCCATTAGAATTATCTGCCCAGAAAAAGGTGTGTGTGCGCACGTGTGTAAGGTTACTGTGTCCCTCTATAAGATGCTGGGGATGTCACTCCCTACTTGCAGATAAGGTCAGAACAGAGTGCACAGATTGAGCCATACTGTTGTGTGAAAGAGGAAGAAGCCGTAGGAGACACACTCTCACAAACAGCTTCTATCTGAGCATGACTAAGCTCTGGCAGTCAGCTGGGCCCAACACGTGGTGACGCAGTGCCTCTGTGTATAAAGGTTACTCAGCTGATGGCAGAGGAGGCAGAGCACGGAGCCAAATCAGGGAAAGATGAACCTGCCAGCCTCCCTTCCTCTCTAATCCTTCACCGGCTGTAATCCAAAGCACACTGAGACCTTTTCACTGCCAGAACAAGCATCCACTGCACCAGACGCTCAAAGAGGAGATAAGGTCTCCAGGGAGATGAAGTTTCCAGTTCCGTTGTTATTCTGTGGAGCCTGTCTCCAACATGAGAACTTAGTACACAGGCCCCATAGACCAACAAAGGAACTGGAGAGTTTAACTCACAGCAGAAGTTATCTCCTCTTTACCACACCTTAGTACATCTCACCTGTAGTCTATAACTAAATCTCTCCCATAGAATAACATAGGAACTGGAGAGTTTATCTCACTGGAGAAGTTCTCTCCTCTTTATCACTCCTTAGTACATCTCCCCTGAAGTCTATAACTAAATCTCTCCCATAGAATAACATAGGAACTGGAGAGTTTATCACACTGGAGAAGTTCTCTCCTCTTTATCACTCCTTAGTACATCTCCCCTGTAGTCTATAACTAAATCTCTCCCATAGAATAACATAGGAACTGTAGAGTTTCTCTCACTGGAGAAGTGATCTCCTCTTTATCACACCTTAGTACATCTCTCCTGTAGTCTGTAACTAAATCTCTCCCATAGAATAACATAGGAACTGGAGAGTTTCTCTCACTGGAGAAGTTATCTCCTCTTTATCACACCTTAGTACATCTCCCCTGTAGTCTATAACTAAATCTCTCCCATAGAATAACATAGGAACTGGAGAGTTTATCTCACTGGAGAAGTTATCTCCTCTTTATCACTCCTTAGTACATCTCCCCTGAAGTCTATAACTAAATCTCTCCCATAGAATAACATAGGAACTGGAGAGTTTAACTCACAGCAGAAGTGATCTCCTCTTTATCACACCTTAGTACATCTCCCTTGTAGTCTATAACTAAATCTCTCCCATAGAATAACATAGGAACTGGAGAGTTTAACTCACAGCAGAAGTGATCTCCTCTTTATCACACCTTAGTACATCTCTCCTGTAGTCTATAACTAAATCTCTCCCATATAATAACATAGGAACTGAAGAGTTTATCTCACTGGAGAAGTTATCTCCTCTTTATAACACCTTAGTACATCTCCCCTGTAGTCTATAACTAAATCTCTCCCATAGAATAACATAGGAACTGGAGAGTTTATCTCACTGGAGAAGTTATCTCCTCTTTATCACACCTTAGTACATCTCCCCTGTAGTCTAGAACTAAAGATCTGCCATAGAATAACATAGGGGCTGGAGAGTTTATCACATAGGGGCTGGAGAGTTTATCACAGTGGAGAAGTTATCTCCTCTTTACCACACCTTAGTACATCTCCCCTGTAGTCTATAACTAAAGATCTGCCATAGAATAATATCACCACATGCAGTGAAGTGGAAGTAGAATTGGATAATATATACTACACAGGGCTGCCCTCACCCACCTCTTCTGACTTCCCAAGATACACCAGGAAACATAATACCTTCACAACAGAGAAGCTGCTGGCATGGACAATGCCCTTGTTGCCAGTAAAACACAGAGTGAGATGGTACTGAATGAAGTCTTGATCATGGAGTAGCAGACTGGACTTTTGGATATTTGGGGTTCAGGGGATAATCCCTGTTTTTGGGAACAGTAACTCATTTCTTATAACCTCCCATTTACCTTAATCTAGGCAGAAAATCCTATCCATTATGAATTCATTATGTGTGGGCCAGTTACCCCAAATTACTATTACATTAGTATTGGGCACAACGTGCATGGAGGCAGACATGACTCTTTGTTGGAGGATTTCAGGACCTCAAAGTCCTGCCGCTGAATTATTTCATTTTAAAATGACTTCAATGGTAAGTCTTTGGGGTCCTGGTGCACTGCAACATAAAAAGTCACGTCTACCCCCTTGTACGTGATATCCATTAATAAATAAAGATTCATTATGGAGAACTAGTCTACACAGAATTGATATGTAGTGGCCATTAGGATTTTCTACCCAGGTTAATATAAGTTGGGTTTACTATTAGGAAAAGTTACGGTTTATGATACTGGAAGTCAACTGTTGGAGGTGCAGCTGTTGGGGACTACAGCTCGTTATTACTGACCCACTGATGTCTGGTGGGGGATGATGTGAACTGCAGATGCCAACAGCTGGAGAGTCAACAACTGACAGTATGGTTGTGTGTGGGTGTGTGTGTGTGTGTGTGTGTGTACACAGTGTGGTGTGTGTGCGCGCGCGCATGTTTCTTCTTCCCTTCTTCAACAACCCCACTGGGGAGAAATTTAAAAAGCCAATGATTTAAATGGGGATATGAACCCACTGACCTTTCAGAGGTCAACAATGGAAAATGAAGTCCAGTAAAAACTTGATGGGGGGGTATGATTACAATTGTAGCCCAACAGATGGAGAGCTGCAGGCTGAGCTGCATTGTTTTATAGCAATTAGGTCAGCAGCAGCCTGGAAGCACTTTGTTGGAGACATCGCTAGCAACGACAAGGACTCAGAATGTAAAGGGATTGTGTTGATATACTTCAGTATGATGTTCTGCCATGAATGTCTCTACATTCCTGATAGGGTTAATAATAGAAGTGCATTACATACATACGAATAATTACTTGCAAAATAGAAACACAAACATGCGTGCACAAGAGGTTTGGGATCTAAGTGCCAGATTCTTTTAACCCCCTCCAGTGCCAGGGGTGCCCGACTCACTGTTACTCATTTCTGGCACTCAAAGGCTTCAGATTTGTGGGTGGCAGGCATATCCCAAAGGAACCAGCCTGTGACATCTTATAAATGCCGGAAAGAGGACCTCTCTCATCCGTCACTGGCACCATTCATAACGTGAGAGGGGGCTCCCAGGACCCATCCCACTGAACTCTCAATCACACATTGTCCCTCTTCCCAGATAATGGTGGCTGTAACAGGGGGCAGCATTGTCTGCTGGGTATACAGTGCCCAATGTCACCCTCACCCACACATCTGCATACTCAGAGCGGTTGCCGCACACTGAATGGAAAGGGGAAGGCATTACATGTCTGATGAACTTGCATCTGCTGGGATGCACAGGGGCACATGAAGAAGGGAAAAAGTGGAGTAAATCTGGGACAATAACAGTAACACAAGCAATGCAAGTTCTTATTTGGGGAGGAGTTGTGTGCTGATGCAGTCAGTTTGTCGGTATAGTCTGTCCAGACTATATAGTCCATACAATATCTAAGGTCAGTTCGGTCAGTCTGGTCTGTACGGTATCTACGGTCAGAACTGGCTGTACGGTATCTTCTACAGTCGTTACAGTCTGTACGGTGTCTATGGTCAGAACTGGCTGTACGGTATCTTCTACAGTCGTTACAGTCTGTACGGTGTCTATGGTCAGAACTGGCTGTACGGTATCTTCTACAGTCGTTACAGTCTGTACGGTATCTATGGTCAGAACTGGCTGTACGGTATCTTCTACAGTCGTTACAGTCTGTACGGTGTCTATGGTCAGAACTGGCTGTACGGTATCTTCTACAGTCGTTACAGTCTGTACGGTATCTATGGTCAGAACTGGCTGTACGGTATCTTCTACAGTCGTTACAGTCTGTACGGTATCTACGGTCAGAACTGGCTGTACGGTATCTTCTACAGTCGTTACAGTCTGTACGGTGTCTATGGTCAGAACTGGCTGTACGGTATCTTCTACAGTCGTTACAGTCTGTACGGTGTCTATGGTCAGAACTGGCTGTACGGTATCTTCTACAGTCGTTACAGTCTGTACGGTGTCTATGGTCAGAACCGGCTGTACGGTATCTTCTACAGTCGTTACAGTCTGTACGGTATCTATGGTCAGAACCGGCTGTACGGTATTTTCTACAGTCGTTACAGTCTGTACAGTATCTATGGTCAGAACCGGCTGTACGGTATCTTCTACAGTCGTTACAGTCTGTACGGTATTTATGGTCAGAACCGGCTGTACGGTATTTTCTACAGTCGTTACAGTCTGTACGGTATCTATGGTCAGAACCGGCTGTACGGTATCTTCTACAGTCGTTACAGTCTGTACGGTATCTATGGTCAGAACTGGCTGTACGGTATCTTCTACAGTCTGTACGGTATCTATGGTCAGTAAAGTCGATATGGAAGGTGCAGTATCTATGGTCAGTTAAGTCAATATAGACATTTGGGTCTTATTTGGGAAGCTTAAGATGAGCTACTGTAGGACAAACTGCATCACAGTGATAAATGAAAAACCCCAAATGTACTAGAGATTTAAATGAGGCTTTCTTGGCCTGCGAATGCTAGAAGTGTCTCCAACGCATTGCAATGTAATGCAGTAACACCGCTAGCATTCAAGTGACTCCATTAAAATTACCTGAAGCATGTGTGTGCTCCTTAAGGTGTAGTTGATTGGACACAAATTGCTCGACTTTACACATATGCAACAAAATTAACCTGTTGCATGCTGGTTGATTTTGTAAACAATGCGTAACGGTTTTGTTCAGATTTGCTCCTCTATTTCCCTTTACACGCATCCCACAGAGGTACAGAGAGAAAGTATAGGCTCTGTATACTGTTTGCTTTCTAGTGTGTGCGCCTCCTACAAAGTGTAGGAAACGTCAACACTTCCATGTTAATACGTGGCACCCATGTGTAAAAGTCCCGTGATCAGAGCCTTTCCTGTAACAGCTAGTCCATGGTGACTAACAACTCATCCAGCGCACAACATGCTGAGCAACAGTGTATAACACACGCACCTACGCTAACCTCATGTCTTACCTGCCCCTCTACTAGAGTGCGAGCACTCATATACAGGACACGCTCTCCACTTGTCTCCGTTTGTGCATAAAGGACACATTGGTTGTTGGTATTTTCCACTATCCCTTTTTTGGACAACACCAAGGACTATGTTTGCACTTTATAAATAAAAATAATAAAAAATAGCATGATAATACGGTAGCTCTGGTGCAAACAATTAATATGGAATATTTGAAAGCTTCATTCAAAGCTGCCTATGTATCAGGTTACCAAGAGGACCATCAGATACATACTAAAGGGATAGCAACCCCCTGAACAACATGACACCAAATGCGAGCAATCATGGAAATATACTTAACTCCCTTAATCCCATCTCTCAAACTTTTATGGTCTGAGAGATGTAAGACAAGAAAGACCTCTGCTCCCTCCCTCTTCTCATGGATCCGCTGTATAGGAGATATCTAGATGACAGAACTCCTGCAGAACCACCGAAAGTCAGCCGACCGGATTCTGCCTCTGACAGCTTTACAGCTCATCAGGCAGAAAGGGGAGGGAACGGACTTTATTTTCTTATATCTCTCAAACCATAACAGTCTGAGAGATGGGAATGAGGGCGTTAAGTATGTTTCCATGATTGCTCACATTTGGCATCACGTTGTTCGGGGGGGGGGGGGGGTTACTATCCCTTTAAAGGAGATGCTGAAACTTGTTTTTGAAAATGGATCTGAGTGCAGCGCAGTGCGCTATTTAAAGTGAGAGTAATGTCTCTTTAAAATTATTTGCCCGAGTCTTCTGTATAGTAAAAGGAATATATTGCGCAATGTCTAAGCGCTTACTTCTTTGTAGTTCAGACGTTATGAAGCGCTGAAGATCCACCGCCTGGCCCTTTCTGGGCGCCTCCCATGGAATCTGAGATCGGGTCGTGTGACTCTACGGCAGTAGCGAGAGACAAACGTCATTAAGCGAGTAGAAGGGAAATCCTGTTCCCCTTGACTAAGGAGGGCGGGACTTCCCTTTGCTTACTGAAGGTTGTCCCTCGCTGCAACCATCCAGACCAGACTGCATCTTCTGAGTGACATGGGGAGAAGGTGGATCTTCAGCGCTTCATAACTTTTGAACTAAAAGAAGTAAGGGCTTACACATAGCACAATATGTTCCCTTTACTATACAGAAGATTCGGGCAATGAATTTTACATAGACATTACTATCACTTTAACCTCTCAGAGCAGCCAAGTTTGGCGCAGTCAATAATCATTATATGTAATCATATGTAATCACTATATGTGTAACATTTGGCAGGAGCCCATTATATAATGGTAAGTAGACATGTCTGAAAAAGAATACTGGATTTGCAGAAACTAATTGCATAACAAAGTAAATACAACAGAAAGCAATAATATCAATATGTTCAGAGGGTTTTATTTTTTCAATAAAAATGGTGTGGGGAGGCATCGGAGGTTGATGGAAACCAAAAGATTGTGCCTCCAAAGGTCTGGGAACCTCTGTCCTAAATTTAGGGCCTTTCTAGTATTTCGAATAACATGAACTATAGGCAGTTTTGAATTTAGGTTTCTAGTATGGAAAACCTAAAGAAGGAGACAGGGCCATTTAAAGGGATAGTAATGTCTGCAATAAAGTAGATATCCATGTCTTCTCTAGTGTAAACCTAACACATTGCGCTATGTTTAACAACTTACTTTGATGTAGTTCAAAAGATATATTAAATGTAGAAAGATCCCCCTCCCGCCCCTTCTGGTCGCCTCCCACTGAATCTGGAATCCAGTTGTGGGACAGGACGGCTGCAGCGAGGGAGAAACCTCAGTCAGTAAGTATAATGAACCCCTTGATGAAGGACGGCAGGATTTTCCTTTGCTTACTGAAGATTGTCCCTCGCCAGTCTCCATCCGGACCTGCATGAGATGATCATTGTCACGTGCAGAAGGGGCGGGAGGGGGATCTTTCTATTAATACCTTCTGCACTACATCAAAATAAGTTGTTAAATATAGCGCAATGTGTTCCATTTACACTAGAGAAGACTCAGAGATCTCCTTTATTGCAGACGTTACTATCCCTTTAAAGGCAACCGGTTTATACAGAAACTAATGTGTGATTTGACAGAAAGCATTGAATCTTATGTATCAAAGCAGACTGAGGTGAACCAGCTGCAATACAGAGGATAAAATTCACCAAAGTCCCACTGATTTAAATGAATATTTTAACCCTTTAAATGCTTAAAACGTTTCCAGTGCATTGCTTTGAAAAGCGTTAGAGACCTGGCTAGCATTTAAGGGTCTAGAAGTCCCATTCAGATAAATCGGAAATATAATTTCTTCTATTCAGCGCTGTTGGTCTGACCGAGGATTCCTTCACCCATCATTATATTATCAGGGCTCAAAATTTCCACTCGCCACTAGCCAATGGCAAGTGAAAATTTAGACCTGGTGAGTAGAAATTCAGCCCTGGTGGGTATGTTATGGATTGCAGTGGCGAGTAACTTTTCAGATCTGGCTTAGTTGCAAAGGACTTCAACTTTTAAGCCCTGAGATAGATAGATAGATATATATATACATATATATATACATATATATATATATATATATATCCTATATAATAATTCGCTAAGTTGTGTGTAACGCCCGACATGAGCAGTAGACACCGCTGTGCGTGCTGCAGTCATGCGCAGTACAGACTGCCCGCGCCGCGGCTGATACAGAGCTGGGAGCTCCGAAGGAGCGTCCAGCTCTGTATCAGCAGTGGCGCGGGCAGTCTCTACTGTGCGTGACTGCCCCGCGACCGCCTGCCAGAGGCACTGTGGCCCGTGTAACGGGCTGTTCAACTAGTATATATATATATATATATATATATATATATATATATAGATATATGTGTGGTCTGTTGTAAAGCTGTATATCATTGCTTCTGGAGTATTTAATATTCACCTATGTACACTGCAACTCTTCACTGGCCTCTAAAACTGCCAAATGGCTACAGTTCTGTACATAGGTTTCCACCCCTGATCTTTAAGCATGTTGGGTACTTCCCGGCCATACTCTCTCACACGTGCCCAAACACTTCCATGGCTCTACAACCACACCCCATTTGCATCACCCCCAGCTCACCTCATCATCATTCTCCACCTTTGGGTTGCTTGCTGTCCGCTTTAAATTACTGCTGAGGCTGATGCTGACGGTGGCATCTGACTTGGACCTCTGGTGAGTTCTCTTGGAAGGGGACAAGCCAGTGTCGGGGGCCAGGCAGAGCGGGGGCATCTCTCGCCTCTTGTGGGCAGGTTTGAGTTCATCAGATAGTATGAGTTTCCTCAGCTTGGTCCCTCTGGAATGCCTCTGAGTGGAGATGTGCATGTCGGAGGAGTAGGCTCCTAGCAGCCAGGCACATTGAAGGGAGAAATTGATGCTCTGCCGGCAGCGGTGGACCACGTAGGGTTTGATAGCATCTCCCACGTCCTCATCCATATGTATATACATATTAAGCAGCTGAGGCAGGTAGAAGTCCACGTCTTCATACCTGAAATAAAAGAGCCTGTTGCCAATATAGGCCTGTACACCAGGCTCCTTGGAGTTGTAGAGGTATGAGATGGCCATGGAAACATCAAACAGTTTACACTCGAACAGCCGCAGAAGCCATGACTGCTTGGCAGAGTTGTTCTTCTGCCTCCGCTGAGCGTTCTTAACACTGTTGATGTCCATTGGCGACTCATCCTCTTCGCTGATCCTAGAGCTGGTAACGGTAGGCGCTGGCTCCTTGCACTTTTTGTCTGTGTTCCCATTGGCTAACTCTCCATCGTCAACTGTGTCACTGCCCTCAACTTTGTCCAAGCTCTCCACAGAAGAGCCGTGCATGAGTTTAACCTTCTCCAACACATCCTGACAAGCTTTCTGAGCCACATCTGGGTCTATGACTAGAGACAGCTCCCCGACACCTTCTGTAATCACACACAGGGGGCTCCCACCGTTGCTCTGTAAGGCCAAGGTCTGATCAGGTACAGAATCCACCATGGTGTCTCCCATCTCAAGGCTTAATCTCAAGTTAAACCTGGAAAGACAAAGACAAAATAAAGACACAGAAGTACAAGACCACCAAGACAGATGTATTAAGAACTGGGGCAAAACAACTGCACCATAAGGGAAAAAATTAAACATTCTCCAAAATACCCCATTATTTTTAACTGGGCTTTTACCCCATCCCCATGAATGCTAGAGAAAACGCTAATGCATTGTGAAACATTCAAGGGGCTACAAATCCAATTTAAATAAATGGGAATTTGTGTTTCTCCCTTTCTTATTACACTCACATGATTGGAAACATATAATACATAGCAGTTTGGAGGGTCAACACAATGCAATACAACAGTTCACAAAACAAAGCAGTAAAATAGCTTTCTACTGGGAATATGGCCCTTAGCAGACTCACCATCCTACACAGGGCAAGCATGCATGTCTTCTGCTAGGCTTTCTGCCTGCTACTTACTACACTGCGATACCACTACATGAATGGGTAAGATCTCACTTCCCAATCTGCATCCAGTTCTATAGACAAGTGGTTCTCACAACCTGTGCCATCAGGAGCACCATCTTGCCAGAAATAGAGGAATTCCCTGATAAAACAAGGATCCGTCATTCTGCTTGAATCAATCAAGAAAAGAATCATTTCTAATGGTCCCAGAGGGCATTGGTGGAGAAGCACTGTTGTAGACCAGTATTCCTAAAAGGATACATATCATGTAGGATTATTATTATTTACTTCTATAATGGAAGACCAGATATACGCTTAGTATCCCTTTTTTCCAGGGTAAAGAAGAGGTTACAAAAAAAAAAAACTTCCAGATAAAGGAACAGAAGTATTTTTCTGATCAAACAAACCAACTCCAACAAGGACCTTAGCACTCTTACAGTCATTCAGCCAATAAGTAAGTAAACATGCAGGGCTCCCAGCACAGATGAACCTCACTAGAAAATAAACATAAAGAAAGGGGGCAGAGGGGGAAGCTGAGCAGTAAAACATCATCTCTCGCTCGTCAGCCTGTTACAGTGCACGTGATTCCCCCATCTGCTGAGCTGGGATTTCCAGACATGAAAACTTACCCCGAGCCTCAAGTTCACTTCATTTAAACTGTGGTTATCAACTGTTGGTTGTAAATTGTTATTTTAAGAGTCCAGGGCGGAGAGGCCACAAAATACCAAATGGAATACTGACTGATATCCAAACGAGTGTTAAATGGGAGCTTCCCCTAGCAATAAGTGGTTCTCACTCTGTGTGACAATGATTTACTAGGCAAGTCTCCGTCACACAGCAGTCACACACATCCATCTAGTTCATTTATGTGTACTTGTTTCCTTTCATTATCCACTGCTAAATGGCTTCATTTCACAAGAGATAACATTAGTGTCTTATAGTCCATTCAAGTCTGTGGAAGGCTGTTGGGTGAGGCAGTGTGACCTACAGGAAGGTTTCAACAGAGATCACTACATCCAGGGAAATTAAGATACAACGCATAAATCTATAAATGAATCCGACTTCCTACCTAGGTAAATTAATTTGCTGAAACTGTTAAAACTACAAGACATGTTAATAAATTAAACCTCTCTAAAATTAATAATAAAAAGTGCCAACGTCTGCATTTATAAGTCCCAGGAGAGTACAGATAACAATTGGGCTAAGCCGTTTAAGTGCTTGCGGGTTCTACGATGTGTTGCAATCTACAATGTCACTCAAGAGGTTAAAGACAAATCGTAACCAGTTCATACGGATTACAGACACTGAAGGGAGAGGTCTCCCCTCCTTCTCTCTGCGGCCTGGCCGGGCTTGGAATATTCTGCATTTCTAATCACAGCTGTGAGACAAACACGCCAACAGTATGTGACAAAAGTACCCTGTCACCCAAACAGACTGTAACCAGCTACACTGGCATGACCCATCGCAGGGATGGGCAACATGAAGCCCTCCAGCTCTTCACAACAACGACTACCATTGTCCTCAGCCAGATGTTGGCTGGCCAGGGATCATGGGTATTTTACTCCTGAACAGCTGGAGGGCCACATGATCACTACTCTTTATCCAAAGCATCAGTGCACCTTGTCAAATTGCCACGTGGCTTCCAGCCATCCCAGGACACAGGGAAGGGAACAGGGAATAACACAAACATTTCGGTTTATCTAACTATGTAGGCCTCTCATGAAACCAGACTCCACCAAACATCTTGAAAGAATTACTATAGTCAGACTTACCATGTCAAATCAGTGCAATTCTGAGACAAGAAAACTGCACTAGAGGGGAAAAAATAACTCCCAAATGGAGCTTTTAATGCCTTTAAAGCTATAAATGTAACCAATGCATTGAAAGTGTTAAAGAGAACATTTAAATAAGTGGGAATATTTATCCACTATGGTGAACGCCTCAGAACTTAACCCTTTGCTTGCCAGAGGGGGAACGCAACAAATTGTAATGCATTGCATACCCCTCTGGCACTCAAAGGGTTAAAACCCAAAGAACAGGGGAGGAGGAGCGTTGCATAGTGTGGAAAGTAGGTACAGGCTCATCCAATGAAATAAAACAATCCTGTATATGCCCTCACAGTGAATGGACAACCACATCAATCCCACTACTATTACCACTTGTGGAGGATACTCCGCTGCCTGTACACGGGCAACAGCCCAAATGGGGACCGCTCCAAAGATAAACAATAGAAATGGGAAAGCGCTCTCCTGTTTGTTGTTCCTCTGGTCACAGAACTGCTGATGTTTTCTTAGTCCATCAACCTGTGTGAGAATTCACACACTGGAGACATATATATCATTTAAAGTGATTATAGGTCCCACATAAATCAATGGGAATTTTTCCTGTGCCATAGTGCAGTTGGCTTGTTCCAGAATGGCCCCACTTTACTCTGTGCTTTAGGCCTTTACATGCAAGTCTGGATTACAGGCCCTGTGTAAGTCTGTTTATTTTCGTTTTTCAATTCATAGTAGATTGTGAGGGGAATGACCTGGGACTTTCCAAAATAAACCTAGATAACACTAAAATGTAGTGTAAAAGCATGCACAGGTGGGAAGACTAGAAAACGGTGTTAAACTGATCCAGCACACAGTAATGTTTAGCGTTATCTGATAAAGAACAGTGACAAGACATCCAGCCAATAGGAGAAGACCACCACTAACTGCTGGCTATATACTACTTTATCCAAGGTCTACCAAGATTTCTATGGGGAATATTAAAAGACACACAATTTAAAGTAATTTGTATTAATTACTGTTTGGGGACACACAACTACAAAAATCAGTTATTAGCCGATTAACGTTTAACCCTTTGAGTGTCAGAGCGGCGTTCAACGCATTGACTTGTAATGTGCTGGACACCCCTCTTGCACACAAAGTGTTAAAGCCCCCCTCAATTGTTCCCAGCTGGCTACTTCTCATTTCAAGTACTATGGCTGTGGTCATCATTTTTAGCTGGTAAATCTGGGCACTATTATGCCTTCTCCCTCCTATTTTCACTCTGTAGACTCCCATCCCACACACCAAATCATCTAAGGCTAGTGACAGGCAACCTTCACTGGCTTCTCCTACAGCCCCCAGTCTGTTTGTTCCTCTCTGCTATAACACACGCTAATATCACCCCAAAACGCCTGCTCTCTTTTGCCTCAGGAGTATACCTCCCTTTACACTAACACACTGTTCCACCTTAGCACATTTTGTCACAATTAGTTTGAGACCTCGGTCATCCAGTGCACTCATCAAATGTTTTTGGCTTCTCCTTCAAAACTGTAACCATAATGAATGGTCCTATAGTGTGTGCAAAGGCCACATATGCAGCCCAGGGGTGAATCTGGTTTTCCTGTCACTATTCAGTCTAGACCCTCTCCATCTCATGTGTTAACCCCGCAAGCCCTCACCTGTCTCTTGCCCATTTTCCACTGCTGTTTAGCTCCCACCACTCTACATCTACACAGAGGCCTGTTTCCTGCCCAAGTGTCCAGGAACCAGAAGTGAAATACTAGCTACAAGGGCTCTTTAGATGTTCTCCTCCCAGACATGAAATCTATATTCTCCTTCTTCCTGTTTAGTTACTACCGATGCCAAGGTACTAAGGCAGTGGTTCTCAACCTGTGGGTCGGGACCCCTTTGGGGGTCGAATGAAGATTTGCCAGGGGTCGCCTAAAACCATCAGATATTCATATTTCGATTCATAACAGTAGCAAAATTACAGCGATGAAGGAGCAATGAAAATAATTTTACTGTTAGGGGTTGCCACAACTTGGGACATTTTATCAAAGGGTCGCAGCACTAGAAAGGTTGAGAACCGCTGTACTAAGGACTAGAGCAATTCTGGAGAAAACACAGGAGGACAAAAAAAAACATAATATTTCAATGGCACAGTTTACCCCTTGAATGATAAACCAGTCTCCAACATATTTTGAATGAATGCATAAAAGACATCTGTGGCATTCAGTGCCTCATGAAAGCAAAGGCAGTTTTCTCTCCCCACCAATGGCACAGTGTTTTTTTTTACTTCAGAAATAATTCTAATCTCCAGCATGTGTCTGGAGCCGAAGATGATCATTAGGACACGTCAGGATGTAAGAAGTGGAATGGAAACGCACTAAACAGTGATGGAAGGAAATGACCCAGGAAACATTACAATAGAGAGAAGGCCAAATCTTGATTTATTATAATTTACCTGGTGTGTGTGTTATGAATTATCTGATTTACACTTTGCAGTATAGACCATGCTTGATTTTCTGTGGCAGTAGTTAGAAGGAGGTGCACAGCAGTCAGACCAGGCATCAGAACATAACCTCAGGCATAAAGGGAGTTTAGTTACATGGAAAGCTTCTGGTTTAGTTACCTGTGATACCCAACCTGCCAGCATTTCTTCTCAAGCTACAGGTTTCTAGGTTCAAGTGACAATGACAACAATGTTTTAATTTCCTACAGAAAGGAGACATAACGGACAAAGGAGGATGTTCCACACACCATAGATCAACATCCTGCCTGGTGGATGTTAAAATGTAAACTCCTTGGTGCAGATTTAACCATTATACCACAAGACTAACCTCCTTGGGACAGGTCTCTCATGATAACACTAGGCTGTAGGCACTTTGGGGCATGCTAAGAGTATTTCCATATTTAGGATACCCATGTACTATACATTCAATAGATGGTGGAGACATGACAACTAGTATTCAGAAGAGCTGCCCGTAGTCTGCCTAGTATGTGCCAATGTCCTTGCCACTGTTTTGCTGAACCCAGTTCTTTGCCAGTGTCAGAACTAAAGAGCAGAAGGCAGAGAGAGCAAAGGAAACACTATTCTGGAGATATTGTGGTTTGTCTGTGTGGCCACCAGTGCGGTGCTGTAGAACAAAGCACACTTCTTCTGCACCACTGTGCACACTAGGAAATAGGTGGTACACAGTCTTCACACAGACAGCTAGAACTTGCTTTGTAAAACATTTGAAATGGAGTGCCACACCTCCTCTGAGGTGCACGTCTTTCTCCTTTGAACCACTGTCCCATTAAAGAGGAGGAGGGAGGGAAAGTGACAGTAAATACAACTTTACGCAATGTCTCCTCTGTCTGCTGACGTTGACAAGTAAGGAAACTTCCAGATTTCTGATCAGCTGATATCCAAGTGACTTTATGATAGTCTCAGACAATCTTTGGACTTCCAATTGTTAGGGACTAAAACTCTCATTGTCCCTAAGCAGACAACAGTTGGTTTGGGGATGGTATGAACTGTAGTATCGGAAGCGCTGGATAGTGAAATGTGGACTACCCTGTCTTACAGGATGCACTGGATGATTTGTTTCCTCTCTTGCATCCTTTCTGTACAATTCCCACCCACAATCACATCATAGTACCTTGTGGTCCATTTCACTACCTGTGGACCAGCTGAATACTCAAGAAGTGATCTTTACACCTTGGAGTTCCAGAGGGGTACAGAATGCATTACTTTGCAATGCGCTCCTTACCTCTCTGGCACTCAAAGGGTTATAAGAGTTAAAACTATAGGAGTAGAATGAACAGTTTTGGAACAAACTGACTGCACCACAGGGGGGGAACAAATAACGATTCCTGAAATACCCACTGAATAAAGTGAGGCTTTTAAGAGTTGGAAGGTGCTCTATGCCTGGTACACAATGAGGCACACACAACAAGGAGAACTGGTACAATTCTGAAGCAAACACAAAAAAAATAATTTCCAAAATTACCACTGATTTATAAGGGGCATACTTTAGGAAACATCTCTGGCATTCAGGGGATTATAAACACAATTTTAATCAAATGTAAATGTTTTAGTCCCATAATTGTTTCAGGTCTTCCTAGTACATCAACCTCTCTACGTATAGATGGATTGCACGTACATCAAACACAGTGTATATAGCTTATCTATATGGAGAATCCCAAGTCACTATTTCACAGTACATAAACATATTTATAAAATAAAAATGCATCATATTGTCTTTTTTAAGTTAGCGGTTTGCATCTGTGCTATGCAATGTAGACAATATAATGTATGTGCTCCAAACACTGTACATAAACTAAACACAGTACAGGGAATATGCAAAATTCACTCCATATAATGTTTTCTGTATGGAAAAAATGTATCTCATGCCAGGTATAGACAAAAATGTAAATTGTGTCTTAACCAGAATCCCTTAGAAACAAGTCAGTGCAAAACATGTATACTGTATATAATATTCTTCAAGTATTTTGGAAACAGTGAAATTTTAGGAGCCCAGCCTGCTCCTGGGATTTTCCACCCCTGAATTATGCACAGCAGAAACAGATTATTATAAAACACACAGGACACTATTTAGACAGGCTACATACTATATTTAACAAACATATGTAGAAAAGGAAAAAGTGGAGAATTGCTTGGGTAAATCAGCTGAACAATATTTGCAAATGAACCACTGGATGCAAGGGATCTTCAGTAAGCAGTAAGACCTCTATAGAACCCACGGTGCCAAATGACCCATAGATGTGAAATGACACCCTTATTTTTATAAATTTTAGGGTTTTACTCCCAAATAACTGCTATATGCATACAATTCACAAAACACATTAAGTGTGGACAGCATGTAACCCTCCAAATGTTATTGGAATACAACTCCCATCATCTCCCAGCTCATAAGGATTACAAACGTAAACCAACAGCTATACACACAGACTTCACAATACAACATTATAAACAGTATTAAGTCACTATAAACAGTATAGACACACACAAATTATATAGAGTATTATGTCACTATACACACCTAATAAACCTTATTAAGTCACTATACACACTGTGCGTGTGCACACACCTTAGAAATAGTATTAAGTCACTACACACAATGCGCACACACACACGCACATTATGAATGGCATTCAGTCATTATACACAGTACAAACAAACACCCCTTATAAACAGCATTTTGTCACTATACACGATACACTGAGTACTAAAAAAGAGTAATACAATTGCAGGGCAAAACATTTGCACACTGGGAACAAAAACTTTCACTTGTATTTAAACATGACATATAATGTAGATAATATCAGAAATGTTTCCAACACACATGGAAATTGAGATTGTTTTCTTCCACTGTGGTCCGGTTTATTTGTTTCAGGATTGTACCACTTTTTTCTTGGTAAATCAGCTTCGCTATACAAAGCACATCCACATTATAAACAGTAAAAACACTATCAAGATAATACACACACATTATAATCACACCTGGGTACTTTTAAATAAGCTAATCCTGAGAACTTTGAAATATTAACCCTTAAAGTTCCTCAGAATGTACATTTCAAGCAATATTTCCCAGGTTGTTCTAACCGGGAGGTGTTCTTATCGGTCCTCAATAATCCCTCGACATGCTGTAACTTGGGAGTTTTAATTGCTTGAACATACAGAAGAGAAGCAGGACATCTCCCCCTGTCTTTCTGATAGAACTAGTAGAAACTGATGAACTACAAAAGCAGTTATTTTGTGCAGATTAGATAGTAGATAACACTGGGCTCTTTCACCCTGACAATTTAGCCCTTTACCAAGACCCGGAGATTTGAGGTAAAAACCCTGAAAGTTCCCAGGTACGATTATAAAAAGTACAGACGCACTGCACACAACTGATTCACTAGACATAAAATACACACCCTAAAGTTTATAGATACATATTATAATACAAACACAGTAAATCTAGGGATAGTTACCCCTGGTTATCAACAACTACCAATAGTAATTTTTTTCAGAAAACCTAAGCTGGACAACAGATGGACAAATTAGTGGCTCGGTCACTTTATTTAGTCCACCTCTGCTAATTCAGGGTGTTCCTGAAAACATGTACAGTTTGGTAGGTCTTGATGACCAGGGTTGTCTCTCCCTGATCTACACACTATAGTTTATAGCAGATTTCATTCTTATTAAAAGTGAAGAAGAGACTAGTTGTCCTGGAAGCTTGTATCCAAAGCCACTAAGTTATCCAGTAATAGTATAATTTTTACTCCTCTAGCTTATTCATACATATTATGTACACATACATAATATAAGTTTATATAAAAGAGTATAGTCCATACAAACATATTACATACACCCTATAATCAACATACATATTATACACACACTGTATTCTATACACATACATATTACACACACACACAGTATATACACACTATAGTTTATACACATACATATTACACACATACAGTATATACACACTATAGTTTATACACATACATATTACACACTCAGTATATACACAAACTATAGTTTATGCAAATACAGTCCATAGATCATCGTCAAAAGAGGTCCTAGCTGCCTCTCACCTGCCCCCGGAGTTCACATTGACATCTTCATCCCGAATCCCGGTAATCCGTATTGAGGACTAAGTACCCCGGTGTTCAAAGCTCAGTGTCCCGGTACTGAGTGTCCCCCGACCCTCCCCGCTCCCACCCCCATGCCAAAGCCTCTGCCCGCTCTTCCTCACACCGGGACGGTAGCGGTACCATAGGGAGGCAAAACGCCAACCGGACAAGAAACCATAGAGACGCCAGGGCCTGTGTGACAGAGCCGAGCGGAGCGTCTCCTCGCCACCAGCGAGTGTACGACGACTGGACGGAGCGGCACAAGCAACTCACCATAGAGAGGAGCGAAGTGGCTAGATGAGTGAGGGCTGGAGGACTGGATGATGGTGAGGTAGTGGTTGTGTCAGAGAGGTAATGAACTCGCTGAAGTATAGTATCACCGGCCTGTTTATAGTACAACTAGAGTGTGAAGAGAGGGTATCTCAGATTATTGTACCACATAATAACTATTATATCTATAGTATCATTGTCCCTTCATATTATTACCACACAGGTATTATTCTGTATCACTCGTCCCTTCATATTATACTGTACCACACACACTTATTAGTATATCTATAATACCTTCCTCCATTCATATTCTACTGTACCATACACACTTATTAGTATATCTATAGTACCCTCGTCCCTTCATATTATACTGTACCAGACACTTAATATATCTATAGTACCCTCGTCCCTTCATATTATACTGTACCACACACTTATTAGTGTATGTGTGTGTGTGTATATCTATATATATATATATATATATATATATATATATATATATATATATATATATATCTATAGTACCCTCGTCCCTTCATATTATACTGTACCACACACACTTATTAATATATCTATAGTACCCTCGTCCCTTCATATTATACCGTACCACACACACTTATTAATATATCTATAGTACCCTCGTCCCTTCATATTATACCGTACCACACACTTATTGGTATATCTATAGTACCCTCGTCCCTTCATATTATACCGTACCACACACTTATTGGTATATCTATAGTACCCTCGTCCCTTCATATTATACCGTACCACACGTGTGTGTATATTACCCTCGTCCCTTTCATATTATACTGTACCGTGCGTGTGTGCGTGTGTGTGTTACCCTTGTCCCTTCATATTATACTGTACCACACTCTTATTAGTATATCTATAGTACCCTCGTCCCTTCATATTATACCGTACCACACACACTTATTCGTATATCTATAGTACCCTCATCCCTTCATATTATACAGCACCTCGCACTCATTAGTATGTCTATAGTCCCTTCATATTATACCATACCACGCACTCATTAGTATGTCTATAGTCCCTTCATATTATACCATACCACGCACTCATTAGTATGTCTATAGTCCCTTCATATTATACCATACCACGCACTCATTAGTAAGTCTATAGTCCCATTGTCCCTTCATAATCTTGTGTACATTTCAGTATGTTTGTTTATAAATTGGTCTGTGTAAAGAATACACTTTGGGTCTTGCTCTAAATCATTTGTTCATTTACACAAAGAGGTGTCAGTAGGTCACAAAATAACCTAAAGATTCTCAGTAAAGCCAAACCCACCAGTCATGCCCCCAACAACACCCCCTATACCACAAGGGTCCCTCTTTGGCCATTTGAAATGTTGGGAGGTATGGCACAATCATTGTTACATCTATAGTACCCTTGACCTTTCATCTTATCATAGCTAGGTACCTTCAAAATGAACGGACCCAGAGATATTTGAAATATTAACCAGTAAACTTCCCCAGAATGTAGATTTCAGATGATATCTTTCTACTTGCTCTAACCAGGAGGTGATCTGATTGGTCCTCAAGAAACCCTTATTATACTGTACCACTCCCCAAACATACAGAAGAGAAGCAGAATGTTTTCCCCTCTCTGATAGAATTGGCAGTAATTTAGGGACTAAATAATCAGTTATTTGGTGTAGATGAGATATTAACACTGGGCTCTCTCATACTTACAGAATTTGGCCCTTCACCCCAAGATGTGTGTCAAACCCAGAAAATTGCTAGGTAAGCAAATTATACTGTACTACACTGGTGTCTCTCTATATCTGCACACACCATTAGTACTTATATGTGCCACCCCAATGTGCTGATTCGGTACCTAGACTTATCGTACTACATAGTATATAATGCCATCGTCCCTGCACAAAACGTGCTTATACGGTGCATGGTTTTTCTGTACACAAGTGATTATAAATGGTAGCATAGTTGCTGATTATTATGTGTACCACTCTTGTTATAGTACCTGGACTTTGTAGCATGCATTAATATTTACAGTACCATCATGCCTACACAGTATATGTACTTTTATTCATAAACACAATTTCTCCAGCTTGTTGTAGATCCCACCCACTGCACATATGGTACCTGGACTTACTGTACTATACAGTAATTATAATAGTGTCTTTGCATATACATCTCACACAACAAAGACATCTGACATTAAAACTAAATGACTGGACTAAGTATTTGGGATTCCAAGCAAATTACATCAACATTGTATATGTCCTTCAGTTTATTTAATGTACGCAGTTTGGTTTTAACCACTGTATACCTTTGAATTAATAAAGGAAACTTGTTGCTCTCAAAAGCTTGCCCTTAAAAATTGAATGTTAAATTACATACTGCACTAATAATTATTTGGGGATTATATACATAGTTATATTGAATACCATTGTCCTTCATATTAAGTGTTTGCCTAGTGTGATACGTTACTTGGACTGGACTTGCTGTACCATCCAGTATTCTAAATAGTACTTGCTTTTTTTGTACCACCCAATCCTGATTATGGTACCTGTACTTATTGTGCCACACCGTAGTTTCACTATATCACTGCATATTATGTGTATGTATATACCTCTGATCTAGAGGTGTCTTTACTGCCCCTGATGTAATATTTACATCTATGCATCTTACTCCAGACTGTACCCTGTAGTTGTGCATTGTTGATTTACTTTCACCATGGAAAAGCTAATTTCACATGAAACACATTGATGAGGTAGTAGTCTGTTTTCAGTCTGCCAGAGGCTGTTAGATACTTTTTTTTTTTACATATTTATTTTTCCAAATAATGTTTGATCTTTTTAATTGCATGGTATCAGTGCGTATTTGGTTATATTATGGATTAAGGAGATCCTTTGATCGTAGCGCACATCTTTTAACATATACAGACTTTTGGCACACTGAACAGAAATTTCTTTAATCCTGAATTTCTAGAGCCCCTTAATCTGTTCTCTAGAAGTTTACCAGTACTTATACCAATTCTAGTCCACAATAGCACTTGTGTGCTACTATAGGATTGGGATATTCCTACGCATAGTACTGCTCCAATACAGTGTGCTGTATGGTACTTTGTTGTACCACACATTATGCGCAATAGTTTACCAACTGGTCCTTGCCATAATGTGCCAGGTCACTAAACTAAATGTGTTCTCTATAGTAATGGGCTGTAGCAGTAATGTAGTACCTGCACTTACATACAGTTTCAGTAGACAATACTGTGAACAGACCACCCATTCATAGCAGCATACTAATAGTCTACGTAATGAAGCAGCCATTGCTCATACATATACAGAGTGCTGGAGGGGCTCAGGTTGCTCATTCCCATGGAAATTCAATAGGAAGTTTGAACCTAATTTCATAGTAACAGATGGGTGGGGGGGGGCACAACATGCATCCATCAAGACCAGCCTATGGTGGTTATGCATTGTTACTCATCCACAAGAAAGATGACAGAGGGAAAGGAGGCAGGCAGCACCACCCTTTGGAAACATTTCCAATTAAGTCCAAAGTGTGGGGAGGGGATTCCTTCCTAACTAAATAGCAGCCAGATTGTTCCTTGGATCAACCACCTATCTGCTTTGAAGCAGTCAGTTTATAGCCTAACTGTTAAACAGTAAGGCACAGGAAGGAGTAGGCCCTAGGCAAGTAGAACTGCCTGAAAGACCTTCCTGCCGAAGCCAGAACATCAGCACAATAGTGTTTCGCAAAGGTGTGCACGGAGGACCAAATCACAGCCTTGCCCAGTTGTTCAGCAGAGGCCTGATTATTGTAGGCCCAAGAAGCCCCAAAAGACAGAATGAAATGTGCTGTAACATGGAAGAGAATAGTTTTCTTCCAGAGTTTGTGAGCCTTGCTAATGATAGACTTAATCCAGGATGCAATAGAGTCCTTGGATGCAGCCTTACCTGTCAAAGAACCCTCAGAGATGACATACAAGGCATCAGTCTTATGTAATGACATTATAGTGCACATAAAACTTGAGGCAGTGCACCACATCCATCAACTGGCAATCCCTCATGGCGGAAGTCGGTACAGGAAAAAAATGAAAGCACAATAATCTCCTGATTGGTTTGAACTCAGACTTCCTTAGTAAGGGATTCCCTGGGAGGTTCAAAGAACAGCCACTTCCTTGTGAAACACTAGGAAGGCAGCTTGCAAGACAAAGCCTGCAACTCAGAGCACAAAGACCACGGCCAGAAGTAAAGCCATCTTCCACGCCAGAAGACAGAGGAATGGTAGAAGAGGACTCCGGAGTCTCTGCTGCAAAACACCCAAAACCAGGTTATGCTCCCATGGAGGAGTGGGAGCCTTGTAGGCAGTGAAATCATAAGCAACCCCATGAAGGAACAATTTGACATCTGGCAAGATAGCAGCTTGCCTCTGAAAAACACAAAAAGCATAAGTCTGAACCTTGAAGGAACTAGAGTCCTTTGTTTACACCATCCTGCAAAAAGGACAGAGCAACCCGACAGATCCTGGTCTACAACACCAAGAATGGGGTCCATCTGGCACCTGAGAAGGTCCGCCAGAATGTTGCCTACTCCTGGAATATGCACAGCTGAGATAGCCTAACAGGATCTCCTGACCAAGCCAAGGTAGACTTCACCGCTGACCAAGCAGGAGCACTTCTAGCACCTCCTTGCTTATTGATGTAAGGCCACAGCTGTGGCATTGTCCGACTGTCTGCGTACTGGATGACCCCTCAGCTGAATGGACCAGTACACAAGAGCATGCTAGAACAGAGTTCCAGAACATTGATGGATTGAAGGAACTATTTCAAGATCCACCTGCCCTGGACCCTCAAGTGACCCAGAACTGCAACCCAGCCCCTCAGGCTGGCATCCGTGGTGACAAAGATCCACTCTGAGATCAAACTGTTTCCCCTGCTCCAGGTTGGTTCTGTTCCAACCACCAGTTGAGAACCTGTTGGACCTCTGGAATTAGGGAGACCCTCAGATCCAGGAGATCTGAATTTCTGTGCCAAGAGCAGATGATGAACCTCTGGAGCTCCCTGGTGTGGGCTGTAGAGTAAGGTACGACCTCCATGATGGACACCTTGCAGCACACAACTGTCGAATGTCTGGGACACCAGATGCATAATTTGCTGAAAGACCTTCCCCAGATAGGTGTCAAACCAGAGACCAAAGAAGGCCAAGTCCTGAGGGGGAACTGGAGAAGACCGACATGTTGATAATCCATGGTGGAGCAGAATCTGAGCACAGTCCTGGACATACTTGACTAGGTTTTCCCTTGATTGAGCCTTCAGCAGGTGGTCATCCATGTAAGGCGTCACTTGGATCCCCTGGGTGTTAAAGTCTCAGGGCCCCCAGAACTGTGGGGTTTACCTCCGCTCCCCGGGTGTTTGCCAAAGCGCAGAGCGGTTTGCTGGTAGTGCTCTGATCTGAAGGCAAAACAGAAGTACTTCTGACTGTCCAGGTAAATAGGGATGTGTAAGTAGGCTTCCTGCAAATCCAGAGACGCAAGGAATTCTCCAGGGCGCATAGCTGCATTGACTGTACAAGGATTCCATCCTGAAGCGATTAATTCTCCTCAAAATAACTTGGTCCAGAATAGGTCTAGCTGACACCATCCCTCTAGCAATGCACTTGCAGGGCACCAGGTGCCTGAGACATTGGGGATGTGAACAGGCCCGCTCTCAACTCTGACAAACTGTTAGAGATATGTACCCTATTTGCTCTTTTAGCAGCTGAGTGACTGCTCACTGCTGTGAAGTCTCAGTACTCCTAACTCTTAAACAGGGTTATTCAAAGTACTTTCCCATTTAGTGCATCTGTAGCATGTTTGTTTCTACAGCCCAAACACAACCTCATTTATCTACATTAAATGTCATCTGCTACTTTTCTGCCCAGTTTATCTAAATCCTTCTGCAGAGAAAACACATCCAGCTCTGTATGTATTTCCTTACACAGCTTAGTGGCATCAGCAAAGATTGCAACACTACTTTCAATTCCCACTTCTAGATCATTAAACAGCACTGGACCCAGAACTGAACCCTGTAACACCTAACTTACAACTTTATACCAACTTGAAAAGGTTCCATTTACAACACTGCCTTCGTTTAACCAGTTTTCTCTACATGTACAGATATCACCTCCCTAATCAAAGCCTTTTAATTTATGCAGTAACCCGGTGAGGTACTGTATTCAAAGGATTTCACAAAATCCTATTACATCAACAGCAAGTCCCTTGTCCAAATTACTACATCCCCTTTTGTAAAATGCAAGTAATTTTGATATTATCTATTCATAAAACACCATGCTGAATCCTATTTGTCTTCACATAGTTCTGACTAGTCAATAAACCCAATATCTTCCCCAGATGTGGTCAGGCATGACAGACAGTAATGGTACCAAATACCACAGGCCTTGAACCAGATACTTCAATATACCAGTGTATGTAAGGAGGATACTCACAAAAACCAGAAACTCTGTGGTGAGCAGCAGCAGCAAGATAAGGCATCACAAACTAAAGTGATACAAATGGCTAAACTGCAACAGTGGAGAAAGTCTATTTAAAGGGATAGTAATACTTAAAATGTAAAAAAAAATATGTTGAGTAAAACAAGAGTACTCCCACTGCTGAGAGGTGTTTCATTCAAAAGTTATTCATTTTCAAAGTTTTTTAGGTGCAATATCAGTGGCCTGAAATTGTACAGTGGCGCTGTTGCTACACCATCCTATGGAGATTTATGGTCCTGGGACCAGAGCTGTCCATAGGATCGTATAGCAACAGCGCCACTGTACAATTTCAGGCCAATGTGATATTGCATCTAAAAAAATTCAACTTTGAAAATTAATAACTTTTGAATTAAACCTTTCAGCAGTGGGAGTACTCTTGTTTTACTCAGGGGGATAAACCCTACAACATTTTCACATTTTAAGTATTACTATCCCTTTAAAGGGGATTGCCAAAGGAGCAGCACAAATGCTAGAGGATTATCAGCCAAGTAAGCCATGGCTACTCCCAGTGCATTTGGTATTATTCACAAAACTACTTGGACTATTAGAGTAACAGCTGTATTACTTCCTGTTGTAAAATTCTCTAGATCTGTTGTCCAACTCTTCTCCTGTGGAAAGTGAAATAACTAAACACTTAATAGCCAGAGTGAACATTTTTAACTAGGACCTGTAAAGATTCTTGGCCCAGCAGGTGAAGTACCATTGAGTTATGCTATATCACCTGAATGCTAGAATGTTCTCAGCTCCATTGCAACATTGTTAAAAGCCGTGTTTCAGTCTGTTTTTGGAATCATTCTGTGTCTTTTGAAATGGTTTAAGTCCCCCAGCATTCCTCCTATTAATCTTCTTGAATATGGCCCTTAGATTAAGTGGCTGCTGAGTTTAAGTTTCAAGTTTACAAGTCTAAAAGCATTTCTAACGTTGTATATGCTTCCTCTGTCCTTAGAAAATAAGCATAACTACGCCACCTTGTGGTCAAGTTGTGTCCACAGTAAAGTTCCACGACATTTAGTGCTACAGAGGTATCCAAATGCTTTGTATTTCAATGCTGTAAAACTTTAATGTGCAAAGAGTTAACTTATTAACCCATCCATCCCCAAACTAAACCTAGGTTTGGTCAGTTTGACCAACCAGGTCCAGCAAATCAGGTGGTTAATACCCAAACGCCTGACAGATCCAGTACTGTAGAAGTGTAGCCAGCTTCTGGCATGATCTTCCTTTTACAGCTTTAGATCAGTCATGTGGTTGGGTGAGTTAACACTTCAGCTACCAGATGTGGCTTAACTGTTCTTTTGAGGGAATACTATTAGGACAAACTGTCTCTAATCCCCCAGCCCAAATCCCTGACAAACCTCCATGGATCTAAGTTTCCAGAGTTTTCTGTCAGACCATCAAAGTAGGATAGTGATACAATGCAACTCCCCTTCCTGCACTGAATGCTTGGTTTCTTTTTCATATTGTATCACTACACCTGCTTTCATGTTCTCTGCAAGCAGATCTGAGCAGCTCACTGTCAGGCAAGTGTGACAAGAAAATAAGTTATTTGTCTGTACACATTATCTACTTGCAACGACTACATTTACTATTCCTTTAAAACAGAACTATCACACATATCGAGCCCCAAATACTAGAGATATGCATCTATGTTCTTGCAATTTCAATAATTGCTGCATTAGTGAAATAGACCTTTATATGCACAGGCAGTGGCAAACAGTTCATACATCTTGGAGAAGGCATCTGTCTGTGCTGTCGGTCCTTCTCCATGATTGGAGAGTTCAGTGCCGCCTGGTTACCTTAAGGTACCGGAAGGGACTGATGACACAGGCAGAGCCTACAGCAAGATCCCTGCTGACGCCTGTCCTCCTATAAAGGTTGATTTTTCACTAATGCATCTACTTGTAATTTCAATAATTGCAGCACCTCTGTTCGTATTTGGGGCTTAATATGTGGATGATGGTTCCGCTTCAACCACTTAAGTACCCTTAACAGTCCCAGCACATCATGAGTTAGGGAGCCATAAGGACCCATGGCGTGCCAGACCATCATGGAATTCAGGGCTGCACGCTGTTCAGGAAGCTCTGAATCAGATTCGGTAAAAAAAATGGTCTGTAGTCCTTAAGTGCCGGCCGGGTGAGCAATCAGCTGGTCCTTAAGGGGTTAAGGCCTTCGTAACTAGTTTCTAAGCATTTCCAAGTCACTACAGCTTTAGTATCCAAGGGGTTAATGTGGGGCAGCGAGCTCTAACCAGAGCTTGAAAGTCTGCTTTATCCTAGGCACTTGTGTGCCTTAAATACTGTTCCTTGGAGAGAGTGACCAATGGACGTGCCACTCCTTGCACTCTGACCGTAGGAAAGAATGACACCACTTCTGTTGTACAGAACAGAATTTGAAAACAGACGATATTTATTTAATACAATAAATGATCATGATGGGTTGACATGGAACCTATATCAGCTGCGATGACATACATGCCTATCACATTAAAGTTCTGATACCCACATACTACTACTTGCAACAAGCCAAGCACAGACCTGCATCACTGAACTGTATAACCAGGGCTGAGTCTGGATCATTGTACAATCCTAGAATTTGTTCATTGGCTCAGATATATCAGTGGTTTCTAGGGAAGGCTTCCAAGGACAAAAGGAACCATCTCCCCTCCTAATAACCCCATTACAACTTACAGTGTAGAAAACCTAACAGCCATTATGAATCAGTCCTGTGTGGATTAGTTCTAAAGACATTTTTAATTACTGCAGGTAACATGTAAGGATTCTAAACATTGTTGCAGGACTACTGGACCATAATGCTTTGAGTGCCAGAGAGGTATCAGATTCATCTGGTTAAACTACTCCCAATTCCAAAAAACACTTCAGTTGGATATATTAGGGGTCCAGGAGTCACCACAGCAACATCTGCCTCAGACAGAACAGAATTAAGTTGTCTAGAAGAATATAAAACATTGAGAAGTCCGTTACCATAATTCTGTTGTGCCAGTCCTCAACCAATTCATTGTGGCCATTAGGATTTTCATACCCATGTAGCAGGTTATTTGGAGGACTGTTACTTTAACATCTTACATAGAAACTGCTCCAATGCATTGCCAACTAAAGTACTGGAGGTCAATAGCTACTAAAGGCTTTAAGTGATAGTAATGTTTCACAGTAAAAGCCGCTCCAATTAATTTTCATAGTACTTGAGCCATGGAGAGTGTTATATCAGTACTGTCAGAGTTGTAGTACAAGAGTAATTGAATGATAAAGTATCCCCATCCCGCCCCTTTTACTGATGTAACACTGCTCACCTCAGAGCAGCAAGACTGTCCAGATTGATTGCAGAGAGACAATCTTCAGTGATCAGGAAAAACCTGTTAAGTGGGCCAGGTCTTTCATTGTTCTCACAGTAAGAATATTGTCCCTTGCTGTTCTGTTCGGTCAAGAGACCAGATTCCACATCTGAGGGGAGGTGTCTTATACTAGGTAAAAGGGGCAGGAGGGGGATGCTTTATCATTCAATTACTCTTTTACAACAAATATTGAAATAACTCCACGGCCTGAATACCAAGATTAATTGGAGCTGCTGTTTTTTAAAAAATTACCATCCCTTTAACCCCTCATTTGCTGAGCCCCTAAAGACCAGGCCAGTGCAGTATATTGTACATTGCTTTGGTCCTCAAGGTGGTACAGGACATGCACTAACACTGTCAGTGTTTACCCTCCAATTACCCATCTCCAGTGCTGAGGTTAGTGTCCAGGGTGGGTCACAGACTAAAGGGACATCCATTAGGAGTATGTGATTAACCCCTGCTATCCAAACTACTACAGTGCATTGAGGCTGCATACTTCTGTACGAGGTTAGTCAGCCTTTGGCACGCCAGCTGATAGACAATACAACTTATTTGGATGGGAATGAGGGGGAGTTGTAGTCTTCAACAGATGCCATGCCAAAGATTAACCCCCTCTGCCTCAAAAATAAAAGGTTTGATGCAATCACACATTGTAATGGTCCCAGTAGGGTTAGGGGGCACAGTGGTGCCCATAGTCTCTAGTGTCTCTCCTGGCACTGCATTGCCATCTGTTGACTCAGCTTCCTGGCAATCTCCCCAATCAGAGTCCAGTATTCATCAAAACTGATCTTTCCATCTTCATCTGCGTCCAGAGACTGGATCAGCTTATTTGCTGCCTCCTTGTTCTGTGTGTTCTGTAAGATAAGAGGGACATACGATCAGCCGGAGAAGAGGGACATGCACAGGTGAGAGAAAGGTGTGGGGGGGGGGGGGGAGCATGGCCTTACTGGGGGGGGTAAAGAGGTACAGGCTCTACCGTGGAGGGGAAGCTACATGCAGTCAAATGGGCTGTTCAGGAAGGGGGACATACAATACTGGAACCACCACTCACCCCATAGGGGATAAAACCTCATTCCTTTTTAGGCAGGGCTTTTACACCCTTGAATGCTACAGATATCTCCAATGCAAAACGCTGGAGGACTGCTAGTCAAGGGCTAAAACTTCCTATTTACCTCAAACAGGAATTTGTATTCGTCCCCTGTGGTGCAACTGGTTTGCCCCAGAACTGTACCCGTTTATCTCCCTGTACACAACACAAAGCAGTTAAATATTAACCCTTTGAGTGCCAGAGAGGCACACAACACTGCAAAGAGAAAATAAAATTCAGTTTACTTTTCACAAAGTCCAGGGATAATTCATGAAGTTAGTCAATTTGATACCTCCCCAAAAACAGTAGACCTCAAAAAAATAGGGTGTATTAAAGAGTTACTGTTTTACATAAAATGGTACAAATTTAAGCCTCACAATTTAGTCACTTGTATCAAGGTGCACCATCTGCAGTTAGTACACAGGAGGGAAGTGAAAGCAGTGTATATAATGGTACATATTACACTGAAAATATCAAAGTTTTATTCCAAATTTTACACCACTTCTCCTAAGCCTGAAGTTAGGTGCAATAAAATATAAGTGTCCTTAAGTGTACAACAACATTTACCTAGGAGACTGCACGTTTTAGATGGCTTGTGCACACCCCCCCCATGAGTTCTTACCAGTGATCGTTCATTTGAAGAAAGTTTGCATTGACCCAATGCCTACAGACTAAGCTCAGTCCACACGGTTGTTTATAAGATTTCCTTGCATTCACCCAAACTGAGAAAATTACTCCATGTTCTTTTCCTCTATCACTCCACTTAAAGGGATAGTAATACTTCATTTTAGCCATTTTATTTTGTAGGCATTAAAAAAACATGAACGATATAAGTCTTATCTCTCAAACCTTTATGGTTTGAGAGATATTCACAAGCAAAGTTTCCCCTCCTGCCCCTTTTACCTAGTGTAAGCCATCTCTTCTCAGATGTGGAATCCAGTCCATAGACCAGACATAACAGAAGGGGACAATCTTCTTCCTATGAGAACAATGAAAGTCCTGCCCCCTTGACAAGCTTTTCAGGTTTTTCCCTCATCTTAATTGAAGATTGTCCCTCTCTGCAGTCTACCTGGGCACCTCCCTTCTGATCTGGCTGAGCAGTGTTACATCAGTAAAAGGGGTGGGAGAAGGATACTTTCATTGAATTACTCTTGTACTACAACTGACAGGATTGAAATAACTCCAAAGTTCAAATACTATGATTAGAGAGCTGCTTTTATTATGAAACATTACCATCCCTTTAAAGCAGAACTGCCATGTCACAAAACATTTAGCTTAACCAAGTCCCCTTTCTGGCGACTAGCTGCTTAGTAGTGCTAGTCACCAGAATTATTACCTGATTTAATAGATATAGGCTTTATTACAGCTGTCAGTAGCACGGACATCTTGCCAGAATGACGTCCGTGCACCTGTGCTGTCAGTCTCAGCCAGAGCTAGCCAGCTCCTAGCAACGCCTCCTAGACCCGGCTGGGACTGACAGCACAGGCGCACGGACGTCATTCTGGCAAGATGTCCGCGCTCCGTGCTACTGGCAGCTGGGGAATAAAGCATATATCTATTAAATCCGGTAATTCTGGCGACTAGCGCTACTAAGCAGCTAGTCGCCAGAAGGGGACTTGGTTAAGCTAAACATTTTGTGACATGGTAGTTCTGCTTTAAAATGGGTATTTTCTGTCCTCAAGCTTGGAAAGACCAGTGAGGTACTCTGATGACCATCAGTTTCCACTTGACAAAGGTGTAAAAAATATGTAGTTGGAGGTAGAGTGTGCCATTGAGATCTCCAAGGATATTGGTGAGTATTTTCCCCTCTTCAGTGTAACTCCTCACCAGAAGCAGTACCATACACAAGAATGGTAGGCTAAAGTCAGGGAGGAGAATACTCAAGCTTGAGTTTAGGGAAAATAGGTTTAAGTAAATCTAAAGCTGCAGAGCTGGAGGAACAGAAGGATCCAGCCAATTAAACCAGAAACTGTCTGGAGCACTTCATCCAAATCTTGCTAATGCTGCAGCCTGGATATCTAGCCAATACTTGATAAAACCAGACCAATATAGCCACCTTATATCTGTACCAGAAACACATTTGCCTTTTTGCCCAGGATGCAGTAATCACCTTTATCAAGTGCATATTCTTAGGGGTTTCCCATTCTGCTTCTGTATAGGGCAGAAATCTACTGAGAAATATTGTCTTTGTGAATAACCAGGTAAGGACATTTGCACGAGAGCCTGCAGGTCACAGATTTCTGGCAGAAGTAACAGCTGTAAGAAAAACCTGTCTTCAGGGGTAAGGATTCTGGGAGTCATCTTGTCCAAATGGTCGAGTCCTTGTTTTGATAATAGAAAGCAAACACAAAAGATGGAAGGGCGCCCAATAGTGTGTTAACGTTTCCAAGGATAGAAATCAAATTCCAAAATGATAATGGGTACTCACAATTTGTGTCGGTCAGTCTTTGAATAACTGACTATCTGGCTTTTGGAGAAATCCCTGTCTCCAATCGGGTAACATTCAATAATGGGTACTCAACACGGCTCCAGTAAAATATATCAGAGTAGTTTGATAAAAAAACAAAAATATAATACTTGCGATATACAATAATTGTCTCTAAAGAGATATATATGTATAAAAACAATGGTACCTATCAACGCGTTTCGTGGCTATAAACGCCACTTTTTCAAAGATAAACTTAAGACCTGAAACAGTTATAAGAAAAAGCTAAAAAATATAAATTAGACAAATTTACTCACCGATATTTCCTTTTCTTCTGTGTTCTTCTACGGCTCCCCTACCCTTAACCTGTCTAATTTATTTTTAGCTTTGTCAAAGGAGACAGGTATTGCAGTGAAGCGCCACTTTTAAATCTGTCAGCTTGAATCTAATTGGTCCTACCCCGGCCGGAGGGTGGAGACAAAACCCATTCTTAGCCGTGGAAGGACACAGAAGAAAGGAAATATCTGAGTAAATTTCTAACTTTCTTCTGTGTCCTATCCCCAGCTAAGAATAGGATATACCCAAGCATAGAAATACCTAATCGGGTGGGATATCAAATTCTTACCACTATTCCGGAATGATAGCCTGGAGTACTTGTCTTCCGAACTTGGCGTCTGCAGAGGCCTGGACATCAATCTTTTATTAAACATTACAAGTGTTTAGAGAGAACCAAGTTGCGGCTTTGCAAATGTCTCATGCCTTTTTGACTTCTATAGACCTTTGCCATCACCACCATATTCTGATAAGTTCATGCTACAAGGCAATATAAGATTTGTGCCAAAGAATTTCCAGTTCTGAGTCCTTCCCTTCAACGTAACATTCAGGGTTTTCACAAATACCCAGCGGTTTCATTACAGACCTTAAGGGAAGAGGGTATTTCCCCAATTCTTTATAAGAACAACCTTATTACAGCAAGATCAAGGTCCCAGTTTACCAAGAGTAGTCCCAGAACACCTAAGGGACTATGGTTGGCTGATAATCAGGGAAAGCAAGCTACTGCCCTCAAAACCTGGTATTTCGGGGAATAAGGCTGGATGCTGGCAACAGATCTCTTATCTTTCAGAATACTTAAGGGTACAAATCTTTAGAAAACAGTTTATTAATACAACCCAGGTACACAAAGCTGATAGGCACTCAACTATTCAGATGGCTTCCTTGGACAGGCTGCTTTACAGGAGAGTTTGGAACATTAAGGTTCTGATACAAACACCACCAAGATTACACTTCAAGCAATCAAGACAGATTTAAGATTTTTTTTAAAAGAATCTATGGATCTGTTGAGGGAAATAAAGACCGTGGACCAAGGCCAACAGGTTGGAGAGCAGTTTGGAACATCACTGCTCAAGTGGAATGGTAAATGGCAGACCACTAGCACATAAACCTTACAAATGAAGGTGACAGGAAAGTATCAGAAAATTCAGTACATTTATGGAAAAGCAGATCACAGACAAGGCAACAGTGATTTATCTAAAACTGGGGCGTGAGCACACTGGGCATTCTTAGAGAAGTCGGGAATTGAGATGGGCAGAGAAACTTGGAAAAGATTCTATCAGGAAGCAGGAACGTTGAAGTAGACTACCTAAGCAAACCCCAAGGGGACCAGGGAGAATAGTCTAACAAAAGGTCTACAGAAAGTGAGGGGAGCAGATTGTGGACCTCTTATAAAGTGAGGAAATGCAGGTCTGATCAGCACTGCAGTAAGATGTTCTGAAAGCCAGGTGGAATTTTACTCCAGCTTACATACATTTCCTCTCAAAGTTATGGTGGAACTAGTAAAGACGAAAGGATAAAACCAAATTAAAATCCCCAAACTGGCTAAGGTGAATGTTTCTCAGACCTAGTCAAACCAACAGTAGCTCAGCCTTAGCCTCTGCCTCAGAAGATCCTGAGACAGGGTCTAATCAAACCAAAATCCAGCCTTTTGGAGGATGACTGCATGGAGGCTGAAGTCAATGCTTTCTAGGGGATTACCTGAAACAGTAGCAAACATTTAATTTAGGGAGGTAGTTCTCTACTTCCAGAATAAACTGCAGGGTCTGGAAGACCTTCAGAAGAGAGCATCTAGAACAGTGTTTCTCAACTCCTGTCCTCAGGACTCACTAACAGGCCAGGATTTGATGATTTCCTTGTTAGAGCACAGGTGAGTTAATCAATGTGAATGGGCCTCTGATCACCACACCTGTGCTCTAGAGAAATCCCAAAGTCCTGGCCTGTTAGTGGGTCCTGAGGACAGGAGTTGAGAACCACTGATCTAGAGATTAGAATTCCCAGATTACCTCTGCTAGGACTTTACTACAATACGGGTTTAAGATCCCAAATCAGGCTCAGTCAACAAGCAGCTGTCAATCTGACATTCTGATAATCCCACTGTGGAGGAGAATCTGGTAAAAAGTTCCTCAGGGCAAATCAAAACCCATGATCATATGGTGTTCCCCATGGAACTTAAATAGCTCTGGATAAACTATCAAGTTCATTATTTGAGCCTTTTAATGATTTAATCAAGTTGATCATATTGAAGACAGCCATGCTTGACAGCTATTTTAGCAGAAGGGTAAAGCAAACTGCACACCTTCCTTAATCTCCCTACCTAGTAATTCAAAAGGAAAAGGTAGTCCTTAGGACCAGTCCTTTAGGAGCAAGGTAGTTCTATTTCCATTTGAAATAAAATATAGTAATACCCCTTTTGCTCCAAACAAAAAGTAAAGGTTCCACAACTTAGATATTGTAAGATGCATTTCGCACTATCTTGGCAAAACAAAGGACTAAAAGAAAATTGGTAAGGCGTGGTACTGTGTTAGCTATAGAGACTGGTAAAATAAAAATTGTACCTTTATTGTAGTTAGCCAATAAGCTTATCTTTATTCTACCAGTGTCTTAGAAGAAAATAGACTAATGTATCATTTTTTGCGGCCAGTCAAAGCAGGATAGCCACTAGGGCCTCTAGCCAGATGGACTAAATAATACATTTGATTGGCCTATCAGGAAGTAGGTCCAACTCCCTTTGCCAGTGGTTCCTAACCCATGCCATTAGGGCCCACTAACAGGACAGGATTTAAATATTTCCTTGCCAGAACACAGCTGAGTTAGAGGCTGAGTAATTAACTTGCATGTGTTCGTCAAAAGGAAAGCCTCGAATCCTGGCCTATTAGTGGGCCCTGAGGGTTGGAAACCACTGCTCTATGTAGATCAAAGCACATTATACAAGATCACATCACATGCTGGGCATGCAAAGCTACAGCATCTCAAGAAATCTGCAAAGCTGCTATCTGTGCAGCAATTTCATTGTCCATAAAGATTACCAAGTAGATGTTTGGGCTTCTGCTGCAGCTAAATTTGGGAGAAAGGTTCTACAGGTGGTGATTCCAGTCTAGTGGTAGTTACGGTTTATCCTTCCTATCACTTAAGGGTTACTGCTTATTTAGCATTCTTGGTGCAAATTTTCATCTATGATTTAAGGTTTTTCCAGCCTAAAAAGAACTAAACATATGTCTAATGTCAGACCACAGTGGGTAGTCAAGTTGATAGGTTGGCTAAGCAGATTTGGGATGCAAGCTTTCAAGACCCTCTTAGGTCTCTTCCTCAGGCATGTTATACATTAAACATCTATTAAATACAACTACACATTGCATTGTTTAGAACAGAAATCTGATAAAAGCTCAGTCCAGACTCTGGTTCTTTGATCAGTGGTAAAGGGCCAGACACAAAAGGAGAAAGGGAAGAAACGGATTCACTTCTACCATTTTCCAGCAGCTAATGAAACAAGGGCAGCGAAGGAAAGGGTGCAGCACATTGCAGAGAGTTGTGCAGCAATGCCTAAAACAGCAATGATTGTTTAGTAGTACAACGTCTCACCGTCAGCACATGCTGCAGCTCATGTGTCACCATCTTGCGGAATTCCTTCTTGTTCATCTTATCGTGTTTCCCTTTCCTCTCCGCGTACACGTAGAAATTCCTTACCAGCACCTCAATGGCAGATTCCAGCTCACTGCAGCCGGACGCCATGTGGGTCTGGGAGGTAGAACGCTTCCTGATAAGAGAATAAAACAGGATGTAAGAAGGGGGAGTCACTGTGGCATGCCAACTGTACTACAGAGAACATACATTCCTCTACACTTAAATGGGCTGTTTAACTCCTTGAATGCAACACATTGGAGACCTATCCAGTGGTGTCCGAAGAAGTTTTTCAGGGGCAAAGCCATAATGACCCCCAGAGTCAGCCCATTCAGCCCCTTTATATGGGGGGAGTAATTTTAGGGGGCAACCCCCTGTGGATTGCAAATTGACCTATCATTCAGCAGGCTTAAAGGGATAGTACACCCCCAAAAAAGTTTAAGCCAAATGATAGGTATAATAACATACTGCCCTCATTCCCATCTCTCAAACCGTTATGGTTTGAGAGATAAGAAAATAAAGACCTCCACTCCCTCCCCTTTCAAAGTGAAATTTACTCACCGATATTTGGTTTTCCTCTGTCAGTCCACGGCAAAGACAAGTGGGGTTAGCTCCGCCTTCCAGCTGGTAGGACCAATGACAAACTTCTTATAAGAGCCTTCTGGGAGAGATTCAGTTAAACTATTCTCCAAGCTGTAAAAAGACAAGATTAGTATTCCATTAATTAGAATTTGTTCTCAAAATACTCTAACCCCAGAACAGAGGCATAGAATCCAATAATCATACTTACATGGGAGGGAGTGCCGTGGACGGACAGAGGAAACGCAAATACCAGTAAGTTTCACCTTTTCCTGTGTCCATACCATGGCAAAGACAAGTTGGGACATCCCCAAGCAGTACAAAAGTGTGAGAGAAGGGACAGCATTTACCTAGTCAGGAACTGCCTGTAGGACCTGCCAAATTTAGCATCAGCTGATGCCTGGATGTCAACTTTGTAGTGCTTGATGAAGGTTGATGGAGGACCAGGTTGCAGCTTCATATTTCTGACGAAGCAGCTTTCAGAGCCCAGGAGGTGGAAACTGCTAGTGAAATGTGTTTTAATTCCTAAGGGAGGATCGAGAAGTAGTATGCTAATTTGATGCAGTCTTTCAATGGAAGGTTTCCAAAAATGTGAATGATCTAAAGGATTGTCCTGTCTAAAATTGCAGGCATCTGACTAGGTCAAGGTTATGAAACATCTCCTTAGGATGTTAAGGATCAGGACAAAACGAGGGGAGAGCAATCTCCTGACAGATGAAATTCCAAAGTTACCTTGCATTTAAAGGATGTCTAGTTCCGAGAACCACTTTATCCTGATGGAAGATGGTGTATGGAGGGGAACAGGAAAGAAAAACATGTCTGGTCGAAGTGACCTTGGTTAGAAACACTGTTCTAAGAGTCAATATTTTTAAAGAAACTGACTGAAGAGGTTCAGACGACATAGATGCCAATTGGGTTACGACCAAATTAAGGTCCCAGGCTGGGATAATTTCTCTGACTGTAGGTTTAATCCTAGATATTGCTGCCATATATCTCTTAATATACTCTTCCACAAAAGGGGTAGCTAAGACTGCGGATAAAACCGACAGTTGTACTTTCAGGGAAGTGTTTCAGTCCCTTTTGAAAACCCTCCTGAAGTCCAGAATTAAACCTGGAGAGCTTTCCTTGAAAGAGGTTTCTTCAGGCACCATTTGTGAAAGGTAGCCCAGATTCTATAATAAATTTTGGAAGAGGTGGCTCTTCTCCCTTGAATGATGGTATTGACCACTTCTTGGGAGATTCTTCAGACTAAGCGATCTCCGCTAAGCCGTCAGCCTCAAGAATAAGTGTTGGAGTGAAGAATCGGACCTTGAGATAGTAAAACCGGAATTGGATGTAGAAGAGGAAAGATCACCATCTTTACTAGGTCTGAGTACGAGATCTTCCTGGGGCAGGCTGGTGCAGTCAGGATGACTTGAGCTCTGTCTTCTGATTTTCCTTACTACTTCCAATAGGAGAGGTATGTTAGCCAACTGGAGTTTCCGTGGCAAACTGAGTATCCTGTCCCAGGACTTTGCTGCTCTTCCATCTGGAGTAAAATGGGCTACACTTTACATTGGCTTCTGATGCCATCAGGTCTATTACTGGCCTACCCATGATTGCTATTATGTCCTGAAATACTTTGTCCTTTAGGGACCATTCCCCTGGATCCCGAGTGACTGAGGAATTCTGCTTGGGAATTTAGAACCCCTGAAAGATGGGATGCCGATAGATGGTCAGATTTATCTCTGCCCAATTTAGTATCTTTGAGGTCAGGGTATTCAGAGCCCGACTTCTTGTGCCACTTTAATGAAGGATATAACACCGCAGTTGAGTTGTCTGATCCAGACTGCTCGACTCTAAGTCTATGCTGAAATGCTTTAGACTCCTCCAAATGGCCTCCATTTCCAGGATGTTGATGTGAAGGGCTGCTTCCTTGTGGGTCCAACAGCCCTTCACCAGCTTTTGTTTGTAAACACCTCCCCATCCTGTGCTGCTGGCGTCCTAGGTGACTCATATGGGTTCCAACAGGGACCTTCCTTTGGAAAGGTTTTGAATCTTCAGCCACCAGGCTAGTTCCTTTGTGGATTTTTACTCTGATCAGCTGGGAGAAGTCTCCTGAATGTCTTCCAGCATCTCAGGAAATTGTCTTGAGTGCTCCTGATGTGGGACTTGACCCAGGGAACTGTGGACTGCCAAAGATAGATTGCCTAGAAATTTTGAAAACTGGCTGTGTTTTGTTTTCTCTGAAGAAATGCACGAACCCCGGACCTGATTCTGGACTGTCTTTGGATAGATAAGCCATGCTTTGAGTGTCCAACTGGTTTCCAACACCAGTTTCTGAGAAGGAGCCAGATGACTTCTGGAGGTTGGTAATACAACCTAGAGCAGACAGGAATTGAAGACAAAAAGCAGTGCTCTGAACTGCTCCTTGTTTCCTCCACCAGGAGAATATTGTCAAGATAGGGTATTAACTTCATACCTTTCACTCAGAGCTGCCATGACTGGAGCAAGAACTTTTGTGAAAACCCAGGGGCCTGAAGCAAGCCCAAAGGGCAGAGTCCTGTACAGGTTACCAAAAAAATGCAAATCTCAAGAACCTTCTGTGAGAATATAGAATCTGGATATGATGGGAAGCATCTTAGATCTATTTTGGTGAGGAATGCTTGAGGTGGTATCACCTGGATCATAGAGGAGAGAGTCCATCTTGAATTTTCTTACTTTGATGGAGTTGATCCAGTTGAGGTCCAGGATCATTCTTAAACCACCTGAAGATTTCTTCACTGGAAAAAGAATGGAATAAATTCCAGACTCCCTCTAATCCCCTGGAAACGCTTCTATCACTCTGGCTGCAAGATTGTTGATCACAAAGACCTTGGGTTTGAGACTTTGATATTCAAGATGTACTGAATCTGTAATACTTTGGGACAGTATTGAACTCCAAGGAATATCCCATCTATGATGTTCAGGACCAACTTGTCGGGATGAATGGCCTGACCATGGATCCCTAAAAACTCCCAGCCTGCCCGACTGGGAAAAGATGGGACCCTGGTCCCTTCATTGAAGACCCTTTGAAAGCTGACCTTTTCTGGGGAAGTCTCTTCTAGGTCCTCCCCTGGTGGGCTGAGCAGCCTCTCCTTTTGGTCATAACCCCTACCGGGTCTATACTTGCTTGCTTTACTAAAGGACTGCCTGCAATAAGCAGATGATCTGAAAGGAGATCTGATTTTCCTTTCCCGAGGTAAGAAAGTACTCTTCCAACCAGAAGACCTCTTGATTATATCCTGAAGCTGGTCTCCAAAAAGCATCTGACCTAAAAATAGAAGGGAAACTAGTCTGTTTTTAGATGAGGCGTCAGCCTCCCATGCTGTAATAAACGTGAGTGATAAAGCTGATGACCTAGCAAGTAATTTAATCACATCGAGAGGCATCACATGATTAACAGCCTCTTTAATGGAGGCTACTTCCTTTAGGAGTCTATAACAGGAAACCGAATAATCTATTTTTTCTTCCAATTTCATCAGCCAAATCCTAAGAGTACGGAAAACGCAGGCTAGGGCTGTTGCGGACTTAAGGTTATGTCCAAGAGTTGAACTCTTTTGAAGTGCTGTCAACCCGCTTCTCCATGACATCTCGAAGAGTAGCGCATCCTCTAAAAGTGGTTCACCTTGAGAGCTGCGCAATAGCTGCATCTTTGGGGGGGGGGGCGGGGGAGTCCAAGAGGCAGTGTCTTCAGAAAAGGGAAACTTTGGAAAAACATCTAGAAATTGCTGACCTGTCAGTAAGGCTCCATTCTTTCCAAATGGTGTCCTGAATAGATTTGTGGACAGGAAAAACTAAAGAGGTTTTTTGTGCCCAATGAAGGCCTCATCCATGACATCCAATTCTTTTGTGGTATCAGAAAGGCCTAAAATTTTTCTCATAGCTCTGAGAACAGTGCAACTTGTCTAGACTAAAACACCCACTCTTCAGTCAAGTCACCTTCAGCCGAAGGCGCAGAATCCAGGTCAATGAGGCTACTTCTATTTTGTAGATAGTAGAGGTACCTTCATCAGGGTCAGAGGCTCTGCCTTTTCCTGGAGGACTCTTGCATTGCTGAGAAGGTCTCCTGCATGGAAGACCTCATCCAACCAAGAAAGTCCTGAAATTGAGAGGGTATTTCAGTATTAGCAGCCTTTTTCAAGTAATTAACACAACTTAACTGAATCAAAAGGTAACGTTGCATCACAGCCTGAACAAGTGTTAGGTTTTGTAACAGGCTTATGTTCCTTGGGAGTCACAGATTCTGATGCAGACAGTTGTCTGCTGAGGGAGTTTTAGCAGCAGAGGACATGATATTTGAAACAGAAAATGCATCAAAATAGCACATAAACATGGTCACTCACATTTGACTAGGACAGGATGTCCATGCTGCAGGCTTTAAAAGACGCTAGGATACTGGAAATGTTGTTCGTTGGGTTGCTTTCCACCTGTGGAACGCACTGCATTTTTGGGTTGAGATAAGAGGGCGCTTGACTTCCTGAAGCATCCTCAGCTTACTGGATGAAGGAGAAGCGCCACTGAGCAACAAGAAAGCCCTCCAAAGCAGCCAGGACAGATCTTCGACCCCATGCGACACCAGCAGAGATATTTGGACCATGAAACTCCCAAGAACACGCCCAGCGTTAGGTGGCAGGGTGCATAGGAATAAAAAACTTGATCGTGGTTCAGGAGACAGGCCTCCGTCCTCCGGCTTGGTAGGACCAAAGAAACAATCCTCTCTCCCAGAATGCTCTTAAGAAGTTTGTCATTGGTCCTACAAGCCGGTAGGCGGAGCTAACCCCACTTGTCTTTGCCATGGTAAGGACAGGAAATTGCAATATTTCAAAATTACTTCATTTGAACAGTCTACAAAGTGCGCCTGCCTGGTTTGCAAGCACACTTTGTAGACCATTCCAATGAATTAATTAGTTTTAAATATCGCTATTTCGGCTCTGCTGAAGAGCCTCGAGTCAGCTGACAGACCTCCTGTCGGCTTTCCAGCTGACATAAGGAGAAGGGGAGGGAGTGGGAACTTTACAGGGAGGGAGTGGGAACTTTACAGGCGAATATGCCAAGCCATAAAGGTTTGAGATGGTGTTTGTGGCAATGATTATCTTTAAGCCTCTACAAATCTAAAAATGTGGACAGATTTAGATTGTAAGCTTTCAGGCAGGGACCTCGCACCCAATGTTTCACTACAAAGCACCTTTAACCCTGCATTGTTTAAACCCTGAAATTGTAATGCGCCAAGTACACTTGTGGCGCTATATAAACATTCATAGATCCTTGTTCACACCAAATCAACAGCACCATGGGGGAACAATAGCCCATATTTATAAAAGTAAACTGGAGTTATTCTGGAGTAAGACATAAGCAAGATAGGGTAGAAATAAACTACCAAATAATCACTTAGGATGTTTAGCCTTTGCAGAGCACTGGAGATCTTTAGCAATCAGGGTTAAGGGTTAAAAACAATTTTTATTTGCACCCCTTGTTTCAGTTGGTTTAGTCCAGAATAACTCCATCTTGCTTTTACAAAAATGGGACATGTCACAGGATTGCCAAAGCAATAACCCTTTCAGTGCCAGTGGAGTAGGTAATGCATTGCATATCAAAAGCGTTCAGGTGTAACTTCCCAAATACTCTGTATTGTGACAAATTTAGAAGCCAGCGGCCAATGTAATTAACTGAGGCAGTGGTAGAGCAAACAACATTTACCCTAATTTTCTTTAAAGGTTTTAACTCTTGAATGCCAGGTCTCTAATGCATTGCAATGTGTTGAACCTCCATAATTCACAAGTTAAAATACCAACCCTTTACATAACGTGCCAGTGCGTAATACATCACACCATATTGCCTGTTCTAAAATAGTGTTCAGTGCTGTAGGGATGATTGTGTTCCACTGTATCACTGTCCTGCTGGTGACTGAACACTGGGGGTACAGACCCAATGAGCTGTCAGGGACAAAAAATAAAGAAAAGGAAGGGAAAACGATAAGGGTAGGGAGTGTACATATCAGTATACCTCCCAACATTTCAAATTGCCAAAGAGGGACACTTGTGTTTTAGGGGGTGTTGCCGGGGGAGTGGCTAGTGGGCGGGCATTACAGAGAATTTTTAGGCTATTTCATGACCTATTGACACCTCCTTGTGTGACCTAATAAATGACTTATAACAAGAAAAACGTATTTTAAACACATACTGACATTTAAACAATGTGAGTTTTATTGCTTCAGAGCAATGTGATACATTTATATACACAGCACGATTTCCTAAAAAGAGGGACATCAGGGTAGGAAAGAGGGACAGAGGGATTTGGGTCTAAAAGCGGGACTGCCCCTCCTAAAGAGGGACACTTGGGAGGTATGTATCAGACACGTGCAGAAAAGTCAAATTAATGTGTTACATTGCATTTAAACCCCCCCCCCATTTAACCCTTCTATTGCCAGAGAGGTGTTCAATGGGTAAAAGACAAAGGGTTAAGTGGATGAAGGCCCCAAAGTGGTGCCATTCTACTCAGATCCGCCTGGTAAATCACAAGTGCGGCCATTTGCATGATCTGTATCCCTCCCTCTCCTGGGTCTACACCTGCTGTCCATCTGTCCGCCTCACTGCTGTCTGTCCGGCAGCTGTCCTCCCCTCCCCCCGGCTTGTGTAGGAGATGGAGCGATTCAGAACCAAAACACCAACAGGACAAATGAACATTCCCATTGATTGAACAGATCGTTTTAACCTCTTGTATGCCGAGGTCTCCGGCGTGTTGCAGAGCAATCAGACCCATTTAAATGAACGGGCATTACCAGTCCGCATATTGTGTAGTGTATATACCCAGAATAGACCCCTCGTTACTGTGCCCTTCGGTGTGTCCATAGCCTGCCCGTGTGACTGCCCCCCTATACCCCCATGTCTCCCCATACCCAGGACTTGCTCCCCAGCTGTGACTGGAATACAGTTCACAAGGACAAGGGCTGCTAAAGAGCGTCCTGAGAGCCACATGTTACCCACTATGGTATCCCCTGTCACAGCATGTTCCCTCCCGGTACCTGTGCAGAGGATCAGCAGGGAGATCCCGGTACCTGTGCAGAGGACACGGCGGGGAGATCCCGCTACAGCGCCTTCCTCTCCCGGCTCTTTCCTTCCTATCCCTGCGCCTCGCTGGTTGGTGTTTTCCTGTCCCGCCTCCTCCCCTGATCCAGGTCTGACACCGCTCCCCGGGCAATGACATCTAACTGGGGAGCGGTCTACACCAGGGGCTCTCCGGCCCCGATCCTCTAGAGCCGCTGCCTTCTCAGGATCTCCCTGGATGAGCCCGGGGAGATCAGCTGAGATATCTGACCCCAGCTGGGGTATCTTCAGGGCCTGGACTGCCCAGCACTACACTGACCTGGGTGGGAGCACAGACAGGGGTCACACTGCTTTACTCAGTACAGAATTGAGATATTCCCAGTTCTATAGTCAGATACTGACCCCCACCTCTAAACTATCAGATTTATCCGAGAGCCCCACTGATCCCAGTAGGAGTGACCATCACCTCCACGTTACCTATGGGAAAGTAAAACCCGCCGCACCCCTGTTCCACCGCGCTGTGCCCCCTTTAAGGTGTGCATAATCCACTCCCACCTCCTCAGAAAGCCTAAAACTCCCTCCCCTCTGCACCACCCGATGGAGGAAAACTACTGGTTACCCTGCACCCCGTGGTGTGAGTACTATGCGCAGTATTCAGTACCGACTGTTTTGCACAAAGTGCCGGACTGTGCCACCAGAGGTTCACTAATAAGTGTTGCAAACATGGCAGCACATGACATGCTGTTCTTCCCACTCACACCAGAGGTCGCCAGAGCGCTACTAAGCAAATGAGATTCACCCAACAGCACCTTAACCCTTTGAGTGCCAGAGGTGTCCAACTCGTTGATACGCAACGCGTTGAATACCTCTGGTACTGAAAGGGTTTTAATTAAATAACCTGTAACCTAGACCTACTTACCAACAGTTTCTATTGAGATCAGCCAGCGTAGGGCAAATGTAATTGGAAAGCCCCTGGCCACAACTGGACCCAGACAGTTATCACTGGCTAATGAAATATCTGATGCTCAGAGGTAACACTCAAAAGCCAGTCCTGGTCTCCTCTACACACCGTCCAGGATCTTATAAGCAGGCCAGATCGATTCATTAAAGTGACTGAGGTGATTAATTTGTGGTCACCTTACAAACATGCAGTGCTAGTAACACTGGTGTCTATAGTTATTTAGATCATGAATTTCACTGCAATATTACACTGATTGCCACAGACCATTGTAGGGTCCTACATTCCTCCCTTTTATAGGATTAAGAAATGTAAAGAGTGGAGTTTTGTAGATTGTGCAAGAATCATACCTGCCTCTGGTCCTGATAAGCGATAATCTTTTAAAAGCAAATATTTGCAGATTCCTGCTAGCCATACAATGGACAAAAAAAGCATTTGCTCAATGGTTAACCCCTTCAGTTTTTATCATGTTCATGAATATGGTGCTGGTGTGAACATAGGAATACATACCTCTCAAGTGTCCCCCTTTAAGAGGGACAGTCCCTCTTTTAGACTCCAATCCCTCTGTCCCTCTTTCCCACCCTGGTGTCACTCTTTAGGAGATCAGATTGGGTGGTGTGTATATAAGTGTATCACATTGCTCCACAGCAATAAAATTCACATTGTTTAAATGTCAGTATATGTGTTTATAAAGTAGCCTGTGCAAATATACTATGGTCTTATGATAAATCATTAGGTTACACAAAGTGTCAATAAGTCGCGAAATAGTCTAAAAATTCTTGGTAATGCCCTGCTCATCACGCCCACAGCAACACCCCCTAAAACACAAGTGTCCCTCTTTGGCAATTTGAAATGTTGGGAGGTATGGGAATGCCACATTGCAGCCTTTTCATTTTATGGACCATAATTCTTTTCACTGCACCGTAACATTGTATTTTACATACATCACCTTAGAAAAACTACTAGTCATGGCTGCCTCCATGACATCTCGACTGAAATTATAATATAATTAAGGCAAAATTCATAAGTACCATTAGGTGTAAGGTCTCCTTTAACGAGCAAAGGGGTGTGCAACACTTCAGTGCATCCCCCATCCCTGTGGTCCTTAACCCATTATGAACCAGAAGGGTGAAAAACATTAAGCAATGCATTACACACCTATAGTCATAAATGTGGTAAAGAGACAAGGAATAATTTTGTATGGTTGAATCACATCAGCCACTAGTACACAATGTCCTCAGTCTAGATGGAGATAAGGGAACAGTCCCTTTAAAGTAGTGATTTCATCCTCAGGCAGAAACAGGCCACATCTTTCTCAGTTTGTGTGCAGGCACATTAAATAATTAGGCCTATTAGGACACAAAGTAGCAAAGAGCCTGTTTAGCAACCCAGGATTGGGAATCACCAGGGATCCCATACATAGTCTTAAAACCCAGCACAACCCCCCCAAACACATTCTGAACTGTAATCTGGAGTTAGGATTATACAACTGATCGCATGGAACCACACCACCATCCAGTATGATATGAGCACATAGCAGGAATCTGCTACACTACATACAGAATGTATTTTAAGGGGGGACCACCTCAAACATACCCATGGATCCATTTGCTCATCTTGGGTCCCTTTTAACACAGGGCCCAGGCACATGGTAAAGGCTCCATGGCCTACAGCCCACCAGTGGAAACCTTTGGATCCACTGCTATAGGTTCAGTAAAAGCAGATTTTACTTATGAATAAAGCAAAGGTACCCTCACTGCCAACACATTCTCCAAAAGATATTACAGTTGATCCCCATGAAGTAGCAGAAATGTTACAAACAAGGAGTATAGAGAACTTGAGTCTAAAGCTCATCACTCCCATTGTCACATACCTAGGAAATGGAGCTCAAGAGCAGTCAGTCACTCACCATACTACCATGGGAGATCTGAGCAAGTACAGATCTCCTGCGGTGGGAATCCACAGAGACCAGGCATGTTATTCAGTCAAGAGAGCGGGAAGCAGTCCTCACCTGGGCCCATGCTGATGCACTACATAGACACTGTGTTCTAGCTGCTGGCCACCAACCAACTAAGCCCAAAGGGCTCTGGTAGGCAGCTTTATAAAACCTCCTAACAGGCAGCAGGTGCAGGCAATGAGCCAATCAGAGGCCTCCTCTTAGGCAGGTCATTAATTAGCTGCAATCACAGGCTGACCACTGCTTTGGACATTAACCCTTTACTTTGACTTAATCTCCAAGTGCATAAGAATTAAAGTCAAATTGCTTATACTTTTCATTATTACTATAAGTAGTGGTAGTACTACTAGTACCTGTAGATTAGTATTAGTATCTTCACCTGTTTTTATTACACTTTTATGATTACATTCCTGACAGTGAGCTCTCTTGATCTCTGTTTCCATAATTTTCTGGACTGTGACCTAGGGTGACCAGACCTCACCTTTAACTGGGGACACATATGAAAAATGCATACTGCAGGGCTGCTTAGATTTCAGTGAAGTCATGAAATATGTCTATTACCTCTGTGTCCCCGGTTAAAGCTGAGATCTGGTCAGCCTACTGTGACCATCACGGCTAAGTGTACCAGATAATTCCTAACCCTTTGAGTGCCACAGAGGCCTCCAATGCATTGTCTGGCACTCATAGGGTTAAAATGGACATTTATGAGAAATGCCTTCTGCAGGGCGGCGGTCGCTATCATCGGTCTGGACTGGTTCACGTGTATCCACGCAGCAGGCATTTTCCAAGTGTGTCCATTTCTGAAAGGCCAGTCTGGCAGCCATGATGAAAGCAGGACTGTGATACAATGTAATGGTGCGTCTTTTTGTACGTTACATCACTATATCTGCTGAAAACAAGTCCAGGGATCTCATTTTTAGGGACATATAAAGGTGTAAAAAAAAAAGACATTAAAAAAATATTAAGATAAAAATAAAGAACGGTCATTGTGACTTGTACAATATATAACCTCAAGGTGAAGGATAGAAGTATAAAGGGGACTAAAACAAGTCCCTCTGGGGGCAGATCAGGAACTCTTACCCCTAATTACCAGGAAGTCCTCAGCTCAAGACTCACTACGGCCAAGTACTGTGCATGATAGTGCCCAGCAATACCACCACGCCATCCTTGTAATGAGAATGGACAGTGTTTGTCCATAAGGTGGCACTGTTGTAAGCAGTTTAGATTATGCAGAAATTAAAAATCTGTTATTATTTTGGAAAGCAATATGTCTGTTAGTGTCAATACTCTTGTTTTATGCAGTAGGAAAAAACCCTACAGTTCATTTTTTAATATAATAAAGGTGCAATGCTTGTTTAACCCTGTAGAAACCAGAGGGACCTGTTCCACATTCTTGCACCGCGTTGTTGCGCCTCATCTGGTTCTTAACGTGCTAATAAGACCAGCAGATAGTCTAGTCTAGAACAGTTACACTGGATTTCTAAGCAGTGTCTACAGTAATGCATTAATTTCCATTTCTGTATTAGCCATGCCACCTCTGCAGGAAGACCGATCCATGTATTCACCACTCTCCCTTGGTTATGGGTTCATTAGCCAATACACATGCCCCAAACTCTCCATCATATTTCAAGGCAAGAGGTTAAAAGCCTCATTTACATTAATTAGAATTTTAATTTATCCTCCATGGTACCCCAGAACTGATGATCTTTCTCTCTCCATGTGGCCCTAGATATTTTATTTTGTCCTATATTAAAGGAGCAGTAATTTTTTTTGTATGAAATAAAATTAAAGAGTTTTGCTGTTGAGTTTAATAAAGTTATGCTTTGTTAAAATGTTTTTTTCCTCACATTAACAGTGCCACCTGCTGTCCAGACAGTTATTCTATTACATTCTATGGGAGAGTTGAGTCACTGACCACAGTGCTCCAGACAATATGACAGAAACAGCTGCATTACTTCCTCAAAGTTTGAACAGGTAAAACTGTGGATTAAAACAATTGCCAGTAGGGAAAGTAGTTTTGTTTTACTCAATAGCAAAAGCACTATTTTGTGCTGGTCGTAATAAACCTGTGTGACTCCTTTACGTTCCATCAAGGCACAGAATATTTGATACATAAAAGTGCTGGACAACAATATTTCGATGTATGTCATATATACACAGAATACATTGTGTGTTTTTTCTGAAAGATTTGGATAAACTGAGCAAATGGGTGAAAAAGTAGAAAATTATGTCTAATACAGATAAATGTTAAGTTATGTTTTTGACTTGCAAACAAGCATATTACATATACATTAAATGGGAAACTACTTGGGGAATCCTCATTAGAGAAAGATTTAGGAGAACTGATAGACTGTAGACTTCACAGCAGTGTGCAGAGTCACTCAGGTGCTGCAATAGCAAATAGGGCACCAGCCTGCGTAAAAAGAGATGTAGATGCACGGGATGGGAATATCATTATACCAATATGTAAGACCTCATCTAGAATATAGAGTACAGTATTTGGCACCAGTTCCTAAAAATACATTATTGAAATCACCATCATCACAGTTGCACTTTAAAAAATAGGTGATTTTGAAATACCTTTCAAAAGCAACAGTATTTATTTTGACTGTTATTAATTTTAATCAATTGTGTATGATATATTTAGATTTACTTATTTATTAGATTAAAGGAGCAGTAAACTTTTTTATGAAATAAAATGTATCCTAGGGACTTTCCTATTGAGTAAAATAAGGGTACTCCCAATGCCGAGAGATTTATATTTCCAGAATTATTAAAGTTTAAACCCATGTTTTTTTACATTAGCAGTGCCCTCTAGTGGTCAAATTCTAATTAGATTTCCTGTTAGATTCTAATGGAGAGAAAAGTCAGAGACATACAGTTCTCCATAGAATGTGATAGAAACTGCTGAGTCACTTCCTGTCAGTTAGAACTATCAGGAAGTAAAGGCAGTAAATTCACTTCCTGTCAGTTAGAACTATCAGGAAGTAAACATAGTAAATTCACTTCCTGGTTATTTGAATTGTTATAGATTTTGAATAAAACATTTGACAGCGATGGGAGTGACCTTGTTTTATTCAGCAGGAAAAGCTCTATAAAATATGTGTTTTCAAAAAAAAAAGTTTACTGCTCCTTTAAGCAACTGAGCTGGTACTTCCTGGTAGGAGGTGGCAGTTGGTAATGTAGAGTGGCGTGGGTGGAATGTTAGTATCTGTTTTGTTGGAAGCTGCAGTTGGTATCATAGACCAGAAGAGACATTAGTATCCAGCTGACATGCCTGGCAGATTTGTATTAACTAACATATAAGTCAATTTGAATATCTCAATCTATTGTTTAAATAAAACACGTCTAAAATAGATACTGATGCTTCTGAAAATTCTTACAAATTGAGTGTTCCACTACAAGATAGGGCCCTGAAAAAGCAGTGTGAGCTTGGAAACGCGTTGGGCATTTTTGGCATAGATTTTCTATTTTTTTTAGATTATTTTATATTTGCTATATCTGAGCAGATAGCGTTTATGTTATTGTTATAAATTTTAATACATTATTCATACCCTAAGTGTGCCTTGCTATATAGCTCTCTATTCCCATATTCCAGCAGAGTCCAAGCGATTGGGATCAGGTTATGAGTAGTCCTAGATAGAGGACATTAGTACATCACATTAGGCCCAAGATTAACAATCGGGACAGAAGGCAAAGATCCACGGAAAGAGGAAAGGAGGCAGATGCAAAGGTACCGACACTGGGGGTTATCCAGATAAAGTGTTCAAACTCGGAGGCTGAAATGCCTCGGTTAACCCCTTAAGGACCAGTGACGTGGCAGGACCGTCACGCTGGTCCGGCACTTAAGGACCAGTGACGGTCCTGACACGTCACGTACTTTTACTCATCGGGCACTGAAGTTGATCGCTCCAAGACCGGAGCGATCTCTTCCAGTGCCCCGTTTGGCGTGCCGCCCCACGTGATCAGACACGTGGGACGGCACGTCAAGGTTTCCTATGCGGTCCTTAAGGGACGGCACGCCCCGGGACCGCTGGTCCTTAAGGGGTTAAAGGTGAGTCAGATACCTGTCTCAGCTGTGAGGTGATTGCCACGGTGAAGGAGATGTCAATGCTAAAAGTCCATTTGGTGGAGGGTTTAAAGGGGGTGTTTACTCCCTTCACAACTTTGGCTAAATCGTTTCAGTACCAGTAATAACTAATGGAAAGTGTCTTCTTTTTTTAAAAAAAAAAAATCTGCCCGTTTGAAGAAATTCTAAGATGAAATGTACCTCTGTTCCTACTTCCGGCAGACAGTGCTGACCGGATCTGTACCATTGTCTCAGCTTCTATCCAGCCTCCGAAGACGACGGAGGATGCCTGTCTCTAAGCTGGAGCGCTTTCATTGTCCTGAAATCAATCTATGCCAATGAGATCGCTCCAGCTTAGAGACAGAGGTGATCTACATCTACTATATCACAGTTTGCTGTTTAAAGGGATAGTAATGCTTGACAAAAACAGCAGCTCCTATTAATCTTAGTATTTGGGGCATGGAGAGTGTTATTTCAATACTGTCAGAGTTGTAGTACAAGAGTAATCCTATATAATAATTCTCTAAAAGTATGTTTGTCAGAAGCCGTCATGCTCAGTAGAGATGGCTGCGAGCGCTGCAGTCATGTGCAGTAGAGACTGCCCGCGCATTATAACGGAGCGGGGCCCATTATCAGACACAGCACGTTTGGGCAGTCAGTACTGCGCATGACTGCAGCGAGGCCAACAGGATCCGGCCATCAGCCGAGGTTGCTGGGTGGCACTGTGGCCAGTGTCCATGGGCTTTTCAACTAGTTGAATGATAAAGTATCCCCCTTTCGCCCCTTTTACCTAGTGTAAGACACCTCCCCTCAGATGTGGAATCTGGTCTCTTGACCGGACAGATCACAGCAAGGGACAATCTTCTTACTGTGATCATAAGGAAAACCCTGCCCCCCTTGACTGTTTTTTCCTTATGATCACTGAAGATTGTCCCTCTCTGCGATCCATCTGGACAGTCTTGCTGCTCTGAGGTGAGCAGTGTTATATCAGTAAAAGGGGCGGGAGGGGATACTTTATCATTCAATTACTCTTGTACTACAACTCTGACAGTACTGATATAACACTCTTCATGGCCCAAATACTATGAAGATTAACCGCTTAAGGACAGCCAATTGTGCATGCGGCCGTCACTTAAGGACCACGGACCAATTTTTTTTTATTTTTGCCACATCCGTTTCAGTGCTCCCCGAATGGCATGCAACCGCGTGGGGAGCCCGGAATTCCATGAGTGTCCAGGACCATCATGGGTCGTTAAGGGGTTAATTGGAGCTGATTTTGTTGTGAAACATTACTATCCTTTTAAAGAGCAGGTTGCACATTACCATAGTCAAGGACTAAACTGATGATTCCCGGCTGCTGCGCAGTGGATTTTCTATCCAAATCAAGAGCACAGAAGGATTTTTCAGAGTCATTTTTATTACATTTGTTTTAATTAAAGCTTTACAAAATGGAGTGACACAGTCGCCTCCTGGTTAACCATGTCACTGCCAAAACAGAAGGCGGTTTCCATTACTTCTTGCCCTTGACCTCTCGCTTGACATTCTTTGCCAGTTCTCCGATCAGCCTCCAGTATTCATTAAACTTCAGCTCGTTATCCTTATTAATGTCTAACTCTTTCATCTTGTCCTCCAGTGATACATCCTGTAGGGGAAACATGACATCTCATTAGAAGGAATCCTTTCTTTGCCCTCTAATTTTCTTAGTGGATAAAAGTATAGACACTTAGATTCAGTTTCATATAGTAGTTAAAAGAGGATTGAATGCTTTGTGATATAGGACTTCTGCTGAGATGGAAAATGATTAATTTCTAAGTTATTACAGGGCAAACATTTTTACTTTATTAAATGTAGCAACTGTGCAAAAAGGCTTTTCATTTCCATAATGAACTCTATATTACAGCGTGGGTCATAAACTATGATTCTCTATATTAACCCCTTAAGGACAATGGACTTACCTGGTACGTCCCGGAAAAACTGTCACTTAGTGACAATGGACGTACCAGGTACGTCCCGGAAATCCGGGTCCCTGCGCGGCTGCACGCAGTTCGGGGACTCCGGAATCGTTTGAAGAAAAAAAAAAAAGTACCACGGGCGTTAAGTGCCGGCCGCGTGTGTGCGCGGCCGGTCACTCAGGGGTTAAGTAACAGGCATGAAATCAAATGGTGAGCACAATAGTAAAATTACAGTTTAATGTAAAAAAAAAAATTTTGAAGTAACACACAAACTTGCATTACAAGCCTAGCATCCAGATCTGTCAATGACAAAGCTGTGATGTATATGTATATTTATTCAACCAGTTCTTCCATTTCACCAAACATTTTCAGTCCTCTTAACCCTGATGAAGGTCCTTAATAGGACCGAAAACATTTGTTGAAATGACACACACACACACACACACATATACACACAAACAAATGTACACAGACACACTCAGAAATATACAGACACACACAAGGTACTGACT